>JAZGTH010000033.1:4835000-6043119 GCA_036877525.1 Chromobotia macracanthus | reverse complement strand
ACAACAAGGCAAGAACTGACAAATTCTATAAGATGATAATAGAGAATAAAAACAGTGAGAATCTTTTAAGTTTTTAGAATATTTTATAAAGATAATTGTCTTGTTTCAGTATCTGACTGTTTACTGTTTGATGGTAAATCTCATGTGGATCTGACGTCATAAACCAGAACAGCAACAGCAGCCGTGCCCACCAGGGCAGAGATGACCAATCGGATCACAGCTTCAGTAAAACCACAACAGACACTAACTGCAAGAAAAAGGAGTGAAATACAATTCTGTTTTAACTCAATTTGCAACAGTTAATCTGGGAACAAAACAAGGACGTTTTTTACAATCAAGTAGCCAAAACAAAAATGGTAAAAATAGATTTACTCACCTGAACACGGCTGACAGACATCAGTGATGTTGAGATGCTGAGACTGATTTGTGACTGAATTGTTCACCACACAGCTGTATGTGTTTGTATCCTGATATTCCACCTCCAGAGCTAGAGAGAGTCTGATGCTGAGATCAGACACACTGATGCTGGAGAATAAACTGTTTCCTTTGTACCAGGAGAGAGTCACATGGGTCACATTCATCACTGAACACAACAAGGAACAATTTGAGCTCGAAGATCTTTCTGATGATGAAGAACATTGTGGAGAGACTCTGCTGATGACAGGAACAGGCAGACGAGCTGGAGAACGTTTGAGAATCAAGAATTAAACTGAGCAAACAAAATGTCCCAATTATAACTTGTCTGACCTTTCAGCTGTAAGTAAATCTTGAATCTCTCATTGATAAATGATATATTGGCCTCTGAATTGAATTCAGCTATGAGCTCATCTGGACGCTGAACTCCAAACATCCACTCCATCACATCATGTCTGTAGTTCAGTATCAGTGTGTAAAGTGACAGAAAATGTATAAAACTTAGTTTTATATACTAAAACTAACTTAGTATATACTATACTAAGTTAAATTTATCACTCACCGTCCAAATGGCATAAATACAACTGCAGATAAACTACTAATCACATTCTGTCACGTTCTTATGACTTTATTTTCTTAGTAAACCTGATAAAGAAAAATGAAAGATTTTAACACACAAAAGACAACAGAGACTTTCTACTGTGTGTGTATGGACTGCGTGGATGGGGTTTTGAAAAAATTACAATATGCTGGACAAGGATCATTTTGTTCAAGGGTAAATTAAATGTGTTAATAATGTTCAAAATCAGAGCAAATATAGTTTAAACATTAATCTGCACATGCTGCTAAACAGTGCCAAGACCAAAGTTACATTATCAGTCCACACCAGCAGTATAACATATTATGTTTATTTCTATTGAAAAGCATGTATGACCAAAAGTTTGCAGCTGCTATTGGCTGTCAGCACTGGCTAGTGTAACGTTTTAAAACGTTGTATTATTATAATTATTATTATTATTGTAAGACAACGGCTGTAATAATGTACTGAACAACCTAATAAGAGCATAAAACTCCCATCAAGATGTCATCAAATGCAGTAACATCTCCATGATGTTCTTCCATGGTTTCTCACATCAACAACAGCAAAACAAGCATTACTGTTTCCTCCTCAACTATAACAGGATTTGCAAGTGTCAGCGGTGCATTGAAGTTTTATGAAATAACAACAATAAAACAAAAAAAATCTGGGCAAGACCTTTCTATCATTCGGTTAGCAGTAGTGTCTCAGAACGTTCTCAGAACGATGGCTTTCAAAGTTATCAAAAACATTGTTGCAGTAACAATAGTAAAACAATTTTTAAACATGATATACACTCACTGGCCACTTTATTAGGTACACCTTGCTAGTACAAAGTTGGACCCCCCTTTGCCTTCAGTACTGCCTTAATTCTTCGTGGCATAGATTCAACAAGGTGTTGGAAACATTCCTCAGAGATTTTGGTCCATTGACATGATAGCATCACACAGTTGCTGCAGATTTGTCGGCTGCACATCCATGAAGCAAATCTCCCGTTCCAACACATCCCAAAGGTGCTCTATTGGATTGAGATCTGGTGACTGTGGAGGCTATGTGAGTATGAGTGACAATGAGTGAACTCACTTTTTTGAACATTGTCATGTTCAAAAAACCAGTCTAAGATGATCTGAGCTTTGTGACATGGTGCATTATCCTGCTGGAAGTAGCCATCAGAAGATGGGTACACTGTAGTCATAAAGGGATGAACATGGGCAGCAACAATCCTCAAGTAGGCTGCAGCATTTAAATGATGCTAAGTTGGTACTAAGGGGCCCAAAGTGTGACAAGAAAATATCCATTACACCACCAGCCTGAACCGTTGAGACAAGGTAGGACGGATCCATGCTTTCATGCTCTTTATGCCAAATTCTGACCCACCATCTGAATGTCGCAGCAGAAATCAAGACACATCAGACCAAGCAACGTTTTTCAATCTTCTATTGTCCAATTTTGGTGAGCCTGTGCGAACTGTAGCCTCTGTTTCCTGTTCTTAGCTGACAGGAGCAGCACCCAGTGTGGTCTTCTGCTGCTGTAGCCCATCTGCTTCACGGTTTAATGTGTTGTGTGTCTAGAGATGGTATTCTGCATACCTTGGCTGTCAAGTGGTTATTTGTGTTACTGTTGCCTTTCTATTATCTCTAACCAGTCTGCCCATTCTCCTCTGACCTCTGACATCAACAAAGCATTTATGTCCACACAACTGCCGCTCACTGGATATTTTCTCTTTTTTAGACCATTCTCTGTAAACCCTAGAGATGATTGTGCATGAAAATCCCAGTAGATCAGCAGTTTTTGAAATACTCAGGCTAGCCTGCCTGACACCAACAACCATTCCACTTTCAAAGTCACTTAAGTCCCCTTTCTTCCCCATTCTGATACTCGGTTTGAACTTCAGCAAGTCGTCTTCACCACATCTAGATGCCTAAATGCATTGAGTTGCTGCCATGTGATTGGCTGATTAAAACGTTACAACATTTTAAAATGTTTGAATAATGTTCTTGCAACCAAGATTGAAGTATATGCTTTATTATTAAAATGTCCCAATACAAAAAATTTAAAAAATAACGTCATAAATAGATTTCATCAATTGATTAAATCAAATAAATATTTGGTGTGACTAACCTTTGCAACATTTGTCCTAGGTACACTTGCGCATAGTTTTTCAGGTAGTTTTGCAGATAAGTTTCTTTAAGCATCTCACAGACGTTGCCACATTTCTTATGGATTTAGTCTGTGTCAGTTGTTTGTGTTTCTTCAGGTAACCCCAGACACACTTGGTGATGGTGAGAGCAGATCTCTGTTTGGAGCATCCACTGTTGTGAGACTCCTTGTGCATACCAAAATCTCACCGGATTATAACAATTAAGGGCAAAAGGAAAGCTCCAGTAGATCTTTTTACATCATCATCTACCTAGAAAAACATAAATAATAAATCTAAATTGTAAAATTTAGTAAAATAGTAAAATCTAAATCTAAATTTTGACTAAATCTTAATAGAAAAAATGTAAAAAAGTAAATCAAAGTGACCTTACCTTCATCAGGGTCCTCAGTTGAAAAATTAAAAAACAAAAAATAAACAGGGACTTTGAAAGTGTTTTGTCATTTCCAAATACATAGGCCTCCATAAATTAGGTCATTTTTAAACAACATACGAGCTTTTCTCATTTTGTTATATTCAAATATTCACTCAGGTGCAATTGCTGATCTTGATCTTTATTTTCTCCACTCTTACACTTGAAATCTCATCTTCAGAACCAAAAGCAATAGGGCAAGAAAGAAGTATTTGATAAATACAAGTTATTGTTTTTCTTATTGACGTCTTTCAGTTGTTGATGAAAATATACATTTCAGGTAGTCATTCTATATATTTCAATATATTTCAGCTTCTGTATATTTCAGCATACATTCTTGTCTATCGTGTTTATTTATAGTGCTATAACTACTAGTAAAGGAAAAGGTAGAGATGATCCGTGTTGACATAACACACAAACTTGAACTGCACAAAACTTCAATGCAGAAAAGCCCTGGTAGTTTACTTTCAATTTTAACTTCAACTTTTTGTTTTGTTTAGAAAAACAAACTACAATTAAGAAAAAGAAAGGTATCTGCCTTTTTCCAGAGAACATGGCGGGCTGTAAAGTGAACCTTTGGTCACCGGAGGCGAGTGGTTCCACTTCTATTACAGCCTGATCCGGATACATCTGATCCTCAATCAGGTCCATCTGGACTTAAGACAACAGCTTTCCAAGATCCATCTGATTCCCTACCAAGTCCATCCAACCTTAAGCCACATGCTCATCAAAAGCCAGCTGATCCCCTATCAGGTCCATCAGGACTCAAGCCATCAGTTCCCCAAGATCAGTTACCCAGCTGGTGAGTGCACTGTCATAATCTTCCAGTTCATTTTCATAACTTTTTGAAAATGAAGTTAGTTTTTTTAAAATGATTATCTTTGTTTTATTCTTAATCTCAAACAATCTGATGAAGCGCATTTGATGTAATGAACAACTCATAACCTATATTCTGTCAATAGCACTGCTACTGGCCTTCATGCGGGAGAATGAAAGAAACTATAATCTCATTTGCTCTGTTTGTATTTATTGTTTCTAGGAACATTTTCGTTACTTTATATATTGAGGGAGTATCTGGGAAGGGGCGGCTTTGGCAATGTGCATCAGTGGACTTGCAAATGTGATGGCCAACAGGTAGAACTGCAATCGCTATATTCACTTATTTTTTGCCTCTATTCTTTTATATTACACTTCTTGAGTCTTAACATATAAATCATTGTGCATTGTTTTATTCCAGTTATATGTATCATATACTGCTATAAAGCTTACATATGATTAATTTACCTTTGTAGGTTGCCATCTAAATTATTTTTAAGTCGAAGCACAGGGACCGTTATTTAATATTTCATATCAGTACAGTCTGGAAGTCTGAGACCATACTAATCTGGGATATTCTTATTTAAATCTGGATATAAAGAGGAAATGTGATTTTTAACAATTTTAAACAAATGTTATAGTGTACAATGAAGAAGAAACATTTGGTTAGAGAACTTTTTGAGAACATTAGTCACCGTTCTGAGAAAGTTTTGTTAATTTGATCAAATTAGAAAAATGTATGTTTAGTAGTCCCAGACTTTTAGACCTCAATATATTGCAATACAAATGATAATATTACCCATATATACTGATATGTAACGAAATTTTGAAACAATGAAGTATTACCCATAGTCAGCTAACCTTTCGTTAAACACTTCTTTACTAGCCTGGGTACCCTATGCCACTGTTACACAAAGTGGCTCTAAATCTGCTGATACAAAAACCTGAGAGAAGCCCACACATTGTAGAAATGTTGGACTGGTTTGAAGAGGAAAAACATCACATTCTCATTTTGGAATACCCTCAACCCTGTGTGACCCTGATTAAATTCATCATGCTCAACGGAGGTTATCTGTGTGAAATGCTGGCACGTGATCTGATGCTCCAAGCAGTGCTTGGAGCCAAACACTGCATTGATCAGAGCATCTATCATGGCGACTTGAAAGTGGTCAACATTCTGGTCAACACAGAAACGCTGACACTTAAAATCATAGACTTTGGGTGCGACAATCTTGTCGAGAATTGTGGTGTCAGAGGCAACATGTACAGTGGTAAGATGATTTTTTTGTGTTACCATGGCAATAAAGCCGTAACATGATAAAAGTGTAGTGGACACAAACTAATCATTCCCTCAGTAACACACCACTGAAATGTACTGACGAAACGGATGGTCCTACATACCATACATTTCTCTAATGTTAAACAGAAACAAGGATCTCAAGAATAACTTTTGCTAATGAAACATTTCTTCATCTCTTGCATCCGTTACAGGGCGAGTGTATGCAGGTGCAGAAACAGTCTTCGGTTTGGGTTTTGTGCTTTTCAAAATGGTTTATGGACAACAGCCGTTCACAACCTATCATGATGTTTCACCTAATGATCCAGCAATTTACACCCTCAATTTATCCTGCGGTGAGTAAACAGCAATAAAAAAAAAAAAGAGTTATCAGGCAATTCTCACCAAATGCAATTTCCTACATAAACTGAAAGAAATAAATAATTAATAAATAAATCATAAAGTAGATTAAAACTAGAAATTTGCTATAGTATGTACATAATTGCTTGTGTGTTAAATGTGTTCACCTGTGTGTAAGGATGCATGCTCCCACTACAATGACTTAAACAGTCTTCACAAGCCTACCGCCATGCCTACTGTAGAGGAAGGTCTCCGCTGAAGTGTCAGACACACACATTTTTTAAAAAATGAACTCCACATTAAAATATTATTCTGAGGCATCATCACATTGGGAGGAGAAACAGGTCTGCAAATCTACAGTACTCACCCACTCAGACATAGGCACAGTTTGGTCACGTAGGAATCCCAAAGGGAGTACAAACTAAAGATGCAGAAAAAGTCAAATGTCAAATATATCTATAAAATAAAGGATAAAGCAAGTAGCAAGAAGTACCTTGTTATACCACGATATCAATATAGGCCTGCTATTCATCAAAGTAAACGCTATGTTCCAGCACTGCAGCATAGCGGCCATATTTCTTTTTCGTACGTCAACTTAATCGCACCGGCTATCAGACTTTGTTTAAGCGAACTGGTTTGCTCTACCACGCAAAGGTCCAGTTTTCAACACATGTTTGATCATTAACACGACATCTGCTTTCATCTTCAACTTAATCAGTTTGTCGTAAAAACTTGTTGTTTCGTTAAGTTTAGTACGTCCGCTGACCAAATGTTTTCATTGGTCAATCCTGAAGCCATTCTGATTTGTCAGTTTAAGACACGTGAGCACACTGCGTAATTATATCAATATATGTAAAAAAAAAAAAAAAAAAAAAAGCTTTTGCCTACTGGTTATTTCACAACTTTCACAATAAAGACGTATTTTTACACTTATTCATAATAAATGAGCGGCCTAATATTATTTCGTTAAATGCAAAAAAGAATATATATTTAAACTGTAGCCATTACAAGTTATGTTAATAGACATGGCATTCTTGGCGAAATGTACTTCAATATTGACAATGAATGAGTTTGTTTCGTCCTGTGGTGTCAAATTGTCGCATTTATTTTAGTTCAGCTGCTACAACAGCTGCTTGAATGTTTAGGATCCACTGTTTCGTTTGTTGTCACTAAAACTAGGCACATAGCGAATGTGAAGAGTCGCTAATTTCGTTCACATAACTCTTCGTTGGGTTTTATGTTTTCTGTTAATAGTAAGAATAATTCGGATCTTGTTGTTTTGCTTCATTGAAAGTGTACACACACTTTAAATGAAGCGTTTTTCATTGTTTTTCTAAGTAAAAATGACATCGAATGTTTCTTATTTTTCACGTAGAAAAACAGAGAATCTTCGCGCTCTCATTGGTCGTCTGCGTAGCCAATAATAAACACTGAGACGGTGACGTCACAGGCACTGTTTATGACGTCACACGCAGAAACCTATAAAGCGCGCTTGCGCGGAATCGCTCCAGTTTAGTGAGAATCTGAGCGGAGGCGAGGACGATCATTTGACACTTTTGTAAAATCATTTTATTGTATTTAAGTGAGAATCCGAGCGGAGGCGAGGACGATCATTTGACACTTTTGTGAAATCATTTTATTTTATTTAAGTGAGAATCCGAGCGGAGGCGAGGACGATCATTTGACACTTTTGTAAAATCATTTTATTGTATTTAAGTGAGAATCCGAGCGGAGGCGAGGACGATCATTTGACACTTTTGTGAAATTTTATTTTATTTAAGTGAGAATCCGAGCGGAGGCGAGGACGATCATTTGACACTTTTGTGAAATTTTATTTTATTTAAGTGAGAATCTGAGCGGAGGGGAGCGATCATTTGACATTTTGTGAAATTTTATTTTATTTAAGTGAGAATCCGAGCGGAGGCGAGGACGATCATTTGACACTTTTGTGAAATTTTATTTTATTTAAGTGAGAATCCGAGCGGAGGCGAGGACGATCATTTGACACTTTTGTGAAATCATTTTATTGTATTTAAGTGAGAATCCGAGCGGAGGCGAGGACGATCATTTGACACTTTTGTAAAATCATTTTATTATTTAAGTGAGAATCACATTTTTGACATTTTGTGAAATATTTATTTATAAGAGAATCGAGGGAGGGAGGACGATCATTTGACACTTTTTGAAATTTTATTTTATTAAGTGAGAATCAAGGCGAGGACGATCATTTGACACTTTTGTAAAATATTTTATTGTATTTAAGTGAGAATCCGAGCGGAGGCGAGGACGATCATTTGACACTTTTGTGAAATTTTATTTTATTTAGTGAGAACCGAGCGGAGGCGAGGACGATCATTTGACACTTTTGTGAAATTTTATTTTATTTAAGTGAGAATCTGAGCGGAGGCGAGGACGATCATTTGACACTTTTGTGAAATTTTATTTTATTTAAGTGAGAATCCGAGCGGAGGCGAGGACGATCATTTGACACTTTTGTGAAATTTTATTTTATTTAAGTGAGAATTATAGGGGGAGGCGAGGACGATCATTTGACACTTTTGTGAAATCATTTTATTGTATTTAAGTGAGAATCCGAGCGGAGGCGAGGACGATCATTTGACACTTTTGTAAAATCATTTTATTGTATTTAAGTGAGAATCCGAGCGGAGGCGAGGACGATCATTTGACACTTTTGTGAAATCATTTTATTTTATAAGTGAGAATCCGAGCGGAGGCGAGGACGATCATTTGACACTTTTGTGAAATTTTATTTTATTTAAGTGAGAATCCGAGCGGAGGCGAGGACGATCATTTGACACTTTTGTGAAATCATTTTATTTTATTGTATTTAAGTGAGAATCCGAGCGGAGGCGAGGACGATCATTTGACACTTTTGTAAAATCATTTTATTGTATTTAAGTGAGAATCCGAGCGGAGGCGAGGACGATCATTTGACACTTTTGTGAAATTTTATTTTATTTTATAAGTGAGAATCCGAGCGGAGGCGAGGACGATCATTTGACACTTTTGTAAAATCATTTTATTGTATTTAAGTGAGAATCCGAGCGGAGGCGAGGACGATCACTTGAATAGTGACTGTAAGTCATTTTGGAGGGAGTTTACACACAGTTTTAAAGGGTTGACCGCTAAACATCGTCAACTCTACATTAACACCTGCACACAAGTCAGCGGAGATCCTGAACAGCGGCGGGGTGTCGGGGGACGCTCGGCCGATGTTGAGCTTGACTTCAGCCGCGGGTGGGAAACGCTCTGTCTCTTCAGGGTCGCTGAAACAAAAGGCCTCTCTTAAAACTATGGAGAAGAGCCCCACAGGTCAGTCACATTATAATGATTAATCTTGTCATGTTTTGGTATTATTTTGGTTTTATTTATTTATTGTTTACGATATGCTGCTAGGTCTTACTGTCGATGTATTGATACTAATAATAACAATGATAATATGATCATGGCTAATTGTTATTTGAAAAGATTTCATTTACAAAACAACAAGTTAATCGCTATATTAATCGCTTTTAGATTTACTTCTGTTTAAAGTAATGGAGCAACAGGATTAAAGTTAATCTAGTTTCACTAAAACCAAGATCATTATTGATTAAATGTAAGAGTGATTGTTTTTAAACAAGGTTTAGTGCAACAGAGTAAGTAAATAAACCATGACAGTCTTTGTTGGTGCAACCACACCCACAGTTACAATAATAATGTACACAAAAACTAACTAAACTAAAAGTTTACATACACTTGTTGACTGAAAAGTTGACTTATTATGTTTCTATAGTAGTTGGTTGGCCAGTTATGCAGAATCAAACTAACCAGGGTTCAATCTGTTTTATATAAGCACATCATGTAAACACTGCTTGTATCGTGGGCCAAACAGGAGTTGAATGTAATTAAATTAGTTTTGGTGGCCTGAATCTTTGCCTGCACAACTGTTTCGTTACATTTTTGACTGTTATTTATTTCTGGTATCTGGCGCTAACTTTTATTATTCGTGTTTTGCTCTTTTTTTAATTTTTTTGTTTAGAAAAACAAACTAAAATGAGGAAGAAGAAAGGTATCGCTGCCTTTTTCCAGAGAACGTGGCGGGCTGTAAAGCGAACCTTTGGTCACCGAGGCAAGAAAGTGGTTCCACTTCCATTACAGCCTGATACAGATACATCTGATCCTCAACCTGGTCCATCTGGACTCAAGCCAGCGGATTTCAAAACACCAGCTACATGCCTGCATGGTTTATGTAACCTGGAGGAAACAGCTGTCCAAGAACCAGCTGATCCTCAACCAGGTCCATCCAACCTGGAGCCAAGTGCTCCTCAAGAAATAGCTGCTAGCCAACCAGGTCCATCTGGACTTGTGCCAGCAGCTCTCCAAGAACGATGTAATTCCCAGCCTGGCATATCTGAAATGGAGAAAACATCGCTCCAAAAACCAACAAATGGCCAGTCTGGTCTATGTAACCTGGAGGAAACAGCTCTTCAAGATCCAGCTGATCCTCAACCAGGTCCGTCTGGACTTGCGCCAAAAGCTTTCCAAGACCCTGCTGATGCTCAGCCAGGTCCATCCAACCTGGAGGCACCTCAAAAGCCATCTGATCCCCACACAGATCCACCAGGTATACTGCCATAATCTTCCAGTTCATTTTCATTCTATCCTGCTTTTAATTGTCAGCTTTTATCCCTTGTCTGTTTCCTTGTAATTGCTGCACACATGTGCCTAGTTACCCTGTAAGTGTATTTTTATGCCAACTGTATATTTAATACTTTGGTATTTCATATGTAATGTGTCATTATGATTAACTGAGTTATCTCATGTGCTGTTTTTGTATTTGTGTTTCAGTAAAATTTTCATTACTTTATATACTGCATGAGCGTCTGGATAGGGGTGGCTTTGGCATTGTGTATAAGGGGACTCGAATATGCGATGGCCGAAAGGTAGAACTGCTCTCACTATATTCAAACATTTCACTTGTGTCCTAATATATAAATCATTGTACATTATTTTTATCTAATTATGTGTGTGTCATGTACTGCTATAAAGTTTACATATGAATACTTTACCTTTGTAGGTCGCCATCAAAGTTATTATTAAGATGAAGCGCAGGGACCGTTATTTAACTATTGTAAGTTGGCAAGAACTACTATATTGCAGATTTGTGTTATTATACCATTTTAACACCATATTACAAAAAAAAATAATTTTCATTGCCTCTGCTGAAGTACAGTGTTCCTCTATGGAACATGCTTAAATCATGGAATAACATGGAACATCAGGTTCGGTCCATGTCAGCTGAAGTGCATGCTTTCAGTAAAAGGATGACATACCAACTACTAATAAATTCTTATATTTATGTTCTTGTAATTATTTTTATTGGTTAATTGATTGGTTTTATTGATAATATTCATTTTAAGAATTTGTATTAAATTAGAAAATACATGTTTAGTAGTCCCAGACTTTTAGACCTTAATATATCCCATTATAAATGATATATAGAAATATTACCCATAGTCAGCTAACCTTTCATTGAACACTTTTCTTTACTAGCCTGGGTACCCTATGCCACTGTTTGACGAAGTGGCTCTAAATCTGCTGATACAAAAACCTGAGAGAAGCCCATATGTTGCAGAAATGCTGGACTGGTTTGAGGAGGAAAAACATCACATTCTCATTTTGGAATACCCTCAACCCTGTGTGACCCTGATTAAATTCATCATGCTCAACGGAGGTTATCTGTGTGAAAATCTGGCACGTGATCTGATGCTCCAAGCAGTGCTTGGAGCCAAACACTGCATTGATCATGGTGTCCATCATGGCGACTTGAAGGTGGACAACATTCTGGTCAACACAGAGACGCTGACACTCAAAATCATAGACTTTGGGTGTGGCGATCTTGTCGAGAATTGTGGCATGACAGGCAATGCATACAGTGGTAGGTTGACTTTTTGTGTTAATTTAGATAACCTTTGCTAAAGAAACTTTTGCTCATCTTGCATTTGTTACAGGGCAAGTGTATGCAGTTGCAGATGCGGTCATGAGTTTGGGTGTTGTTCTGTTCAAAATGGTTTATGGACAACAGCCATTCACAACATATACTAACATTATACAAAATGATCCAGCAATTTACAAATTCAACTTATCCTGCGGTGAGTGAACAGCAATAACAAATAAATACAAAAATCAATGACATTGTGCATAAGAAGGTTGTGTTTAACAGTCTCAGGGAGTTCTTACCAAATGCAATTTCCTTAATATAAATAGCAACAAACACAGGATATTGCTTCTTTAATTTAATAAGTTAAAATTATTACACTGCTTTATTACTAAATAGTACATATTTCAGAAGCTGTTGTTATACTTGACAGTGTTAGTGCATTATAAAGAATGACTAAAATGACTAATCAGTGCTCTTGTCAACACTTAAACAGAATGCCAGCAAGTGATAAATCAGTGTTTGACTCGTATTCCAGCCAACAGACCAACATTAGAGCAGCTTCTAGAACATGAATGGTTTAAGAAGTCAGGAGAAGCTCAGGAATGAAGTATTATTGAAGTATTGAAGTATTGAACGAAGTATTATTACAGAAACATGAATTCAACATGAGCCTTTTTACAGAAAAAACCTAATATACCAACAGCAATGGGAGAGCAGAGCAGGAGCAGAGCACAGGTCCAGAGATACAGAAGTAACAAAAAAAGGGTGGGAGGGTGGATAAAATAGGGTGGGAGGGTGGATAAAATAGGGTGGGAGGGTGGGGAAAAAAAATAAAAAATTAAAACATAACTTTTTGTGTGTTAAATGTGGAATGCCGAGAACTGTCAGGGCCCTCAGAGAGGACATAAACTATGGTCAAAAAATGTAATAAAGAAATTAAAATGATAAATATAATATTAAAATAACAAAATTGTATTTTATGAATGTCTACACAATGTCCATTTGAGGAAATGAAAGCTTTCTTGTAGCCCAGTTGCTGTAAAGCATAATAAGATTCGGTTAATTTGGGACCTTTAAGATGGGCCACGGGATAACATGTCAACTGCCGAAATTTTTTTTTGTTTAAAATAGAAATCATTTGAAAGGTAGGTTGTTTAAGGTCTAATTGGCCGCCGCTGCCACTGTTTTGTACAAGTTAAATGTTATTGGGTTCAATTCAAAAAGTTATTTAATTCACTGTGTCAGTCTAGTAATATTATTTATATTGAATATTGCTGTCAAAGTACAACACAAACAAATCGTAAAATAAAGGGGAAATGTAAAATTTTAAAACACTATATCCTCAAGACCGCATCCTTTTTTTAAAATTAATATCGATGCTGTATTTGACAGGTTGTGATAACATTTCACTTTACAATGAAGTAAATGCAGGTAAGATTCACATCTACAGCATCCGTAGATATTTATGCCACCCAACTGGCTGTAGACTCTGACTGTAGACTACCAATCAGAGGACAGAGACGCTAGTTTGTCTAATTCTCTTGTCGTCTGATTGGCCGGTGATCTACAGTCACCATACACTCTCACTGTACACTGCCAATCATATTGAAGAGCTCAACTGTAGACTACCAATCACATTCCTTAGATGCTGCAAGCGCTAATTCTGATCCTGTTTCTGTTCTGTTTTCTTACTTTTTAAGGTGACTTTGATATACGATGACTACCAAACAAATAAAAAACAACGACATAAACAAGTTTAGGTTTATTAAAGGTTATATTTTACAATGTTGTATTATTTCAATGCAGCTGATATATATAATTTATATAAAACCAGAAAACTGTAGAATTATGAAACAGAATACAGAAAACATTTAATTGCAAATGTTTTGGTTTTTCAGTTTACCCTGACAGACAGCATTAAACAATGGCAGCACCTACCAAAATCAGATAAATGGCACTTTGTAATATCTTTTTGCCAATAGTTGCCAACTATTATAGTTCAATACATCATACGTCAGTGATGCATGAAATTACAGTAATCATGCTTTCATTGCATCCATACATACCAGTTATTTTAATAGTCAGCACATTAACCTCCTGTAATTTACAAGGCTATAATATTAACATTAAATGATTTTCAAGTTTAATATTACAAAAGACAAGTTTACTTAAGCCAGGCTCAGCCTACAGGAGTTTTTAAATCCTGACCGATTGAACTGATGAAATCTGGTTGCAGTGCACAAATTAGGAGAATACTTACAGATTTTCTTTAAAATCCTAAACATGCTCACACTATAATTTTTGAAATCATGGAGCATCACATACTACAAGATAAAGATTGAGTCTCACATGACCTCACAGAGAAGCAAATGTAAACAAGAGAGATTGTGATGGATTATTATTTTTATTACATTTGCAAGCTCATACAATAACATTTCTAAACTCACCAGGCGAATTTTTTTTTTTCAGCTTTTGTCTTTGGCGGAACGATCGTCGTTTTTATATACAGGTAAAATATACGTGCAGCTATCCCACGGTAGCTGCACGTATGTCAAGCTGTCTGGCGGACATCTCGGCATGGATGAAAGAACACCATCTGCAGCTCAACCTGGCAAAGACTGAGCTTGTCTTCCCTGCCAATCCAACCCTACATCACGATTTCACCATCCAATTAGGTACATCTTCAATTACCCCATCAAATTCGGCCAGAAATCTTAGAGTAATCTCTGATGACCAACTGACCTTCAAAGAACACACTGCTAAAACAGCTCGGTCATGCAGATTTGCATTACATAACATCAGGAAAATCAGGCCTTTTCTAAAACAAAACATGCAACACAACTTTTTGTCCAGGCTCTGGTCATTTCTAGGCTTGATTACTGCAATGCTCATCTGGCAGGACTGCCATCATGCACAATCAAGCCTCTACAAATGATTCAGAATGCTGCAGCGCGTCTTGTCTTCAACAAACCCAAAAGAGCCCATGTCACCCCTCTCCTCATCTCTCTGCATTGGCTACCGCTCGCTTGCTTACAGATCTATCACTGGGTCAGCACCCTCCTACTTTCACTCATTCTTAGAGTCTATGCTCCTACCAGAAGCCTGCGATCACAGAAGGAACGAAGGCTTGTGGCACCATCACAGAGAGGCACAAAATCATTCTCCAGATCATTTTCGTTCACTACTCCATGCTGGTGGAATGATCTTCCTGCCTTCATCCGTAATGCAGAATCCCTGGCAATATTCAAAAGGCAGCTGAAAACACATCTCTTTCGTGAGCACTTAACCTTATCATATAAAAAAAAAATATCCTTTCCCTTCATTTCCTAACCCTCTTTCCTTTGAATCTCTCCCTTGTTGTAGCATATGAGCATTGTCTGAAACTTGTATTATGCACTTATTGTGTCTAGTTGCCTCTTCAGGTTGACTCACTTGTTGTATTCCGCACTTGTAAGTCGCTTTCAATAAAAGCGTCTGCTAAATGAATAAATGTAATGTAAATGTAGGTAAAACAGGCCGTCGTGTTGTTGCCACACTTCAACAATCTGTTTCTCCATCCCGTCTAAACTCTTCGACCTGACAGTGGAAAAGTGACTAAAGATCATCACAGCATCATCCTTATCCACATACACATTTACCTGTTCATTATGGTTTAGTTACAGAAGCCATAGATCAGATGTAGGAAAGCAGTGACGCCTAAACCACAGGATCTTCCACACAATTATATAGTGTGGCATGGGAGTCCTATATGACAAGCGTATCTGTGGAAGCAACAACCTGGAGGAATTCCACAAAGCTTTCAAAAGGTACAAATTATAGTAATTGTAGCAGCCTCCCAGCCATAACATCTCCAAAATGATTTGTAAAATGTTTAATTTGTAATCATGTTTGCCTTACTAGGGAAATTGCTTGGTGGAACACGGACCACAGTTCTGATGTGTACTGTTGTTCAGCGTACATTCAGCACCTTCTGAATTCCTCAACCCTCTGGCAGCAGCTGTTTGGATTTTCGGGCACTTATGACATCAAATAAGCTGCTAGGTCTGGAATACTTCTTCTGTCAAAGTATATCTAAATCTGGTACTTTCTCCCTCAAAGGATGGACCCAGTCCAGGGAAAGACATGGTCCAGCCTGGCCTGCTTGACCCAGATGAGGGTGATGAGCTGAGGCATACCAGAGTGACACAGACCAAGGTCTCAAAGAACAGACATTGTGAGGCCAGTTTCAAAGTCTTTGTTAGCTGCAACACAGTGAGCCTCACCACTACTGGCCACATCCACCATCACTAAACCTCTACCTAAAATCACTTCAACCAACTGCACAAAATCCATTCAGTATCCATCCATCCATCCATCAGTAATCATGTCCAGTGTTGACAGCTCTTCAGCCCTGGCCAGGACTACACTGTATAAAAGAGAAAACATACAATAAGGTTGAGGCCAAGCTATCACATGTACACAACGCTGTAAAATGGTCTACCTCAAAAAGATTAAACAGTTATATTTTACCACAGTGAAGTTAGATGTATTAAAGTTCTGTAAAAGGTTGTTTATTCATTTTATTATCATCATATTGTTTATATTCTCCTATTCTAATATTTTGTATTATGTAACAAAAAGTGACTTTTTGTACACACATACACTTAAAAGGCAAAAGATCAATTAGATACTTTGATGTAGTAAATCAATGTGCAACAAAAAGCACAGAACAGCACAGAAAAATACAAAAAAGTTTATTAAAAGTTTTATTAAAAGTAAATTAGTATTCAATGTCACTTACATTAACTTATTTGAACAATTTACACAAAATAATATCAACAGGAACATTTGGGGTGGCCATTTCAAGATGTCTACCAATTTTAAATAAACTCACTTTATATTACCAACATGTATTAATTTTCCAAGTATAGATCAATCATAAAAATTTATTATTATAATAATGAGGGGAGAGCGCGCACGCAGTCCTCACTATCAGGAATTATACAGTCGAGATTCCCACATTTGGGAATTCGCAAAGGTCAACAAAGCCGGAAGTGCGATGACTGAGTCTCTTCTTGAATGAACCACCTACTTGATCATGATGTCTCTCCTGCCAGCTGAGTATGAGCTCTCCAGCGACTGCAAAGCGGCTCACTTTAGGGAACATCAGTCTAGATGACGATTATAAGGCAGAGATCACTTTAGCGCAATGTCATTTCAATGTGATCTAACTGTTTAACACTATTGTTGCCTTTGCCTGTAAGAGTTTGTCAACATGTTTCAAAATGTTTCATTTGTGTAGACATCGATTTCATTTTACGCAGCCAGCAGCCAATGGAGCAATAGAAATGCGAACCATACACATATATATTTTAATTCAATGATCAGAGAAATAACTACACGATAGTTTATCCTACCGACCATGCACTAAGATTTTTGGCCCTTGTTTATTACAAGAAATACGACGCACGTGACGTCACCACATCACTTCCGGGAAGTTTGAACGCAGAGCGCCGCTCACTTGCCACTATGAAAGCAGAGATTATTTTCTCTCTCTTCAACACTTTCGGTTTACAAATACCACGCATAATATTTGTTAAACTGTACATAAACCACCGCTAGTACAGTACAGTAAACACGGGACGTTTTATTTAAAGAAATATCAAATCGTCACAGCAACATCATCTTTCAACATCTCCAGACGTAATCGCAACCCTACATGTGTGAAACTCATGAGATTAACACAAACTTTTCATAAATATTAACCTGGTTTGTGCGTCTAATGCAACAAAAAACACATTGCAAGTTCAACCCACTGAACTATTACCATTGCTTCTGCTTAAGATCACGTGAAAATGATCCATAACAGTAATGCATACAATATTAGATAAGAAACATTTATAAAGAAAAGCTTCAGTGACAAACAACTGGTTTTACTGTTAATTGCACTGTAAAGAAATACAGACTACTCAACGAGTCTTTGTTTTTGTTGATAGTTTGTACAGACCTCAATAATTCGTACAATGTTTATCTCCCGTGTATATTTACAACTGACGGGCATGTTTTTGTATCTTTCTTGACACAATATAAAACAACTTAACATAACATCTTCTTATAAAAACCAACACAAAAATAAGAACCTGAACATTTAACAATAAACCTTTATAGTTTTAACTATCATGACTGTTATTTCACTATTCAGGAGGGGATGCACCGTTCCCGGATGTACTGCAATACCGGGTCGATGCGTGGAGTGGACGGATCGAGTCCCTATTCATCTCTCTGATCTAAAAACCAATTTAATATGATCTCCAGATAGAGGACGTATCAGATATTAAAGTGATAAGAACAGATACTGCACTTGATCTTAACCAAAATACCGAGAAGCGATACCGACAAATGCTCAACATATCAAACACATTCTTTGAAACAATTCATAACATGACGGTACCATTGTTTATTTATTTTTCCCCAAATGGTTCCTGTACAATGTGATTAAAAGCTGACTGTCTTAAGCTTGTAAGATACAGCTTATTTCACAATGATCTTATTTCACAATGAGCTTATTTCACAAATATAACTAACGACGAATGAAAGGGCGAGGGAGTATTTTCAGTCGGAAAAAACACAATTTCCTATAATTATACAATAAAAAGAGACACAATTTCCTACAATTATACAATAAAGCTATTGTCATAACCTGATATATCAAAGGACAATTTATAGAAGAAAAGTAAGACGGTGCTGCGATACAATAACTAGATGTACCCAATTCTCAACTTTAAAATTAATTTTTTAAAACACGTGACAGGTTTGCCCTCCAGTGGACAAATAGTGTATTACACTTAAACATACACAAACAACTTCAAGAGATCGCAAACTGCGTTTTTCTATTTTAATGTTCTCTGACGTCCATTTATAACATTAGCGTGGGGTTTACATCATAACCATACTTTAAAAATTAATAGGCTATTTTATATCGTGTTATTGACCATCTCTTTGAAACACTTTCGATAGCGTGTCGCATTTAAGACTTAGACGTAAATGCACACTGAAAAATGGTTAAAACATTGTTACTCACACCTCTGTTGAAACATTGCTGTCGGATCCAATATCTTCAGCCCTGCATCTATTATTATTTTCTCTCTGCATCTTATCCAACAACGCATCCGAAGTCAAATGAAGCGAACAAACTGACTTTCTGAAATGTGTCTAAATGACGCGATCTTTAACTTCGTTAAAAAAGTTCATCGACGCTTTGACAACAATTCAAAGTCATCCTTTTGTTAATAAAACCAGGGAGTTTATAACTTACAGGACGTTTTTATAGTATAATACATGTGAAGAGATGAAGGAAACTGAATTTCTCAATTCATGACCCTCATTAAGTTTTGAGAGTTTAAGACGTGCTAATTGAATGACGTAAAGGAATTCAAAAATACAATTTTAAATGATTTTTCATGTTCTCTATGTTAATGACTGTAATATCTCATAAAAAATACTTGTTTGCTTTAGCCCCTCTGACAGATTACAGCTATATGGATGTTAATAGTCTAGTTAATAGTGTAATTTAGTGTAACCCACAAGTTTTCCTTAAGATCCACAAGCATCAAATGAGACATTGATATATTATCAGACCAGTTTAAAACAAACCAACTTTAACCCCACCGCTGGTCACTATTGGACAGAACACGTACTGGGTTGGTTTGACCCGGGTTTCTGAGTTGTTCATGTGACCCAACTAGTGGTGAAACTTACTTGATTACTCTTGCTTGGTTGAATATTACTGATGTGCTGGTTTATTTCATTTGACCTAACCAGTGAGTGAAATTAACTTTCTTGCTGGATTAGATATTAACTAAACATTTGGTTACTTCCTTATACATTTGGGTCTCACTTTTACATTTATTAATAACAATAAACAAAAACGTCTGAAGGCAAGTGAAAAATCCAGAAAGTTCAGCGAAGAATGAACAATTTTGACCCAACATGTTTATATAAATAACCCAGCACTTTTTTGAGTGGAGTTAAAGAAAGATGAAATTCATTGTTGTTAATATGTATTATCTACATTGTACAGTATTTATACATCACGTTCTGCTTTTTTATACTGCATTTATTTAGGTTAATTTGATAAAACAGACAGGATGTATTACAGAATCATTGCTGTATTTTATTTTTATTGTTGTAAAAGATTCATCTAGAAACGGACCTCTTTATCAGCAGAGGGCAGCAGAGAGCCAGTTTATTTTTTCAACGGTACATAATTTATGTACTTTAGTGTATGTATACAAAGAAAACCATTGATTATCCATTTTTTATATTCCAGTATTTAGTCAAATGCATTTATGTTAAACATTTCCTTCCCAAAACATCATGTGCATTAGTTATCATGATTGTTTCTCGTCAACTTTTCTTGTTATATACCTCACTAAAAGCCACCACATTACACTGAGTGCAGTATTGTTAATCTGTGGGATGCAGTTATTGTGTACTCCTCTAGAGGAAACCCTTATCCAGTAACATGGAAGGTTGAGCTTTGATTACATCTATGATGAGAACAAAACATGAACTGGGAATTCCAAAGTATTATGTATTTATGAAATGTATGTTTGAATATTAATTCAGGACTGACATACTAAGGATGTTTTCTAGGAAGCATAGCAATGATTGTTTTAATAATCAAGGTGATAAGTAATGAAGTAGTACATGTATAATTGTATGCACAGTAAAATTGCCTGTTTGAATTCACAAATTACACTTTTATTCAAGATACAGATATTGAAGATGCTAAATTGAATATGCCGGACTGACCCTTAGCCCAGCGTATCAAAGGAGACTGATAATTTTTCTGTAAACAGCTATACAAATACATTTGACGTGAATTGAATTGATGCTGCTTTGGTTCAGTGTGCCATGAAGTGGCACAGTGAAAACACTCCACATTACCCTGAAACTTAATTTGTTTCAGGCTAATTAAAAAAGGTTTACCAATAAGGGAACAATTAGTTCAACAGCATTTAAAAGAACTAGAAGGGCTTCTTTTAATCATGACAGGGGAATAGACCAGCAAATTAATGGAACTGTAAGAGACAGCAATGTATATTGCATTATTGCTGAGAAAATATAAGTCTTGTTTGAGTGTACAAAACGATAAGAATTCATGTTAAAATTCAGGTCAAATCTAAAGTTTAGTTGTACTTATTTTTAATTAATTTTAGTTCATTAATTAAGTTTCATTTTATTCTTTAAGGTTGAAACTTTTATTCCATAACATTTATTTTGTTGAAAGGTTTGTTAAATTTGATATTAAAATTGTGGTTAATTTTCTTTATTTCTTTTTTACGTTTTAACGTACATTTAAGTGCAATAGTGTGTAAAAGTGAAACTGTTATTTCAGTTACCTTGTTTAATAAACGGCAGAAATGGCGACTCAAAAGCTTTTGCGGTGTAAAGATGCCGTAAGTGAACAGGTGGTTCTAGAACAACTGGAACACTGTATTGACCAATCAGCATCAAGGATTTGTAAAAATGTAAACAATACAGTAAAAATGTACATTTAAATTAAAAAAAAACTGCTCTGGGTACAACTGCTAAAAACACTTTTTCATTTTGGCTCTGCCTCTGACTTTCACAGAGACACAGAGGTTTCTCCCTGCTCTGCGTCCCCAGGGCCAGTGTTCTCATACAGGTTGCTAGGCCCACAGCGGGCGAGTCGGTTCACATCAGAACATATTGATCCAGGTGCAGGTTTGCAGTTGTTCAAATATAAATACACGTGGTGCTATCGGCGGCCTGCCCGGGGAGGGAAGATTCTCCTGTTCCCTGCCTTCCTCTTCTCTGGAGAGGCTATTTCTGAAGGTGATCTATAAACCCCCAACACTGTGTCTGCCTGCCTGGGATTCAGTTTCTAGGCAGCAGATCAATGAACAGCTTAAGAACTGTGAGGTGGGGGTCGCCCTGGAGGTTGAGTGGAGAAGATGCTACATATCCCATCCACCAGAAGGAAATGCAGGGGGGTGATTGGATGTTGTGAGACCCCTTTCAATTTCCTGAAAAAATTCATCTCTGATAGTAAAAGGGGGAAAACAGGCAAATGGAGACAGATTCTGACAGGTAATCAAATTTAAAGGTATCAAACATTTGAATAGACACTGAAATGTACAGTATCACTTTAAAGTGATTCCTATGTTTAAATGGTTTACATTTTAGATACCAGCTACACAATATTGATGCATTGTACATCTTAAATTGGTTTGTACTTAAAGAGGTTGCATGTTAAATGCTGTTATTATGTTGATATTGTTTGTTTCAGTGTCCAGCCAAACATTGAAAATAAAGCACACTTTATGCTATAAAACAAAAATGCATACATTAATAAGATCATGATGGATGTTGAAACGAACCAAATGATTGGCTAAAGAAAAAGAGAATGCTCTTTTTACAACCCCATAATGGAGCTATTCTGGTGTATTGGTCTCATCTTTAACAAACCTTATTACCAGGTTTAATCAACTAAGCTTGTAAATTATGGCGTCAATTCAAAAGCGTTGGATCAAAGGCAATTCGGCCCAATGAAGCAACAAAACAGCTGGGTTTTACAATCCTTCATTACTGTGCACACACTATAACCTTTGACTGTTTCACAGAAACAACATTAGCAAACACA
Organism: Chromobotia macracanthus; assembly: GCA_036877525.1. Classification (NCBI taxonomy): domain Eukaryota; kingdom Metazoa; phylum Chordata; class Actinopteri; order Cypriniformes; family Botiidae; genus Chromobotia; species Chromobotia macracanthus. The sequence goes on along the minus strand of JAZGTH010000033.1, from coordinate 6,020,514 downwards.
CCTCCAAGTAATTTCAAAGTCGCTTGGCATAGAGTTTCACCTATTACAATGCTGTACCAACCTGATGCCAGGGAGCGGGAATGAAAGAGGAATTCTGGGAGCTGGCCTATGAAGAAAGGTGGGCTGAAAGAGCACGGTCCCCACCGGGATCCAAACCCCATCTCTTATTTACAGCATTTCACTGGCAAAATGAGCTGTGGAACACACTACATCAGTGTTTTGCCATTGCCTACAGCTATGGTGCATGGCCATTAAAAAAAACCTTAGTGGTAGAACTCTGAAATTCCACATACAGATCTCCAGCACTGTAAAACCAAGATAAGAAGATATTAAAGCAATATCAAACACGTAAGAGCCCATTATGGCGTTAACATACATAGTAGAAATAGACGCGCTAATAGAAACAAATACTACAATTTACTTGCCACTCGACTAAACACCAAGCACGGATATACACCACAAAAGACATTTCAGTTACCTCAGTTGTCTAAACTGTTATCAAAATGTCTGAATATAGTTTAAATTCTGCCCAACGTGTCTAACATAAAGTGATTGCATAATATTTAGAAAAATGGATGAAAAGGGCAGTTTACTTCCAGCCATACTAAAGAAATTATGTCAAAACCCTGGGTGTTGCAGTTTTGTGGAATATTCTGGGTATTGTTTGTCGTATGATTTTACTTGGAAATGTGTTTATTGCTTTAGAGAAAAGAAACAGGACACTAATGTGTGTACTGTTTAAGTGAATTACGTACAGTGTAACCACACCAGACACATTTCTAAGATAAATAATTTAATGCTAATATTACATCAATACATGTACACTCCCACAAAAGTGAAAGAACCCAAATTGCCATCTCCTCTTTTTTCAAACAGAGCAAAAACATCAACAGTCCTTTAAATATTGCTTAACTAATCTAAAATTCCCTTTGACAACAAAAGCAGATGCCTGAGAGTGGAAACCTTTTGTTAAATTAAATTAATCGTCACACGCTTCACCGCAAAAAAACCTACCTCACACATCTTCACACACACTCTTAAGTAAAGAGCTATGAAGGAGGGGGTTCCCAAATTCATATTAAGCACCCCTTTTTCAAAACAATATTACATCACATCATGAGAAATGCTTTAACAGTCCAAATGAGAGAATTAGTGACCTTTTCTGGTTTTGATCATTCAGTTAATATCAGTTTTATACAGTGTTTGAAACTTCAGTGATTTATCGACCTTAGCAAGTTTAGTAAGTGTCTAAAACAGTCTAAATGCATCATTTAAGTGAGAAGTGTATGATAACACTGAAATCTTGTACAAAAAGCAAAAGCAAGCTGTTTTAACAACAGCACATTGTATTTTGACAGTCAGTGCCGTGCTGAAGTCCACCTCTGATCTTGGCTCAACAATCTATATATGTCCATCTGTCCTGCTCTAATTATTTATAGTTTTAAAACGGGGTCTGCTATACGATACTTTTATTCAGTGTAGCAAATTGCAGTTGTCAATGGCTGAATATCCTTTTAAGGTAACTGCGGCAAGGCAACTGGACTCAGAGTTGCCACATAATCCATTAGCAAAGGATTCTGGGTAAGCACACAAGACCCCATGCACATGAGAGCAAAGCACTTTAGATGTGCAGTAATGAAAACAGCAGTCTAGACACTCTTAATGTCACAGAATCAAAGAAAAATCTGGAAGTTGAAGGTTGTTTGAGAACATTCCTTAATGCCACACTGTTATAAAGACAGACTAAACGTGAAGGTTTAAGACAAAAATGTAACAGTATTCAGATCAAACACATTGTACAATAAGCTTGACACTTTTGACAGACAACAAAAGCGTTGCCATAAAATTAAAGCATTTCTCTCAGGCGTGAACCATCACTGTCCCACAAACCCAACTGCATGTATGTATCAATGTAAACAGTCCCATTTTTAAAACCGTCCATACATAATCTTGTATAATACTTATCAATTCTTAATAAAATGTTTTTATTATATATATATTTTGTGACTAGTGTATGTAATGTTCTTTAAGAATTGTTCTCTTTATGCACACAATCATGTACAACAATTAAAACTGCCTGTAGGTTCTCCTTAGTGTGATTCTACATATTATCATGTACCCATGTCAAATATGGCTGTCAGCATAGAGTATAAAAACATCACCAAATGCAGATAATGATGTAAAAGTGTCACTAGTACCAAGTTATATTTGTGTTCCTGATTGATATGCTATTATAACCAGAGTATGAAAGAAAGAGAGAAGGATAGAAGAGATGGTACGAAACATGAGAGATAAGACGACATTAGACAAGAGAAGATGAAAAGACAACACGAGAAGAAAAGAGATGAAATCAGATGGAAAGAGAGGAGACCAGAAGAAAAGAGAAGAGACAAAATAGAGAATAATAGAAGACGAGATTATAGGAGACAACAGGTGAGACATAAGCAAACAAGACAAGACAAGATGAAAACAGAAAAAACAGGAGGAGAAAAGAAAGACAATGAGAGATGACATGGTCAGATAGTGACAGAGGTGTGAGTAGAACGGCAGGTTGTTCATCTGATACAGAATGTCATTTCCTGTTTCCCAGCATCCCATTCGTCTACTCCATCACTGTCATCCGATCATCAGGATTTAGCATCAGACTTCCCGCCTGCCACTCGGAACCGCCGCCAGACGGCAACTCTGAACAGGTTCTCATCTATTCATCACTAAGACGGGATTGTCGCCTTGCGGGGCCTCGTTCCATTTGCCAGAGGACAAAACCAAACAGATGGGGAAGAGACCTAACACGGAAATGACTTTCCAAGGGTGTGGTGGGTACAACTCTGGAGGGAAGGATGCGCATGTGTGTTCTCTGGGTGTACACAAGTGAAGTCTTTGGGGAAAGTCATGTTAATTCTAAGTACCCAAAGGTGTGTTGGTGTTTGTGTGTGAAGGGCATGCTAAGAGCTGGCTGGTTTAGTGTAATCATCCACTCCAGTGATAGTGGCCTTGCAGAAGAAGCAGTCCTTGTTATTCATCAGGTGCTGATTGATACAGGCCCTGAAATAAAAGACAAACAGGCAGAGAGGACAGAAAACAAGAGAGATTAGTCTGTCAGGGACACTGAATCAGTTAAAGACCCCCGAGTCCGATCACAGCTGTCAAATATGTCCTGAACAAGAGAAACTTGCAATGTTTGCGTATTTGAGAGATGCCAGAGTAGTCTAAAGACTACCTGGCATTATTCTAATTTTATTTGTTAATATTCATTTTAATATTCTTTTAATAATGCCCTCCAAATGTTTGTAAACTTAATAAACCCTAAATATGTATACATTTACAATACTTGATATTTTTTAAGTTTTATATTTGCTTATAAATGCCACGGCATTCTTACATGAAGTGTCTGAACCTGGCGGACACTGTACATGAGTGTGTTCAACATTATGGTTTTTGCTGTGGTTTGAAAATTGTTCCACATTTCAGTGGTATTATAACATCAGACACATTATAACATGTGCTTTACATATATGCCATTAGCTCTTAGTAACCATCCCACAACATCCTACTACACATAATGAATATAGATCTGAGACCACAGAATTACCAGTGGAACCATCACAGTAATACAAACATGATGTCACCGGGCAGAATTTATAATGTTGTATGCCACATAATGGCCATAGAAGCATTTTACTGCATGGCGTTAATCTTCTAAATGGAACAATGAATGGAAGAATGGCGCTATTGACCAGACATTGGCAGCAGTTTGTTGAACTTACTTGCAGGATTTGTGCGAGCAGGGCTTGAAGACGGCCGATATGGAGTGTGCATAGCAGATCGGGCAGAGATCATCCTCGCTGGTCGGCTGTGAAAGAAAAAAGATTGATTAAATTCATGTAACAGTGAAAGAATAATTGCTATTATTCAATAACACACTGACAAAACTAGCTCACTATATGAGCAAGCTAAAGCAAACCATGAATTAACATTTCTGGTGTTAATACAACTAAAAAACTGTTTAATTTACATACCACCCATCTAACAGCATGTGCCAGAAACAGGATTACTGCATCCCAAATCACAGCACATTATTAAATTTGGGTCAAAGTAGGCCAAGCAGATTTTTCAGTCTCAAACCAGGACACACAGGGGGTAAAGGGTATGCCTGTGAATATATTGTGGGGGTCTCACTAAAATGGAGGAAAATGTTTTGCAGTGTAAATTATGCATATCGTATTAGTGTCATATCTTCAGCTGTAGCTTGTGTGTTTTAACTCTTTACCTGCTTTTTCCAAACATTTAACATCAATCAAATGCAAGTAAAAATACAACAAACGACATTAAATGTTCATGTGGATTTACAGACTAATTCAAATTAATTTCAACACAAAGACTGAACGTAAAACCATTTCGCATATAACATTCAAACAACACTTTTCTTATGTAAAAAAAGTACATTTTTCAAATGTGACCTTGTCTGTGGATGAGGGAAAATGAATCGCATGTTTATGTGCAAAGAAATCAGGGAAAGTATGAGTGTTTTTGGTGGTGCTTAATGGATGATTTTTGAATAAATATTCCATTCATTAAATAAACTCTTATGTTACAAAAGCGTATTTGCACGTCCCATTTAGCATAAAGACCTAATGTTATTTCTTATTACATATTCAAATGTACTTGAGTTCACCAGTTTTGTACATTTTGTAATTGTTAGGAACAGACGAAACCCGAGAGGTTCATTAAACAGGCTAATATCTCATTGATATGTAAAGTACAGTCAAAGTTTGACAGGACAGAGTTCAACATGAAACCTTCCACATAATAACTACATTTTTAAGCTAGTGTGTAATTATTTATGTATTAAAATACATAAATAAAACCTTATTATTTTAAAAAGTAATAGTATTTTAAAAGTATTAAGTCAACAGACGCTGCATACTAGACAACAATGCAGTTGTCACAGGGAGGACACAGCCTTCAGATGTCAACAAACTAGTACACACACTCTCAAAGATTTATTTATACATAAATGAATGGAAAACAAAGCAAGGAACCGTTTTAACCCTTTCTGAAGAAAACTGAGTGGTGCTTGTCCATGCAAAACTCACTGCCACAATTCTAATGTGACTGCCAGGGTGACTGCCATTTTGTTGCCAAAACAGATGTTAGGATGTTGATACAGGTAGGGTGTTTCATACATGGTTACTTCTTGGGGCATTTGAACCCACCCACAATTTCCTAGTTATGCCCTGAGGTCTACTTTCAATACAAGAATTTAGGGTTTCTTTGGCTGTTTTATTATCTGCCAGGCAAAATTGTGAGTTTAGAGGCATCATTCATGTCTGAACAGGTGAGTTTTGTGCTCAAATCTGTAACCCTAAGTAAAAGCTTTGGTAATAGTGATGCTAGCTTTTAATTGGCTGGCCAATTAAAACATTCCTGCTCTCAGCAGGTCTCAAGATACACTTTAAAGGGGCTAAATTCCATAAGGAGCCACATGACATCAAGCGAGGGATGAATTTTCTTTAGCTGCGAGACACGACACTCCTGTAATCTCAAGTCATTCTTTCCTGGGCTTCCTCAGCTGGTGTATAGAGAAGATGGTTGCTTGTGTCCATTGAGTTCTTTATATTGATTTCATTGAGACTGCAGTGACCTTTTAACAGCTTCAAAATCTATTGAAAGTCTTGTCAATGTGGAATTCATTTTCTGTTTTAAAATTTGATAATTGATAAATTTACAATTTAGCAAATTTGATTGTGTAAATATTGTATTGCACTGTAAATCTCTAATCACTATTTCTTTGTATATAATAATTTTCTTGTAGCTCATGACAAGGTCTTGGGTTCTATTCCAGAAAACACACAAAGTGAAGTAATGTATGGCTTGAATGTCTGCAAAGTGCATTAATGTAAACGCCATTCTGTCAGCTGTTGGTCATTGCTCTCCTGATATCATTGGCAGACACTAAAGAAACCATATTGATTTACCACCAGGGTAAAATGATTACAGGTATACCTAGTATTCAAACCTCAATCCCACAACTCTGTGCAGTACCTGCAGAAGAGTCATGCTTGTGCCCCCAGAGACTTTTAGACAAAGTGGATTTTAAATGAAATGTATTATTTGTAAATTATTAAAACTTTAATTAATAAGTTGCATCAATAAGTTGCAATTAATAATGTTTGTGTGAAATGCTGTGGCAGCAATCATGCGATCACATTTGATCAGTGCAACTGAAAGTGCCTCCTGCAGATCATTTGCTTTAAGCTAAAAATTATGTCATTATTTAGACACCCTCATGTTACTTTACTCACATAGAGCACAAAGCTTTGAGTTATTAAAATGTCAAAGCTGCTCTTTTCCATTAAATAAATATTGTTGGTGATTACTGGCTGTCAAGTTTAGCTGCAATTTTGCTTGACAATGAAACGCTACTGGTGCTCTCTCAAAAAAGTGCATGTCACTGTGTAGACACGTAATGAAGCCAAGCACAGATAAGTTATTGATATCCTTTTAACCTCAGTAATGTAACTGTCCGCCCCTGCCAAACTGATTGAAAACACAAATCATGAGGGAAAGCAGAGCTTCAGCTAGTTTAAAAGCGCTTTGGACTGGCGTAAGAGATTTCTGAGAGCAAGTCATGGATCTAACCTAACTAGCTATCAGGTTCTTCATCAGTTTGTTATGAGCTGAAAGAATGAAAGAAATGGGATGAAAATCTCATTCACTGCTTTCTAAATCCATCCTTCCCTATTAGCTATTACCTTCAGATCTCGTGTTGGAGTAATGGGAGAAGATATGCACTATCTTAAGGTAGTTTCCAGGAGCAGACCTCGACCTTGTCTATCCCGGTTCACTTTGATTCATAGTGGCCAGACAAGATTTGATTATTCAGCAGGATTAGAATTCTAGTCCGTTAGCACAAACTAACTGTGAAATCAGTCAATGTCAAGCCTGTGATTGTGTGTCTGCAAGTATGTGTGTGTTGGTTGGTGTGTTGCCAAGAAGTTATAAACACAACCTTTTTGCTTTTGTAATGTGATGCATATCCGAATGAAATGGGTGCATCTTAATTTCATTCACTGGGAATTCATCGGCTTGTGGACAGTGTTACACACCATAACAGAACCAATGCTAAATGCAATTTTGAAGTTGATCGTGCAAGAAATCACCTTTTGAAACAACATGGCACCCATTGGTTAACAAATCATTAAAAAAATCATACACTTAGATGATGTCATTTCAACGGTGAAGCAACTCGCATATGATTAAAGGCTGCAAAAATAAATATTTTGTTCTCTGGAATTCTATGTACTGATGAATAGGGATCAGGAAGGTCTATAAAGAAGTATATAAGTATGTCTTTTATGTTAGGTACATTATAGACTACATGTCTTATAGACATGAGTAATATCAGGAAGGTGGATGGGGAAGTACCAGTGCTTTTCCAGTCTAGCAACTAAAAGTAGGACAAAATTCAGTTACCACGCTGAAGGGTAACAGAATACTGGAGCATATAAACACTTCATCTATCTGAAGATGCTATTTTAAAGGCTTGTAGACTGCAGACAAATATTCAGTCATGGTACTTGTACAGGAAGCAGAGTTGGACTAAACACTGATGCAATGTGTCTACCTCAAAGAAAATGGGGACACAATACATAAAGGTGACAAAAATGTAGTATTTGTATTTCAGCACTGGCAGCATCCAACAAAATTGCAATTTAAGTGTCACAACTGGGCTGAAAATAATAAAAATGACTCAACCAATGTTGTGATATTGAGGCAGGGTTACCTGTTTGCCCAAACCAGTGATGGACATTCAAAAATAGCAGTGTATTCAAACAATTAATCCTCCAAAAAGATGATATATAGTATAATAAGATGACATTATAGTAAAGGTTTCACTAGTGCCCAGAGTGAAATCAGAAAGTGAAAACTATTCAGTTCTAAGAGCCAGCCAAGCAACTGTCACCAAGATGAATGACAATGCTAACGGACAGGTGTATTATACTTTCTTACACAAAAACCTTGCAGACAGTGCAAGGTTTTTCTAATCATTTCAACAACAAAATGTCACTTTCATACTGTGTCTCATTGTGAATATTGCCCACAGAGCTCGTCGGCTAAATGAAATTTAGAGTTATGAGGCACAGAGGCAGAGATCTGATCGACTGAGCTCCATCTATTCAGTGCCGTGGATCATATATTCGTCTTCAGTCACAGCAAATGTGTTGAAGAGGCACAAAACACTGAACAGTATCACACACTGAAGTAACACAAACTTCTGAATGATAGGCTATGACACCATAAGACTTAACACGCTAAGCTTGCGGGTTACCTTGGGGGACTCCACAAAGTATATTTTTCTTTATGTGTATTTTTTATCCTGTTTTACAATAAAGACTCATAACATTGTTTACATGAGTTCATTCATAAGTTTACTTGACCAGCAAATGTACGTAAGATATTGATGAAAATATATGAGAATATATAGGCTATATTAAGTTCATCTGAATAACCTCACTGGCAATATGTTCTACGAAAACATATATTCTCTCATTATCTTACGCAATACAGCTTTTTGAGTAAATTTATTCTGTTTGAAGGATTTTTTTTACTGTAAAACAAGACAAAAATACAAGATAAAAATGTTTTTAAAAATACTTGTGATCTTGAGCAATCCGATTCTAATCTCTGAAATCGGCTTGAGGGGAATATGTTTAAACAATTACAGGCCACAGGTTTGAAATCAACGACAAAACTGACAGCTAGTAATTTGCAGAATCAGTTTGTTTCCCATTATGCAAATGCAGTTCAAAGGTTCCTAATTGTCTCGTGAAAATTCAGTGAACCAAGTCTAATTAGGTTCATCTTCATTTAACGACATCTTAAAATTCCTCTAAAATGCTCTCTAAACAATTCTGTTATCCATTACATTAGGACATGGCCAAACCTTGCTGTGCTGTTTCAGTTTAACTTATTGTATATGCAGGAAACAACGCTGCATCTGCAAGATTCACAGTTACAGCTTCAGCTACTGCGCCAGTCGCTGCAGTGTTGCCAGGCCACTCCTAATGGTCTGACTGCAGGGGTCCCACTGCGGGGGAGATTGCGGGAATGCATGTCACCTGAGGCACTCACAACTGACCTTTCCTGTGATGGGCAACTGTTGACAAGTGCTTTGTGATATTTAAGAAATGGCTGGACAGTGGCTGGGGCCAGTAGTGCTTTGAGGGGGCAATTATGTCCTGTGTACAGTGTTACATAATATTTTTTAAACTAAAAACTGACCAATCAAAAATAAGAACAATAAAATAAAAAACTGGCCTGTTGAATTTTAGCGATGACTCTGACATTATATAAACTAAAATGTCTGATCTTCTTAGCATTCTGTAATGCAAAATTTTAACAACAATGAATGAACACAACAATATAAGCAAACATTTTATTCTGTCATTTAAACAGCTTTGGATAATAAATGGAGTAATGTGAAATTATTAGGTAAATATACAATTCTGAAATTCTGAAACTGGATGGCTGAGCTTGTTGACACAGGCTCTGTGAAGAGGGGTCCCAGGTTACACCTCCCTCACAAGTGACAGGGTCACTGCGAAACCTCAGATCTGACCCTAAAGATTCAGACAATCTGAAAATGTATGCCACACAGAAGAGTTCATTCAAATTCTGAGACAGAGAGAGTGGCAATTCACAGTAATTTATAGGTTTAAACTAGATCACATTGTATTTCGGTAAGATGTCATCTTTAAGATTTAGGTCTGTAATACAGGAGATGAGTGCTAAAATGATGACATTTCCAGACAGACACTTCTGAATTATTCATATCAAAACAGATTGTTCTTTGTACCTTTCAGAACACCGGTGAGAAACAGAAACTGGTTAAACCCAGGAGTTCCTCTAGTTATTGCACAGCCGCAAAACAAAACATCTTTTTGGGTTAGACATGCCACTGCGTTTCAGTCAACAGACCCTTAAAAATAGATTGAACAGTCAGTTGTGTCAACACAGATATTCTCATGGATTCTTTGATAGGAGCACAGAAAATAGGTCAAGCGTTGTAAGACAAGCAGTGTTAGAGACTAAATCTGGTGAAAATATAACATTTTGCACACTTCCCAATGTAATGATCAATAATTTTGTAATTGATTGAAGTGAATTTTCCATTCAGTACATATACTGAATTACATTTTTTGACCCCATTTATTGTTTTGCCTTTATCCTTTATAAGTTTTGTTAGATTTATGCTTACAGCAACAAAATGATTTGCCAAGGGGTGAGAAGACCAATTAAATTTAAGATATTCTGAAACAACTCTTAAACAATTTTGCTCTAATAAATGTATTTTGTTTTAGGACATATAGATATTTGTTCTGGAAAGCAAGACATACTGATTAAGATTTTCTTTGGTGCAGTTTCTATGTTATTGAAAATAAGTAAATAACTCTTTTCTGGACATCTGGGTCACTTAGAAGCCAAGAAATATCCATTTCAACATCCTTCAAAACGACTGAAGGATTGTGGTTCGGGGAGGCATTTCTGTTGTGGGAGTGAAAATTGTAGCTCTAGTCAAAGTTAAAGTGCCCTAAAAAACAGGCAGGTAATTGCCCAGAGCTTTTCAGAGGAACATTAGTTGAATGCACTGTCAAAAATGTGCCATCCTCAGTAATCAGTCCTCTATTTTTCCTAAAGTGAAAATGACTGTGTTTCTTGCTGGAATATCAGAGCTTACCAAAGTACATGCAGGGATGGATTATACTGACTGTAAACCGCACTGAAGGAGATTTGTCAAATATATGTCAGAGTGGATTTCCCAGTGCCTGACTGTAAGCCAGCAACAAATACTTGAGAAAATTATAACATTCCCTAAACACCACTGTATCATGAGCAGTGTGGAAAAAGCTGTTTTGAAACTGTAACCTGCAAACTACTCAAAATGTACAGTAGTTAAACTTCAGTCAGACTACGTTATGCTACAAACCCAAATGCAATATAAATTAATAAATTTATTCCTTGTTTTTCGGGCAAAACTGAATACCAATTAAATTTACACTAAAAACTAAAAACTAGAAAATACTAAAACATTTTTTATTTAGTTGGAGACTAAACAAACAGTAGCATTTAACATAATACTTTACTATACATTTCCCCAATATGTTATTGTTAAAACTTGTAAAAACTGTAAAGAACAGTGTTTAATTAAAATTTTGCTAACACTGACTGCTAGTTTTTTTGTTGTTGTTGAGAAAACAGATTTTATAAGCCCAAGTCTTCACAACGACTGAAATCTAGGACACAGCTGAGGGAAAAGTAAGTCTGAGAACTTCAAAGCATTTGAAGTTAAGTCTGGAAAAGTGACCTCTGGTCAGGCAACCACCATAACATCAGAACACATATACAGCAGAAACACAGTTTTCCCTCCCGCTGAGTAGCATATTAAATATGGCCTTATCACTAACTAAAATCGATTTGCTAAAAAAAAAACCTGCTAGAAAGTAAGAGATAAAATGACAAATGTAGTGAGGTGGATGCTTAAAGTTCACCATAAAATTAAAACATTATTTACTCAACTTTAGTATTTGAAAAAGTAATTATGACCCAAAAAAGAAATTTCACTCATATCCTGCCCCACCGTTTTGCTCATAATAGAGTAAAACATGACTGGGGCTGTCAAGCTCCAAAATATTTTTAGTAGTTCCTCTGTCAATTGAACAAGACAAACCTACACGTATGTATCTTAATAAATGTAATCAATTTTGTATCTCAGGTAAATGTAACTTGCTTCAATGAAAACTTCTTACCTAGGGTCATTTTTAACCCTTGGTTAATGTAATTATGTGTCTTTCGCAGTAATTCATCAACTAATCTGGTTTCAGTACATTTGTAAACCCTGGGCAAACATTCTTATTTGCATATTTATGAGATTACAACTATTAATTGGAACAATACAGCCCTAAAAGGGGTGCTACGTACATTTACTCTGATTGTCCTAAAATCAAGCTTTCGTAACATGGGTTACAAATGGCCCTAACCACTTTCAACATGAAGTGTAAGATGTTTATGTAATGGCATAAAATCTTGGCCAAAATACTTATTCAAAATTTTATTCTAAATTTATTCTTATGTAAACTGACCAAAGTTAATTTTGACGTACAGTAATTCTGAAAACGAAATGAAATAAACAATTCTGTTTGTGAATACCTATCTTACTTGCTGATAAGTGCCTCTGAAGCCAGTAAATTAAACAAAAGTAAACAAATTCTTTTGCGCCCTGTCCACCCTGACTGCCAGAAATTGCATAAAAGCCAGCCAATCAGATTAAAACTTTTACTATTTACAGATAGCAGCTGGACAATGGTGTAATTTAAGGACGAAACTAAGCATAGTGTGAAAGGTCTGTGATACAGCTTAAGAGAAAGTATTCATGAATACAATAGGAGTTCATATAATAAATCTGTAGTGGTTTATTTACATTTACATTTGGCAGACGCTTTTATCCAAAGCAACTTACAGTGCATTTACAGTATGCGCATTATCAGTATATGTGTTTCTCTGGGAATCGAACCCCCACCTTTGTGCTCCTGAAGCAATGTTCTACCAGTTGAGCTCTTTAAGCTCAAATACAACAAACAAACAATGCAGCAAAGCAAAATTACAACAGAGTTTTACTCCAGAAGGCATTCATATCCTCACCAAAGGAGCTTGTCAATACACCTTCTTGCCATGTCAAATTTATAAATGCACCCACATTTCTGTCAAAACCAAATACAGGCATAGGCAAAAACAAATATAGGAACAGGGAGGCGTTGTAGTTTTTGACATTTAACGTAAGGACACATGGAGAACAAGTGGAGGCTGCTAACGATCATTGATGTGTTGATGAAAGGTTTGTTCTCATAGACAGATCCAAGACCTGCTCATGAGTGGAAAAATTACGGGTAATCAGACACCACTTCAGAGAAACCCAACCTCTCCTACACACACATACACAACATTGGATCACATCAATGGCGAACAAAAAGCAGGCCGCACGCTTTGTTACCCCGGACGTCAGAGGCAAGGTGCACTTGGCAGAGGAGCGTAAACAAATGTCAGCCAGTGTGGAAACAAACACATTGGCAGGTACACACAAACTCAATGAGCTAATGATGTGTTTACCTGCTGTTTTGCCAAAGAACTGCTTAGTGCTGAAAACACACACTAGTACACAAACACTATGTGAACTTGATTTCACTCGATCAGCGTTGTTGCATTTTGGAATCTATCAGAACGCAATTCATAATGCAATACTAGTACGCACTGCATTCTCAGCATTGCCACAAGGGGTGCTATAGCAGACATACAGTAAATTGTCTTGACCTAACTTTAAAGTTAAAGTTAGGTAATCTGTGAAAATATTTTAGCTAGCTAACTTAATAACAGGGTAACCGGTTAAATGACATTAAGACATTTAAGGTAACTTGATCTCACATCGACACCTACATACTTTAAATTAATACATTTTCTTATTGTGCATGAGTCGTCTGTGCATGTCTGCGTCATTTTTGTGCAAAATGACTGCAAAATGTAATTGGTATTGTGTAAGCATGTTGTTTAATCTTTGCTTGGCTGACGTCACCAAGCTCTTCCCCCTGAACCCTGTACTAGTGTATTCAACAATCAAATCCTGTTTTTAAACATAATGTTTATAATAATCTTAAAATAAAGCTTTTTGCCATGAGTTATATTGAGTGTTATTAATACTCTTATTTTAATGCTGGTTTCTGATGTACTGGCAACCAAAAGGCACAACAACAACATTAAATTATTGTTTAATCTCCACCATTATAATAAACTTATTGGGTAAGTTCAAAAGTTTAATCTTTGCTTCCTACAAATAATACTATAAATCAGTCCGGTCACATGTGGAAATATCTTAAGTTCACAGGAGCTGAATGTCTATGCAAAAATTACTGTCTCAAATATAGTGCTGATCTCTAGAGACCTAATCTATTAACTTGTAATCAAGGATTGAATATATAAGTAGGATTACAGTAGCAATAAATAGCAATAACAAATACAATACACACAAATAGCAATAACAATATTTGTTGGCAACATCGCTAAAGGTGCAGAGGGAAATAACAGCAATAATATTTCTGTTTGATTGCAGTTATGGCATGCAAACAAATAACAGGGCTCAACAAGGACAGGTTTGCTTGCCCGGGGCCATTATGAGAGAGTTTCAGGCCACTTTATAGAGCTGATTATGTGGTCAGTGCCGCATTATTGCTACATGTTAGTTGGTCATGTTTTTACATCATGCCAGCTTAATCTAAAATTAAATTTGATGATGTATAAAACATTGTTGATTGTATTCTGTTATTTTAAAAGTGTCACATCAATTCTGTAAGGCTTTGCATCATATACAGTGTCTGCATCTATTTTAAATGGAAAGTAAACCCTATCACCAGATGACGTCATAGTGATTTTGCAGTGATTTCAGCTGTAAAATGATCATGATTCCTAAAGAAAGTTAAAAGCATCTTCTGTATTTTTCCTTTCTCAATCAGTGCACAGCCTCCATCTGTGTAACAAACTACATGCTACTGGAAGAAGCTAAGTTTTGTCAAAAAAAAAAAAAGCAAAACGCTAGATTTGTCCCTAGGCATTTGTATGTAAACAGTGACAGAACTGTATTGCCTGCCGATAACTGTATAAATCAGCTTAAGAGAGCCGTTCTGATATTTCAGTGTTAATCAGACGCAGCTCTGTGATTTGTATTTGTAGATGAGTTTGAGTGTACGGCTGCCACCAGATGATTCAGAAATTACACTGTCAACTCTGGTTTTACTCCACAGACAGATGCAGGATTGGAACAAACAGGAAAATTTCAAGGTCAATTCATAAGCGATACTAACTGGGAACAAATAAAATCTGACATCATTGATTAGTGGAGATTACTGAAGTGGAATAATAATTTTAGGTTCACGTTGAGATCGTTTAGGTTCGAGTTTATAGGTTCACTTATTTAATTTACACGTAAGCACCTTGACAAATAAGTGCCATGTTAAGGCATTTCAAGTGTCATTATGTATTTTCATATTTGATTGTGATGTAATTTTAATGTTAAAACACTTTCTTCTATAGCTTAAAATGAGGCAACTACAAGTAAGCTAATTTATATACGCTGAGAATACATACTTACATAAACCAAGATGAAATACATACTTGATGCATGTATACTGCAATTTACTTGAATACATTTAGATGGTCTGGTTACGAAACTTGAACAGATTGTTGCTTTATGTGGGGCTCAAACAACCCTGTGATTGCTTCTGTAATTTGCTGCAATCCTGTGATTTTAATACCATCCAGAGTGTAATGATGGAAAAACTGACAATAATTACGGCTGCAATTCTTGTTCTCTGTTGAGAAGCTTGAGATTATGTTTCAGAAGATCATAAAATGCTAAAGCTCAGACTGACATATCAGACAGTTACAGTCCTACATCTGTTCCAGGAAAATAAACAACTGGAGATGCTTTTAGAAGCAAACAAAGAAATCAACACGCAATTCTCTGAGGTAAGAATGTGAAAATTTGCACCTTCTAGTGCAAATTAAATGTGAATGCTGTATAGCTCCCATATTTTCAATAAAGCTATATTGGTATGGGGTAAATGACAAATGGACATGGAATATGTTTTCAGCATTAAGATTTGATGTTAAAATTACATGATTGTAAATTTATTTTTGTAAAAAGGAAAGTGTTTTTGTTTTACGTTTTGCCCCACTTTTAAATGTCATTTTGCCTTTAGTTCATTTTAAATGGTTTTGTGCTGTGGCAAATGATTTTTAAAAAAGTACAAACAGTCCATGCAGTCTATTAATTAAGTCATAAAAACTGCATAATAAATCTAATACATCTGAAAAATGCTATTTGAAACATGGAACAGCAGTACAATCCCTTTTTAACTTAAGTTATTTTTTATGTCCTTCTGGGGTCCTAATTTTTAAGGATCCCCAAAAAAGTGCCCATTTTAAAGCTGATTTTGGCAGTCACTTTACAAGACTGAATAACTGGAAACTAATTATATAGACACGTTTTTTTGTAAATAAATGACCACTTGTTTTTGAAAATGATAATGGCAATTAGACCAATAAGATAATAACCCAATAACTGTAAATTTCAATACTGTTTTCATTGTGAACATTGTAAATACCTAAAGTGAGGTCACACCACAGGACAATTTGAAGGTTTTACATTAAATTGTTTTAAAAACTCAATTTATATCGATTACTATGTTTATCAAGAAAATCTGTGCTTTGCTTTTTTCCCCCAGTGAACAAAATATAAATGGAAAAAATGTATGGTCTTTTGGCATCAGCCACCCATAATTATACCAATATATCCCATTTTAATAGTTATCATCAGTACATGGTTATTATAGAAAATAAATGTCTGTTTTTGATATTGTTGCAACATCAGAGTCCACAGCTCGATTTAAAGTGGACAAATGATCTGTTTAAAGTGGAATCCCTGGCTCTCTGCTGAGGTGACTCTGCTGAAGATTGGTGTTGCATTGAGGGGAGATGGAAATGGCCATTCATGTTTCTCTCTGCAGAAGGGAAATGCTCTCGGCGGAGGAGCTTTCTTTCTGCTCTCTGTTGCTGTGGTGGACTCATCTCCAGTACTGGCTGTGGACAAACCTGAATAGGGCCATTACATTAACACTCGACCGCTGAAACCTATGGGAACGTTTTGATTCTACTCCAGAAAATCACTAATAGGCTTTTATTGCCACCCACCCTAATGCTGTCTAAAAGCTATGGTATGATTCATTGCTTAAGGTGCCTGAAGGACTCTTGAGTATTAGTTCACTTTAAAATGCAATAGTTATGCTGAATAAAAGATCCTGAATCATTTGAACTTAAAACTGAACTATTTTAAAGGTGAAGTATGTAATATTTGTGCCACAAGTTTCACCAAATGTAATTCCAAAATGGTGGTTTTATTTTCAAACCGTCTGTTTGTTTCTTTTTTTCTTAATTTCTCAAACGCTTCCTTTCTGCCATTGGTCAGACAAAGAGATAACCCTGCCCCAAACTCGTGCCATTGGCTAAGCCAGAAATTGACATGCAGACTTACTTAAACAGAGCAATGTTTTAGAAGTGCAACAATGTTTACACTCTTCAGGAAGTCAAGCTAAAAATTACGACTTACAGTTGACATGACAGACACTTGACGCATGTCACCTTCGTCTTTATATCATATACTGTATTTTAGTTTTTTATGTTACACTGATTTCTGGGATGCTTAAAAACTAAAACTTTTAGGCTTTTAATATTTCTATGTGGTACTGTTCCTAAGATCCTAAGTCAATTTTCAACCTTTTCAACTTTTTTAGATTTCTGCTAACTTTACATTTAAGGTAAGATTTAAATCTTGTTTCGTTGGCTGAATGTTTGACAAATTGGGGCTCATTGAGAAAACCAAAGCAAAACAAACTTGTGTGTAAAAAAATGACTTCTGTTCAGGTTTTAATGGATAGGGCCAATGAAGCCCAACAGAAACGTTTACACTAACAAAGTTTCAGAGAAGCACACATAGTTCTCTTTCTTTAAACTGATATTATGCTGAAAACTTAATATGCTAATAGATGGTTACTTTTGATTTGATTTTTCAAGTACTCACTTGTTTGCATTGTCACAACTTAACAAATTCCTCTCTTTCAAATGACTATTCCACAATTCAGACGACTATGATTGTAGACAAGAACCATATTGCTTTCTGTGGTAGCAAATGAGGGTACAATGGAGTGGGGAAAGACAGGTTGTTGTTTTAGGAAGCTGTGTGGGTGGGCGTACTCACCGCTGTGCTGGCGGCTGCCTGCTTGGACTCCTCTGTCAGGAAAGCGAGAATCTGTTCTACCTTCTGCTCTTCTTCTGCGCTGATGTAGTCCGTGTCTATGCAAAACAAAATGCATACATACAAACGTGTCAGACTGCGGTACTGACAGACTGTAATTTTGAGGAATTGCTTACAGTGAGCTCTTTCAAAAAGATGCACCTGTGAGCAATCGAGGCCTGGAAAATTGGTCTGTGCTAATTGGTTGAAAACAGTTTTAATTTGGCTATTAGTGGGGCCATGCAAGAATACAAGCGAGGTTCTATACAGTTGGCGTCCACTCCTGATACAGATTAGGAAATTACTGTTGCTGTAACTTTAATTGTTATAAAATAGTGGACAAATATCAAAGTCCTGGGAACCTTTCCAATGATGCATATTTAACAAGTATAGTTTGTTAAGATTAACTAGGAATTCTAATGATAATAGCATGCTGTGAATGTAGACAACCACAGATTTGAGACCATGGTACAGCATTGTGCTAGAAGCGCAAAGGTCAAGTGTTCGAGTCTCAGGGAACACACATACAGATAAAATGCATCAAGTCGCTTTAGATAGAAGCCTGATAAATGTAAAACTGTGATCTTTGTGTTGAAATGGGTTACAAATAAAAACACACAGTATTCATCACATTCAGTATTTTTGTGGTTACATTTGTGCCTGTGTTTGCTGATAATACTGCTTACATATGCTGTCTGCTACTCATCATGCTTTATACAAACATGAATGATTCATTATAAAGAAAAGAACTGAAGTTATCCACTTCATCCGGCTTTGCGAGTGCCGGGGAAACCATAGTTAGAAATGTCACTCAAATTGCTGTTTAACAGCTTTGACTGGCACGATCAAAAAAGATCAATGCCAAAGAAAAGACTTTCATAATTGCATTTACGTCATTACTTATACCATCAATCATCTGATTTAGCCTCGGGCCCCTGGGTCTAATTGTTTTTGGGGGGGATGTGTGGATAGCACCTCTCCAACACACACCCAACCCCTTTAGCACAAATTCATCATGAATGCATTGGGACTCCGGGATCAACTTGATAATTTTAGTCTCTGGATCCGAGCACCAGAGGTCCATGAGGCTTGTTTTTCCTACAGCTTTTACTTTCCCCACAGCAATTTCATGCTTGTCTAATTTGTAAGTGCCAAAATTGGGCCTGACATTGCCAATCATTGCTGCTCTATCCAATGTTTTATGAACAGCAGACAGCAGATGTCCTAATTACAAGAGAAAAGACGCAGTTACACAGATTTGACGTTGAACTGTTCTATATTTGAGGTTCAGTCAATTCTGTGCAGTATTTAACTAGCAATGCAAACTACATTTTTCAGGTACAGTAACTCAGCTGATTGTAAAAGAGTGATTACAAGTACAACGAATCAGAAAATCATAACAAATCCCTGCTGTTTTTTGCCCCATTATCCAATTTAAGTCTAGTTCATTTCAGTGAATTGATTCACCCGAACAGTTCATATAAATGAAATGACTCAAAGAAAGATTCACCGACTCAATTAAGTCACTTCACAGAAGCGCCTGCCCAGAATTTTAAGCATCTTGTGTTTGGTAACAAGTTATTTTTATTAGTTATATTTAGTGTAGCTACTTATAATTAAATAATTAAGAACAAGATACTTATATTGACATTTTCAAGGTACAATAACAATGCAATCAAGCAGAAGATAAAGAAACTCTCCATTGTGTTATTGCAAGTTTCCTTAGATGCTAGAATGCTAAATAGATAACATCTATAATAATCGAATAATGCCAAGATTGGGCACAATATTGTTAAACTTTGATTATTCGTAACTGGCAAATATCAAGGCTTCCTTGTGTATGTCTACAATTTATGCTCTGCCTATCCACCAACCAACATTGTTGTGATGTCACCCTTCTGAGACAGGTAGTTGACATGTTTCTCTAGGGAACACTTGCAAATTGTTGAAGGCCCCCTGGTTTCAAGGGGCTTTTAATGTCACCAATCAGCTACTCAGTGATTTTTCAGAAAAAATCCACATCTGTTGCAGTAGCACAACCAGATGGGGTGAGCATCACACCTGTGAATTTTAATACAGCAGTGATATTTACAAGGAATATTTATGAGGTGCATTCAAAAATACACAAAAAGCACCACTTGTATAACCTGAATGAAAGTAATTTTCCTCATCATTTACTCATGAAACAATCTGCATTAGATCTTTTTTCTACTACAACAGCATGACGAGTATAAATGATGACAGAACTTTCATTTTTGTGTGAACTGTCCCTTTAAGATTTGATTAAGGATCAGGCTCACACAAGTACCTCCAGTGTTGTTTCTCCAGAAACCTCCTACACACTGAAGTTCTTCAGAGGAGAGCTGGGAATCTTTCCTACGGCATCTAGACATTAATTAGCCCTTCGACTTACCCTGCAAGATCCCTGTCAAAACTCAGGCGGCTGGATCAATAATTGGTAGCTTTGCGATAGGAACATAGCTTATGTCGTTACATCCATTAACATCTGTGTGAAACCTTCCTTCAGAAGCACTAGGATAATGAGATGAGCCTGTCGCTACGCTGGATGGAGAAAGCAAGAGAGGCTGTGGTATTTGACCTTTCATTAAATCCAGTACAATCAAAGCCATACAGGTTAGCCTGAACATTTCAGGATGGACATACCCTTTGCAGTGCTAATGTGGACCACCTACAGTCCAGCTTCTCTTGTCAGTCCATCTGTTCTTTATTTTCTCTATCCAGCACTGAATCTGAACAGTCTCTTGGAGAGATTCATTATATCTCTTGGAGTGATTCATTATATATAGCAAGTGTAGCTGTGCTGGTGTACACAGAAACTCTCTCTGGACAATTAGATACTCTAAAGTATATTCTCTATTGAAGTATGCTTCAGCGTTGAGTGACTTAGGAATTAAACCAAATATAAGCAGTATCTTTTTGAAAGAATCCATGACATTTCTCGGGAAGTTCAGTTTTCTGTCCTATGATGTATTTCCTATTGAAACAGGAAGAGGACAGGGCATTTTGAAAGGTTTGTTGATGAACCACGATTTCCTACTTGCCACTGTTAGGTGGATTTAGGAAGAAGGGTGTTATAATTCAGCTTTTTATTGGAAGGAAAAATTGAACACACCCATAACTGTAAAATGATTTATTAAGATTTTTGGTCTGTTCTTTCGAAAGTCTGTATGTTATAATTGTGTAATTGCGAATTAATTTAGTCAACTTCTAGAAGCACACTACAGATGGAATAAAAGCTGACAGACATGGACTAAAAGCCCCAACAATCTAATTTTCCTGTTGTGAGTTCTTTAAAAACATTTACTGAACAAAACTGAGCTCCATCTGTTGCATTTCAAACTATCTGCTGATGTGGGGGAGAAATCAAGAGAACAAAAGAATCACTACAGAATTTATGGACTTCAGACTTGATTTAGAATTTTGTTACTGTAAAATCACTTTATCCTTTATATTTTTTATTAATAAAGAAATTGCTTTTGAAGACCAGGAAAAACATCACAATATCAGCAACAGGGTCTGGAAACTAATGCCAGCTTCAAGCACGCCAACTTCTGCTTCAGTAATTCTTGCATTGTACTTTGCACACAATATGTTACCAAATAAATAAATAATATCTTTTTTTTCACATTTGGCTAAGCCCTGCAGGCTTAGACTTGCTATCCAGCAGAAGCCTGGCCAAGTCCATTACCGAGAATAATCTATAAAAGAGAAACAGTGGTACTTCTAAGATGTGACAGTGCTAGCATGAGGGTGTGTAGCCGTTTTGATTTAATAACACAACATCTGATATTGGCAGAGACAAGAAATAATGGAGCATTGGACATATTTCCACATGCTAATTAATGTTGATTAGGCAGCACCTGCCCTTGGTTGGCAGTTCTGTAATGAGCTGAGGAAAAATCTAGCATTACAGGAATAGAAAATGCAATAAGTAACAAATTATGCTTCTTTGTTGTCCCATGACCTCATTATGTTTTAGTCAACATTTAAATCAAAGTGACCCAAATAATAAACATTAAATTTACTTTTAAAATGTGCTGGTTTTATTATGACCAATTCATCTGTTCATTTTTTCCATCAAATGTGTGTCTTTGTAGTCTTCTATCAAAATATAATTGCTCTGCCTCTAAAACAACTTTCGATTTTGGCTAACATTACCACTCCCTCTTATTTCTTTTCTGGAGTGCTCTGCATTGTGGGATAAAGTATGTCACACATCTGTGTATACTATCCATTTGTGCATATGTAGTACAGAAGGTCATCCAGGTATTCTATGCATACAGAACATTTGCATAATGTTGCATAAGAGTAGTATGCCAGTATGCCATTTCGAACATAACCATTGTGACTTTCTTTTGAACATGGAATGAAATTAACCCAATTATGTCTAATGGCATCTTCCTAAAAAAACAAACCTTGTGGCTACAAGTGTCCCTGTTTGCGTGGGATACTATGTCAGGCTGATTAACATGGTTCAGATGTTGACGGGTCCTTTATGTGTCTCCTGGGTCTTTTAGCAACAGGTTAAAAAAGACAATTACCAACCAATCTCCTCTCAGAGTCTGATACCAATGACCCAGTTTAGTTGGAAAAACAAAGGCCGGTGGGGGTATCTCGGATAGACCAACAGGAACTGAGACCAGACATGGTGTCCATGGCGACCCTCCATGTCTCCATGACTACGAGAGACCAGCTTCTTCCTTGTAAGCCTGGAGATTCACACGTGCCGTCCCCCAAAGCTAAGTGGAATGAGCTTCACAGTGTGAAAAAATGTGGATTTGAATGAAGGGTTCGTCAGAGATACAGACCACAAGTCCTGAATGACAAACCTGCATGTGGATGTCTACTTTCTACTTATTGCACTACAACCAGTATATCTACAGGGGTGGAAACCTTTATGCAGCTGATTCAATTCAATTTCAATTCAGGGTGTCACGATCAAATTCAAAACTATTCTTAATAAATGTCAGGTTTTCAGCGTGTTTTCTCAATAACCAGATTTCTGAATATATATCCTGTAAAAATGAATTGTGCCACATCAGAAGATCTCACTCTGCTTGAACTGACTCCACTTAGGCCAAACATCTAATGTATAAAAATTAAGATGGCATACAAGATACTACAACCATGTTATAATCCTGATATCTGAGTACACAAGTATACTATGACTGCTGGGTCTTTAGGAGGCTGGAAAGTCTTGTAAAAGTATACTTGTTTGAAGTAATGGGGTATTAAAAAGGCTCTCCCTTCAAACAGAAAGTAAACAAACAAACACATTCTTAATGATGTTTTTGCATGCTTGGACACCTCCTGTCAAGCCTGGCTCTCGCTCTAAGTGGAGCAGTTTAAAAGTGTGGGCATACTGAAGACAGAAATGCATCCACTTAGTGTAAATAATTAATCAAGGACTCTTACAGCAGTGGTGGTGGATTGGGGTGGATGTTGGACTGTGTAGTTAGACAGCAGTCCTGAGTTTCAGGGCTGGAGGAATCATATAGCACTGCAGTGCAGCCAGGAGAGGATTTCCTGATGTTATATAAAATCTCTCATTCTAATTATATATATATATATATATAATTATATATATGTGCTGTGCTTTAAAAAAAGTAATTAAATTAACATCCAACTTTATGCCTATTAACTTGGAGGGAAAGTATGTAAATGACTGAAAATAAGGAGTAATATGGTGATCGGTATGAAAAGTAATATATGAAAAGTAATATATAAAAATATCAATAATCAATCTGTGTCTTGGGAATGGAACCCATGACCATGGTTATTATTGGTTGCATCAGATATGTTCTATCTGTCAAGCTACAGGCACTTTGTTTAGGGAAGGCAGGCTAGAAAACAATCAGTCCTGAAAACGTCAAAGAGAAAACTTAGCAAACTTTTGAAAACATAATTTGAGGAAGTAAGTTCTTATCTAACCTTAATTTCACCTGCTAACCACATGAAAATAAATCAGTTATGGAAGGTGAAAAGACATCAGTTTTTCATCTAAGTCACTGCATGAATTTATTTCTAGAGCATGAAATATGAGCTGATGCTTTGGTTAGGCAATAGCTATTTTAGGATTCACAATTACAACTTTCAGATAAGGATGGCTATTCTAAGAAAAGGGAAGTATATTTAGACTGTATATTTAGATAATGCTGTGTATCTAAACCCGGGATGTCAAACCCTGCTTCTGGAGAGTCACCAAACCTAATCAAACACACCTGAACTAAATAATCAAAGTCTTTAAGATCCTTTAAATATTAGAGTCAGGTGCGTTGAGGCAGGGTTAGAGCTAAACTCTTTAAGGATAAGTTTGTATATATGGAAATGCATCTAACTTAGGAATTTTGTGTTTTTGGTCACGCTTACATGTGTGTAATGAGAAGTGTTTGCGGTCAGCAGCCGTGGCTCCACCCTCTTCTTCTCCGAGAAGATACTGGATGGACTGAAGCTGGAAGCAAGGATCTGACAGCAGCACCGATGCGGCCCGTATGATCCTGAAAGACAATCACAATTAATGTTGATGACTGTTTTTATGTACTATGCAGGTTTCAAGCGTAAAATTATTTTTCTGTCCTCAATGAAAGTGCATCAAGAGATGCTTGCGTAACATCACTATTACGTTTCCTTTTTATTAAACTCTTAACCCTAAATGCTTAACTTGTCCTGCAACTAATGTGATGTGGACATAAATGCTATCTTAAAATTAACTGGCCTATTGTGGTTAATTTGACAAGAAATACGAAATCACCTAGCAACACCCTAGCAACCACTCAAAACACTCTAGCAACTCCAAAGCAATGCCCTAACATCCAACCAGAACACCCTAGCATTAAGGCAGGCAAGTTTTGCCCAGGCTAATGTTACTCAAATTTTCTTTACTAAATTTTAAAGATATAGTTTTCACTGTTTTAATGATATCACTGACAGAGCTACCGAATGTGACACAACACAACCAGAAGCCAAGCGACCAACAAACACAGCTGTCAGATTGTGAGAGAACAGAGCCCTACCCCTCAAACACAAATCATCTGATGGGCCAACACACTTCCAGCACAGCATGGAAAAGAAACATCACCACAGTATAAATAAACATGCCTTTCTTCTTCAGAAAAGCATAAGCAACGTTTGCAGTCTCGGACACATCAGACGCATACCCTAGCTGATCAACTATACATCTGACCTGACTGTCTAGGGATTCATACTGAAATCGAATGGATCGTACTGCTTCTTTTCTGTTTGCTGTATCATCCATATTGCAAAAAAGGAAAAACAAAGGCAGATGATTCATGAAGCTGAAGTTGTGGCCATTACACATTAAAACCCGAGCCAACGCTTCCCGCCACCCCGGCGCACCTGCTGTGTTCATCTAACCCTCGCTGATCAATCTTTCATGTGTGTTTTTCCGAGCGGACCACATACACCCACTCACGTATATTTCCTTATGATGCAAGCAAAGGAAACAGGCTTTCTTTAATAATGCAATGTAGAGCTAAAAATAAAAAATAAACACAACCACTGCTACTTCTGTGATAATCTGATTGGTTTGAAAGTGAGTGGTTTAACAGACCACTAAAATGTACAATTGTATAGTTTCTAGGATTTGACTTTAATTTTTAATGGAACTCTACATCTATGTCCAAATAAATCCAGATCATTTTGAAAATGTTACCTTATTTTCAAAATTGTCTTTGTTCACACTTGTGTTTCAGAAACTGACTTTCAAAAACTACTTTTCCATGCTGAAACTCCTCTAACTGTGCATTTGCAAAAACATAAGCAGCATATATCTATGTTATCTGGTATTTGGACATATTTACCATACAATGGCGGTACGACATACTTGATAAGTGGTACTTGACTGTTTTAAATTAAATGAATCACAAGATTAAACAAACATGAGGAAGACTGTTTGCTGGATAAGACAAAAACAAAAAAATGTTTGCTGGATAAGTGTCCATGAGAACAGCAGGACAAAGCACAGAAAAAAAAATCTAATTTCAAATTTATGCTGATTAATGTGGACCTACGAATGTAATTACGCGAAAATCAGATGCTTTTATGTAATGCATCACTTTTAAAAGTAACATTCCCCGACAATGATGAAAGCGAAAAACTCTACTGGTGAGGCAGGAATGTTGTCTAAATAAATTTGTGGAAGATATACACAGACACAAGCAAAAAGATTCAGGACATACCGAGAGACAAACACTTGAGCAAATATGTTTGGGCCGCACACAAACACACCCAGCTGGCTGCCCTGTTTACAAGGCATGGCTGGCTGTCATGCTAAGTTAGCGATACAGTACACACTCATCAATGACAGCGCTGGACGGACAACAACGAGGTCTAGTGAACAAATCACACATAAACAAGCACAGTACGCACACAAGACACATTTGGCAACCTTCCTGCTGTGTTCTGAGGGACACAAAAACATTACATACAAGTCTTGAACTCATCTGGAGTGTGCCTGACACCTTTCCTTGCGGCAAAATCATTATGCACACACATATATACATTGTTGTGAAATTTAGTAGCTTAATGTTGCACAACCACTTTGACTTTATAGCTTATTCCGTTCAAGAACTGCCCACTTTAACAGGCAGAGACCATGTGACTGATATGTACAGTAAACACACACAGCAGGTTTCTCTACAATAATACACCAGTTTAAAAGAACTCAAATAATTGTTGTTTCAAAAATGACTGTATAGACAAGTAAGGAATTAGCATAATTGTGTGTACAGTACATTTTGGGTACACATGATTTTGTGTACAATAAATATTTTGGGTACAGCGTTGAGTCACGCCTACTGTATGTGTACAGCATAAAATCTGGACCAATTAAGGGAATCATGTTAAGAGACAATGGAACAAACTGTAAGAATTACTAATTCTAAACTAATTCTAATCTGCCAAAAAAACAAACAGTCAGAAACGGGTTGTAAAATGTCCCAGTGTGACAGCAGGTGTCTCTTAGTGAGAATGAGCCTGTAAACAGGAGAGGCTATTTGTGGAGTCTGTGGCCCCCAACAGACCAACACTGACTCACAGGCCCCATTCTGAGCCGTTACTTCAGTCCTGCCTCACCAAGCACAGCGGGGCTGACAGCAGAGCATGGGGGAGGATTATTGGAATAGCTTTCATCACTATATTTGTTTTGAAGGATGTGAGGGAATCGTGAGCCATGTGTGTGTGACACATGGCTTACGATTCACTCACATCCTTCAAAAATATGCCCAGATCCATTCAGATTCACAGACCATACTAAAGGCCCTTTGGCAAAAGGTACAGCTGTGTATACGCTGAAGGGTGATGAAAGGGAGACAAGTGACAAAAAGACAAGTGAACTATTTTTAATACTTATTTACAGCCTTTAGGGAAAAGAATTTTATAGAATATTTTATAGAATATTTTATTTTTGACAATGACACACAACGATAGAATCAATAGCTGTTTTTATTATTTTGTTTTTGTTATTGACAGACAACGATAATAAAAGCCAACAGCAGGTAACCTATTGTTAGCTGTTCATCATTCTGTAAATTGCCATGCATTTATAATGTGCCTTTAAATGAACAATAGGCAACAGCTATCTGACACAAATCTGAGACCAAAAACACAAAACTGGTTATACGTCTATGTACATAGGTGCCACCAAACAACTAGTTGCAAATAGTTCAACTTTTGAATATCAGCATAAAGTCAGGTCCACTATGCAGAGCTTTTCACAGTTTGTTTATGCCACAGTATATGTGGGGAAGTACAACATTTTCTATAATGTTAGTGTACAGTATGTCATTGAAATCATTTGTCTTCATTGTAATTAACCTGTTATTTGAGGGATGTCCAAATTTTGGCCATTCATTGTATATCACAGTGTACAAAACACATTAAGATAACTATAAAACAGAATTGGACTTGGACTCTGCTCTGACCCCAAGGGATGTAATGCTCTGATAGCAACAGCTCCTTATTACTCTCAGAAATGAGGACGCGACCAACAAAAAGAGCCAATTTAGAAACAACATCTCAAATCTTCCCCTTTCTTTATTCCCCTCTGCATGAAGTCCGTCTCAAGTATTTGTACAATATGGCACAAACAGTCTGCCTCAATTTTCTTTTTGTTTTGTCTCACTTTTATGTCTATGAATTGTCTGGCAGCAGTTTTTTTGTTTTGTTTTTTGTTCCAAGAAACATCCTAGATTATAGATCAGAGACGAGATGGTTTTCGGCAACAAGAATTCATGCTGAGTCTCAACAATAAGGCAACATCACGTCTAATTGTCCAAGATCAAAAGTCTAACACACTGCCTGACTCGTCCTAAAAAACAGAATTATTTGACTCAATTCATTGGATCGTGGTAAAGAGGGACTGGTATTTGAACAAGCTGCAATTATTGCAGAGCTGTTTGAAAAACACAGAAGACCGGAGAATCTATTAGTATCCAATCAATGGCATTGTGCTGTGTGTTTCAAATACATTATGATGTTCAAGTTATTCCTCAGCATAGCAGAACAATGCCCATTCCACGGTGTACATCTATTACCTTCTCTGAAGCTTCTAATATTGTTGATAAATCACCAACTGATGTTTGTTGAAAACAGAATTTTTAGTCGTCGGACAATTTGGAAAATGTTCCCCACTCAAAGCTTTGAATGGCTTGATCTCCATGTTGGTCCACACTGGTATTAAACATGTGCTGCCATTAAAAATCATGCCAGTATGCTAATATTTTTCAAAATTAAAAGATTATTATTCTTGTCTGTCAAGAAGTAAAATGTGCTTTTAATTTCAATTGAGTATTTAACTTCAAAACCAGTGGCATTAGTGAGGTCATACACTGATGCTGAGTGCTGAGGCCTGGAACACTCTCAGCATTTCAATTTATCCAAAAGTTTTCTGTGGGGTTCAAGTTTAGGCTAACCAGGTTCCAGTAAATCACCTCTTTATGGATCTTGCTTTGTGCACGGGGCGCTGGGACAAATGCCCTCCCCAAATTATTGTCACAAAGTCAGAAGCACACATTTCTCGAGCATGTCATTGTGAGGATGTCGAAGAATTAAGATTTGTCCTCACTGTAATTAAGGTGCCAAGACCTTGTAATTAGAAGGGAGTGTCAATACACTTGTGGCTAAGACACTGTGCAAAACAAAGAACAAAATAAGAAATTGCCTAGTGCACACACATTGTAATTCTGGTTTCTGAACTCACAAGTTGTTTTAAAAGCAATAGACTCAATCCGCTACTTTTAATACAAACAAATGTCCACTGACCATTCATAACACATCACTCTGTTTGTCCCCTGAGCGACCACTGAAAACCAAACATCCACTTTGTCTTGAATCGTCTTGAATACAATAACAGACCCCCAAGGTCTTTACAGCATCTTGTAAAGCATCTATCAACCACTAAAAGCTGCTTTCTTTAAACAACATGCCAGAATTTCTGTCATTTCCCATGAATCACCTCTTATCCTTAAAAAAAATGAGCAAACTGTCATGAGGCAATAGACGATATCACCATGTCTAATGACAAGGGTGGGTGATCGTCAAGAAGGGTTTTGGGAAAAGTTGCTGTGCCTGTCTCAAACTTTATGATTCTTAATGCACTTTGAAAGTGCTTTCGAAGGTGTTTCTGAAAGCAGACAGCCGTGTCATGCTGAAAAGAACGCAGTGAAGACGTCAACAGGGACACCTTAATAAGCGCTTTTGACGCTTCACTGCTTCTTAGGTCAGAATTATCAAAAGGAGCAAACCAACTTCCTGCTCAAATTGATGGTTGTCTAGAAACATATACGGGAGAGACTAAGCTATTAACCTTAAGGTTCCACTTCCTGTCCTACTGCCTGTTTCCTTCACTTTCAGAGTATTGTTTTGAAAAATGAGCAAGCTCAGGGCCAGGAAACCAATTTTCCAGAACGTTGTCATTTTTAGACGACTGTCGACAGTGAACAACTCAGACTCTGTCTTTGCTGAACGCTCAGTGAAATATTTTACCTCAGGAAAGAAACTTGCTGAAACCGGCCCTCAATAATCAGTAATGGTTGAAGATGATGAGAAGTAATGAGTTGTTTATTACAGGGACCCAGAGAAGTGTGACAGTGTGTGTAGCAGCACATATAGACAGTGCAGTGGCCCACGGTGGTGTTTTTAGAGGACAATGTACGATGACAGTAGTCAAAACCTATGACCAAGGGGCAGAGACAGCTTACACAGATGCTAACACTCTCACTAACACAATGGGCTACAACCCATATAAAAAACAGTAAATCAAATACAAAGGCTCTCTCAGTCACACAAAACAAATTCAAGGACACTGATACACGCACAAGCTTTATTGAGTAATGGCAGGTTTATAGTGTGCACACAGTCACAATGAATGCTCAATGAACTGAATATTCTAACTCGAGAAACAATGGCAAGTGGTGTCACCTCAAATCTAGTGTGACACATCTAAAGGCGAGTAAATGATTACTCCTTAATGATTAAATACTCCTTTTTTTAGCTTACTCCTTTAAATAGCAAAAAATAACAACACTGTGATCTTAAAGGCTTTGGGTGTTTTTTTTAAATACTTCATCACATCCCAGTTTAATATGCAGAGACTTCTGTTAGGAATGTATAAGTTCTGAATATAAGCAATCTTGTACTTTCTGAAAGGTGTGAAACTTTGGCTGTGGTGATATCGAAACATTTTTTATTTGAACAACCTGACATGTCAACTTCTGGCTTAACCAAAAGTGTTAACAGAGCTTAACCAACTTTTTAACTTTTGGCTTAACCAAGTGTTAACAATTAATGTACAGTAAGCGTTCTTGACTGTATGAAAACAATATTTTGAAATTTATTGCTGAATTTTCAGACATATACAAATATATCAGTAGTCTGAGAAGATAGAAAGACTGATACAATTATGTCCCACAGAGAAGGTGGTGGCTCTTATTTGGTGTTTTGTTTGCCGTGATTTTCTCATTGGATGGACCAATCTGTACACAATCATGGGTAGTGTAGTGTTTTAACTACGAATTGAGGATTCTTATAATTTAATTTAATAACTTTATTTATTATTATTTTACTTCAAACAAGTAAATACAAATTACTTAATATAAAAGCTTTTGAGTTGAAATAAAACAGACTGATGGCTTCAGCTGAAACGTACACCATTAATTACAACCTCTACGATAGTTCTTCTTTTAAAGTTTATTTTTTAAGTTTTTGTTCAAAATTAATTACCCATAGAGAAAATGAAGTAGGTTTTACTTTTAAAACCTGACTGTGCTGCTAATGACATTGAAATGAAACATTTCACTCTAAAAATTAATAAGCTAATAACAGTAAGGTTTTACTTCTTAACAATAAAATCCAACCCTCTTTTGTACATTAACACTTATGTTCATCCAGGCAATTAAGGGCTTGTTCAGATTACCATTAAAGGACACAGGTCAATGAAATATTAAAAGCTAAACAGAGCAAACACAACCTGCCAAAGAGGTGCCTGTGAAGGAAAATGAATAATTGGAAGACCACAAGGGATGGGAAAAAAACAGCACCATCAGGGGAGGTTCTGGCAAACACTTCCCTTTCATAATCTCTGACTTCAACCAATCGGTACTCAGCAGAACTCCCCTCTCATAGTGCCCCTCCTCAGAAACTCCATGCCTGTCTGTTTATAGAGCGCAGAAAGAACGAGAGAGAAGGAGAGAGAGTATGAGAGAGGGAGTGTTGTACACACTCAAGCGCTGCATGACATAGAGGAAAGGGAGGAAAACCTGTACAATACAGAGACCAAAGGAAAGGAGAGTCGGATGCTGAGAAAGAAAAATAACTGATAAACAACTAGGATCTGATTTGTCAATTTCTCCAGATGCCCCATGGACACTTGAAGCTTCAAAGCCATCAGGATGAGAGACGTTAAGTACCTCTAACCAGCAAGCATTTTGTGACTTGTGTTGCAAAACCAACAAAATGAGCAGACAAAACCT
The DNA here is from genome assembly GCA_036877525.1 of Chromobotia macracanthus. Taxonomy (NCBI): domain Eukaryota; kingdom Metazoa; phylum Chordata; class Actinopteri; order Cypriniformes; family Botiidae; genus Chromobotia; species Chromobotia macracanthus. The sequence goes on along the minus strand of JAZGTH010000033.1, from coordinate 5,988,609 downwards.
ACACCTAAAATTTAAGGATTTGTGTTTGCATGGTCTGGAGCAACATTAATATATAGAACTGCCTTATCCTTATCTTCTGGTTTAAGCAAAGAACAGATTGCTGGTTTTCTGAGGGCTTCTACAGAGCTAAGCTTGTCTGATGGGTTGTGCGCCTGCTGTTCAACTGAGAGCAAGATTGTACTAACTAAACTGGACAGGATGCTGACTCAAAAAACATCTTCCAGCCTGAAGCGGCAAGCTTTCTCTTGATATTAAAAACCTCTTCTGCCATCTCGTAAATGTCACAACTGCAAAACAACACCAACTGTTAAAAGCATGGTGCACAGAGGGCTGGGATCAGCCTTGGAAATTAGTGAAAACAACTGCTCATCTTTTCCTTCAATGAGTTATAAAAGCTCTCCAATCCTCTCCACCTGAGAATGAACTGAAATCTGGGACAACACTCAAAATACATCCGTAACGGTTGAAAGCTGCATTTAAACATACAAGAGATATGAGACAAAATATCTGAGGATGTCTGGAGTAACTGTTGGCAATTTTAAGGTAAAAGCAATTTTATGGTCTGCAACTTTTATGCACTTCTAAGTATAATATTTCACTGTATAATGTGCTGTTGCTGAGTTGAACTGACAGTAAGTTGATTAAGTAATAATAACTCTCATGCAGTCCTCTCATGCATGCACTCTCAGGCTTCAGTCTGAAAGAACAGTACCAGAAAGGGGAAAAAATTGTCTGAACTAGTTACATTGTTGTATTTAAAAACTGATGTCTTTCTTTTGTTCTCTCTTTTCTTGCTATCTGTTAGATGTTTAATGATAGTAATACCTAATCCAGGCACCAGCTTCAAACAGTGTGTGGAGTTCAACCCTGGGAAACTCTGGCTGCTCTGTTTAGCAACCGAAGCATCTTGACGGCACAATGCTGTGTGCTCAGGGTGTGGCCGCACCCCTCATGCTAAGCTCTTTCCTGCTGCAGCTAGCCAGTGCCAGCCTGCCTTCTGGTTGCTTGATTGCATCTGATATACTGAGCTGCACCAACCTTGGCCTCCAGCATATCCCAGCAGAGTTGCCTGTGATGGTGGCAACCTTGGACTTCAACCACAATCGCTTGGAACGGCTGGAGGATGACAGTTTTGCTGGTCTACCCAATCTGGATACTTTACGGTTAGCCCACAACCAGCTGAGCAGGCTTAGTCCCGGGACCTTCCGGAATACAAGTAGCATACGACACCTGGACCTTTCATCCAATCAACTGAATGTTATAGAGCAGCACTACTTTCAAGATTTGGTAGGAATCAAGGAATTGCTCCTTTACAACAACCGTATAGTAAGGGTAGAAAGCAAATCCCTGAGTGGTTTGATTAACCTACGTAAGGCCTACCTGAGTCATAACAGACTGACAGACTTCCCCTTCTTTTCAGTTCAGGAACATTCAAAGCTCATTACTCTGGACCTAAGCTCAAACCGTATGCCCAACCTTCCTGTTGAGGACATTTCTGGTCTTCAAGAATCAGTACAGCAAGGGTTGTTTCTGCACAACAACACTCTAATATGTGAGTGTTCCATGTATAGCATGTTTAAACAATGGGAGCAGAGAGGCTTTACCTCTGTAAAAGACTTTAGAGAGGAACACACCTGCTTGCTGTATGGCGAGCGACGTGCTTCAGTGCGGTTCCTCCAGCATGTGAGATTCTTTGAGAACTGTACTTTGAAACCACAAGTGGAGACAAAAAGTCTAAGCGTAGATGCTGGGGATTCGTTGCTTTTGAATTGCAAAACGTCATTAAAGGGAAAGCATCTTACCTACTTGTGGGTGTCCCCACGTAAGGAATATATTGCTCCCCCTGGTAATAACAACACATTGAGAATGTATGCAAATGGCACTTTGGAAATCCTGGCAGCACAGGTGGAGGACTCCGGGGTGTACTTGTGCATGGCTCTAAACCATCAAGAGTCACTCAATGAGACTCGGGAAGTGAACGTAACTGTGGTGATGCACCATCAGGAGGTTGAGCCTTTCAACACAGGCTTCACAACCCTGCTGGGCTGTGTTGTCAGCCTGGTTCTGGTCCTAATGTACCTCTACTTGACACCTTGTCGCTGCTGGTGCCGAAAGAAGGCCCGACTGGCGACACCAAGTCCTGCAAATGAATGCAGCGCCCAATCATCTATCCTGATGCCCACACCACCTACCACCACAGAGGGCCCCGGCCGCAAGGTCAGTAACAACAAGCATGTGGTCTTTCTGGAACCCATAAAGGAGGCACAGAATGGGAAGCCGCGGGCAGCACTGGCCCTCGAACACCCCAAGCTGACGGTAACACGGAGCGATGCTGACTCAGTCACCTCCGTCTTCTCAGACACCACAATTGTGCCATAGTGGCTGTTTACTGTTATCCTACTGACCTGCTCAAAGAGAGCATGGGTCCTACAACGTGACAGTACACAACTGCACAGCTACTCAGGACAGTTCAGGGAGAGGCTTCGCCAGCCCATGACAGGGAACCAAACAGAGTAGAAACATACAATCAGAAAAATATGAAAGCAAAAAGGCAAAAAGATGGAGATGAGCATTTCTGTGAATCAGTTTTAATGCTCAACAGAGCCACGACAGTACAGGAGGAAGGAATTTGTTTGATATGCTGAAAAGGGTTAAAAGCTTCCCCTTTACCACTGCTTGAGCCTTGATACATTCTTAGCTATGAATGCCTTGTCTAGAGCCTATATTCTACTGAATACTGCATAAACCTTTGTTATTAATCTAGAGACAGCATGATGGATATAAGGGAGAATGAGAAGTGCATACTGAATTTCTAGTTTTTTACAGATATGACTTCTAGAAAGTTTTTTTTTTTGTCATGTCCTTTGTATCCCTGTGTTTTTCATTACCATTTGTAGTTGTAAACAATTTTGGGACCATACTTGTCGTGTATATTCATAGAAAAAAATGGACCCAGTTCGTAATTGCTGACATTTAGTCATGCAAGGTGGTGCTCTGAGCAGATGTGGATATCACACAGAATTCAAATCTCATCCTTCATGAGATTAGAACGTGAATGGGACAGAATCTCTCAAAGTTTTGTTTACATGCTGGAGTATTTTCCCCTTCCCTAAGCATTCCATGTTTCCCTTTGTCCACCCACCTCCTCCCCTTTCACAAATTCCTTCTTTATCAGCTTCTAAATAAATCCTTCTGCTTCGACCCCAAAGGTAAATGTCTTCCTTCTTATTGTTAAGTTACATTATGTCTTTTCGGCCAAAGTGAATGGCCAGACTATGTGTGTGGCAATGTTCCTGCTTTTCATACACATAATACTGTGTACAAATGTACATATTAATACAACTGAACCTAACAAGGTTATCAATGCTGCTGGCAGCCAGAGTGTGACAGAACCAAACTCTGTGATGTTTCTGAGGCAATCGTGTTGTCATGACATAAATATCATGGCTTCTTTTCACAATGACAAAGTTACAGCACTACCCTGCTGGAAAAAAGACTAAGCTGGTTTGTTGTCCATGACTTGGGCTCCCAGCACTGGCCAGGGTAACCTGTAAACTGGTTTTTGAGGGATTTGGGGCAATATTTAGACCAACTAAATATCTGCAGGCCAGGCCGGTAGACCAGTTTAAACCAGCAAAAAAAGAGCAAACCAGTTGTTTTTTTAAGATAAACCACTGACATGGTATAAATGCTTATCTCTATATCACTGGAATCTTAGGCCCAGTGATTGGAGTAATGCACATTAAACAGATAATGGTTTGATGATATACTGTGACCCACAAATCAAAACACACAGTCACAGGGAGAATTTTGCAAGAGTACATTACCCTTGAGCCGAAGCCCATCTCCTCCAGAAAAACTACATACTAATTATTGTGCTCCATCCGCTTTATGAATTAAAGCTGCACTGATGTCACTAAAAGCACCACCATCCCCATTATCATTATCATCATCATCATCATCACACTGTCTTCACACTGCTTTGATTAAGGCTGTATCTGCATGGACACACATTCAGCCATCTAAAGTTGTGTGTATGCTGTATATTTTCATGCCTTCTCAGAATGTTCTTTGTCAAAGATTGACGTTTTCACCCTACACCAAAAGAAATCTTTTAAGATTCCCAAAAATTGTCTAGACGGCTTCCATTTAGTCTTAGTCTATGGCAAATACAGCCCATCATTTTCACTGCTCTGAATGCATGTGGTACATGTCTTTCCATGCTGTGTAAAGAGGAATCAGTAGAGTGGGGTGCAGTTGTTGCCTCTGAGCTGTGTGTGCTCCACATCATTAGTGTATTATTTAAAAATGTATTATTACTCAGAATCAATACAGTAAGTCAACAATAAGTCAAAATCATGACAGCAGAACAAAGCATAGGAAACCACATATAAGCTGTGAGCTAATTAAAACCCAAGGTTTGTTTGTCAGAGGGCCTTTTCTAAAGGCAATAGTGAGATATCTTTCCGTATATGTGTGTGTGTGTGTGTGTGTGTTTAAACACTTCATAATTTAATTTACCAGCTATCAGAAGGTCAGGGGTGGTTCGGTCAAAATCTTATATCACAGTATGACTAATATATTATGGCAGAAGTATATCTCGCAATATGGTTGCTTTTGCTGGAATTTCAATAAAAATTATATAGATTTTAAGTAACCATCTGGTACCTTTGAAATATCCAGTACTTTATTGTATAGTTTTCAAAGCACGTTTAAAGAAGGGCACGACTGGTCTAAAAAATCCTTTTTTCTTCATGTACTGTACTGACCTTCATACGTGTGTAGGAAGACCAATATGGCTTTTGTTTAAGTCACACACTTCAAAGATATTTTCTCTTAATCACTGCTATTAAACAGATGGAGCTTAATGTCAACATGAAATCAAGATTGACCCTATTTATAATCTTTAATATAAATGTGATAACTTTTCAGCTGGCGTCACTTAGGCCACAAGGGCTAATGGATAAAGTTTACCATAGTCAAATATTTAGTCATTGTTTCAACAAACTTACAATAGACTTCATTTTGGTATGTAACTCAGACTTTTCAAGATCCAGAAAAAATCCTATTCAAATTAAATCTAACGGCTGTTGGTCACTTCTTTAAAATAACAACTTACCCTTAAGGCCTATTCATACCAAATTCATACCAAATTGGACACTTTTTCATTGTTTGATGATCAATTCCTACCAAAATCTTTATTCTGAAAAAGACGATAACTTGCCATGTGGTGCAAAAAATTGTTTCATTTAAGCGCATTGGATACAGTGTGAACAGACAGCTACAGATATGTTGCGTGTCATTGAAATATAATGCCAGGTGCCAGACAATATACAACAATATACAATGCAATGCAGAAAGGCCTTGATCAGTGCTGGCATGAACATAAAGAGGAACTGTTGTCGTTTCTCATGATCACATTAGCTCAGCTTTATTTTCTGTGAGATTTCTATCATTAGAGCTCAGCAGGACAAACCCAACAGTTTTGCCCAACAGGCTGTGAAGATGCAAATAAGGAATGCGTAATTCATTAGCTCGACTCTATTCCTGAACGCTTTAACCTGTTATGAATAAAACTTGCATTAAATACCATGCCAAAAAGACAACAGCTTACTCATCTTCTGAGGCGTAAACTTCATGATGAATACCAAACTGTAGCCAAACAGTTCTAGAAAAATGCATAAATACAGTCATGAATTAATGTTCTTATTTATATTAGCACATTGTACTCAAAACATACTAAAACATATTTAAATCCAAAAGATGATTGTTTAGGTTTAAAAGTAGTGCAAGAAAATTAAGATGAGGAAAATCTGTTGGTGTCCCTGAGATAAATCCTTTACACAACATTGTTTATTTCACACTATTTTTTGCCCATCCATTCAGGAATATCAGGAATATTTAAAGTTATTCTTGATGAATGCTCCAAGCAGGACACAATTATCAAGTTGCTCCTTGATAACTGGGGTTGTGGTAGGTTTGGTCTGTTGTCGTTTGTTCCATTTCATAAGCATACTATTAAACATGACTAAATGTCTTTAAACTAAGTACAATCAAAGTAGATTTGCCAGATAAGAACATTCTGTTTAAATATAAAGAAACTGTATATTACAAATTATTTCTGGATACATATAAAAAGAATTTATTATTTGACAATGGGCAGCTGTAATGTGTCACATAAAATTATCCATATAAAATCTAGGCCATGAACTAAACCAACCACACCTGTTTTACAGAATACAGAATACAGAATACAGAAGTTTGCTGCACATAACCCCTATTAAAGTCTTCTTTTAAATGTTGAATCCACACAGATTCCACACAGAATCCACTTGTGATTAGTATGGGGGGTCCTTCACTTTTACACACAACATGTATGAGTCAGTCGATGTCATTATCCGAAGTACTTCCCCTATTAGTAATGGTTGTCTGTTAGTAAGCATATCCTTTTTCACTTTCCAAACCCAACAGGATGTTTAGACATGAACCCTGAGCCTGGAGTTCTTTTAAGTTAATTAGCAGGCATTGTTAATGAGATCTGAGCGCTGACTGTTAGCCACTCCGCTGGTATTTGATGAAGCCGTCCAGGGTGAGCTTACAGTGACTTACGGCTATTAGTGCCGTACAGAGCAGGCAAGCCATTAAATATGAAGTAACGTTCAAAGGCCATTACCATATTAGTACTGCTATCACAAAGATTGAAAATAAACCCCACGGGAGACACAACATTTAGATGTTTGCAGGTTCAAACTCCTCACACTTAAAGACCTGTGATGCTAAAAGATATATAAAAGAAACGGGCAAGAGAAAGGTCACTGATGCTCTGCAGACTGAGGAACAGATGCTGCCAACAGAAAACACTTCAAAACGATGTGTGTGTGAGTCACAATTCAAAACCAGCAATTCTGCAAGGAGAGGCTGGAGAAACAAGTAAAATTATGAAAAATGCAAGGTGGTTCACAACTTGGCCTTCCAGTATAGGGTCATAAGGAACAAGTAGCATAGATAATATTATTTCGAAACACCACAAATAACAATAAGTACATTAGCATTAGATCAGCAGTGAAAACAAGCCACAGAAGATTATTTTTCAGCAATGTTCCTGATCATTCAATAAAATGTTAAAACACATGATATCAAAGAAAGCTTGGTCAACAACTGCACACCACCAATTAATGTATGTATAAGTAACCTTCTCTTTCTTCTGCAGTGGTTGCAGATGATGATTAATGATGAAAAAAGGTAAAGCCAGGCACATGAATCCATATGCCCACTAAATTATAACAGCTGGTGGACACGCCTTATTTGGCCCCATAGAGTGATGTTTAACACTGAGCAAAGCAAAACATTTATACATTTTTAAGTGTGCCTCAAGCTTCCAAATACCTTTTGGGGTTCCTGTATAGTGCAAAACTGCTGTGGTTCTCACTTCCACTTCAGTGAGCAACATAAAAAAGCCTTTTATTCACAAGTTAACGCTCTGACTGGGGAGCAATTCTGCATTTCAAGGGCTCCATTTGGCTGCACTAAACCGGTCCTTACAGATCAGGAATATCGACCACCTGCAGTGTAGAGTCTCACAGAGCTGGGAATGATCATGGAACGCTGGCACCGCCGCCGATGACAAAAACGCCCGTTTCTTATTTCCACATCCATACTGGGTAGAGATTTTTATTTTTAAGCACTACAAGGCAAAATTAAAGTAAATTTTAGCACTTCCATCCCTGCATGCATCCATGCGTCACTGCAGAGCTTGTCAGAAGGTGACATGTTCTTACAGTTTTGACGAGGCTGTAAACTGTGAATGTGGCAAGCTACTTAGAAATGAGTGAAACCTGATTTGAATATAAGGAAGTTTATTTATATAGTTTATATAGCTTCCATAATGTAATGTGCATCTCAAATAAATAGTCTTTTCATGACTGATTTAGGATGTGCACTGATCATATTTGGTCTATCAGGAATATAATGAACAGAACTGTTCCACTGGCTCAGTCTTGTTCTTCGATTTCGACTCAGCTTTCGGAATTGCACACTTGGCATCATGCTTCAAAAAGCGAGAATCTTGTCATCATTCCAGATGAGCGAGAAAGGCTCTGTCGTTTGGATTTCCTGCCAGAGCGAGTCAGATGGGCACAAATGCACACATGCAAATGCATAACAGAGCTACAGGGTTGTGATGCATTGTGTTAAAATGTTCTTGGGATGACGGACGCCAGTGTAATGAAGCTCAAATGTGCCACGTAGGGATTGTGGGAAATTTTAGCAAGGTTAAAGTAATTGCTCAGTCAAAAATGACAGAAAACTCTGTAATCGTTGACTCACCTTTTTGTTCCAAAAGTGTTTGGTTTTCTTTTGTTCACAAAACAGAAAATATAGAATGTGCAGAATGTCCAAGCTGTTCGTTTCCACACAATGCTTTCAAGCACAAAAATCACAAAACCTACATTAAACAGCTCTGTGTGAGAAAAAGGCTTAACATTTACATTTTTGAATTTAAATCCGCTATACCACAACTCTCACAATATCTCTTTTGTGTATAATAAAGTTTGACATCGCACCAGGTTTAATGACACTGATGTAAAAAAAAAAAAATCATTGGTTCTTGGACTCCTTACCAATTGCAATACAGCAATTTTGAATTAAAGTCTGAATGTTAAGAAAATGTGACTTAACATAACTTCCAGTTGCTCAGACAAAGCAATCATATGGCTTCAGAAAATCTGGAATAAAATTCTTACATTTATGGTGCTTTCTGAGCTTGGTTGCACTCGTCCCATTTAGATTCGTTTTATGAAAAAAAGCAGCGTGAACATTCTTCAGAATTTATCCCTAAAAAATAGAGGTTTGGAACAACATTAGGGTGAGTAAATGATTCTGAAATGACAGAATTACATTTTCAGGAGAACTGTTTTTTAAAAGCTATACAGACAAACCAAGACTGGAATTTTGTTGGATGTATCAGATGCCAGAAACATAATATTGAAAAAATCCTGAATAGATTGTTCAATTTCTCTCCCTCTTTCTCTCTCTCAAATTTCCTTTTTCCTCAGAAGATGAGTCAGTCCAAACCAGCAGTTCTGCAGCAGCTTCTAGCTCCTGACATATGGATCACTCAAGCATCGCCACAATAATTTCTGCGGATAAAACTACAAATACATCTCGGGTTGTGACCTCCGGTGCAGTCCCTGTAAAAAAAAATCTCCAGCATCTTTCTAGTCTTCAAATCTCTGTCCTTACAAAACACAAATTCATGACTGTTCATGAACATGCTGCCCACGCACTGTGTATCGGCAGGGAGAAAAAAGATGCCAACATTTCTGTGAAATAATATTGACGTTCTGATTGCAAATAATTATGTCTGTGAATGCCACATCTAGCATTCTTTATTTATTTCCTGTCTAAAGCAATAATGAATGAAACGTAGAGTAGATGACAATATGAATCCCTCCATCTGCTTGAGTGTGAACTTGTATTCTGAATGGGAATGCGACATAAGTCTGTAATGCTGCATTGTGGGAATGACAGGATAGCATGGCAGTGACTTGGAGGTGAAAAATGATTTAGCCAATAAAGAAAATCAACTTACATCATGCTGCACTGCAGCTTTGTGTATGTATAAACCGTATTTATGATGCAAACAAACTCTAAGTTTCACTTTCTCAATATTTATGAAGGGAAAGGCATTACAACTTTTGCAAAACCAAACAGGGACCAAGAACTTGGTCAGAATTCAAAAGCCAGGCTAGCAAAATAATTGCAAGCCACAATCTTGGGGGTTCAAGCAGACTGAAATTGCAGCTTGAAAGTGAGATTGAAAATCAATGTCAAAGTTTGATTTGACACCACACTTACAATATACTGGGCCACACCAGAAAACAAAATGCACACGCTCATATCTATGATTTCATGAATTAAAATTCTTCTGATTATATAATAATATAAAATATACGACAATTTAAATGGGATGGGATCCACAAAAAAGAAAACAGCTTGAATGGAAAACGTACTGAGACCCTCTTCATTAAAATAATCTAAGCGAGATCAGAGCCATTTTAAACCAGGGCCAGTGTGAATGCAAAGAGATTTAACCAGTTCACGTTTTTGTCCACTTAAAGGGGCCTGAGTTTAGTTTTTATTTTTTTAAAGAGAACTAGGTGTGAGAACTTACGTCCACATTGTTTTATTGCAAATAATAACACAGAAAAAAAGAATAAACACTTTACTGTAGCTTTTCTTGCAGCTGTGTATTAGGTGTTCAAGCAGGGAAGCAAATAAATATAGAGCGGGTGTGACACAGCAAGGCTGCAGATGTGTCAATTCACACAATCACCAGCCCTTAAGAAAAGTGTTTGTGGCAGTGAGAAGAATCGATGGTGATGAATTGTCACTGCAATACAGATCAATCTGAAAAGCACCATCCAATACGGTAAGCATTAAGAACAGCAGTAAAGAACTATGGCATAAACAAACGGTCTGAGCAAAATCCCAGCTATACCATCACAGTTCCTGTTATGACTTACTCTATAAAAACAAATGCTGAGGGACGTAACAGCAAAAGCATACGATAAAGACGATAATTCTACACTTGATCGATAAACCTTGAATGATGCGCTCCAAAAGTTTCCTGTATTCAGAGGCAGTGTGCGACATTAGTATGCAGAGTGGAAGAATATAATTTGTGATTGATTTTGCTTCAGCTTGAGGAACCCTCGAAGGTGTTTCTCCACATGAATCTGTTTACGGGTGTCCTCACAGGTGCCTGCTGTTAATTCTGCCAAAGTCAACATTTCAGGCTTGTGCAAAAGAACGAATTACAGTCTATGGAACAAGCTGTCAAATTATCTTGTAGGTTTTGCTGCCATTTGTTGAAATACGTTTTGTTCAGTAGATAAACACCTATACAAGTTTTTTTTATTAAAACAGATTATTTTTTTGGTACTTTAATACATTAAACTCTTTAATATAAAATATAGTAAATATCATTCATAGGTATTACAATGCTGGTTATAACTGCAAACTTGTTACAATTATTTACATGGTATGGTATGGTAACAGTTCAAAAAAGTGCAAATGTTAATAGAAAAGGTTACCAATTAAAATTATAAATTATATATATATACTAATTTGAATTATAACTAAAAAACAGTATCTAAATTTAATACGAACCAAATCATAATATATATTTAATAAAAATATTTTGCCCATATTTATTAAACATGGCAAAACAATATTGTGCATTAAAGGTTGTTTAGCCATTTAAAAGTGAACATTGTCTCATGACTTTTTGGTTCTTGACTAAAATTAAGCCTAATATGCAAGTCCATCTGAAATGTAATCAGAGCTGAAGTATTGAAGTACTGAAACCATCAACATTAAAAGCTTTTTAAATGAATCAATCTAGCCGAGTCCTGTACTTAATGCCATCCGACTGACTGTATTATCTCAGGAAGAAAGCAGCTTTGAAATCTGTGCTGGCTTTTGAGAAATTACTCTTATAGATCTTCTGAAAGCATTCAATATCAAGACCTTCTTTGTACTGTGACTGGTATTCTTAAAAAAAGGTGTAATTGCTGTATGTTTTTGTAATGAATATTGTGTATCAATATAGTGTCAACAGAGCGATAGTGTATTTTCAAATAGTACTTTTCTCTTAATTTTCGGAGTCATGCAAATTACAAGCTAAACACATATTAAATGAACAAACTTCCAGCTGTTTATTAGGCCAAATATGCCCTTATAAATATTTACAGTGGCTGTACTGTGGCACAATAATGTAATTACAATATAAATATATTATAGTTTTAACAAGGTACCTCAAGGTACTTCCCATTGTGTTAAGTTACATACAAGAAGCATAGTATTACCATGTTATCATGCCCAAAAACCAGAGTAGTACTTACAGTACCATGTCCTGAAAAACATGGTATTACCAGAGCACTACTGTACACAAAAACATGTAATCTCTTTGGTACCATGTCCAAAAAAACCATTACAAACTCAATAACAGTACAGTTTTCTAATTTTGTGTAAGAGTGATTTATTAGACAGAGAAAACAACAGCCAATGACTGAAGTCCTGCTTAGTGGTGTTGACAAGGCCAGGAGAGTGATATGTATGTACCACCTCTTCACTCAGTCCACTGCTTTTCATGAAGCTGCTAAAGCCAGTTACATTTAGTCACAATCCAATTAGTACAGCACTGCCACCTGTATCTGATGCCTTTTAGCCAACAATAATGGAAGAAAATTACCTAAATATATTTTTTTTCTTCCACAAGTGATTGGGGAGGTGTATGCATGTGTTATCAGAATGAAAATATCACGCTAGTGGACTGCTGCGCTATTTGAGAGGAATACATTTTATGGCAATTTAAGGTCATTTAATCACAGAGAAAGGCTTTACAATTCAACTTAAAGGTGCAGTAAGCAAATTTTTTCCAAGTAACACACAAAAAATGCTGCTGTCTGAGAGATATCACTGAAACAGGTGTCTCTGTCTCTGTGACAGCCCTTAGACTCAGGGCCCAGGAACGGTCTGCAGTTTTCAGCCAATAAGCAACATTCTTTTTGAAGTTTTAATGATGCTGACAAAGTTAGCTAAAATGCATTACGTTGAGGGATTGCGACAGAGAGACAAGCTCTTTAATAAACTGATTGTTAATTGTCTGATAATCATCAACATTTCTGCGTGACATTAACGTGACGTTAATTATAGACTGAGCTATATGTGGAGTTTACTACGAGAAATATAACGTTTTAACAGGCATTCGCAAATGGTCATATGACTGTCATATAACGAGTCCAGCAACTCCGCCGAAAGTTCACTGCAATTGTCATTTTCACAATAATTATTGTTTCGCAATAATGACAATACCAATGTTTTAGTTTACTAATGCACCTAGATTAGCTTTCAGCGATTAAATTATTTACGCTGCAGATTGTGTAAAAAAGGCGAACCATGAGAACAACTGATACTGTTATGACAGCGTAATTAAATCTAGATTGCAATTAAATCTGCATTGCAATTGTTTTGTGATAAATGTATTAGAATGTGCATTGTACCACAAGGTTTATTGGTAATATCCAACCCTTTTGTACACACCTTATGGCACCAGATCTGAAGACTGATAAAATTGTTTTCATCAGCTCTTTGCCTTTTGTATTTTGTTGTGGCAACAGCTGCAGGGCTGCACATGTCTGACACTTGGGCTAATGGAGGGTGATGCTGGCATTAACGCTGCTGTGCTTTGTCCTCTCTTGGCTTTTGACAGTGGGGTAAAGGAGAAATGGTCTAATTAAAACGTGGCAAAATGACACACTTTTGGCTCTGCTGCATCGAGCCCTGCATATCAATAAGTCGTTAACGAATGCACACACCACGTGAGGCTGTCATAACAAATGCAGTCATCACGCAAAGATAAAATAATGCTAATGCTTCTTTATCTCTTGCTACACATTTTGCTATAACTTGCTAGACAATTTACATGACTTTATAAATTAGTTACAGTTAGTAGTTTTCATTAACACATGGGCTATTGCAGGTCTATAGACTCTTTTGGACAAAGTGTGGGTAAAACACAACTTAATACTTTGAGTTTCTGCAGGTCATGGAGTTCAGCAAGGGGCTAGCAACGCCAAGATCAAGAGTTTGAGTTCAAGGAGATGTTAAACTGCATACCTTGTTTACAAAGTACAGTTGCAACTTGTATAACTTGGGCTATCATGTAAATACTTTAATACATTAATATGGAAATCATTCAGTACCAAGGTATATATCAAACTTGGAATATATACCATGGAATTCTTATAATATACCATTAGAGTACTCGGGTACAGCCACAGACCTTTCTTTTAAGGGTAGAAACTGTAGCCTACAGTAGGTCGTAAGAACTTGTGTGAACTTCGGCTGACCTTTACGGTTGGAGAAAACTACAGCAGTCCATCACTGTCCGGCTATTTGAGGGCGCAAAGAAGGTGACAAGCAATTTGTTAATGTGACGAGATTGTTAAGAGATGTTTAAAAAGGACCACTGGGGGAAATTTAGCCCAGAGCCCAAGGTTGAAACCAAGGTAACATCCCTTATTCTTTACATAAAGTGCTTAGGGATGTTTTATGACCTCACAACCACAGTTTAAATTGACCTCTGAAGGACAAGACATGCAAAGCACATTAAATGCAATTCTTCTAACCAAAAATGATCATATATCCAAGATATCATCAAAAATAAATAGAAGCTGAGCAGAATGGGGAAATAACTTTAAGACCACAAATGAACAATAAACATGAACATAGTCAGTGTTTGCAAATGCATGGTTCACCTTCACTATAGCTCATACTTTGGGTAAGAGATTTTGGCCATGCTTGGTCTGACAGTTTATGACTCAGAAATGAATATCCTAAATTGTGTGTCTTGGTGAGAAGAAGTGAGCTATTACTTTTTTAAGCGATCAGACTTATTTTCACCCGAGGAACCATGAACTAGATGAAGAATTCAAAATGTCTAACACTGATGGAGAGAGATGAGCCATATCTAAAGAGCAGAATATAACAGAGACTCTGTGGACTCTTTTGACTTGATATTGCTATTTTTTCTTATAGACATGTAGTCAACCAATAGAAAGCACTGACTACTATACCCCAACTAATTTTGAAAAAAGCATGCAGAATGTGCTGTCTAATGACTAAACACACAGATAATTACACTGTCTGAGCATAATTTTTCCCCGATATGGATCATACACTGTGTAGATCTACACTAAGAGTGGATGGACAGCTTGACCAATCAGATCCACAGAACTTGGCAGAGGTCCCACAAAGCTTTTTGGTTCCTGTGGAAAATTACAGGCAGTCTGTGAGGAGATGACAGGAGCTGCATAGACGATTGGACACGATTTGAGAATCCCAGTGCTGAGGTAACCTAACATAGTGAATGTTACTAAATGGGTTGGCAAAATCTTACTGACAAGATCTGACATGCAAACCAGACATGTTTCGTAATTGTAATTGATGTCAAGTTTAACTGTCTAGCAGACAAATCACAATCAAAGCAAATAAGCAGCAGAAGCTTCTTTCACTTGTGACATGAGAAGAGTTCTCTCTTAGATATTGCATGAATACAGATAAACCCTCTATATTAATGTTCTAATAGTCAAGACAGCAAAAGCTTACTTTTTTAATGTTAAACTAGGACACAAATATACTTACTTAATATTCAATCGCTTTTTAAATTGTGCTACAGTATGCATAATCTTTTTAGTGCTGGTGTGCTCATCTGTTTAGATGTCTTCATCAGAGTCCTACTACACAAACACTTGTAAAACTTTTTCTGAACTATCCACAAAATAACTCAAATAAACCAAGCCAAGATCATTAAGGCAACAAAAAATTGTAAAAGTTAAGCTTTCCTTTGTAAATTCAGCAAATGCAACTTAATAGGGTGCACAAGACACATATGTGGTTGTACAGGATGATTGCTTAGAAGGTTTAAGCTACTGGTAAATAAAACTTCTTCATCATGAACCAATAACTTCAAGTAATTTATTTTCTAGAAAGGTTCCTTTTAATTTCAAGCTTGATTTTCTAAGCTTTGAATCAAATTTGTGAACCAAAACATCCAAATAGCAGACTTGCACATCAAAACATGCAAGACATGCATACAGATGGAGCAAATTAGCACGGTCTACATTTTTTTCTTTACTGAGCTTTGAATATTTTAATAAAATAGAAAGCAGCTGAAAAACACCATGACAACACCCCCACACCTCAAGCGAGTGCAGATTTCTGCAGGAATTTAGGAACCAGGAAGGTGGCAGGTGTCACGCTAATTATTTCCTCATTAACGATTTTGTGTGGGATATTATACGCCAAATTTAGCAGCAGTTTATTTGATTCCATTTGACAATAGCAAAGGTGTTTCTCTGCAATTTTCGAACCTTGGTCTTTTCTCAAGGTGATAAATAAGACAATCACACATTTCTGGGGCATATGTTGGTTTTCTTGCTTCTAACAAAGTGGGTTTGCAGCTGTAGCACATGAACATAAAACCACAAGTGCAGGTTTATTTAGATTTTGGAAGGTTGTAATAGAATAACCAACAAACTGGGTTATTATATATATACAAACAAGATGTTTTCTGGCTTTTAAGCCAAAACAAACCATTAGCTATCTGATAAAAATATCAACTTAAATCGCTCATGTTGTACGCTTCTAAAATCGCTACAAAAAAAGGCTACCTGAGTTGTTAGAATGACAGTAGCGGTTCTATCAAGTCTGTAAAGGTCATCTTCTCAGGAGAGAAACTTTTGTGTTCACATGTAAACAGAATTGACATGGCCACCTCGATGTGTATTTACAGTGTGTTTACAGGGTTAGAATGACCTTATAAAAGACCTTATAAGACCTTATAAAAACAGAACCACAAGCTGAAGAAATCTGATGACATTACAAAAGATCATGTTTTATCTGGCACAGTGGAAAGATATACTAGGTCATTCTGAAAAGATATGAGAACACCACAGTTCAGCTGAGAGGAGCATTCTGGGAAACCGTTCTGGTATAGTTGACGCAAGCTATCTGTCAACAGTACAAAGACTCTATCTATCTATCCACACACACACAAAACACATACATATATGCCATCAAGTGCATTTTATATTGAACTACATTGCAAATTGTACATTATGTTTAATGTTGTGAGAAATTCAATATATAACAAATCCCGTAAGTGCAATGTCAAATCTGGCCATTATACCTCTTCTTAAGAGGAACACTCCAAAGAACATTGTATTTTTAAATTTCTGCAATAAAGAATAATGAACATATGCGTTCCGAGATCAAAGTATAAAAACAAGAAAGCTGTTTTTACTTTCAATTATGATGAAAAGACAGACTTTTCCTGGATGTAATTACCAAACATCTGAAATTCTTCGATATCTGCTGATCTCTCTTTTCCATCCATCTCCTCTGCATTTCTCATTATCACTAAAGCACTGAACCAATCTAGATCTGTGCAGATAAAGAGAACATTTCTACACCAGCCTTCAGTCTTCATCTTGAGTGCTAAACATCTGCTCAGTGGTACACACACTTGAGCACACTAGAGTGAAAGGCGTCTAATTAGGACGCATCGGATGGCAGAGCCAGCTATCAGGGTTTTACAGAAACAAGATCTCAAAATAAATCATTATCATTTCAGAGACAGACCATTTCTAGTCTCATCCATACGTCTTGGAAATTTAAAGCAATGTTCTGCGCAGTTCTGATGGAAACCACTGATCACAGGTTTGGAAAGTTCAAGAGTGCTGTCATAAAAGTCAAAAGACAACCAGTCTAATCAGTAATGCTCTTAATCCAGCCAAACTACAAATGACGGAGCGCATTTTCCAAAAAATTATACAGAAATATCTCAAAAGCATCCTTTTGGAGGACTTGTCTGGATTCGTTATCCTTGGCATGTATTCTTGTAAAATAGTGTAATGCTGTCCAACTTCAAACTAATCTCAAGAGAAAGAATAACATTTCTACAAAGCTTTGGCCCAACGTGAAAATGACTTTTCAAATGCCAACCACAAATCCAGCTTTAGAAATAATTTAAAAAACCGGAAACCCCTTTTGTCCTTATTGGGTCTCTCAGAAGTCTAATTTCTTTCAACACAAGCTCGTTATTATCTTTCACCTCGCCACAGGACATCTTCTGTCCTAAAATCCTGGTGCTCTGACCCTCTTCTCAGCTCACATGCACACAACAGGGGCGCAGTAAGTGTCAGACTTCCCCAGGCAACAGAGCAGGCAATTAACTGCCGATTACTTCTGGAGATCAGACCAAAGTCACCCAGCTCTCATGCCAACATGTGTGCCTGTTTCCACAGAACAAATGGACTTAAAAAAGACAAAAATGACTTGAACCAGACAAAGTCAGAGACTTGGTGTGACCACCATTGGTCAAATCCACACAGACCCAACTGAAAAAAGCTCAGTTTGTATAAAACTATGTTAGTGTAACGGTGTGAGGATATATACTGTGAGACATAAACAGCAACAACAAATGTGTCAACTACAACAAAAGAGACTCTGCTATATAATTTATAGTTCTTTATACTTGTGGTGCAGAAATCCACAGTCTACCCTGCAAACTACATCTGCTGATGGCCAGTTCCAATATTGGGATCTGAAGTGATTATATAAACCAGTCGTTAGGAGAATTACTCCAAACACCACCTTCAGGCAACGCCGCATCAAAGTGTGTGACACTACTGGGACGTTATCTGATTGGTTGCAAGGGTAACCAGGAAGAAAATTAAGCAATGACTGGAATTTATGATGGGGGCTGTTGTAATTCACACTTTTCAAGTACATCAGTAAATTGTTGGAGCATGTGCAAACAACATAAAATACAGGCTGAAATGAAGAGAAAGTCATAAACGTACCCTTGCTTATCTGAATCTACCAGAATGCGAGCTAAAATCCCCGTAACAGCCACTAGGATAGGGTAATGATCAACACTCTCCAGACCTGGACAGAACATAAAACAAAGTTTATTAGATCTGATAATTACATGTTTGGTTATTTCATCATATTATTAAACTTAGAATTAGAATTAATTTCTCATTATCTTACAATAATTACGTAACCATTTCATTTAACAATATGAAGGTATGAGAGGCTATATATTATGAATATAAACTACAGGGAGATGTTCTGCTTTTTCCCTTGTTTTTTCCCATCCCCACTTAAAGTGAGAGTTGGCAGCAATCTATGATGTAGCCCAGACTGTAGTGTGTGTGTAGAGGCGCCTTAAGGTTAATATGAATTCTCCAGAGGGAAGTACACTGTTGTCTGGTGGTATAATGTACTTTGATGGGACTGGAATGCTGTACTGATCAATAAAAATCCAATACCTCAGCTATCCATTTTATATAAGCATTAGCAATAGCTATATTTTGAATATGAAGCAGCACCACACAGCCTAATGTCCTGTAGCAATAGCTGCTGTATATTCACCATATAGCACTCTCATACCTTATTGCTTAAGCAAAACTGATATAATAAACTTTAGCATAAAAAAGATAGCACAAACCACCTTTGAGATATGCAAGTACATGACATTATTAGGTTATTTTTAAAAAAATCATACAAAATGCTTTTCATGTGAATTTAATTTTAGACTGTTCAATTTCCTAACGGCATAGTGATTATCTAAAGTACAGGTCAGCTGAATCCAAGCCACATTCTTCCTCCTAGACAGACCAAGTCTGACTAAAAACCATTTTGTCCAACTTTTTCAAGGACGCCCTAAAAGCATAATTTGTTTCTGAATTACAGATTTTTTTTATGGGATTGGAGGAAAGTTTAAAAATGAAACAGATTGTAAAAATGATGAGAAAGACATCATATGGTGATCAAATTGAAACCCACTAAAGCCCAAACAGTATTTTATGCTCCCTACCAGGAGAAAAGTTTAAGGCCACAGTGAACTGGGTCATAATGCCCCCATTATGGGTCTAATAACAACTGCACTACAAACAAAACTCTTCTGTACGCCCCTCTCGGGGTGAGGTTCAGGGTAACAGCATGACCCAACCTCGTGCATTACAAATTTAATAGTGTACAATGTCACAGGGGAAAAATTGGACCTCCTGCACAGAGGACGGTCTCAATATCCTTCGGCAGAATTGGATTATGGTTCTCCACAAACTCGCCACCCAATCTCTCCAATACCATTCCCCGACTAAAGGGTTGACTTTTTAAATATCTGAAAGGCGCTTCAGAGGTGATAAGGCACTTTGCAAAATGCATATTACATTATGGTTTTTTTTATTTTTTTAGTTCAGGGACTTTGCAGAACAAATGCAAAAGTCGACTGTTAGGTCACAATAAACCACATTTCCACCCACAGGGGAAATGATCAAAGAAAACCTGAACTTGATAGGACTGGCACACTATGCACTCGAGAAATATAATCGCATTCAAAGGTGCGCTAAAGTGTGCACTCTTGTGTTCGATGCTTTGAACAATTTGCATTAATTTACAAATTTTCTATATTACTTTTACAGAACAATAGGAGATCGGAAAGCGTTACCTGGGAGGCGCAGGTTGACCACACGGTCAAACAGGTTTCGTTCTGCTGTAACTCGATTTAGCACCTGGTTCAGGAGCTGCAGGAACAACACAATATAGAAAACAATGTTAAACCACAATTTTACTGAAAAAAAGTCTGTTATGGTTGAAACAAATACGGTTTGCCTGGTCCAACATAACATATCACGCACTCCAGAGTAGACGCAATGTAAAAGTATATTGTTTAGGGGTGCCAAGAATTTAAGTGATGTACTAACATCATGTTATCACAGATGTACCACAAGGTGATTATTTTTACAGGTTCAAAGGTGGTTTATCCAGTCCTATAAATAATACATTAGTTGTTTGAGAAATTAATTTTAAACTTAAATGTTACATAATGCAAAGCTGATTTTACACCAGGTTTTTTTGTGACCAGAATAATCCTGAGCTTTCCCTCCATCAGATTTAATAAGAAAACAAACACAAATAATTGTAGGCATACCACCCATCCATAAAGGCACACTGTCATTCTATACAAAAACTGAAAAAGTGAGGCAAACGTGTGGTGGGTGGGGGACGTGCAGGTGGGGAGGAGTTCGGGGAATGTGTGCCCCTCAGAGACATGCGGATGCCTGCTGTGCTCACAGGTGTTTCAGTTAAACCCTGATTATAAGCCACAGGTGAATAGACGCTCCGCTGGGACCAAATCCCCTGCAAACACTGAGAAAATTCATTTAAAAACCTTTATTTTAAATTCAGGCCACAAAACCGTTAAACATGCCAAGACCCTGAGAAAAGAGACACACACTCCTCATTTGCATATTTTCATATGTTGTCCAAATCTTTTTTGCATGCATCCAGAAATAATGACACACAAAACAAACAGCATTTAAATGAATTTATCCTGTTGATGGACTGCCAGTACTTTATTATCACTGTTTGGCCTTTAAAGTTTGAACAGAATTTACTGTTACAGACTTTACAGATACTGACAGATAACTTAATACTAACTAAAGCTACACTATGACCGTTAGCCACAACAAGTAATTTTATATTGCACAAACAGAATTAAATGATACAGTACAGTTATTTATTATAAAACACAACCCATTTTCGATACGTTCTACATATTTTCATGCATTAACGTCTGTTTTGATAATGCAGTAACTGAAATTACAAACAAAACTATATCATCTCATTTATTTTCTCATTTACTTTTAATTTGAAACTTAATGGATACAGACCAAAAACAAAGATAATTAATTAAAAATGTTTCTATTGAGAATGACAAGCCTGATATCAGCCTGTTGAATATGATATTAAAGCGCTGACATTTGTTGACAATAGTCAATGGACAACCATGGACAATGGACAAATAAAGACACAAACAGTATGTCAGAAACAAAGTTTCTCAATTAAATCACTACTATTGCAAAAACCTCAGTGTGTAACTCATTTGTGCTATGGACATGATTAATCACACCTCAAATCATGTGACTAAATGACATGAGCTGTGCTATTATTTTGCAAAAGATAATACCCCATATTTACACTGAGGAAGGCACATATTTAGGGACCCTACAGTATCTCATTTGATTTGGGGCCACTTGGTAATGCCCTTATAAACATCCAGAATAAACTAGTGACCACATAGAAACCATCCAGAATACCCTAGGAAGCATTTAGCAAAATCCGGGCAATCCGCTTCTTCTCCACTGTCAATCACTCACCTGAGCCAATCGGCGAAGTAGCAGCTCAGCAGAGGGGCGGGACCAGTCCAGAAATATTTCTGGTACTAGAGTAATAGTCATTTCCAGAACCCGTAGCAGACTGACGGAAAGGTCAAAACACGTTGCGCACACTTTCAGCTGTCGTGTGTCCACAAAATTCCTCTCTGGTCTTTCTGCCGCTTGCTGGATCTGAGACAAAATAAGAAATGCAATGAGACACCAAAAGAGACACAACTAAGACATAAAGTTGCAAACAGAGGTCTGATGGGACCCCTGATTTATAATGGTTCTACTTAACAGTTCACTTTAAAGAACACTACTTAGGGGCACTTATGTTTTGTTTATGTTTTAATGCCCAATATGACATGGATGCAGCACCACAGAAATAAATACGTTTCCAGTGCCATTATAGAAATAGCTTATTCACTGGTGCTTTTTAAACTGTGTTTTCTAGGCTATTGAAATGACTGGAGTGTTTGTCTCCTGTGAGTGTATATCAATTGCAGGACTGTGGCTAATGGGGTGGAAGGTCACACTAGATTTAGACACTAATAATCATTACAAGGGTCTAGAACTACTAGGGGCAACCCCTGATCATTTGTGGTGTTCACTAAGGAAATCATCAGTATTACTAATGCTCATATTTAGAAAAAGTAATCAGAACAAATCTAAGTATTAAACTTCAGCCTGTAACCCGTCCCACAACATTTGTGCAATCAACCTAATAATCTTCAACTAGGGGACATAAAAACTATAGAAAATGTTCCCTATGGTATCATATATTTTAGCTTCTTCACAGCAGTCAGCCTTGGCCTATATTACAGCTCTGCACACTCTGTGAAATCTCTCAAATTCATGAGACAGGCTGCTTCTGAACAGTACTGAAGGACTTTCCCTGTACGCCAGGCCATGCTTTCCTGTACTATCCATTCCAGCTCATCCATTTCAAAGCCATGGGGGACAAGAATAATGTAGAGGATTTGCGGGTGGACACCTTTACATGTCTTGGCAACCACCCCAGCATCATGGCAGTGAGTTTTACACAGACACCTCTCACAAGTCCTGTTCATTTCTTTAGGTGTACAATGTAAAACTTTTACACAGTGCATCAAAACAGATCGTCTTGATGTTTAGAAATTCAGATTCTTTTCTACCCCTCATTCTTATTTAACACTCCCAGTAAGAGAACACATCACAAACTTCCCTGGAGAATTCAAGGATCATCACAGATGAAAGCCGCTTCAACCACTGGTGAAAGAGAATCCGAATAAAAAGTCCAATCTGCCGTGAAAAGAATTCCAGTGCCTTGACTCTCCTGACAGACATTGATTTACAAGTGGAGAAAAGAGCTTGGTGGGAAAAGTGCTTAGACATCTGAGGTTTATTTTACTATTATTACAGAGCAGGGAGGTTTTGCATTTCTCTGTACTGTATCTTCCACAGCATGTGTATAGTAACGGCCCCACCATGGGAGGGGCTGGCGCTACTCTTCCTCAAAAGGTTGTTTCCATGGTGTCCAAACTCATCAGATTAGCACACAGCTGGGAGAAGTTTTGAAGGAGCTGAACAGAGCGTGAGGTAAACCTGATTTGCATTTCCTGAAGGAAATAATAGCGCTTTCAAGGCAGCAAAAGAATAGCAGTTAAAAGGTCAGCTAAAATTTAGGCTATGGTTCCATATAAATGTTGAAATTTACATTATTATTGTTCTGACATAAGCCTGCATCTTCTTTATCACAGGAGTATGCAGATACTTGCAGAAGTATAACCTACCAACAGATGGATTGTTTGAGAAATAGCAATACAAACGTTGGCCAGAATGTTTGAGGAATATCAATGTATTGCAGGATCTGTAACTAATGAAACTGTGTGCACAAGGGCTATATTCTCACTGTTACAGGCTTGCATAATTGCTGAAATGGATAATGCTGTTTATGATGCATGTGAACACATACATGCAATACAAATAAACAGATCTATTTAGATGTAATCTTGTAATTTACTCATTTACACTGTTGCTTTGTTGCTGATAGCATCACTTACACAGAATGGTGACATTTAATAATGGCATTTTTTAAAGCAAGGTCATATTTGTGCATTAAGCTCTGGTGCAAACCTCTGGTCCCATACTATTTGTGTTATTCACAATAAAATGGACAAAAATTCCCCATTGACATATTAAAAGATACTTTTTGCACTGCAAATGCAACATGATAGTAATTCAAACATAAAATCAGTCATGATTACATTGACATTAAGAAAACTTTACAAGCTCTGATTGAATTGCAAAGTGCAAAGCAACATTATTACACAGATAATCAGGTCATTTAAAGCCTAAAGGTTCTGAAAAAGTTCAACACATTGCTCTGTGTAAGCAGGTCAACTTCTTAACCAATGACTACCTGTCAGTTCGACCAATGGCAGATAGCACAGAACTTACAGTAGAAGCACAACAGCTGTTTCACTGTAGTGATATTTATTATTAAGATTTTAAGATGATTAAGGTTTGCGGTGGGCTGTCATGAGCTTCCTACCTCCTGTATCATGCCGATGAATTCAGAGAAGGCCCAGTTGAGCTGGTTCAAGACACTGTTGAGGAAACTGGCAGCCATGTCTTTGTCCTGACTGAGGAGCTCAGCCATGTGTTTCTGCAGCAGAAGTGATGGGCAGGGCTCTGTAGCCAACCAGAGAAGAGCACATCCAATATGTCAGTATATATATATATATATATATATATATATATATATATATATATATATATATATGATCAAAAGTTTGTTAATGTTTTTAACATATACAGTGTGTATATAGAGTGGGCATCTTAATATCTCAATATTCATTTAAAGACAGCCAGCAGCGGAGACATCTGAAAATACTTTTGATAAAAGTTCTAATACGAAGAATATGTCTATCAGTCTTTATTATAAGAGTCTTTTCCAGACCAAAGTTGATTTTGATAACATGGCCACACTAGCTGTCATAGTAACATCGCAAATTTCAAAACTTCTACTGTCTACAGAGGTACCACAGGTAGACAAGGAATATGGACCCATGAAAAAAGTGATGACTGGTGTTAACGTGTCGTATTGAGTTTTAAAGAGAACAATTGAGGTTCTTTTGACGCAACAACTGATGCCCAAATAATGATGCTAAAAGCCACATAAAATCTGATCTGTCCTTTCAGACGCATTAACAAAAGTCATATTCTACATCGGATTTTAAACCACGTCTGAAGGTGGCTTCGATCAGGCTTGTACAGGACAAATCGCATTATGTGTATTTTTTTTCCTGTTCTGAATACAAAAATGTGACGATTTTTTTCTGCCTGGGTGAACGTAGGCTAACAACACCCTTTAATAACAAGTTGTTCCTCATCTTGATTGATTTCATTATTCTATGTCGCTCTCACACAAATACATACAGTATGGTGTAAACACAATAGCACAATTATAGAAACATATGGAACATATATAGAACATACTACAGAAACGTTCTACATCACATGGTATACAGTACTGTCATATCGGCCAGATCTAATCAGTAATATAAAGGCCTGTAATATAAAGCCACACACATAACACATGCAAATGACAAAAGAATACCTTGAAATAAATTAAAACTGTTTCCATGAAAATCACATTAGTCGGTTAATACGTTTTTTTTCTTTTTCTCTTAAATTTTGTATGCAACCCAAAAAAAAACAAAAATGGCAAATACAGACCAGACAGGAACAATCGTCACATGAAATAATGACACCGAATAACAAAACAGCAAAACAACAAAACAGAGTGCTGACAGGAAACCATCACCCCTGTCCCTTTTATTACTGCTACCTGCCCGTGTCTGGCAAACAAAGAAGGGGCACTCTCTCATTACACTCACACAGAGAGAACACTGGGTAATTTAATAGCTTATCTGGGAAAGCACAGCAATCGCAAACACGCTAAGAGCCTTGAAGCGCAGTGCTAAAAGCAGGAGCAGGCAATGGCAATAAAGCTCTAAATAAAGCTAATCGTCAGATGCTGAGGTGGAGGTCTCTGATTGAGACACCACCTTTATGTTTAATTAAAGGTCTGTCTTTACTTATTGCTAAGTGGCGTGTTAGGAAATAGGGGCTTATGTGCAAGGACAGAGATGTATATATACATATACATAAAAAGACAGAAAGAGAGATATACAAAGCCTAAAAAAGTAGGGAATGGTAGGGAATTTAATGTCATTTATGACATGGCAGGCACATTTCAGAACCCCAAGAGAAAGATACAGCAGGCCACAAATCACATCGAGTGGTGCTTTGTGATAAACTGACTCGTATGTGTACAATCAGCTCTGTTCTAAAACTTTGCAAGCTCCCTTCGTAGGCAGCATTGCGGGAAAGTATAATTTCCACATAAGAAAGTACATCATATGATGGTGAATATCATAATTATGTGATTTATTCCTTTATGGCCAATACACAGTCTATTGCGTATGTGTTCTTTTAAGAAAATTCACCTTGTTTACACACTTTTTGGGGCTCTTTAGAGAGATTTTTGTGATGACTGGGTAGAGAAAAGTTGCCTACCCACAGTTCTGTTTATACACCTTACAATAAAATATAGGATGCAGATACAATGATTGTTTACTAGGAAACGGAATAAAGGATTTTGCACAGTTCCTCATTAGCTCTGCCAACAGTTATCCAAAGAAATAGAAAAGTGCACTGTGGCTGTTTATGCTAATCATATCTACATATTCATGCTAAAATTTACATAACATGCATGTGTAACCTTTAAGTATTTAAATAAGACACCGCAGTTTGTCTATAGAAAACCTAAAATATCACTTTCCAACTTAAAGCAAGTAATTTGTTTTTTAAATAATCTGACAATTTAGCATTAATTTTACATAATACTTTAATAACTTAATACATAGATCGTTTGTTAATATAAACTAAAATATATATAAATTAAGAAATCTCATTGACTTGTAGTTAACTGTAAACTAGTTTACAGACTTAGTTTACAGTAGTTAACCACTGTCTGCATTTGGACAGACAATGGTTACCATAGTAAATGTAAGGGGAACGGAGGGTATTATAAAGCATTACTAGGTTGTTCATTTAGACTAGGTATGGGCCAAATAAACATTAATTCTGTTCAACATTTTGAGCTAGAGAACAGCTAAAGTTTTGAGCTGTATTATTGACTAATACTTTACAACAGGACACATAGGTTAAACATTAATGATGCTGTAATTAGAGACAATTATGGAGAAAAGGTCAAAAACTACAGGCAAGGATAAAACCCATCTGGAACAAGCAGGGAACAAACACGACAAAATTGAACAACTAAATTTTCATAAAAGTACAGGGACTAAAACTAGTTAAGACTGGGTAAATGAACACAATCCTAGATGCGAGTCTGCTGTGAGGTACCTTTACTCTCATATCAGGCAATACAGCAACATCAGAGCAAACCGGCACTTAGGATAGTGTTTCTTTGATAATCAGGGTCAACGGAAGGGGAAGAGAGAAACAAACGGAAGCAAAACTTACTTTGAAAACTAGCAACTGACAAATCCCCTGGACATCATGCAAATGAGAGTGAACAAAGATGGAATTAGAATCAACACAAGACTCATCAGACCGGGGAAGGAATTCACACATGCCATAAAGCGTAGAGAAAATATCAGAGTGTCCTTTCACAGAGTTACGTAAAGAAAGAATAAATTGCAAAGTTTATGTGTCAAAGCCTCTACTTGTAAAGCCTTTTAATTCAGACCCCAAAATCCAAATTCTGGAACTAGGTCCCAAATTCTAATTACTAAATTCTGGTTACTCAGCCTCATCTTTCCAAACCTGTTTGACCCTTTTCAATTGTCGCTGTTAAAAGCCACAATCACTGGCATGGAAATGAAGATGCATGGCTCTGAAAAAATGGCATTAGGTACGGACAGATCTACATTTCAGAAGTCATAAATCTTTGTTGTGGAGAAACATATGTGCACTGCAGATCCTCGAGCTTCACTACAGTTTCTCTATATTCCTGACGATAAAGTAGGGTGAGGAGTTCTCTGGACTCCTCTGACAGCTTCCACAATTCTTTGTCAAAGCAGTGACTGTGTAATGAGAGGAAAAACACTTGGAAAGTGAAAGTCATGCTAGTTCATTTTTCTATGTTTAATATGTAACCCTTCCCATAACAGCACATATACAAACTGTGTTATGACTGTGTTATGACAGGTTTACATGTCAATCAGGCCACTCTTCCTGTCTAAGTGGGCGGTTCTTTTTCAGTTTAAGCTGTTAAAACCACAAGACCTTTAGCTGCGGATAATGCTACCCATTAACTAAACAGTAAATAGCTTAGGCACTGATATAAACTCCAATCAGATACTTAATGGACACTATTCTCAAAGTAATTACTTCATAATATATTACTAATTAAGTAAAAAGGGTTGTAAGACGTGGTTCATATTGACTTTAAAAGTGACTTTTCACAAAGTCACAACAGACTTAAAATTCAAAGATGTCAATTAGATAGTGACAACTCAAAAACAGTAGTGGCAATAAACTGAGAGATTAAATTTAGAGTATATAGCTTTAATGCAAATTGATAAGGCAGAAACATTGCCGGTCAACACAAGAGAAACTTTGATTTAATGGACTGTCTCTTAAAAAGTATTGACCTGACAGGCCATTGAAAGAAATAATAGACAACAAGTGAATATCCTAATCACTTTCTTTGTGCATGTGTGTGTGGACATGCCAGCAAGTTTGAGTTTATTGAGTTTTAAGCCAAGAGATTTTTTTACAACTGCATGATGTCAAAACTGCCCTAGTAACCCCTGCATCTGTAGTCAGTGCTCAACATTATTGATCTGGACTCTATAATAATGTCGGTGGAGGATGTAAACAAAAATTGTCTGGCATCATTTGACATCAAAGGGATATCATTACAGGTGGTTAACTTTACTGAATATCACAAAGTGCTGAATGTTTTTTTAAGGTCACTTGCTCACAATATTACATCATATCCATTAATAATCTGATTTGCAAAAGTTACCAAGGTTATCATCTTTATTATCCTTGCTCATACTTACAGTATGGTTAGGGATATTTCAAATATCGAATTTTGGTATTAAACTGTCATTTAGATAGTTGAAGTGCTCAAAATATGCACAGTGCCAACCTAGCAATCACCAGCACACCATATCAACCAAACAGAACCTCCCTAACATTGTTATGCGAGTTTTACATGGGCAAACAACACTCACATTATCTTGTATCAAGATGCAAATATTGTTTGAGCACTTTGTAGGAGCGGTAACAAGCAACAACTTTTTGGTAAATGATATTTTGGAAATGACTGTACAGGAGCTGGTTAGGATTATAAATGAGTGTTGGTTTGCTGTGATACTGAAACTATAAATGAGTCTCTGCATGTAGTGTGTTCTGGATGGATGAAGATTTAGTGCTTTGCTTTGGGAAATGTGGGACATTAATTAAATCCTGCTTATCTGACCACACACACATATATAAAAACAAAGATTTATGAGTGGAAGAAAGACGTTATTTAAAAAATGACAAAAGTATATGCACAAGTTTCAAATAAACCTCTCTGCTGATATTATGGTGATTTTTTTATAAAGTATTTCAAAACAGGCCAAATAAACAGCTAAACAAAACTTTGCATGAACAGAAAGCGAGAAACCCAGAGAAAGGCTAAACAGAAAGAAAATTAGGAGAGAAAAGTAAAGTTTTTAGTTTAAAGTTTTGAGAAAGTCTTAAGATGGGCTGAAATACTGTCAGTGACTTACTCTGCAGGCTGGGCAGGTTGGCATCCTCAGGTTTGGTCTTTAGCAGGTGAGGCAGACGTGTGTACCTGTAGCCAAAGCCACAACCCTGAAGACAAGACCAAGACAATCTGTCACATACATGCTACATTAATATTCAGTGTACATACAGAATACAGGCCTCGTGTAGCTCAACTGGTATAGTAGGGTCATGGGTTCAGTTCCATAGAGAACAAAGAAATATAGCTTGAATGCTCTATATGCTCTAAGTCACTTTATATAAAAGCATTTATTAAGTGAATGTCACATTCCAGCTATACAATCTGAGTACAAGCATTACCTGGGAATCAAACCCATGATTTGGTGTTGGTAGTGCTCTACCTATTAATGTTTAAAGGAATGTTTTGGTGTTCAAAAAACATTTTATTGCAGTATTTTTTTATTTTTGTCTTCATACAAGTACATATTGGAAGACTACCTATTGGCATTCAGAGTGTATTAATGTGGATTTACACAGACAGACAGACAGTTATTAAAAGTAGTCATGCTCATTTTGTTCTGTGCTTGTCTATTCAATTTTATTAACCTCACAAATATGCAAGCGTTAACCCAGGGTTTACACATGGTGTCTCGAAACCCGATCACCTAGGGTTATTACTATCCCAGGTTAAAGTATGAACTGTGTAAAGCATAACCCAAAATTAAAGTTTTAAATGACACTGGAAAGTGAATGTGTATAAAAAAAAGAATTGAATCCATTAGAATCATATTTTGCTGCAGTGTGAACAAGCCTTAAAGAGGACAGAGAGGTTTAACAGCAAAAAATGATATGATACTGTGCCTGTAACCAATGATCTGTTAAATATTACCATTCACCAGTTCTGCATGTAAAGACATTGAATAACAGCCTGGAGTTGTGTTTCATATAAAAAACAAAAAAACCTAACACTAGAGAAACTAGACAAATGAGCATGGAAGACCCATAAACTTCATTTTTAGACAAATACACTGAATAAAGCTTTCTCTGAGAGATACAGAACAATGCACCCTCTTTTAAAGAACAGAATAAATGTTAAAACAATGAAATGGGAGTCGCTGGTTCGTCAGGGCCATTTCATAATGTTTAATGGAAACAGCTGCAGAGATATATTCAGCATAATGGCTTTGAAATAAGGCACCTATTTGGAGTTGGTATCTAATGACATAATGGAGGGAGAAGATAAAAAAGTGAGTGGGGGGTAGAGATATATGGAGTTAGAGCGAGGAAGGAAAAATAAGATGCAGCATACCCTCCAAAGACGAACCAGAATCCAGTTGGTTTGAGCCCACGGTCTCTGTTCATATGGAGCCAGTAAGTTCCTCATCATAGCAATTCGCCTGAGCGACATCACAGCATATATCAAATTTTTACAATGCAAAACAACATTGAAACAGAGACAAACAAGAGACAGACAGTACAAATCTTAAAACAACCTTAAAATCACAAGCTCGAATCTGATTGGCTGGCTTTACGTTGTTTATCTTTCTTATCGTTAGGCATGTTTACAAGTTACTGTTGCTATAATTAGTGCTTCTGAGCTAATCGTTACGCTAAAAAACATTTCTGAAGTTAACGGCTTCCACTGTTTGAAGGAAAAATTTAAGGTTTTTTTACTTGCCACAGTAACAAAAGCACTTACTGGTCCTCTGGGATCCTCTCGACAGCTCGCAGGGATTGTGGGTAACACACGTAACTGGCCAAAGCCTGCATCAGAGAATCTTTGATATCTGTTGAGCAAAAGAAATACAATAAAAATAATATTTGTGTGAAAAGTGAATGACTGATGTGTGTGTTATAAACAAGCTTCACGGGCACAGTTTTCTTTGTGTTGACATTTCCAGTTGAAACGAAGTTAGGGCGAGATGCATCAAAGTACCTTTATACCTTAAGATATAGATAAAATCATGTTCATGGTTGTGACAATCTAAATGCCATTACTAGTTATAAGGTATGAGAATATATTTAAATGTACTTTCTCAAAAACATATATGAACTAAAAACTCAAAGTTTTATTTCATGGGGTCTTTAAAAAGGGATTTTGCTTGTGCGTGAATGCGTTAATTATTTACCACCTTAGCCCCCTCTGTAAAACAAAAATAGAGGTTTTGGTGAAGACAATGAGGAACGATACATGAATCAAAAACTCAAATCTAACAAAAAACGACAACAAAAAAAATGAGCCTCCTTAGCTAGTTTAGCGTAAACTGCAAACATATTTAAAACAGGCACTTTGTTTGCTTGTAGTCAGACAGCCATGTTTAAAAACAAAGCATTTAGTAACCAACCCCACAGAAAAAAAACATGCATCGGAAAAACAAAGTCTGAATAATAAAAAGCCTGCTTATGAAATGCAGTTGAAATAAATGGGTTGTGTCTAATAACATCTGTTCATTTGCATAGTACTTCGGTTCTTGTGAATCATGAATTTCGTATTTATTTCACAGTCCTAATATTCAACAGAACAAAAATAAAAAACTCATCCTGTAATGACTTAATGCTGCCTGAGAGCTGAAGAGGAAGCTGTTAATTACACCTTTACATGAGAAATGAACTGTGGTGATGAACGATGCTGGCTCCTGGCTATATTAAGTTAAAGAATTCCCATTAAACAGCTGACAAATGGATTATTCACATATTTTTGACTGTTCACCTTTTTTGAGATCTTCCAGCAGATAATAGGAACGGAATATTAACAGAGAACAGAGAGACCGAATAAGAGACAGAATAAGATTGGTTTCAAAGAGCTGGTGGTCATGAGTAACTCCGAAAAACAGCCAGGCAGAGAGAGAGAGACAGCACTGGAGATGATGGTGACAGACAGACAGAAAGACAGACAGAGAAAGAAAGAGTGTTTGAGAGAGAGAGAAAGAGAGAGAGAGAGAGAGAGAGAGAGAGAAAGAGAGGGGGAGATTGAGAGAGAGAGAGAGACTCCATGCATTAACACAGGAAATGTCTTGCAGTCTGATAATTCAGACAAGGCCTAATTTAATATTTGTGTCATAAATCATAATGGCTCGGGCTTTTCTCTGTCTGGAACAAGATAATGCGATTACATCCAGCTACTCATGGTTAGGAACCACCACATCTACAGCAGGTGTGCATCTACAGAAGCTACTGGTGGAAGACCCTCTGTTGAACAGCCATGATAACATCACGCATTAGAACATCTTTTAAATCAACAGGACACACTGAAATTAGGCAAACACTTTAAATGACTTCACTTTCATTGGCATGTTTCAGTGTCAACATGAAATGCTATAGATTGATTTTAGTAGTAGTGACAGTAGTGACATTGCTCGGCCAATCAGAACTAGAAACTCCTACTAGCGATTGTCCAATACAATGACTAGCGACATGTAAAGACATAGTCGCTTGCAGTGTGGGCGGGGCTTATCGACGAGAGTATTTAAGTGAATTTTTTGATTAAACACTATAAAGCAATCCTCTAGCAACTATCCAAAACACCCTAGCAACCACCTAGCAATCCCCTAGCAACCATTCAGCACATTTTAGCAACCACAAAACACCGACACTGGGGAATTTCCATTTTCCCCAGATAATGTAATAATCTAATTACGATGTACTAAAGGGAAAAAACAAGACATCAGATGTGATTATTTGTCAGTGTCTGAAGGTTTCTGTTACCTGTTCCAACTATACGCGGATCTGCAAAGTGCTTGGCAAGAATGGCTGCGAGCTGCGTGAGTGTGTCCTCATAACCTAAGGGTGAAACACAAATGCCAACAATATAAAACACAAGCATGATTGAAACTCCACAGGATTCTTCACAGCCTGAAAATGTTGCTGTTTAGAGGTAAATTGTTAAGAATCTTTGTT
The DNA here is from genome assembly GCA_036877525.1 of Chromobotia macracanthus. Classification (NCBI taxonomy): domain Eukaryota; kingdom Metazoa; phylum Chordata; class Actinopteri; order Cypriniformes; family Botiidae; genus Chromobotia; species Chromobotia macracanthus. The sequence continues at coordinate 5,955,166 of JAZGTH010000033.1, read as the reverse complement.
TCATATTTAGGCTACTTTAATACAAAGTTACAGTAGATTTTGATACTAGTATTTACACTAACTATTTACGCCAAAATCACAATGCAAATTAACACAAACTGATGCTCCAAAACCATTATAATAGCAGTAATTGTTTACCCGAACAAAAGCAGAATTTTCTGTACTTCGTTTATTCATATTTTTGCAATAATAATACTTGCACAGCTTTTGCGTTTAATATAATGCAGGGTATGTGTACAAAAAGTAATGCATTAAAAATAACTGATCTGGCCAATGACCCCTGATATATTTTTTATTAAAGATATAAAAAATGTGATCTTGTTGCCCCACAAATTTGCATTAAAAAATAAATTTCACCATTCATTCTGCTGTTTAATTTAAATTCATTCACAGTACATGAATTACATGGACAACCTCCAGCAGCATTTAGTAAAGCTAATTAGTTACAAGTCTAATGTGAAGAGTATTAACTGATAATGACCTGGAAGCTCTTCCATGCAGTTGGAGGGGCTGAAGTAGTTCTTGAGGGCGCTGTAGCTGTTCATGGCCACATTGAGGTAGAATTCTGGCATGAATGCAAACAAGGAGCCTGTGCCGTCTGAATGCTCGATGGTGCGGATACACACCTGCAGGAGCCAGTACACGTCCAACATCTTCTCCTGCATTCACACACATTTCATTTAAACAATGTATGATATACTGTAGTTACCAGGCTTAGAACTATTCAAAGAACTTTCACAGAGAAACTAGAAACTGCAGGCATGCAGATAATCAACATTACACTGAAGTGGCCGTATGCTGTTCTGTAGCATTTAATTTTTTCCCCTAAATTCCCTTGTAATATTAGTCAAGGTTACTAAAACTGTCTTTTTCTACCCTCTCTCACACTTAAAACTAAAAAGACTATGTCTGCTACTGTACCTTTAAGACTTCTGTATAAATCACTAATGTAAATGACCAATTGACTAACATTTGTGCACATTCATATGGTAACAAGTTCATGATTATGCTGAATTATGAAGATTTCTGTTTTGAGTAGACTATAGAAGAAGCTTTACTTTAATATGTGTATCTTGTTTATACACAAACTCTTACTTTAGAAAGCACAAGGAAAATCCTGTTTCGTTGATATGTCCTCCATAATTCTACTTCCATACAGAAACCTCTGTGATAAACGCAATGGCATTTAAAACAATTTTTTTTTCTAAAATGCTATATTGAACAGGACTATTATAGGGGAATATTACAATTAAAACCTCTGTAACTTTAAAGAATGCCTACACTTTCTTAAAAAGATCATATGAATGCAACTTCCCTTACTGTAAAAGCAGAATGACACAGTTGAAATTGTTTTTCAGCAGATGCTGTCACAGGTACCTTGGAATAGATAGTGGCATTGATCCAGGCCAGCCTGCGACTCAAGTGGTTTAGCTTTTCAGCGAACACTTTTTGGCTCTTTTGCAGCTCTTCTTGAATATCCGTTCTCTGCCATATGAAACAAGATCACCATAAATAATTCAATTTGTATAGTTTCTGAGGAAAACATGAGGGATACTTAGCTTTTCAAAACGTGCTTGGCTGTTATGGATGGTTGCCAGAGCAGTTTCTAATATGTTCCCAGTCATGAGCGTGCTGGGTTGTGGTTGCTAGGGCATTTTCTGTCATTTCTTACTTATCTTAAATCAGAGAAACTTTTTAAACTGTAGAGATTTTTAAACCTGGAATCCATGTAATTTAAATTGTTAAAAATAAAAATCTGCATAATTTAAGGTATAATTCATTTACTTCATAATTTTATTTAATTCAATTAATTTACTTCATAACAGTGCAAGTAGGAGATTAATTATGCATAAGTTTAATATTTAAGGATTTGTTTACAGCCCTAATCATAAGTACAAACAATATTATTAGCAATGCTTGTCTAAAGGATCACCACTAATAATTTATACATTTTATAAAAAACAACCAATGTTATCCCAAATAAAACTGCTTTACAATGTTTTCTTATGTATACGTTTGTGTAATAGATACGATCAACACTGTTGACATGGTGGTCTTACTCTGCCTGGGCACCGGGCGATTTTCTCCTCTGTGTCCTTTAATGCAACTGCATATTCATTTACGTCATCGGACACAACCACCATCTGCAAAAAAACCCCATACAAACACAAACAACATCAGACTCTCCAAAGTCAAAGTGAGCATGTGGCTACAGATAAATTGCCCTTGTTCTCAAGCAGTAATATAATCACTAGCCGAGTACAAAATATCGAGTCCAAAATAGCTACCAGTTTTAGGGGAAAATTGAAAATGACCATCCCAGTGACCTTGTCCTGTGGGCACAGATGAGGTTTAAATAGGTTATACAGAACTAAGCGCAAACCTTTCTGATAGAGCTGAAATCACAACAGTTTTTCTTTACAATGTGTGCACACTAATCACTGATACATATGCTACACAAGTTTGCAAAGTGAATGTTTTACTAACACTCTGCGAACGTACAGTCCACATACTTGGTAATATGTACTAAAAGACTGAAATGCAATGAAATCAGTTGCCGAGTGCAATTTTCCTTCCTGTGATTACATTATTGTAATGATTTGTGAGTGGGTGGCAGGTTGAATTATGAAAGGGACATTCTCAGCATAGAGAGGATGTGATTGGACAAAAATTTGCATAGTGCAAGATGAGTCATCATGATTTTTTGCTTTGTCTGTCACCAATTCTGATTTTGTTTTTGTCTCCAATTCTATGTACAGTACTTGAGAAGAGTGTTTCTTGTCTTAGTCTCACAGAACTTTGTGGCTTATTCTGGTGAAGACCAGCCCACAAAAAATGGACAAACTGACTGAAATGTAAAACAAATACTAACTGCAGTTAGAGCCAAGTAATTTGAAAACATTTAACTAGACATCCTGTTTACCTGCTACCATTAAAAGAATGTCCAAATATTTTCTAAAGATTCAATGCAGTGAACGTTATTTAATGCTAATGTTCACTATAGCTAACCTTCTGGCAATACTGAGAACGTTAATGCATACTAGCGCACATTTCATGCAATGACGGGTAAAATCAAGCTTCCATGTTCAAAGCTTCACCGTCTTACATGGTTCAATGTTTCAGGTATAACATTTCCTACGTGTAAATTTCTGTGTGAATAAAGCTGATGGATTCAGGAAAAAAAATCTCATCATTGCACAGCTCATTTCCATTTGAGCAACTGCTTTAGGCCATTCCCAAAATGTGAGGCCTCGTCTGGATTATTTATTGAGACTACGGTCAGACGGCCCTCTCAAGCTCAGCAGAATAAAAAATGGATTAGAGTTTGATGTAATTACACGGCATGATGATGATGTTTCTTCACACTGCAGCTATATTCTACCGTATATCAATAACGAAGGCAAGTATTCTGACTGCACAGTGCCAAGCCAATTAAAAAAGTCTTTATGAAGACTGTGTTAGTTAAATCAGACATTTGCTTGATGGGCTACAGCATAAACCTCATCAAAATCCAACAGAGCTCCCAAGAAATCTCAGTGTGAAACAGAGACACTTTTAATTAATTTCCAAAGCCACGACAGCTCACAAGTGTCAATACAGTCAAAAAGCCTTTTTGTCATGACACCACTGATGTCGCTTTCAATTTCACTTAATTTTTATTTGTAGTAAGTGCAGTACATATTGTTCTGAAGCAGCTCTAAAAAAAACAATGTGTAGCCAGATGGTAGAAGGTTTGGACTCCATAGCAGCTTTCATTGGCCAAGGACTGCCCAAGACACAGTTTGTTCTGTGCAGCATCATGCTTTAAAATCGCAACACACGTGCCTCCTGGAAATCCTGTAGAATTCAACCAATCAGATGATAACTTAAAAACTCCTGAAGTGTTTCCAAATTTGTTCAGCCAATGGTAAATGGGCGTGAAACTAATGCCTCACAAACCCCAGTGAGTAAAACTGTGGGGGGTTGACATATCCTTATTGTAACCCTGAGACTGACACTTAACCTTAGGTGACTCCGGGGGGATTGACCCTGTACTGCAAGTGTAATAATTAATAGCATGACCTAAATCACTAGTTAGCAAAATAACTGAAGTGCCAAGAGAAAAATTGTCTTTGGTAAAACACCGGGGACTCACTACCTGGCCATAGCTGTATTTGCATACAAAACAATGTACAACTCCCTGTGCTGCTGTTTACCTGTTTTAATTACACTATTGTATTCCTTTCTGACAGGTGATTTTTTTTAAATACTGGATGTTGTATAGCAGATCCCAGACCAGCCACCATTTCCATAGTTACCCAACTCATTATTTTGATGAATGACAGCTTGTTTGATAAATTACTCACAGCTCACAATCCGACAGTCAGTTCTTGGCCATTTTCAATAATGCATTTGATTGACTCTTCACAATCAAATCCTAAATCAAAGTGGTCTGTATAATAAATGAAAATCAAAAGATATGAATAAAAGAATGACCTTCACAGGATGAGGTTTTTGAAAGTTAATGAAAGATGAACATTCAGTCATCATTTAGTCATTCTTGTGTCTGTCCAAAACACTATAACTGTCTTTCTTCTGTAGCACACAAAGAGTGATGATAGACAAAATGAATAAGATTTAAAGAAGCTTCACAAAAGTTTATGAAAGTTTATACGACCTGCATGTTATATTCAAAATCTATTAAAGCCATATTTGCCTGGTTTGAAAGCTTTGCATGGAACAGAAGAAATGTAGGTTATAATATATATTTGCTCAAAATCTCCCAAATCTTGTTTGCGTATATTCAAATAAAGGAAGATTAATAAAATATTCTGTATAAAGTGACAATGTCTGTCAGTTTCTCACACATTATATAAAGATAATGCATCATATAAAGATAATCCTTCCTTTTGTGTGTTATGACATAAGCATATTTCCCAAACTACAACCACAACAATACAATGATTAAAAACTGTAAATTAAAATACTGACCAAGCTCAAAATTGTAGTTTTGCAATATTTACAAAGACTGTATGCAGACAAAAGGAGCAAGACACAGCAATTAACCACAACTACCAAACCACCTTCATGAATTTTAAATTTTGTTATATATTTGTTTATTTACACCCATTTGCATAGGCTGTTTGTTGCAAACGTCCACTTACTAATGTCAAAAGTAAACTACAAATTAAAAGGTCACATTCAATTAATACTCAGACTTAACGCTATCAGACAACAAGTACATGTCAAGTATCAAAACATCATTATTTACATGAAGTAAATAATGACAGAATAGTCCAGAATTAAATTTCTAGACTAATTATTCCTTAAAAATTCAGAATAACAGAAGGAACCATAAGCCAGGAAAACCACAACAAGTACAGGAACTTAGCACTGAGAGGTAGATTATAAACAGGAAATAAGAGCAAAGAAACCTGTGATTGATCTGTGATTGAAATGCCTCCACCTTCAGCTTAAAAACAAGTGTGGAGGTAGAGGTCGTCCACAACTCTGCTGAGCAAAGCACTTTACAGACAGCATGAATTATATACATATTACAGCCATGAGTGCTGCACAGTTTTTATGTTCAGCTTTTTCCTCAACAGCTGGTAACAGCTGTTGGCAGTACCATGGATTACCCAGAAGTGACTCATTCCTGAAAGCAGAGACATGTCCACCAACAGCGTATGTTCTGTATGTTCTTAGACATTTAGTGGGTCTGTCAAGATGAGCTGACACGAGAGAGTGTCACTAAATCAAAGACTTTGTCCATCAACATTTGCATAAAAAAGAATTTAAGGGTGTGTATGTATATTTTAAGAAAATGTGTATGTTTTAGAATTTGGTTTTATGTGCATAAGAAAGTGCCTACAATTTGTGAATTAAACAGTGTTTTTTAATGAAAAAAATCCTTCAATGATCATATGTTGAAATTTTCCCTTATTTGTTTGTGTGTGTGTGCATTCATATAATCTTCCACGTAAATAAGCGTAAACTTTCAGTGCAATGGGAGCAGTTTCTATGTGATACCGTACTGAACAATTGAAGTTCTACTTCTCAATGCACCTTCAGCCTTTTTTTTTGACACATGGACACATCCAGGACGACTGTACTTAGATCTCTTACCTTGCCAAGCTGTTGATGAACACTTAGATTATACATCATCACAACCCCATCCAGAATCTCAAGAAGGGACTTTTCTGTGATTGGCTGGTCGGGCTCCTCCAACGGTCGCCCCAGCAACAGCCCGTCGTTTCCATGGCTTCCTTCAACTGGAGATGATGGAGGGGAGATGGGGATGAGACAGAATTGAGGGGAAAGACAGAAAAGACAGAAAAATTGGAGCTAAAACATCATATTTCTCTTGAGGCAAGTAATAGATTCATAATGTAATAGACATTCATAGCCAAGCTAATTGATTTCCAGATGATTGTATGTGTAGCTGTGTGATTGAGATGGGCGTCAGCTAGTCTCACAGACAGCAGCTTGACCTTTGACCCACATTATGTCATTAAGTCTGGTGCAAATTGCAGTTTATTCTAACCTAGGAGTGGCCACAGTGTGATGAACATGTAAAACTAGTTTTGTTAAGTGTCTTTTAAAGGCCCGTTTATCAAAAAATATGTTATACATGAATAATATATTGGTACTGAAAATTTCAATATTAAGTCATTATCATATTTCAAAATCATATTTCTGTAGCTCTGTGTTATAAATTTTTTCGAATTTCAGTTGATAGCAGAAGTCCATCTAATTTCTCGTAGCCCAGAGGACAATTTATGAAAAATTGAGCATGTTGGACTTACTGTCTTCCTCTGTCCTCTGTTCAACCGCGAGTGTCCGGACTTTGACCTTTTCAGGTGGGGCAAGAGGTCGTCGAGGGGTCATGAGGCTGACGGCAGCCGTGCTGAGGAAGCGGTTGGCTCTGCCCAGCGTTGGGGAGCTCAGCCAGCTGGGCCGTGCCAAAGCACCACCCATGGCAACAGCTCCTGATGGTCTCTGTAGATCCCAAACACAAATACACACAATATCATTGTTCCTCAACAACTGTAACCTACATGACATGAGCTGATAAAGTTAATAACCCCCAACAAGATGATGTTGGGACATCATCTAAAGATACATAAGTAATCTTTACATAAGGTAAGAATACATGGACGGTATCAAATCTTGGTATCAAAGATAAAATATAAATGCCTAAAATTATTTCTGACATGAGGATTTAAGGAACATGGGAATAGCTGACTTTATTCTATGGTTTTACAGTATGCAAGCCGAAAGTTTGTATAAGTCTGATAAAGTTTATTTTACCACTAGATATTAATATCCTGGCAGCATTAAAGTACCTGTGCAGCTCCAGTTTCCTCATCTTCATCCAGGTCATCCATGGAGGCAGCTTGGATCTCTGCTGGGTCTATAATAATGTTGGCCTTTGCAGCCAAGTCATCTAAAAAAAAAAACCAACAAAACCAAAATATTTTTTACATTTATTTGACATGCTTAAAGGGGAGCGCATATGAAGTGTGAAACACTTGAAAATTGTGAACACTGTGTGAACACTGTGAACACAGAACATTTATTCTTGTTTGTGTGAGGATTCCAATCAACCCAACATGGCAGCGTTGATATAACCAGTGGTGTGGGACTTCTTGTTTGACTCACCAATGGCCTGTAAACAGTTACTGTTCTTCCAAACATCGCTTTGTGATGCTAGTGTCAGGTATATTTGTTTGAGAATCCCAGCCAGCTTGACACACAACATTGGCTTAACCATAAGCACACATTTGGGGTGGGGATATAAATCTCAATTTTTTGCATTTCAGTTTGGTTACACTAACATTGTTTACACACTTTAGTGTGTAAATTACACACATCTTTAATTATTATTGAAAAGTAACCACCACTGGAAAAAGAGAAAGATTTCTTTTTGCCGACAAATGTTCAAAAAATAAAGCTAAATCTGAACTAAAAAAAGAAGTGAACCAGACACAAATTTCAAATCTCAGAGAAACATCTCAATGGATGACAAGCTTCTAACTTTTCTTGAACCCTCCAGTCTATTATTTATTAATGCACGTTCTTCTTCTTCTTCAGGACAGCAGAGTAATAAAAAAATAAAAAAAATAAAATCACAGTTTCGTGTCATCAGAGGACTTATGACAGCTGCTTTAGGAGACATGTGTTCCATTTCATTCCAATCATCTAGATATCCAGAGCAATCTAACCTCTGTCCGACAGAAATGTATCTGTGAATAAAGCACCTCTTCACGATACACGCTAAAACAGCTAGTTCACAAAAGATGAAAGAGAAGAAAAAAAACAAAATCTCAGTAACAGTGACGACATTTATGGCCTTGAGACTTTTAAGCGAGTAAAAGTGCTGAATACAGACATTGTTCAATATTTATGCTTTTTAAGCTGAAGTTAAGCTATGAATTTGACCTTCATATGTTATTGGCCAGTCGTACCTTAGCAACTGCTGCCGTCTGCCAAATTATCCAACAAAGGTTCACTCTTGTAAGTACAGAAACTAGGAGATTTTTATTTAAAAATAAAAATAAATGTCTTTTGGATAGCACTTTTTTGTGGCACACTGTTTCCAAAAGGGATAAATGTGGAATTTCGAAAAGCTTAGTAAAGGGTTACCTGACCTAGTCAAACTGAGCGATTTGAGACAAGTAAAGATGGACATGATAATCATTGCAAACGTTATCACTAAATGCTCAAACAAGCATACTTAGTAATTTATTGTACCATGTTATGATTTAAACTGTTTCATAATTTAAGACCAACAGGGTTAAGCAGAAGAGGATAGATGACTCAAGAGATACAGTTTCATTAATTTGGTGTCAGGCTGATATAGCGTCTTCAGTAGACCTGTGGGAGCTGCTTCTATGCATCAGTAAATCTTTGTTAAATAATCTCATTGTATTTCTGTTTATGGACATCCATAAATATGACTGATACATCCGACAACTGAGAATGAAAATGGCGCCGTTTATACAATAAGTATTGAAATGGTAAATGATTATATCACTTTTGGTCTAGGTTATCTGATTTAAAAATATAATTATCATTAAGACTATACATGTTTTTGTAACCCAAAGCATTTGTAAAATTAAATAGCTTAATGTGAATTAAATAATTTGAATATAAAATGAATAATAGGATCACTGTAAAAAAACTTTGCTGCCCTAAATCTTCAAGTTTAATCAACTTGGCTTTACAAGTCATTTCAACTTAATAGTTTAAATCCAGAATGGTGTAACTCATAAAAACAAATAAGCAAATTTTCAACTTATTTTTAATAAGTCACAGCAACTCAAGACCAGTCAAGATTACAAAGAGTAAGCTGAAATGACTTGTGCAGCCACACTTAAAATTTTAAGGCAGCAAAGTTTTTTTTTTTACAGTGAAGGAGTTAAATAGTTCCTTTGTAAATATATTAATGAAACTCTAATCACTAATCAATAATTATAATTCTTTAAAATCAACCTGGCTAAGTGACAATATCTTTAGATGAAAAACAATAAACTGGCCTGCATACAAATATGGACTTCTATCACTGTTCAAGGATATGAAACATCTAGGTGAAAATATCGATATTTTCCAAATACAGTAGAGACCTTGATGAAGCCATTAGATAGAGCCAGTATTGAATCAGGTTGAAGAAATGATTTCACATTTAGCCTCAAATGGAAATTGTTTAGAAAGTCAATATAACAGCTTCAGTGAAGTTTGCTGAAAGTGACTGAATGACTAAATAAACATACAAACATGCATAGAACTAGGAAGAGACCCAGATGGTGGATATAATAAAAATAAAAATAAAAAAAACACACAAATGATATGTTAAGAAGGAAAAGCTCTGAGCTGCAACTAAATATTTATTAATATTGTCAAGATGTGCAACATTGTTGTGCAGATGACAAGCTCCAAAGTTGGCATTTCAAACAAGGCACAGTCCACAAATTCTTCAATATATTATTGTCAAAACTGACGCCTGCCAACTCTAAATAGCCACAGTTGACAAAATGCAGATACTACAAGCATTTGTCATGCTTCACTTGGATGAGATGATCTTTACCCACAAGGCTTTGAGGAAACAATCAGAAAGAATCACGTCTCCGGGAGATGTTTCTGGCACAATCAGCAGAGAGGCGACACGGGAGGAAACATTGTAATCAGTGTTTAATCAAACAAGAGCAATGAGTGGGAACGCAGAGTGAAGATGAGGTTTTGGGAGACAGGATGAGAATAATGAAATTAGAACTAGTAAAACTAAGTGACAGGACGTGCCTCATCGCCAATGAAAACACAAGACGTCTTCCGTTTAATCACAGAGTGAATCCCTGGGTAATTCCTAATTTGCATAGTATCCATGTTCTATACTAGCATGTGAGGTTGGGATTAATAAACCCCGGATCATAGCACATAAAAACAAAATGTGTCTAGACACCAAACCATTTCCAGTGGATTTCTTTAAACGTTTTCAGCATTTTTCATTTACAGATTAGGATATTATGAGCTAAAGGAATTGTGAAATGACGTGCCTCAGTGCAATATGTTGGCAAACCACAGAAACAAATTTCTTCACATGTAAAAGGAAGAATATCCTTTTCCTCTAGCCTCTATTTCTTGTTTATTCTCTTTCCTGGTGTTTTCCTGCTGTTCGTCAATATTTCTGTGGTGTCTGACGCTGCCTTGGGGGAAATCAATACCCATCTACATCAGAGTTTTTCTGAATGTAGCCAACATCCATCTTATCCAATCATTTCAGAAATTTTAATGACGCCACAAATCAACATAACGGCCGCCCCATGTTTATGAGGTTAGCAGTGAAGTTGGAAGCAAATGCAGAAACTAAACAAAGCGCCCTGAAGGTTGCTCAGAATTAATTCAGCCTCAATTTAAAACTAATTGGTTACGTTGATCAATCTATATTGTTTGGCTGAAGGCTTCGAATTGATCAATAACTACATTTCAAAAGCTTCAAAACAAAAAAAAACAATGAGCATGTCAATGAAATTTTGTTTTACATCTGGGAAACAAACAACACTAAACAAAGTTTACAAACAAAATGCATGTTATGAACCAAATCAAATGTTATAAATCAAAATAAATACAAAATCAAGTGTAGAAATGTTTTTCTTACACTTGATAGAGAAAAATTACTTTCTTTAGAACATTTGTTAAATTGTAGACTCTGCTATCGGTTTGAGCAGTCTTAAAACAAATGAATCTTCTGCGCCCTCTGGTGGACTCTAGTGGAGCTGCGTGCTTGGTAATTTTGTGACCACCTAAACAGTAAAAGAAATCGTTTGTTTTTTACCAACCTTTGAGTGTTTTTTTCAAATGGGAGAGAAGCCCTCCAAGACGCTGAAGATCAAAGTAATCCACCTTCCCATTGTAAAACATCTGAGGGGGCACATAGGCATCTGACAGACACAAAAAAAAAAGTTTGTTGCCCTAGTTTGTATGAAGTCATAGTGTGAAGGGCAAAAGCATTAATAATGCAGTCAATGATAATGAAGTCTGTCTCTGGCCAAACAGTAAAACACCTGAGAATGTGACCTCATTTCTAAAAGCTTTCTGACAGCCTTATTAATGCTTATTAATGGCCCTGTATTCCACCAGCCAATATAAATCAGCTAAATACAAAGTTAAACTTAAGATCAGTTTTAATGCACTTATTAAAACTTCCTTTCCTTTCGTTATTTTCCTTTTTTGTATTCCAAAATCTAGATGGGCCAGGGCCCACTGGGGGCCTCAACAAACTTCTAAAGGGGCCTCAAGGTGACTTAAAATTATTTTAAATAAGATAAAACATGCATTAAAATAAGCTAAACAACTAAAAATAAGATATATCTTAGTGTTTAGATATTGTTATAGCAAATACATGCAAAAAAAAACAAGCTTCTAGTTATGACAAGTTCAAGAATATTTTATTGAGTGGAAATTGTGTGTGCGCGGAGGCCTTCCAATGTTGTTGTGGACAATAGGGGTGCTGAGATCCACTGATCTAGTGAGCTGCATCGCTGCCTACCTAACTCTGATGGAAGCACCCTAAATAAAATGGAGCTTCATATATGACTGATATGGAACATTCTACATAGGCAGCAACTCTGGACAGACCCCAGAAACATCATGTAACAGACCTGCTGTGTGTGTTCTGTACCTTCACTGCTGATGCATCCAGGACTTTTTCTCCTGCCTTCATCCCAGTAGCTCCTAATGGCCGTAATCAAACGATGTAAAAAGCACACCATGTATTCAGGAGGACATAAAACTGTGGGGTTCTGAAAATACAAGCACATACCAACGTGACTGATTTTAATCTGTATTAAATGAAAAGCCTCATTAATGACATAAAGCTGTGTCGATCCAATTAAAAACAATCATGCAGAAAACTGTCATAATCATCTACATGACACACATAAAACCACAAAAAATAACACTCAAGGATTGGTGCATGTTAAATTTTCTCCGCCATAGCTTGATGACCTCGTATATTACGTCACTTTAATAAAAAATTTGAGGGTCCAACTTTCCCTAGCAGAAAGTCAAATTGGTTGTCGTCAAAGCTTGAATGAGTCTGAAACCCATTGAAATGACATCTTCAACTATTTAAAAATTCAAAAGAGGCATTCTGAGACCATAACATTTCTCCAACCAATGTTAAACAAATGTTAAAGTCCTTTATTTCTCTCTGTAATGCATCAATGAAATCAAAGAAGACTTTTTTGTTCTTACTTCTAACACTCATTTTCAGTGTTTTTACTTTGTACATTTATAGCTTTCTTGCTGCCTAGCAACCCTGTCAAATCACCCTCCAGCTTTCAAAGCCGAGAGTAATGTTTTCATTGAAATCAATGGTGCAGATCTTGTGAAAAGGCATTTTGGGTGATTTTAAAGAACCAACAATCAACATGTTCTTCATACCCCTCGGTTGCTGGCGTTCTCTTGAAGGAACTTGCGAAATTTATTCAGGAAAATGTATCGGGACGCTTCACCCTGTGAACAGAAAATTCATCTGAGCAAAATAAATTTGGCACCCAAACAACTTGTGAACACAAAAGCTTCTAGTTAAACAAGCCTGATTTCACACCTTGTTGTTTAGTTCTGAAATGCATTAAAATTCATAAAGTCTCTTTTTATCTAAGTGGGTGGTTCTTTTATTGGTTTAGTTACAAGATAGATCACACAACATTTAAAAAAAAGAAATGTTACAAAAAAGTTTAATATCTGACATGCCCCTAAAATTCCTATCTAGCACTAGTTTCGTAAAAGACACATATTGCATAAAATAGGTATTTATTAAATGCTGTATTAATGAGCATTACATTTTCTACCTATATGTACATGATCTGTATCTGACCAAATGATATAGTATATTTTTACAGGGCGAGGATAAAACGCTCTCATATAGAAAACAATGCCCCTGAAAATTAGGAAAATATACAAAGGAAAATATAATGCAGTGGTATTTAACAAAACTGGCTATACAAAACTAAAGTCACAATTAAGTATCTACACTGCTTGCTTGCAATGTGTTGCCCTAAAATTTGCATCTGCATTTGCATACTTGCATAGAGTTTGTTCTGTATCTGGCCTAAGAAAGCACATTACCACTGTAATTACTATAAAGTCCAATACACTGTTCATCAGACACATCAGAGGTGTGGAAAACACATCAACATACCGTTCCTTTGTCCTTGTTGTTTAACATCAGTCTGAGGATCTGAACCTGCAACTCCTCCACAACTACACACCCACACACACGCAATCACACAAACACGCACACAAATGTTAGGTTTCTGTGCTTTGTGAGGATTTTCCATTCATTTAGTGTGTTTCCCTCCACAGGATCACTGCATGATCCTCACAATCTAGGTGTGTGTGACTTTTATCATCCGTGTGGGGACATTTGGTCCCCCAGTGATAGAAAAACAAGAACACACACAGGTTCAGCTGAGGGTCACAGTGCTAGGCAGGCTTTATTTGATGTGATGTGCGAGGGAGTGTGTGTGATATACCCTCAATCCTTTTCTTCAGCCTGTGACAGCCTCGCTCGTACGCCCGGCGTCTCAGCCTCTCTTCAGCCGTCTCTTCACGTGTATCTCTCTCATCTTTACCCTGGGTGAAAAAGGGGGGAATATGTCATCTGCAATTTATGGGGTCAGTCTGTGACAAGATCATTTATACTAACACTTTGTTTGGAACTGGTATAAATATGCAGTTTTTGCTTGGGTTACTCTTATTGTATCATTTGTTTACACTCAAGGCTTTACATTATTTTACAGTTCTGATAAAAACCGCAGTAACACAGCCTTAAAATAATGATAACAGCACTTCTTTAATAATACTATTCATTTTTCATTTAAATAATTATTCATTTTTACACCCTTAAATACATTTTCATTAAAATACATAACTAACAAATTTACTGTGTTTTGTCATTAGATACGTTTTAACGTATTATACACATCCAACATACTCTTGCCCTGCAATTTATATTACACATATATATATAGCTTTTAAGAATTTACCACAATATCACAATTTTTACAATCTTTTTTCAAACCTTGATGATGTATCACATGCAAAAACACTGACAAAATCTATTTGCATCATAGGTTAGACTGTAAAATATTTGTTTGTGCAGTGCTAACACAGTTCCAGATGATGTGATATTATGTAAGTCTTAAGACTATAGGTTTAACATTCAGATTTGTCGCTCACCTCTTTGTCGAAGCGTGTTGGCCACCAGGTGGTTGGGATCAGCTCCTCTAGCCCCGCCTCCTTCACCCTCAGAGGGGTCTTGATATAGAAGAAGACTACAGACCGGAGAACGTCGAACGTGACACTGTTAAGGACCAAGGTTCATAGAAATCTTCAGAGAAAATGAGTTAATTTATGCATTTATACAACTGTTATGAAACTGCGCTATGAATTGTGTTAAAAAACGAATGTGTTATGCTTTTCACTAACAATTTCGCTATATGGTTCAGTTCAGGATGTTAAATTTACTATTATGAAATAAATAGTTCCAGTCCTGAATGTTTGTCAATACAACATACAGTTATTATTCTATGTCAGCAGTTTATTGGGACTATTTCTTCTAGTGAGTTTGCACAATAATATTATTATGTAGCAGCCATAGCAAAAAGAGCTCTGAATATTAGCATTACGGCTTAATTTGAGGCTATACTGTGAATGCAGATGCAGCACCTCTCTGCACTAACAATGACTGTTATCCATAACTGTGTCCACAATATAGCACAGCTGAAAATGAACCCACCCTTATTTTCTGTCTCTCCATTAACCTTAAAACAAGTATAATGAAGTCACTAAAAAGGATATAGAACATTGCTGAGCAGGTATTTCCTGGACTTCTCATGGCGGAGGATTGCTGTGGTCAGACGCAGATAATGAATCTGCAAACAGATGAAAGATATTATAGACTGACACATTACACAATATCAATGTCTTACGGTACCTGCAAACATTTCACATCATTTTAGTTATGAACATACATTAAACAGACAGTGATTCAGTTTGTATGCTATTCATTCAGATCTCTGTAACATTTTGCCAATTTACTTTTTGAACTGTGCACATTAAACACCATCATGAAACATATCACAGCAGGCTTGAAACAGAGTGGCTAAGTCTGTTTATTTTAACAAGATGTTTGTTTAAAGTGTTCTTGACAATAATTGCTGTGGATTTTCATAGGCCAAGTCGACGTCAACACCTCTGCTTTTGATCAGACACAAGAGCAGAGCGCATGCTTTGAAGCAGGACTTCCCAGCATGCTTCCTCAGGCTGCGAGCCAGAGCAGTGCTTCTCTGTCCTTAAGCTCTCCCTTAATCTCCAACATTTCTAATTTTTCTCCTGAGAAAATGCCCCTGATATCACACGTCTCCACTTGAGTTTCAGAAGAGATCTCAATAGTGTCACAAACCTGGATTTGCCGTGTCTGCCATCTAAATCAGATTTATTTCAGATTTCAATATGAACATTTCTCATCAAAACTAGATTATCTTGACTACACAATCTACTTTGATAACTTTGTATTCATACTCATACACATTTGTATCTATTTCTACTTCTTTTAAGCAATTCGAGCAGACACAATCGAAGACGAAGTTGATACTTAAGTGAAACATTAAATTTTTAATTTTGAGGCATTAATGAGGCATTAAATTTCCTCAGCTATGAAAGGGAAAGTACTCAGCAATAAAAAAATATTAACAGTCTACAGATTTGAGAGAAGGATTGTTCAATTGTTGAAATGTAATTGGGCAGAGTTTTTTTCCAAACAGCTGAGCAAGGATTTAAATTGCTACTGGACTAATTTTATCAGCAGAGGCCCAAGGCAGCAATTTAGTGCAATTTAGCATCCAACAAACCAACTCTACAAGTGGGAATTGAACCAGTTGAGTTATAGAAACACATTTAGTTGGTTTTTAAAGTGCACTTATTGATAAAGAACACAATGGGTTTGAACATACAACCTTTCAGTTAACAGCATGTTAACTGAACAGCACATACATTTGTGTGAAGAAGCTGCAGAAAGAACAGCTGAGAAGTTTGTCACCTGAAAGCCCAGATCGGGAATGATGGGAGAGAAACGATACGCTCTCAGCAGTGACATCATCAGCTGCTTCAAACACTCGCTCACCTCGTAGTCCTGCAAGCAGACATAAATAAGCTCTTAAAGCTCATTCAAGCATCCATCATTTTTGTTGAAATGTCGCAACATTCTGCGCATACATTCCCAAATGCTGGGATTCTCATATTTATAGACCAGCAGATCATTCAGTGACTGACAAGTCTTCAGAAAAGTAGATGTCTTTCAGAGGTTTAAGAGATTTTAAACTGAGTTCAAGTTTTATCTCTTTACCTCCATAAGCAACCAGAAAGCGTCCAGCAGTTGTTGTATGAGTGGATGTTCGTCTACAGATCCTCCACCCTCCAGTATACTCAGCAGGAAGTTCATCAACACATCCTCCACCAAATAGACTTTACACTACCAAACGCACACACACATAACCAATAAATAAAGCAGTGTATGGAAGAATAAAAGTGACTGTACTGAAATGATAGACTTCATTTAATATAAAGCCTTTAATATCACTAAAACAAGCTTTGTGTTTACCATAAGAGGTGCAAAATGGTTAAATATATGTGCAAGGGTAACCAGGACCGTTGGATCACCCTGAAGCTGCCAGGATCCAATGTCTCTCTCAACAACCTTTTCCTCCTGTTACAAAAAAGACCAATATTGTTTTCTCATATGTGTTTGATTTCAGAAACTATCACAATTCAACACAAACACTAGCTTCCGAAGCAATAGACTGACTGAACAGTCATTGAGCCTAAAGTCTCAGCTAGTACCTGTGTGTCAATAGAGGTGGACAGAAGAGTCTTGATGTATCCCAGAAGTCTGTTGGCTTTGATGAGGTCAGCAGCTGGTGGGCTTTGTAGAGGTAGGTAACCTTCCACAGGGTACGTGAGCAACAGACGGTTAAAGAACTTCTCGTTTTTTTTACACAAGGTTATGTTTTGGTGTCAGATTTACTTTTAAATAAATTGTAATAAATGATAAATAATAATGAAAATATATGAATAAACAAAAATGTATATAAAATGACAGATTATAAGATATAAATGCAATGTATAAATCTCTATATAAATAAGGATATCTGAGTGGACGGCTGCCAAAGTTGAAAGCTACAGACTCTTTGAATGATAGACTGATGGCAGGAAAATATGCAATGCCGGGCTCCATCTTAATGCTACTGAATGCAACACCTAAAGACTGTCCATTTCTAAAAGAAACAAACATGGCAATTAAAAATAGCACAGAGATGATTTCATTACTGGATGCTAATTATAACTCCAGTGCAATTTGTAAGTCTTTCTTAAATTAATTCAACTAAAGCATAAAGCACATCCAATAATACAGTTATACTTACAGACAAAATGTAATCGTTCCTTCATCCAGATCGATCAGACAGCTGACGATATCTCCAGCAGCCCAAGACTAAACAGAAACAAAAGACAACACAAATCAATAAGCCACTGAAAGCCATGTGTTACAGTTATTTTACCATGTGTAAAACATAGATTACATTTTACATACAAACAGACATTGTAAGGTACAAAATCCTTTTACCAGGGTAAAATTACTGTAATGTGCAAACTCTTATTGACTTATTGCTTTCATAATACTGAGATAAAAGCAGTATGATAACCCCAATGTTCAACATAAATTTAATGTATTATTTACTACTTATAATTGCTGTAATAAATCAGCAAGTAATTAAGTGCATTAGTCTATATGTCATAGTAAATTTTTATATCAAATTAAATGTGACAATGTGTAACAATGTGCAATGTGAAAACAAAGTGTAATCATAAAAATCAGTTAATCAGCATTTTACAATGACTCCATAACAGTATCATCCAATCAGAATTTAGAGCCTGAACGTCATAGGACATAATATGCCAAAACTCTCCAGGTGAACTGAATTCACAGGGACAAACTGAGCATGACCCCTGAACTGAGTCTGTAAAGCATTTTCACCTTGCCGTAGTTGGTGGTTGTCACATTCCATTTGCGAACTCTGTTTCCGTCGTAGGCGTACGAGTCTGGCGTGTCCCCAACCCCTTCCTGAGGACAATGAGACCGCATAAAAGTATTTGTAAGGACATTTTATCATATAACATTTACCCTGTGCTGTTGGAGCACAGAGATTTGAAAACAATTTCACAGATGGATTAATCTTAAGCCAAGCCTTTAAGTAGAAAACTGACAGTTCAGAAAACAATCACAATGTAAGCCAGACTAATCTGTCATTTCTGTGACTTGGGAGTCTCACTTGTGAAAACTAGCTAGACTTGTACACCTCTAGACTAAAACTGTCCTCTAAACAGTGGCATGTTTCAGGTTTAAATGTTAAAGAAGGCTTTTACCTCTTGATTGAACCTGCAGTTCAATGTACACCAGCCAATCTGCATCAGTCCTTGAGATGAGATGAGAACTTCATAGACCCATTTTCCTAAAACCAATTCCAAACAAACAGCCATATCAATAACAAGTGTATTATAATGTTTGTGATGACATGTTCTATGTAGACTGTACTATGGTACAGTAATCAGATGGTAATACTATGATACTGGCCATATTTGATTGCTGGTTTGTCTGCACTGGCTGTGAACTCACAGAAAACGGATAAAGGTGATACTTACACCTACTGTAAATTGCTCAGATTGTAATAAAAAAAAAACTATTAACAGAATTTATGTACAGGTATGGGTCAAGGGGCAGGATTTATTGCTTTCATCTTATTACTGTGTAAAATTGAGAGCCCTAAGCTACAATAAGAATGATAATCTTATTCATATGCTGTTATACTTACAATAATCCTTTAAAAGAGTAGCAATAGAATTACCATGGTACATCCCCTTAAAGTTAATACAAAATGAATACATTGGTACAATAGTGAAATGTTACCTTTATAAACACATGTGGTGGCTCTGATGGAACTGAAGTTGCTGTGGCCGATCACCTTGAATACGCAAACAAAAATCGAAGCAAAACTAAACAAATATATTAAACAAAAAAACAACTCACTGAGAGGTCAATTTTAAACTCAACATGAAATCAAAACTAATTCTGTTTATTTATGCAAGTTAATGATCTTAATGTGAACGATTCATCAAAATACTAAATCTATCTGAGAAGACTTTTTTTTACTGTTTTATGTTGACTTTATAAATATAACTAGTTAGTTAATCAACCAAATGTTTATTAATGTTTTGTCTTTAGTAGAAGTACAACAATTTGTGAAGTCTGATGAAAAAATACTGAACCATTTTAATCAGACAAATTCTCACCCCCAAGAGGTCATCGTCAACAAATAAAAGCCCCTCAAAGCCACTGCTGTGATCCAGAACAACAGCTGATGGTCCAAGACAGCCCTCTACCTGATCTGCACAGCGCACACAAACTCACATCCATAAACCCTTGATTAAATAAAACAATGTGTCCTTAAATTTCTAATTAGATATAAAATGTTTTTTTAAGCAATGGGGCAACTACAGTAAGTCAGAACTGTAAGTGCATAAGATCGCCATGGTTATCTTCAGACTGCTGTAAAGTCTGATCTAGTTGTGATTGGTTTGCGTAGATGTATGTATATCAAGCAGATGTCTGACCTTCCCCTGGAAGATCTTCAGACAGCAGTTTCTCCAGATGAGCTCCGAGATCCTGGAACGTCAGAGATTTTCTACAGGGAAGAGCAGTGAAATGAGACGCGTTATCCGACAACCTCAGTCTGACCTGAGCGTAATAGTTCACGTATCAAAGCATCAAGGGTTTAAACACTGGCTGAGCTGATAGGAACATGGAAATCAAGGAGTATTCGTACATAACCGGACTTCTTGGTACATGCATTAAGTCTGGTCTACTGTAATAGTGTATTGAAGATCATCCTGTCAGGACACAATTATTTATTTTAATTCTAATCAGTATAAATAAATTTGGTAGAAAAAAATATCACCATAATTTAATGTTATGATTTACAAATGTACTTTACAAGTTAAATAATAAATCTTTTTTCTGCATTACAAGATTTCAAGATGCTGAAACAGACCACTGTTCTGATAGCACCACAGAGCCGCAACGTCTAATCGAATGGCTTAAGCAATATGCAACGTAAATGTAGAAAGGGGCATGGGATTTGTAGTTTTTTAACCCATTCATAGAATGGTGAGTCTTACATAAAGAACTACATCCGTTCCTTAGTGATGGACAAAACGTACAGAAGAGAAGCAAATTTAAAGAAAAGCATCTTTCTATCTATCCATCTTATTTTGATTCTAGGATAATTTTTTTAAATGAACTAGGTGGTGTGAAATAAAGACAAATGTTTCTGTAAATCATTTAATACAAAGAACATTATAAACATTAGAAAAACAAAACTAGTTTTTCTAAGAGATTAATTTACAAAAGGCATCAATACAGCTTTTGCACCATGTGCTGACAGATGCTCATCACAGCACCTGAGGGGACGTCCGTGTGTTTTAGTATGTAAACACTGAAGCGTTCGTGCACTGTCTTCATCTGTCTGTGAGTGTCTGCTTTCTCTCATCTCACATCATGCTCTATGTATAGATCCGCACCAGTAATCCGACACTGGCTGGGAATGAACGGGATGGTGCTGCTGGATCCCAACATGATACAGGACACCAGCAACCTACATTCAACCAACTCCTGAACAAACCACTAATGGATTTGAATCTATTTCTTCGTGATTATTAGTCGAAGACTTACCAATACAGTAAAAATGCATTGTGGGTGTTTCAGCACAGAAATTCATATAACAAGTGTCTAAATATGTATTACTGCAACAGCCAAGTAAATCTTGTGCATATGTGCCAAAGAAACAAGGGCAGCATAACACTGTTACTCTTTTTTATATATTTCACAGCTGTCAGACACAGCGTCCTAACCAGACATGACATAAAATGTTCCAGTGAAGTAATTTGTCTGTGTACACTGTGAAAACAAAAATGATGCAACACAATGACAGCCAATCACAAAATAGTCTATGCATAATAGCAAAACAAGTTGATTCATTTAGTGGACATCCTGGCAATGCCCCTAGGCAGCTACTTTTTAGGTATAAAAGTACACCTTCTATTTGCCCGCATAGTAAAAAAACAAAATGTCCAAAACTTTTTGTCAAAATTGACTTTTATATTTAAACAGGGACAAATACATTTCAAATATTGAAAGCACTAGCCACAGAACATTAGTGTACTGTATGCCAGTTACATGTAATCTACTGCTTAAGTGTCTTATAGCTGTTGTTTATGCAACCAGCTTTTTTCCCAAAATGTGCAGTTACAACATTGCAATTTTCTAAAGGGAAAAATACATAAAATCACTAATCATTCCATCATACTCATGGCTCATTAGGATAAACCTTCAAGATGACCTTCAATATGATTTTAACCATCACATTTACGACTGATTAGAAAGCAGGGTTAATGCTCATAGCATGCACATTTCCAATACACAATATGACGTTTATGTGGGTGAAGCAAGTTCAGAGTGTGACAAGAGCCCAAAAGCCACAAAAAATTAAAGCTCGGAACGCACCTGTACGCTGCTGACGCTGGTCCCTGCTTACTGGACGCGGGAAACACATGATGCAAATAATCACTCAACAACTTCTCATTGACAATACCTGAAATAAAAAAAAATCAACAATATACATAAATTCAAATCTTAAATGTGTGGAGGGACAATGAATTCATCTCTAATCATTCTATGGCAGGTTAGGGTCTGTATATAAGCATACAGTACCTGCAGCTTTAGGTTTGTCTGTTTCGGATGTCAGCCGGTAGTTGCGTCTTGACAGGGCAGTGCCACCCTTTGAACTCATGCTGCTGATGGACGGGTCACCAATCTGAGATGCACAGAAGACAAATTATAAAAACTGCTGTACAGTGTGAATTGATGCCTGACTATTTCACTAAAAAAACAAACTTCTTTAAAAAAGCCAGCAACCACTCAGCCATCATAGATGTGTAACACAACATAAACATTTTGCTTTATGTTTATTAAATTTAGCATATATTTATTAAAAGAACCACAACAGCTATTTGTGGAAGATGGCCAGTATCTTGGCTATCTTCACTGGTTTGTTTTAATAAATCACATCATCATAACGCTTATGTCTATTCATTTCATTTAGGTCAAGAGATCAAGCTATTGAGAGTGTTGTCATTGGCCTGAATGCTTAATTATGGCATGAAGCAAGACGTTTCGATCCACTGTGGCACTGAATAATTGCTATATTTATATAACATAAATACCATCAGGGTACTTCAAAGAACACAATTTGTTCTGCCATGGTATATGAACATGGTACAACCGTGTTGTCATGTTTATAATGCATAGCACTGGCATGTATGTTTTGGTAGTACAATCCTGTTTTGGCACTACAGAGCACAAGTTCTCTTAATTGTCTAATAACAAAGTACAAAAAAAAAACATCGTGTACACAAAATTATGTTGACAACAGTCTAAAAAAAAGCACAATCAAGCCCCAAAGCACCTGCAGTTTGGCAAACATTTATAAACATACATGAACAGTAGCACAACATATATACACTCTTTAGAAAACATTATGATAACGCTTATAATGGTGCTATGATATGATTAGCATCATATATATAGGTTTACATTTCTGACAAATAAAGTGTCAGGGCTCTGAAATGCCCTACATGCATCATACACACAATATTTAACGTGTTTTACCTTCCGCGTTGATTTCATATGGAGGAAATCATATACAAAACACAGTATATACAAACAGAGCGACATTACCGAAGGTTGTTTCTTTAATATCTCCGGCAGTCGTCACGGATTTGGTGTGTTGTGTTTATTTATGATCAGCAGA
The DNA here is from genome assembly GCA_036877525.1 of Chromobotia macracanthus. NCBI lineage: Eukaryota > Metazoa > Chordata > Actinopteri > Cypriniformes > Botiidae > Chromobotia > Chromobotia macracanthus. Next base: position 5,931,704 of record JAZGTH010000033.1, on the reverse strand, counting down.
TTATGTGTTTAGACTCTCCTCTTTAAATGTGTCTACAGTCACTGCCTCCAACCATAGAAATACAATGAGTAGATCTGTTATCATCGCTAATGTACAGTGACAAAATGGGCGGTGCTTGATGACGCGAAGGTTGTTTCATTCGTCAACGCGCCTTTTTAAAATAATTTGTTTTAACCCTACAGTCTTCAATTAAATAGCTTTAAACGTTCATTTGTGTCATCGTTCAATTATAAATGACCGCCTTGACCTTTGTTTAAAAAACGGAGGGAGAATGAGGGGCGGTAAGGCGTTGTCACGTGATACCCGTTACTTTTCACAGCGATTGTTAGGACGGACAAATCAACGCTGCATGTGATGAAACGTTGAAATAGTTTATTTAGTCTTTTCGATGGAAATTGCTCGAGCGATCTTACATTTGTATATCAGGGTCCATTCATTAAAGTCAATAGATATAGACGATTATACTTTTTATTTAAAAAATCTCAAATACGAAGTATCTCTAATAACAGACTAGTCTGCTTCCCGAGCCATCAGGTGCCCTCTATAGGAAAGACCGTGTGGGTCTCATAATAATAATAAGCAGTTTTTAGTAAGAATGAGTTGTTGCCCAATGCCTCTAACACGGGCGATTCACTGCTATGGGATGTCGACTGGGACAAAATGGACTAAAGCGAATCATTAAATCCATAAAATAACCACTGAGAGGCAAACGGCGTTACTTGTTACACTGTTAACTATCCCCATGTGATTTGCAGGAAGCGCTAGATGGCTTAGAAAGCCTAAATCTTCTCTATTTAACTCCTAAATGTTGTCTTGATAATAATGCATGCCTAAACAATGTCCCGGAGAAACTTTAACAGACACACACATACAATGCACTTACAATAAATAATTACTGTTTAATAAACTCGTCCCATTTTATTGCCAAACTTCCGCATGTTTCGTTTTAAGAGAATAATGATGGTGTTATTTTGTGTTGTTCTCAACCCAACTGTATTGAAGGGCACAAAACTGCTTACAAAATACCCATAAATTCACTAAATCTAAATTTGGGGACACTCTTTGAAAAATAGAAAGAGTAAATAGGCACACAAAACATTTTATCATGATAACCATGCCTTTAACCAAAATAGCAGTTACTATGTTATTGTTGTTAATATAATCATAATGAGTTAATATATAATCAGATTTTGTTAAACTGTTTTTTTGGCGTGAATAATCACATTTGTGTCGACGTGGGTGTGTGTAACAACACTGTTTTACTCATTTATAAAAACACTTTAATTTTTTATACATATAATACAACATTCAATTTGTTAATGGAATTCCGTACAATTTACAAATTATATACATTCAACAACTGGGAATGTCAAATAGCTTAAACCAGACAAATCCCCTCAGTGTAAGTCAGTCTTTGTGTATGAAGACTCTCCTCCTGAAAACATCTTCTTCTCCATATTTTGAAGCTGCTCAAGCTCATACAGATCAGCTAGCAAAAGGATCTCATTGCCAGAGATGTCCAGAGAGGCCCGTGTGTCTCACAGTCACATCCCTCAAGCAGATACACCTCTGCTTTGCCGAGGTCTCAGTTGGCTTTCAACAGTGCCTTGGTCACCTCAATCAGGTCTTTCTTGGTTTCATTCATCAAGTTCATGACTTGCTGCTTGATGTCTACCAGGTTACTTGAGAGTGTTTCTGATGGAGTGGGCTGGCTGTAGTCTTCTTCCTGTGACTCAGAGTCAAAGAGAAATTCATGGGCACAGGAAGTTACACTGACAGCTGTGCCACTGGGCCCGGGACGTTCATCCTCGGGTATTTGTGTTGCGCCATTGCAAAGGTCTTCTGAGGCACCCTGCTGAGCATCATCACAGTCCTCAGTTTGGTTTTCTGATGCTCTTTCAACCACTGCAGGTGAAGCTGAACTTTCATTTGGGTTTGAGGGCTTCATGAATGGTGCTTCACTTTCATCATCTATCTGTAGAAATACAACCATAAAAGGTCACTACAAATAATAAGATTAAAATTATCAGTTTAGCTACAATATTTATGATTAATTTTGTTTAATATTACCATGTCCGAATCCTCAAATTCTCTAGCAGCTCTTAGAAGTGTTCTAGAAGCAGGTGTGGAGGTTTTACAGGTTGTTTGTCTGGTTTTATTGAAGGATGAGGAATGATCTTTTGATTCTAAAAAAAAAATTAAAAATACGAAAACAGAGGAGCTGGTTTAGAGCTTGTTTAGGGGCAACATCATAAATAAACTTCTGTATTCCAGTTCTTTCTGAGAACATGATATACATTCATTTTCATCCAACTTCAAAACATTTAATTTTAGCATTTTATTATTGTTATTATTATGGTTATGTCTACTTAGCACAATGACCAACAGATAGACCTCACTTTATCACCCCCTTATTCACAGCTCCAATAATCAAATATGTACAAAACACTCATCTCAATTAGACAAAAATATAAAACAAATGTTTATGCTAAATATGAACTAATCAAAAGAAATTAAGCATTTAAGAGAAATATTACCATCTGGAACGTCTTATCCATCACAGTCACCATCTAATCTTGGTCTTTTGGACATTTCAGGACTCTTCATTGTTTCCTGTTCTTGGATCTGGTTGCAAGACTCCTGCTGACCAGACTAAGTGGACCCTTATGGTGGTTCTTCTCCTGCTTCTGCAGCATCTGGAGAGAACTAGCCCTCTCAGGAGAAGGCAAAGGGTTCATCCTAACTGTTTAGCTTTTCTCTGTCATTTATTATAAGTGGGTGAAGCTGCATTTTAGTGGGGCAAGGTCTTACATAGAATCGAACTGATCGTCCACTTGGGTCCAGGAATAAGACAGGGGGTACGTCAGAGACCTCCTTCTTGCGCACCTTTGACATTTTAAGAATTATCTGGAAGAAAATATTATTTAATTAATATTAAAGCTCATTGCTTTTATTAAATACAGCATGAAATCAACTTGCATGTACTCCACATGTTTGTGTCAAACCTGATGATTGTGCATGTTTGGTTTAAATGAAAGCAAGGAACTTTAAACTTCGTAAAAGATTTGTTACCATTTCAATGTCACACAATTTGCCAAGATCTGACTAGTGACCTAGAAATAATGAATAATGTTAAATATTTACGTGACATCGTAACGTTTTTGTATTTGTTCCCAAGTGTTTGCAAATGAATCCCAACTTCAAAACACCACGAATTTCTTCCAAAAAGTTAAAAACTTTAAGACTTTTAACAAGCTCGTAAATATATCTAACAAATAAAACGACGGCAGTAATTTATCGCTAATAAAACTATAGTTTAACTAGCATTGAAAACTACGATGGATTAAACCTTTAAGTTGGTATTTCAAAAGTTTTTTTTGCAGTGCTGTTTTAAAGCAACAACGAAAAGTTGTACGAACTGTCTGCTGAATTCAAGCACACGACTTACTGAGGAAATAAAACATGAATGAATGAATGAATCGGTGAAGCTCTGTTACCAAACGTGTGAAATGTGAGGCGATGACGGACTACAAGAAGACGCGACTGATGATATTTCAAAATAAAAGTAACTGGGTCAGTGTTTGTGTTGTGAACGTCAACACGTTTTGATGCAGATCGGGGCAGACTTTAATTTTGGAAGTAACCGCTTCTGTGATGGAAAATACAGTAACTTCCGGTAGGTACGTTTATATTATCAAAAATATTATATTATGAAATGTATATTATCAGAAAAATTGTACTGAGATTAATTCATTTACTATTAACTTTTTTGTCATTTCTCAACAATTTGCCCAATCTTGAAGTGTGTTAAACGCATAAATTGGAAAAAAAAAATATATTTAATAATGATTAATAAGTATTACTATATTTCCCATGCATCCCCTTTATATGCTTGTATATCATATTTTATGTGTATACACACACACACACAAAATATACAAGCATATACATATAAACGTGTGTGCATGTGCGTGTGTGTTTATATATTTATATAATGTATTTAAATGTTTTTATTTTTTATTGTATTTCTCTTGTGTATTTTAATGCAGTGCTGTTCCCTTTGTAGTTAGTAAATAAATATTTTCTCTTTCCCTCACAAGCATCTGCTTGTTTTTATTTATGATTAAATTTGCTGTTGTCACTATCATAAAACTAACTGCAGGATCAGAGACTCAAGCACAGTTTCATAATCAGTGTTCTTTATTACCAAAATCCGATTAAAATTTCTTATAAGACATATTAAATATTAGAATTGTATCTCAATGCTGACTGTTGTTGAAATCATCTGCCATATATTACACAGAATTAAATATGACTAAATGTTAACAAATCCTAAAAAAAAAATGTTTTCATAATCTATAACGGATAATCTATAAAGAAGACCCATAAAACATTTAGCTGAACATCCCCACACTTTACAGACAATCCTAAGCAGACATCTGTTTTTACAAACATTCAAAAATAACTATTACTTTTCAGTGTTTAAATATCATAAAAAATGTACAATAAATTATAGATGATAATGATAATTATTTTGCTAGATGATCTACTCAGGACTTGGTGATCAAACTGATCATCTCAACAGCTTCTCAGTTTTTCTTTCACAACCCAACTTAACTTTGTTTTCATCATACTCTCAATCTTTTCTTAACATTTTCATTTCATATTTAGTATTTTTCTTCAAGATAAAAATAATCCATAGACCTAATGGAATTTAGACTATATATAAACATTAAAAATGGCCTATAAAATCAAACCACTTTTGTTGTGAATGTAATCAGTAAATTAAGGTTACAAACAGATAAACATATGGTGGGCTTTGTTTTACAGACCTGGACTTTTCATGAAAAATTAAAGTATGGTACACATATCCCAAAATCCCTTCTGCTTAGGTACATTCTCTGAACGTTGTTGTTTATTTGTGTTATAAACAGGATCAATCTGGATGGTGGCGTCACTGGCCTGTGCAGTAGGAGGTGGTTCCATGTCAACACAAACATCTTGTTGTACTGGTGGGACTCTGGAGGAGGCTGGAATAACAACAGTATCCGTAGCTGCAGTTTCAGTAACTGAAGTTGTAGCTGGAGGTCTGAGGTTGCTGAGGGTGTCGGGAAAACGTCCTGTACAGGACTTTGGAGCTGTATCTGTGGATGATAGCCTGTTTTCTGCAGAAAATCATTTAAATTCATATTCCTGATAATATGGAGCAGGCCTCTGGAAATCCGGAAAGTGGCGTTTGGATCATAGTTTGATTTGTCAATGTGTTGAGTCACATAAACTCTATCAAACCATTCTTTATCAAGGCTGACGATGATGCGGTCTATATTACTGTTGGAATGGTAAGAGGAATTGTCTAGATATGCCTTGACATATAAAGGAAGTTGATAAGCTCCTTGTTTATTTAGATTGCCAACCACATAGTATTGAAAATTTACATCTGGTAGAAGTTTTTTACCATATTCATATCTGTTCTCAAAAAGGTGAAAACCAAAATCTCCCTTAGCCGGGTAACATTTAGAGTAAATTTTATTTTTATTGTCAAAGGAAATGCACTCATTGGCAAACCAGTGCAAGAGTTGAAGACCATGTCTGGGCCAAGGTCGACCAAACTCAGAGTCTCTCAGCCTGGCTAATTCATTTAATGTTTCCACCTTAAGAGGAGAGATAAATATCACATTACATAATATCAAAACCATTATCATCAAGTATCATGTAAGTAAATTTCACATATAACACACATACATTCAACCTTCATACATTCATTCATAAAAAAGCAAGAGAAGAGAAAGATCAAACCATCATATAACTGCAGTAAATGTTGGAGTTTCCTCTGAGTTATTGTTTGTTTCTAGCTGTTGAAACACAGAAAAGCTTGAAGCTCTTCCTACTACGTAGAAAACAGAAACTTAACTTGATACCAGTGTGGGTGTGTCATTTCTAAGGAGAGCTACACACGTTTTTACTATTGGGTAGGGCTGTCACGTCATAAAAGCAATTATAGAACACATTGAAGAATCTATAATATATATATTCATATTTCTGTTTTGTTTATTTCTTGAAATATCAATACAATCATAGACAATACAATCACACAGAACACAATACAATGATAACACCAAAGACAATATGAGTAAAAGATGAATCAGAGAAGGGAATCTGTAGTGTTGTGTAATATTTTGTTTTGCATATTATTTGTTTGCTTAGAATGATCTAAGCAAACATATTAATGCAAACAGCTTTCTGTAAAGTCATACATAAGCGTAAATAAAGTAATAAAAACAAATGTTGTCTGTGCCTCTTTCAGATAATAGTGACAGACATGTAGTATTTAACTGACAGAAAAACATTTCTGGAGAAAAAAATGAGGAAATAAATGAAAAAAAAAACTAGACAGACAGGTAGCCAATTCTAATTATCACACCTGAACCAGCTCCTCAAGATCTTCAGCGTTACTTCAAAATTACAGTCAGATTGTACGTTTGTAAGATGATGAATAAAATGTAAGATGAATGCATTATATATATATATGCATTATATATATATATATATTCAAAATGATCAGACCGTAATACTAAATTGTTTGCTCAAATCGTTGAAAAGAGCCGACTCACATGCAAATTAGATCTTACATGCAGATTACACTCTCTTGCCAAAAGAAATTTTGACTTTTAACTTGATATTGTATGATGAAACTGAATCATTGTTGAATCATTTGTAGGTCTCATTTTTCAGCTAAAGCTGTCAGGGTCCTGGCTTCATGTTATGAGTTTCTCCTAGATTCTCTGGCCAGGATCCTGACAGCCCTGTGTTTTTGTCAGAGCATGTTGTCTGGATCACTGTTGCCAACTCTTGCAAGACAAATAAGCAACCATGGCGTCAAAAACAAGCCCAATATTATTTGATTATTGATTATCATCAATATTAATTATTATCAAATATTTATTACAAATAAGTGAGCCTGCAACATATTAAACTGAAACCACTTTTATTTGAAAAGCAAAAACAAAATAAATGGACTCAATCCTAGTCTTGGTTCTTGTTTCTTGGAGTCAGGATCTAGACTCAAGTTCTGTGTCTTTGTTATTTGTGGGAGCACATGTCCATTGGTTGTCTACTTTGTGCCTTGTGCTCCCCTGTCACGTGTCTTGACCCCGCCCTCTCATTTCCTTGTTAATCCTCCCATCTTTGGTTCATTCCCCTCACTTGCCTGCCCTTGTTACCTGTCTTGTTTCCTTTCCTATTTAATGCCCTTGTGTTTGCTGTCTTGTGTTGGTTTGTTGTCAGTTGTTTGGTGTCAGTTGTTAACTGTTTTTGGTTTAGGCCTGTTTTTTTTTGTTTAATAAAGTTTATTGTTGTGTCATGCTGATTTACGATTGGGTTCTTCCCTCCCCCATCCTGAACAAAAGTAGTTCACCCCAATTAAAAAAATCTCTAATGCCAACCGAGGTAATGTATATGTTCTATGATACATTAAAACTGATATAGACACTTATTTTTTATAGTTTTGTTTATCATCGTAGGTATGTAAGTGCATTTGTAATTCAGTAGTTATTCACGTTTCGTTGGATCTGCCAAAATGAAGACATATTAACGTAATGCTTCAGTTGTTTTCTTTTGCACAAAAACTATATTGGCGGTGCACATTGGCTCATCTATGACTCCCGGCATGCACTGCGGCATGAATAAATTATGTAGCTGAACTGTCTTACTTTTTTCTGCTTTTTTTGTTGCAGTAGCAGTTTGTTTTGTGATGCTCAGAGTTGATCTGTTTATCTGTGTTTTTTTTATTGTCACCATTATTGAGGTTTGTGTGATGAGTGGTGATGTCTAAGTATGTCAGCTGAAGCTCCAGTTTATCTTTTCAGTACATGTACTTCACAGTGCCCCTCTCAGCAACACAACAGCATAATAGCATATAAACAAATCATCATCAACATTGATCATAATGTTGTTTTATCACAAAGACAAATATCATAACATTTACATTTTACATTTACATATTTGGCAGACGCTTTTATCCAAAGTGACTTACAGTACATTCAAGTTACAGATTTCATAAAAACAATGAAACACTAAAAAGAAGATCAAATGAAAAGAAAAGAAATCTTTCCTTTCGTCTGATTTCATAATGGCATATGATGTGGAGTTGTGTTAGACTACAAACTTTCTTACATTTAACATGCATGAATGTGACAGAAATTTTTATATGTTCAAATACAACATCGCACGATTAAATGATTAACAACGCTTGTTTAACAGATAAACGTTTATTTAGCGTTTGTTTTTATGCATTGAGAGAGCATTACAAATGAGAGAGATAGACATTGCACCATTCAGGTCTTACAGCATACACAGAGTTATTTAAGAAGGCTCTGATTTACATATTTATATATAAAAAAACACACACAAACACACGATTTTGTGATTTAGGCACAGTACGAATGGTCAAACGGCACAATAAACGATGTTTTGCATGATATCGAAATCCCGATATTAAGACGAATCGCGATTATTGGCGCTCGTGCACATCGTGGGTTACGCCGCGTCACGAGCTCTTCCTCTTTTATACTGAAAACTTTCGCTTCGCAGAAAGCGAAACTAAAGATGGACAGGACGCATTTACTAAGGTTTGTCATGCATAAATGATTAAATGGTGAACACAAGACTAGTTACTAGAGTACAAGAGTAGTTAGATTCACGTTATGTCCAAAAACCAGATAGTCAAGAAAAGTTTAAGTTTTTTACTTTCTTTGTTTTGTTATACAGTGACCAGGACGCAAGCGCACCGTATCCTGTTGCGGATCATGCAGGTAATTAAAAACACACGAACCGAAAACATAAAAAATAGTTTTACATGAAATGCTTTACTTCTATGTTTGTTTTAACTTTAAGCTAAGGAAACTTGATAAAAAGTGGGTTTAAGACTATTTTATACACTGGCTCAGCTTTGATGCCCGTAGATCTGTTTCTCAACCATGTAGGGGGCCTTAACAAACGTCCAAGGTAGACAAAACAAGCATTACAAAAAGCTAGAACAACTAACGATTTGGATATTTATACAAAAAATCTAGCTATGCTAAGCTTTAAAATATTTTATTGGGTAGAAATTGTAAGTGAGAGGAGGCCCTTAAATATTGTTGTGAATAAAGTTGAGTAATAGTTGAGCCCACTGCTGTAGATGTTGTTTTTGGTTTCCTCATAGCACGAATAGCAATGTCTGTAAAAAGAGTTTAAATGATATAATAATGAAATAACTGTTCAGTTTGTAATGTACGTTATACAGGTCAAGACATTGTACCAACTTTTGGGGCAACAGCCCCACCTTCAGATTCCATGCCTGAGGTTCCTGGATATGAGAATTTAGGACCTAATGGTGAGAAACTTTTCAAACTATAGATGTGGAGTTTAAGTCAAAACAAACAGCAATCTGACTGATGTGAGATATTATTATACCCACAGTTATTCCACCATCAGATTTTGAACCTTCACAAGTCCCATCCAGAGCTCCAGAGAGACGCTTTGAGTAAGAGCTTCAACACACAGGCAGTGAAATGTATTAGGATACTGTTTCACATGATCTGATTTTCACACGATGGGATCAGATGTCCCGCTTTTCTCTGAATACAGTTTCACTATGTTTTTTTTTGCAGAACACAGTTTGTTTTGTGTGGTTAATTTCTGACCGAAAGGAAAACCTTTCGGTTTTCGAAGTTCCACTTTTAAAAACAAAATTGGAACATGCTAAAAATAGTAAGCAGCACTCCGGGTACACTGCATGTTGGGAGCAGTACACTAAGATTTTATTCTGAATATAGTCTGAATACAAAATAATTTTTACAATGTGTTTTAACTTGAATAAAAGGCCATTTATATACACAGTCCATAATTACTGTTTAGAAAATTGTGGAACATCCTAAATGACGACTGAACAACTCAACAGTGTCTTCTAGCAAACTCTTCATTGGAAAACTTTCTGTTCCTGTTCACAGCATTCCTGCTATCACAGAAGAACTTGCACAGGAAGCGTTTACAAAATATGCCAGCAGTAAATGCTGCTACAGCTCTAAACCAGCCAAAGAGATGGTGTTCACAGACCTGCAGTCCCTCAACACATATCGGGTCAGACACAACACAACTCTTAATGTATGTATGCATATGAATGCCATAGTCTTATATGTTGGATGTCTGTTTCTTTTAACAGTATCGACTTGAGACTTTTACTGAGTCAAGAACAACTGAGTGGGACAGTGAACCATATGATGGTGAGTCAAGATTCTGTCTTCAGCCACCTAAAGCTCAGACAGGGATGTTCCATTGTACAGTTAGCACACATGAAACCATAAACTCCATGGAAGTCCATGGAAGGCAGCAGCTCTACTTCAGTTATCTTTTGAAGATAACGCTATGTAACTGGAGAAAGTTTACCTCATACTTGAGGAAATAAATGGGGCTTAAAGATGCTAGAATATGACCTACTGTAATTGATTGGATTTTTTAATGGATTTTTTTGGAACATAATTTCCAAAGTTAGATTTGTGTTCTTTCATAGTTTTGATGAGTTTACTGTTGTTCTAAAATGTGGAAAAAATAAGAATGTGTAAGTATTTGTAAGTACAGTATACAGAAAAGCTGTAGCACTGATCAGAATATTGCACTTGATTCCTCAGGTCAGGTTGTGGATGGATTTAACGGAGTAGCTCCTGCTCCATGGAGCATACCTGTGCCTGTCCCTGCTCTCTTTCAAGACTCCCAAAAAGCTGTCCGTGTTCCCAACACTTCCACCGTCAAAGTAAAACTCCCTTCTGCATTCTGTCTAACAAATTACCCATTCAGCTTGATTTATCTAAATAATTTTTATTGAATTTAATTCTCAGGGATGTCATGTGTGCTTGAATCTTGGAAGATCAGCATGCAACTTATGTGTAAATTCTGGCATGGTATGTAAAACGCAGATGTGTCATTTTTAAGAATTCCCCTAAATTGTCTTTACCGTATTACTCATCACTTTAAATTATGATATTTTATTTATCACAGACTCGGTGCAGAATCTGTAATGGAACGGGCCGGGATGCTGATAGACTCTGTGGAAGATGTCAAGGTCGTGGCATGATCAAGTGCGGAGCAAATCGTGTAATATTTTACATATACAAAATGTATCGTTACATATGTAACGATATAAAGGGGCTACCAACAGTGAAGTGAGTGACAAAAAGGGAACACTCTCATCTCATTATACATTAAAATGATCTTACCGTAATTCTTGTTCCAACTATAAACCTGTCACTTTCAGTTTTGAGGCCAAAGTGGCCTAGCAATTACCCATAATGCCCTATGGCCACATAGCAACGAGGCACAAACCATTCAGAGCAACCTAGCGGCTGCACAGCGTTCATTATATGATGTGTATCTCAGGTGTCATTCATGTGGTGGTGTTGGCTCTATCACCTGCACAACCTGCAGGGGAAAAGGAAAGCTCCTCTGTTTCATCAGTCTCAAAATAACATGGTACAGACACCATCACAAATGTCATTGATTTACTCTGTATACATACAAACTACCTTGCTACCTTGTTTTCTGTACATGTAGACCATTCATCTGATTGTTTTACAGTTGTTTTATCTTCTCAGGAAAAACAACATTTATGTTGCTGTGATCGACAAGCGCTCAGGGTTCCCTATCGAACGTCTTGATCAAATAACCGGAGAGATACTGCTCACTGATATGGCTTCACTGGTGAGTAGAGAGATTTGTTTTTGTTTCATAAAGAGCTCATTATTTAAAGGTCATGTGTGTAATTTCTTGTGTAAACCTAAAACACTGTGGTGCTATTAAAAAAATGTGGTGCTCTGTATGTTTAAATGGGTACTATTATGCCCTTCTATGAAGACTTGATTTTGTTTTTTGAGTGCATCAGAATATACGAACATGTATATTGTTCAAAAAACATTATTCTTCCCCTTTTTTTACATATTTCAGCAACACTTCCCAATCTGTCTCAAATGCTTTGGTTTAGTTCTGGTCTGGGTTAGTTCTACTCTGATTGGTTGGTTGGACAAGTGTGTTGTTATTGGTCAACTTCTTAGAGTAAACAATCTCTGGAGTAGATTGTTTACTCGAAGATTGTTTACTTCGAGTTTGTTTGTTTAAACTCCATCTACTTAAGTAACAATGACGTCAGTTTTGCTTTATTAGTTTAAACCCAAGTCAGAAAATAATGATGAATGGTGGTGTATAACACAAAATAGCTTTTATAGTGTGGATGATAAAGATGCAGAGGTTATTAAGCCATAGGTGAAATCGCTACAGAATCAAAAACACTGTTAGTGTTTTGTTCCTAGAATGGGTGTGGCCAAATCTTGTTACCTGATTGTCATGAAGGTTTTGAGCTTTGTAAATTTGCAGACCATTTTAATCACACACTACAAATTACAAACTACACTATTTACCTTCAGTAGTCTTCAATAGTCTGTTGTTACATTGTTGTGAATATAGAAAAAAAATATAACATTACCATGTTAGCTGTAACTTTTAATTTCCTTTATCTTGAATGTGACACTGCAGGTTTATCCAATCAGCAGTTTCCCAGACGGCTCTGTAAATTCAGCATCAGAAAATGCAGTGAGGGAACATCAGGCTCAGTTTTCCACCACTTGCCGTATCCTGCAGCAGGTAGTCTGTGTTTCCTTTTCCAGAACGAATCAAATGCTGCTTTTGATTGGTGGAACCATTCATTGTAAGAGGCATGAGTGCTAATCCTTGTATTTTTTTGCATGTTTCAGAGACAGACTATTGAACTCATTCCTATAACTCGCGTTCATTATGCCTGGAAGGAGAAAACTCACATTTATTTTGTTTATGGAACAGAACACAAAGTCTACACCAAGGATTATCCCGCCAAATGCTGCTGCTGCTCCATCATTTAAAAAAATACATGGCTTGCATTGTAGTTGCATTGTAGTCATCCTGTCGCATCACATTTCCTTTGATAATTTCAAAACAAACATACTGTAAGACAAAAAAGATGCAGTTCTATTACACACTCCATTACACATTATATGTCTTTATATGTAATCTATCTCTGTGCATTCCTTACAGTGGCTATAAAGAACAGGTCATAATTCGCTTCATGTGTAGGTCAGTTACTTTTTTCCAATGTGACATTATTTTCATAACGTTTAACATTGTAGAGCTTTAAGACAATTTTTTTTGACAATTTTATGAGATACAGTTATGACAAACATTGTAGAAAACTTTCACAATTTGTTTTTCTTAATCACTTTTCTGTTGCAACATACAGTATGCATACATGCATGTAGCATAAGCCATGTAGTCATAGTCTCTTTAATTAAAGAGCTTTTAATGTCCATTGTGTAGTCTAAATGTACCAGCTGACTATACAATAAAGTCTTTTATCAGATTTTACATTTTACTTTGTTTACATTTTAGACAGTTATGGATACTGCCATTGTGTAGTCATACGCCTCTCATTATTCCAAGTTACGAGTTGTACCAACTTGTATCATGCAAACTCCAGCATAAAGGTCGTGCTAAAGGAACACTATTGTGGGCGTGCCTTTATTGATGCAAATTTCTGCCACAGTTCAGTGTTTCACTCAGAGGAAAAGCTCTTAGTGGTTGTGGAGCAGATCATTAGAAATAAAACCTCAACAGCATTTTGTGTACGTTATGGACTTCAAAGATGAAGATGTAGGTGAGTAAATTACACTTAAAATGTTTCAGTAATTGTTTTTATTGTACATTTACAGTTAAACGTAAATGTTTTAAATAGTTAGTTCTTGTATGTTTGAATAGTTTGCATAAAATCTTAATGGTAGATTGTCTTTATTAATGTGGACACAATGTCAACACAACACGTGATTTCTGCACATACATAATGCGCAAAAATACACTTAAAATATGTAACTAAAATACTCTTTCTTTCCATTTAATAATCTTTCCTGCATGCCCCATTTATATTCCCATACTTGCTTAACATAATTATACATAATTTTCCTCAAACAAACAATAGAATTACATATGAGGAGATTTAAAGTGAAGATGAATGGAACTATATACAATCAAACAGGAATATTAAGTGACATTTAACAATATTTATTAACAGTCATTTTGACTCATAGTCTAATAGCCATGTGACATGGATAATTAGCTCAGCATCAACTTTTCAAAGTAAAAAATTAAGCATTTATAGCAATTTATGCATAATAATGTCTTCCTTATTATCTTGCTGTTGTTCCAAATGGTTTTACTGTATTTGTGTCTCACATGCAGCCTAAGGACAGTTTAATTCTGAAACTATTAACTTTAAATGTTTTAAAATGGATGTATCCTGCTTGCTGAAACAGAACTGTGCCTCACAAAGAAACAATGTGTCTGTCATTAAAAACACAATTCAACACATAATCAGATCCTTAAAGGAACAATGATCAATTCAAAATAATTGTTGTAGCTGTTTACAGGTTATATACTATTTATACACCATTTAAAAATTCAAAGCCACCAGAATTAGTTATGTTATCAGTTCTGGTTATCTACTATTGTAATTTACTGCCCTACTTTACAGAAAAGGTTTTCTCTCTGTAGTTTAAATGCTTATGTACTTTCCCTCATTGTATGTAGCAGTCATTAAATTAGTCTCCAGACATATTCACTAACAAGGATATTATCTTTAAATTCCAACTCCCAGCTGTAAAATAGTAGTTCCCCAACTGCCCTAATACTGTATCAGCAGTTATTAGTTGACATTTTAACAAATTATTAAAATAGTTGCCATGGATTTTTGGGTGGTTGCTAGTTGGTTGTTTTAATTAGTCAAAAAATCCCACCCTCACAAGTATTTGTATTTTCTGATATTCTGGTCCCTAGATATGGGGTCTCATGTAGGAATCCTTTTCAATAGCTGAAAGAGAAAACGAAAAGTGGAAGAAAACAGGGAACAGAATGCTTTGCAGAATGTAACAAAAATAACGTTTTTGCTCAATGTTATGGTGGATACTGAATTTTTTTAGTTATAGATAAAATTTTGATGGATGTGCAGTGCTAAGTTATGGTTTGAATTGTATCACCAATGACCTGCTCCTCCCTTCATTCACTGTTATATTTTGAGGTCATTGTTTCTCTGGCAAGCAGGCCTCATTCTCCCCATTCTTCGTGCTAAATCTTAAGTTTACAATTTCCATTGAAGGAAACTCATTTGTGGTGATATTTATATCCACTTGTTAGCAGCACTGTTTATAAACACCACCAAGCTGATTATGAAAAGTATATATAACTCAGTGACGTATTAAAAGAAGCATTGCTGAGGGAACGCACCCCAATTACCAGCTGCCAAGTACTGATTGCTAAGAAATCAGTATTGTTACTCTGTTGCCTAGTTACGCAGAATTCATATTTACTCTAGTGTGAGGTTTTATGAGGTTGTATTGTCATCAGAGCTGTTTATTCATGGTGTGTAGTGTTCATGACGTAGTGTTTCTTAGATGTTTAAGTAAAGTAAACTCAGTTAAACACCTATAGATCCAGGAGTGATACAGTCTCTCTTTCTTGCTGCAGATACCCTTGACCCCAGCATTCCTGAAGAGGGTCCGTCTGCTCCACCCCCCGGCTGGCTGGACAGTGTAACAGGTTATGAGGAACACAAAGGTGGAGGTTAGAGACCTCATGGGTACCTCTCACACAGAATGTTAACAGACCAAGATTACCAATTAAATGTAAAGATCGATCCCAAGAAATGTCATGATATACATTATGTTTGTAAATATACTTTTGAATACATTGAATACATACTTTTTACTTTGTCATTACTACTATTTGAGTCTACTACTTTAAATCAATAAATATTTGTTGAAAATGGTGGGCTAAGTAAATGCCATTTCTAATAAAATGGCACATGCATTTTAAGATTTTAAAAACCCTTGAACCTTTTATTCTCTTGAACAATAATGCTCAATGCTGAACTTTTATCCAGTTAAAGTTAAAACATAACTCTTTTTTCCTCTGATTTTGGTTTGCAGAGTGCACAGATCAGATTTGTCCTCCTCCACAGGACTTCATTCCTCAGCCTGAAACTGAAAAGAATGCTTTAGTTCCAAACGTTATGTGGGTAATATTTATATCTCTCACACTTTGTAGCATGTATTACACACTGTATTTATGCCACTTTGTTAATTAGGCTATTTGCTAAAGAAAGTGTGAATTGAGTATTACATTTATTATATAATGTATTTTCCTTTAAGTTTACTGTGAAAAGTCATTTTCTATTCTTACAGGGTGCCCACAGTCTCAGAAGATGCAGCAAGAGACGCTTTACTGCAGTTTGTGGGTAAAAAGTGGACATACAGCAGCAAACCTGCCAAAAATCTGATCTTTAAAGCGATGAAGCCTTTTACAGTTTACCGTGTAAGTGCTTCCACAATATTAATTCACAATATTTCTAAAACTATTGTTGTTTGTGGTGGTGGTTGTTAAGGCAAGCATCAGAATTACGGGAGGAAAAATCGAGTTTAAAACATCCTGTAGACTTACAGGAAACTTTTTTTATCAGCAAGCAAACATGCAGAACAGACTAGTAATTGCATAGCAACTCCTTAGCAACCACTCACAACACTGTTGTGCATTAGGATAAGCACCACTAGAATTTTCTTCAGATAATGTCAACATTTCTAATTTACATTGTTTTTCTGTTAGAAGACGTTATTTCTCTTATGTTTTCAGTACCGCTTGGAAACATTTACTGAAACCAGGTCAAGTGTTTGGGAATCTGAGCCGCATACAGGTGATAAGTGTCACCAATGACAAGTGAATAAATTAGAATAAAATTATGAATGCCTCAGCTCCACATCTCAACCTTTACTTATTACAGCATTACAAATACTTTCTGCTCAGGTCAGTCTGTGGACGGGCCTCAGAACGGAGTGAGTCCCCAGCCATGGCACGTCCAAGTGTCCTACCCACCCAAATTTACTGACCGTGTTCAGAAGGTCAGAGTGCCACACTCCTCATTTATAAAGGTAGCAGTCCAGCTATTTTATACATTGTTGGTATTCTTTAAAACATGTATCATAAATATCAGCTCAATATACAGCACCTATTTTTTTAATTGATCCCTTAAAGGCGCTATAAGCAACGTCAATCATTCTGTACATTTAGACACGCCTTCTATCAAAAAACCATCCCCCCCAACAATGCGCATGCGCACCATGACAGCCGCATCTCGTCATTTTGCTGTAACGGGTAAGAAAATACAATACGCGGAAATTTTCCCTGTTTCAGGAACTAAAAGGAAAGTTTCCAAAGTATCCATACCAAAACACAGTGCTCGCACAACAACAGTTACCAAACTAACGCACAGCTTCCGGCTTCCCATAT
This sequence comes from Chromobotia macracanthus, assembly GCA_036877525.1. Taxonomy (NCBI): domain Eukaryota; kingdom Metazoa; phylum Chordata; class Actinopteri; order Cypriniformes; family Botiidae; genus Chromobotia; species Chromobotia macracanthus. The sequence continues at coordinate 5,914,319 of JAZGTH010000033.1, read as the reverse complement.
ATAGGCATCCCTTTAAACGCAGAGGACGATGTGATTGAATTGTTTGATATTATTTATGCAATAATATAAAACATCGCTTAAAGCACCTTTAAGTCCGAATTTTAATAGGTGGGTGTTTTGATGCCTGCTGGATTGCATTTTCATTGCAGCCTTGCTTCACATGTCAGGGGAACGGACGAGTGAGATGCACGCACTGCCGCGGTAAAGGAATGGTGGGTCGATGTTAAATGAACAAAAATGAAACTTGTATATGTGCATGCTTTTTATTATTGCTGTAATGTCCTGTATTGCATGTTGAAAACGGTGCAATGCTCCTGCGACGAAGTCGGCATAAATTTTAGTTATTGAAAACAAAATCTTTGGTTTGGACAAAATCTTAACAGCAATGCAAGCAGTACAGATGGAGTGGTGAAATGCTGTCTCAGGAAATGCTTCATGTAGTTTTGTTTAAACTGTTTTGCGCATCATAGACTCGCTGTATGTTTTGCCACGGCTCTGGTCACAGCCGCAACCGACGGTGCAGAAACTGCCACGGTAGTGGAAGAAGAAGGTAATCTGAACGGCAAACACAGAGACCCTGACTTTTATATCCTCGGTGTTACATCCAGTAGGACCATGTCAATATAAAATGTACTAATTCACTTTTCCAGGTGTGTCTCTTGTCACAGAAAGGGTTACAAAGTCTGCGTCACGTGTCATGGCCACAGAAATCTGGTGCATTTCATACAGCTCACTGTTACATGGTAAACGTGCCGACAAAATCTTGTTCAAAACGTAAAGTCACATTCATTTCGGATTTGCATAAAGCTGTCAGAAAATAGATGGTAATATTTAGTCTGATTAGAGGTATAATAAAACTATTAATAATATGCACGGTGCAGATGCATTAATCAGTCGTTTAATTGGTCTCACTTTTCATTTGGTTGTTTCTGCTTTAGTGTGACACACACACACACACACACACACACAACCTGCTGTTTGCTGTGCATGTCTACAGCAATAACGCCACCTTGTGTTTGTTAGGAAAAACCAAGTGTTTGAGTTCATACCTGACCATGTGCCTGAATTCCCACTAAAGAAGTTTGAGAGGGTGTCTGGGGAAGCTTTCTTTGTAGATGAGAACCTCCTGGTATTCATACTTGCATTCATTTCTATGCACATTATAATATTTAGATACACATTTCATTTAAGACAGCATAGCATGCACATAACAATCTGTTTCAAACAGGTTTGATCCAATACAGTAATCCAACAACATTAACAATATACAGGCATTAAAATAGTTGTGTGCAGTCGTGCATATTTGAAGTTTTTGTTTATAGAAAATGCTTGTTTAGGTCTATCCAGTAGATGGCTTTCCTGACCAGGAGATCTGTGATGCTTCAAAAAGAACAATCCAAAGTCACCTACTTAAATTTTCTGCTGTTAGCCGCATTTTGCAGCAGGTAAGCACAACACATTTAGTATACATTGTGATTTGGCTGGTTTAACAGTTCTATCCTTATATTAGCAATGAATATACTATAGTTATGCAGGTAACCAAACACTAGACCACTAGGTGGAAGCAATACATTAATAAACGTAATGATGTAGTAAGGATAAACCGTGTTAAAATGCTAGGTCTATGGCTAGGAGTTTAAAAGAAAGACAAATGTTACAAAATCCTGACTAAAATTTTCTGTAGGACTAAGAAAAGATGTCTCATTGTCTTACAGCGACAAACGATTGAGCTGGTGCCTCTCACTCATGTATTCTACACTTACAATGGGAAAGACTACGATTACTTTGTTTTTGGTAAAGAAAACAAGGTTCACACAACCAAATATCCCTCTTCCTGCAGTATTTTGTAGTGATTCTGCTCGTCTTGCCTCCGGGAGCCAAAAGCATGATTTCTTTTTAATCTTTTGAACATGATCATGTGTAATATTGTGCATCTACTGCATTTTTATTGGCAAAATATGGTGTTAAAATATTTCTTGCTAACATGATTATACGGGAAAATAAAGTGTACTTAAAAATGTATAGCAAAACCCTGAGTGTGAGGTTTGCTGTGGAAACTACAGGGTTTCATAGTGATATTAATAAGAACTATTAACAAACTAATTGAAGCAGAATATTTGTAGCATGCTTCTATAGCATTCTTGATCCATATATGTAATTCATACATTACATTTTATTTTACTCGATACATTTTAATGTGGGAGGAACAATGAAACATTTAGATTCATATTAGCATCTTACCTTTAGCTTTGGATGAAGTTCATGTTAGATTAATGCATATTTTAATTTTTGCACAATTTTTTTGAGATCCAACAGTAATTTGCAGACTCCCTGCAGTACCACTCTGGAGCCCCAGATGTCGTTAAAGAGCCCTGTTTTATTTAATATCAATTTTATGAATCATACTTTGACATTTACATGTTTCATCATATAAAAGGGTAGTTCTTTTGACATTGAGAAGTACGTATTTGTCATTTTAAGAGCCCCTTAAGTCTGTTTATGATAAATGTTGCTGCCTTCAGTGCTTTGTTGATGTTTGTCAATCTAAAGTGTTTGGCGTCCTACAGTGGTCCCAAAAGAGCAACAGGTCCAAGAATTATTGCATGCATTTATTGTTTATTATATCAAATTATAATTTTAAGGTATATAAATTAAATAAGAACAAAACAAATTTTACTAAACACTTTTTTCCTTAAAGATGTTTAGTCAAGTTTGGCTAAGATGATTTTTATTAGATGCAAGTTCCCTTGCTCCATGTTCCAGTGACGTGCCTGCATACACGATTTATCGCTCGTCTTGAGATCATTACGCACCTTCTTATCCAGAATAAGGAAACCTAATGTTTCCGTTGATGGATCGACTAAATGGATCTATTGCTGGTGGATCGACTAAATGGATCTATTGCTGGTGGATCGACTAAACACCCGCAGTAATAAAACTCAAAGAGGATGTGACGGATGTAAAGTGGATTTGGAGAGCCGAAAGCGCTGCGTCTGGAGGGGGCGTGGCTCGATAGTAAGTGAAGGAGGTGCGGACAACACAAGTGTCACTGCTGACCGTCTAATCTGGTCACTTTACATCCTTAAAGTGGAATAAAATCTTTAAAAAAAGAGGAAACGGAAGAGGGGAATAACACTTGGTAGGTTTCTTAATGTTTATGGTTATTATTGTCATGTTTCAATATTTAACTCTTAGGAAAAGTTACTATGCGTACTGATGATAATACAATGATTCTTTAAATGGTTTAGATGGTATCGGCTAAATGATGTTTCAATCACAGCTAAAATGATATATAAACTGATGTGATGTAGTTTATATTGATAGTTTATAAACCAAGTGTGACTGGACCTGTGGTTTAGGTAATGTGACAAGGTTTTTCACTCCTGTAACCTGCTACAAATATTTCTAAAGGTGTAAAGTTGATGCGTTTTACAGGTGTAGTGTAGTAAAAGTTACACCGTGAAGCATTGTGCATTTCTTCAAAGTGTTTTATAAAACATTTTTATGGTGGATATTTTATATTTTATGAACTTCGTTTCAGTCATTTGCATGTTTTCCTATTATAATTTTACAATATATAAATATCTGTACTTGCATATATAATATAATATAATATAATATAATATAATATAATATAATATAATATAATATAATATAATATAATATAATATATATGTATAATATCCATGTACGTATAGCTTCCAACCTATACCAAACTATTCCAAAGCCTTCCATTAGAGGCTTGGGCTCTTACGACCCCAAACAGAAAATGAGGATTTATTGTTTAAAATAATGACTTCTTCATTCAGTCTGACATGAACTGACACTTTACACTGTAGCCTTACACAGCCTCACGTTTGTGGCAGGGCAGGATGTACATTGAATGTATTTAAATTGTTGGACGTCAGTGATGCTCATTGTCCCATGATTCTTTCCTTTTCCTGTTTGCTTCTGTACATATTGTGCTACTTTGGTTTGTTTGTTTCCGCCTGTGTACACACAGTAAATTTCCTCCATATACAGAACAATCTAAAAGCTATCTTGAATTACTGTGGCTGGTTTCAGTGTAAATGTTAAGTATCAAGAGAAACTCAGTATTGTTTTCCTAAATATAAATCGTGTAAAATCTGTGTGACCAGCTAACTGTACATTATCTGGCTTATTACACACTTGCTTACCAGCTTAACATACAGTAAACAAGTTTTGTGTCTTTCTCTTGTCTTAGCCTGATGGATTGTGCTCTGGAGAATTTGAAGGCTCTGATCTAATAGTGGGTGTATGTTCTTGTTAGGGGGAGCTTGTGTTTCACACACCTTCTTAGCACTTAAAAGAGAGAGGAGAAGTGGACAAATGTGTGTGTGTTCTGCTTTTGGGAGGGGTCCTCACGTAGAACTCACATGAGAAAAACCAGGAGGTGATTGTGAGTCCCTTATCTGTGCAGGCCAGCACTGCAGCCCCAAAGCTATTGTTGTTTTATCAGAAGTGAGCTTTGTTCTGCTGGTAACAATAGTACAGCTCAGTGGGAGAAGAGATACAGTACGATCTAATATACCTGAAGTGCCTCAGCATTACTAAGAAAGATACTTTGTCATAGATCCACAGCTTAAGTTGTGCCTTTGATCTTCCAATCAAAAGTTTGCACACACCTACTTGTTCTTTATCATAACAATTCTTTATCATAACAATACAGAATCAAAAACAGAACTCCAAATAACTGTTAAACAATTAAACGCTATTTTATATTTCAACTTATTCAAGATAGCCACCACTTGTCTGCATTACATCTCTGGTCATTCCCTGAACCAATTTAATGAGGTGCATTCTGGGATGCATTTTTAGCTGAACACTTGTTGACTGACTTTTCCTTCACCATCTATTTTACAACTCATCCATTTTACAAATAAAGTTTTACTGGGCATCGCACTTCATTCTTTTACAGTTATGTAATGTCTAGAATTGTGTTGTGATTAGTTTTGGGGTTCGTGTCGAGGTTGAAAGTTTGTTTTTGTGGGATTTTGATAAACTTTACTATGTGGTTTCACAGCTTATTGTCATTTATTGTAACTTGGCAAAGTTTAGAGAGTTTGGTTTGGTGTGATTTTGATCTTACCAGCTGAAGTCTGTGTTCAGGATATCAGATGACACATTATGGAGTTCATGGATGACTTTTTGAGAAGAACTTCAATACTGTTCACCTTTTCCCCTGGTGAGCAGATGAATGATTTCTCTTCTTGGCTCTGGAGAATCTGACATATTGACGTTCTTTGTTCTTGCCATGCATATTTACAGTTTCTTGGAAAGGTCCCAGACCTACTTTGGTATATGGCCTGATTTATATATTTAGATCTGTTTTTGATTATCAAAATGTCTGTGTCTGGTTAATGTCCATTTCTTTTATCTATATGCTGGTATTATATGGTAATCTGCCAGACCTTCTATGTAAATTCATTTGCAAGATCTTTCATCCAGAGATTTTCATGATTTATTGACTTATTGCTGTAGTCCTTAGCAACAGGTCAAATATAGAGTATTTAGCATTTTATGATACCTTTTATGCAAATTTATGCAGTTTATTATTTCTAATAATGAGAGTTTCTAAGTGAGATAACTGCTGCTCTCAAATGAAAAAAATTTCATAAAGTTTACTCTCTTTAACCCTTTGAAGTTAGTAGTTTGGACATATCTGCCTGAATTTAGGCATCTCAAACATTTTGATTTAAAGGCCTTCAATGCATCAAATGAGTTTTGTAGAAGAACATAAATGTGACATGCATATACATTTAAATGCATATTTCTTTATTAAACTAAAATTAATTTTTTTGCATTTTATGAAGTTTGTTAAGAGAATGACCACAGTGTGCTGAGCTTTAATCTAGGCATCCTTTCTGAGGAGAAAAAGAGATGTCTCCACCAATGTCTCTATCATTCATCATGAGTTTATAACATCATAGTTTATAACAGAACCACACTGCATATTTTTGTGGATTGTGGAAAATATTTACCCGGTCACTTGAAAGAAATCATTTTCCCACAGAAAAAGCTAATTTGCTCCCCTCCATATGGAAAAGACTGGATGCCAACCCTGTTAGTCTATTGTAGTGTCAGTTGGGATTAATACATAAGCACATTGATAGGTTTGTGTGGGTTACGTAATGATGAGGTGATGAGATAACGTTATGCCAGTTGTCTCAACCTTAATGTAATTGTTTCTAAGACTGAAACTCTGGATGAAGCCTCACGATCATAAATAATATGCATTGAAAGTGTCTGCAGGCCTTACTATGACTGTACTGCTAAATATGAGTTTAAAGCCCATAAATATGTTTTGAAGTTGTTTCTGTATTAGATTATGTTTGGGGTGTATGGTGATGACTGTCACTGTTTTGACTCAAAATGGGGGAAGACAGGCAGAAATTAATTCTCCAAATTTGTGGGGATTACGACTATAAACCTCAAAGTGATGTCATATTTTTCAAGAGCGAAGGCAGGACCCCCTGGTTACTCCATGAGTCTTCTGGCATTGGTTTTGAAAGCTTACCACTCATTTTTAACTATTAGGTTTTCTGCCATACTGCAAATCACATTTTGAAACGTCAGATATGTTATTAAAATAAGATGGAAAAGGCTTAACATCCTGATCTGGTGACACATAAAACTATCTAAATGGGTGTTTACATATTCTGTTAAACACCTTGGATCATATAATCATTTTAAAGATACTTTAAAGAAACAAATGAATAGAGTTTTATAAAGGGCTCGTCATTGTGCTGAACTTCTGGTAACCTGGACAGGTGGATGTTGGACAGTCAGCCAGAGACGCAGATAAACTGTCATTGTACTTGTCATTTGCGTGTGTTGGCGAGACAACAACAACATCCTTAGGGAATGACTCAATAACCCATTGTGGTGCCTCTCTATTATCTTAATTAATTGGCCCTCTCTCCATCAGCTCAACAATAACAGTGGTTTAGCAAACACTGCACTTCCTTCCCACAATGCATCTGTTTTACCCTGCTGTTTGGCACCAAGTACAAGAAGATCAGAACGAGGCTGGAAACGGCTCCATGTGGGGCAGTCAGGATGGAAACTCTGTCTAAACACCCAACCAGCTGTTTCGACAAATAATAGTAACATACTGTTGTGGCAGTAGACCACGTCCTCATTTAACCAAGCTAAATTCTGCTGTGTTATAGTTTTTAAAAACCCCAAACACACATGGTCATCATTGTTCATGTTATAATTTCTAGGGTGACAATTTATCTGTTGTGAATCATATAAATATCTGACTTCCATTGTGTTTGAGTGAGTCTAGCATTGTAAAGTGAAGCTGTTTATTTTTGAGTTGGGATGGACAATGTAGTGTTTTCTGCCTGTTTAAAGTAGGAAAACAATCCTTGCTATTGTTTACTTGTGAGGTTTCATAATTGAAGGCAGTCCAATAAAACTGTCTGTTATACTTTAATTTTGGTGTCTGGGCAAAACAGATAAGACTGTCATGATTTCCGCCTATAAGCATACATGGAATATAGAGTTAGCAAGACATGTTTATCCCATGTAACTGCTTGAAACCTATACAGCTTTCTAAAAGAGAGATTTTGTAATTAGTAAAGCTCACCTTACAAAATATAAAAAAAATGGTATTTGTGAGAAAACCCTAACAAAAATTGCTTATAGTGGTGCTTCATATTTTGAATAAAAAAAGCTTTGTAAAGTGTGATATTGGTATCTAAATACTTCTCTGGGACACTGCTTATCTGATTAGCCACTTTGCCGACATCTCCCAACCCTTTTGATGCTTATACAGGACTGTTCCACTCCTCCACGAAGATACAACCAGCACCACTACTACTTCACTCCCCCTACTCAGCGCTTGGTTGGATGACCCTTGAGGTCTTGGCCTGTCAGAGAGCTCCACGGGGAACCTTACCTCCTGGTATGGGGCTCCTGCTCTGTTTTCTCATCCTTTCAAACTAACAGCGCTGGAATTCTTCAGTCCCAAAGAGCCACAGATAAATCAAGTGGAGACTACAGGGCACTGCGCATCAGCAGATTTTGTGAGCGTAGATAAAAAACTCCTTCATCATTGGGTTTCCTATCAGTCCTTGATTTAGCTTCTTTTTCTTGTGTTCTCCTGGAGGCCAGAGACAGTGATGTGGTAGAAGAATCCAAGAGGTACAAGGGCTTAATAGGTCTAGCTAAAAGATAAAAGCTGTCCCGGTAATTTAGTATCCGTCCTGCTATCTGTTTTGAATTAGGTGTTTTTGTGTAAATCATTTGTGTCTTGCGGCAGAAGTTTTCACTAAGCTAACTCCTGTCGAGCGGCACATGTTGCTGGAGATGTACACTCTTTTAAGTGATCAGGTCGACCCCTGGGGTTTCCTCTAGCATTTCTAGACAGAATCCTTAGAAGAGGGATCTGCAAATTGCTCTCAAAGGCTTAGCGGAGGGGAACCCGAAGCTAATCTGTAATTGGCTCCTAGTTTTAATAAATGTCTTCTCAGGTCCTATGTTATGTAAAATTAAACAGTTCTAATCTTTTCTAATAAAAAACATTCACAGACAGCAACAAGAACAAATCCTCTCATTTCGGTCTGTCGCAGCTGTAAATACATGTCCCCTAAAATGCCCTGGAACATTCTATTATACAAAAGAGTTTCCTTGAAAGTACTTTGCTTAATTCCACTGGAGTGCTTGTCCTTAAAATCAGACCCAAGTGGGCTGTTTTGCATTTTTATGTGATAAATTAGGTTGTAAATCAATGACCAGCCTGACATTGTGACACTGGAGCAACCAATAGCATGAGTTGGGGGGGTGGCATTATCTGTTTTTGTGACCAATAGTACACATGGAAAGTTATTTTTGCAGTTCCATTTAGTGCCGAAATTACATATTTTACCTTTAATATACAGTTATGCAAGGACAATGTGTAGATGTGGTGGAGTTTTGTGTAAATCTGCCAAGATTTTTGTGAAGTTCTGTGGGTACAAATAATCAGACCTTTTTAGAAAGAATGGCAAATTTTTTTGCAGTGATGATTAAAAACAAAATGCATGTGAACCTTCATGCTTTCATGTATGTGAAAAATACAAGAACAAAGAAAGCTTCCCTTTAGCATAAAGATAATATATTCCAAATTCAGCATAAAAAAAACTTCAGCATGCAAAAGACAAGGACAAAGTACCCACTGCATTTTAAACAAGCTGACAGTAAGAGTTAGACTCCAAATCTGCAGTCTGAATGTCAAAACACTGGAGGTCAATCAACGGGGAACCGTGACAATCTGTTTTATGTGTTTTGTGACATCCAGTGCCTGGAGTAAGGTCACTCGGACCACCGGAGATGAAAACACTGTACCGCCTGCAGATGTTTGTTGACATTGTCAGTGTGGTCAGAAATATAAAGAACCACCAATTTTGTTGGTGTGCTTGTTGGTGTACATCAGCAGGTACTTTTTCAGTTAGTACGAGTTTTGCAGTTAAACACAATTTTTTAAAAAACAATGTTAAAATTACATTACTTGTGGCTTTTATGCATGTATATGTAATGATAGTTGATCTTTAAACAAATATATGCTGTTGTTCCAAATCAATTTCTATATGGAAAAAATAAATCATACTTCTGGAACCCGAATGTTGCACACAATACAGAAAATTTAAACTAACATATATGCTGGGCCAGATGTACAGTAGCTGGAGTCGAGTGTAAGTCATGATTTTAGACCCTGAGGGGAGTTTACCATAAAGTTTTTGGAGGAAATCTCCTGTGTGGACCTTAACCACACAGCTAATGGGAAAATTGTCACCATCCTTGGCCTGGGAGATTCATGCTGTGTTTTGAAGAGAGCAGTTCCCTGACTCTGTGGTGCTGCTAAAGTATATTCTTCATTAGTTCTTCACACAACTGCTAGCAGCAATGGCTTGCGGAATTCTTGGAAATAAGGAAAAGGGCAGAAATTCTGCACAATGTTTTTCCTCTTTCAATCAGTTTCCTGCTCAATGGCAGATTGCTTAGGGGTTATGGTATGGAGTTCATTTTCTCTAGGGACCTTACAGAGGTATCTAGACTGTTGTTTTCCTAGTTTTGAAGAATGTGCACTATTTATTGTTTGACTCCCTTTCTATTTTGTAATAATATCAGCTGTCTGTGAAGTATATCACAGCATTCCTTGAGGATTCTTTTGACGGATGACCCCACCCCAATTCCCTCCCCAAACCAGAGGTATTTATCTAACTTGTATTTTCAAATATTTCAGTCTTATATGCGGGATATTCTCCATTTTTAAAATATACAAACCAGTGGCTGTTTATTTTAATGGAGTGAGATATAATGGCCGTGACTTAAAGTAGTCGATCACTTAAAGTAGATTTTGATTTAAAAGTGCAAGTAGTAACTGTAAGTTGACAAATTACTAATCATTTGTTCCTTCCCAACTTTTCCCACCTGGAATACACTGCTGCTTTATAACTGCCAGATGAAACATTTTCTGACAGAAAACAGCAAGTGATTATGATGTAGAACAGAGAGGAAAGTAATGGACTTGGTGACATCCAAGTCCATTGACATATTACAGAAGTGGGAATTTGATTAAAGTACCTCGGAATACCAAGTGGAATGTTACCTCACCTGACAACTGTAGATTAAACAAACAGATTTTGTATAATTAACAGTTTACAAAGAGCCTTCTATGGGCTTCATGGATGCTGTAAGGATAGAGCTGAAAAATACACAGAAACATCCAGGGAAAACTAGGCAGTAAATTTCCACTCACACAGTGAACAGACATTCAGTTTTGATGACTTATTACACAGCTTTGTATTTTTAAGAAGTAAAAATATTTTGTTCAGATGGTTTCCTGGCATTAATTTAAGCAACAGCTCAGTTCTGAGTTGTAAATAAGAAATGAGGGCACAATGTTTTATGTTTTCTCTTTATTATTATTATTATTTTGTTGTCTTTCTGATTTATGAATGAGTTTCATTTCCATCACATAAGGATTTTTTTCTCACCTCAGATGTTTTTAAGAAGCAGACGACCCTGCTAACAATTATGAACACTGGTAGTTTTTGCCAGTTGTTTCCAAATTTGTATTTAAGCAAAACTAATCTGTAACATGCTATATATATGACTCTGGTCCCTCCAACAGTGTTTGGTTTCTTTGAAAAGTACACCTCACCATATGTTATTTATTGACAATAATGGCGTATGATTTGTTATATTCCAGCGTTCAATACCTGTGTTATAGTGATGCTTATCTAAGCAAATCCATTAACAATTAAAGCTATGATTAATAATATAATAATTATATAGCAAAAGTCATAATAATCTATGTTTATTGTTTGCTGTTGACTCTGTTGTTCTCTCTCTCTCTCTCTCTCTCTCTCACTCACTCACTCACACACACACAGACACACACTAATAATACACATCCTGAGGAAGATTATTTTTTATTGTTTCATGCTGATTATTGGTTAAAAGAAACAAATGTTTGAAGAATTACTGGAATTTATTCATTAAAACAAAACATGAAGAAACAATAATACATATTCAAAGGAACTGGAATGTTTATGTTGTGATTTTAGAGGTCAGATGTATAATTGTGACAATGATTGTTTAAAAACAGATTTCCTAAATACACATTGTCTGCTATTGGTCGGAAAACAGGTAGTCCAGCCCCAGACTCACGCCATTGGTTGAGCCAGTGTTGCTGAGTAATGTTGGTCAGAACGCTCAAACAAACAGCAACATTTTGTTTATGCAACGTTTACATTTGTTTGGTGAAATTAATTGTGAATGTGCCATCCAAATGTGAATGGCTTATTTGTCTGTGCCTTTTAAGCTGAGATAGCAGAATGTATTTTAACAGAAAAATTACACACTTGACCCTTAAATATTATTCTGTCTTCTGTCATCTTTAAAGCAACCAATCACTAAACTTCTTAAAGTTGAGGAGACCTGGATCCTCTCAGACTGTGAGCGTGTGAAGTGGACAGTAAATCTGTCTTTCTTCATCGCTCAACCTTGCCAGATCTGGAGGTGAGGATTGCAGAACCCAGCTGGTATGTGAAGGAGAGACGCTCTCTCTGGCCTAGTGATCCCAGACCTCAGCAAGGTGCAGGCTGTTATTGTTCAGGGATGTTCAGAATCACCGGTGTGTTGGTGTGGGAGGTGTGAGACTGTTAGGTTGATAGATCTTTGACGCACAGGCCAAACCATTGAGGCTGAAGGAACTGTGTGATACAACCGTGCCTGGGTATTTGGTTATGAAGCAAACCAGAGTTTTCCAAACTGTCCTGGAGGTCCATCTGTTTAGAGGGAGCTTAGTTTTATCCAGCTGAGTGGTCACATGATGATCACAAATCACAGTTGGCCTAGTACCAATTTTTGAGTAAATTTTGTTCAAAGAGAATTTAATATATGGTTAAATAAACACCTTTACGTCTATTTTGGTAAATGTAGAATATATGAATATAACAGACAGATGGAAAATACATTTTTATGTTATATGACATAAATGGCATTTTTCTAGATTGTTTTATTTGACATGTTGATGAATTTATGAATTGTTAGACAGCTATTAAATGCAATGTGAAAATATCGCAAAAACACATCATTAAAAGACACCAAAAAAGATCACCCAGGGTCTAGATTTTTAATAAGAAGTTTTAATAAGAATTAAGTCAATAATGGCATTATATAATTAAGACTAGTTTAAATCACATTACAATGGTCAACAGAAAGGGAATTGGATAGCTTTTAGCACTTCCTACCTTACTGAAGAAAACATGACACCTTTTTAGTTTCTCAGATTTTTTTCCTCTGGGTACAGATGGATAACCTTCCTGCCCTCTAGCACCTGAGGTATTTGTTTCTCGTTTGTTAATTATTATGTTGCAGAAAAACCGTAATCCTTCCTGAAGTCTTCCTAATGACCTCAACAAACTCTGTGTTGTTGCCTAAAAAGAAGCATTCATGTAAATTCTCCATTCTTCGCTCTTCAGGCTGCTGGCAGTGGATTGTGTTTGTGTCCCCAGAAGCTCAATAGTAGTGAAACATGCATTACCCATGGGAATTATAAGACACCCGGACCCCCACCCTGAAGACGCCTGCGTGTACTCCTTGTCACTCATCTAATGGTTCCCCCCAAAAAAATAAAACCACAAGCAGACCTTTTCACCTAATTTCTAAAAAGCTTCTGGAAAGATCTCCAACTTTTAGATTTTTTCCTTTTAAAAAGACTAGGCAGGCCTGAGGAAAAATTCAGTGTTTTTGAAATGAATGACAGTGTTTTGGAAAGAATAGAGCTGATTTAGCGTGTGTTTTGTTAGAAAGGCCCCCTGGATTCATGTGCCACCATGTTAAGCTGGTCTCTTTGTATGTGTTAAAATGGGTGACTACCTTGCTTGTTTTTCGGCTGGTTGAACCCAGTGGTGTTTGCTCGCACGGTAGCAGATCTTTTCATGGCTCGGTGCAGATCTTAATGCGAGGACCAGCCTTTTTGTTCACCACAAGACTCTTCATGAATAAGTAATCTGCATCTCTCTTTGTACGACTGAGCTGGTGTTGCTCATTTTTAATCTAGTTATGTTTTTATACAGTTTAATAGATAGACCAGTTAGGGTTAAGAGTATATACAATGGTATAAACTGGTGGATATTTTGCTAATCTTTTAAGACAGCCATCTGTGTGGCTACGCTTAGGCAGGGCTTTCTGATGCTCCTTTATACTTAATAGCAACAGAATTAAGGAGTCGGATCGCTCATACAAACAGATTGTGGTTCACTAGTGGTGCAGAAATTAAACAGCTCACCTTTCAATAGAACTGCTGCAGGAAGATGTGAATGAGTCTGTAGGTCTATAGTCAGGACAGAGTTCATTGGAGCAGAGTAATGAAAAGCTCCTGCTGTTCCCAGAATTCTGTCTGGTCACAAGCCTGACAGGAAGTTAGTGTTCATCCATTACTTTGACAAAGTCCCATACAATGTGTAACCCTGCAGGGATAATCGTTTTCCTGTCTGCTCCTTAAGGTGGCTGTAGCGTTTTTTTAAAAATCTTTTTTTAGGGGTCTTTTTGTACTTGGGAAGTCTCAGCATGCGTTTAACTTGTAAGGTCTCAATGGTGAAGAAAAGTGCCTGTATTTCACCACCTCGTGATTGTAATTGCTCGACTGTATTTTTGGATTGACTGAGGAAACACAGAAGACAATGAATGAAGTCACTCTTTAAGCTATGCCAGTCAAGATTGTAAATGACAAAAAAATGGTCGTTTGTAGCGCATTAGGTAATTTCTAGGTCAGTTTTTCAAAAGTTGCCCCTGACAGGATCAGGTTTAGAGTGTTTGTTTTCCTTCATCGTACCGTGCATTGTAGAGAAGAGAAATCCAAGGACACAGGCCCTATATCCGGAGTAAGCTGCCATTTCCCTGTTGGTCCACGTTGTGTGGCTTTGTCACCTGGAAGTGAGTTAATATGAACAACTTCCTCTTCCTGTAGCTTAATGATTTTCCCACAATTACTGTTTGTTTGTTGTCTTTCCTCATATTGAAAAAACATCAGTGACCAGCTGTAGTCAAATTTACAGCCAAATTTTGGGTCTGGGGCTATCAGACTTTTATCAGTCCAGATAAAAATAAGATTCAAAGGTTGTGGGCTGCTAGTGTTTAAGAGACTTAATCGCAAGTTTGCCAGGTTAGAGGCATCAAATTCTGAAAAACTTTGTATAAGGCAACATTCTGTTACATTATGTTTTCTCTGTATAATAATAATAACTACTTTCTTTACAGCAAATTCTGATCACAAAGTCTACACATATTTTTCATTAATTTCTTCTGTCTTCCATAAAACCAGTCTGATATTGTGGTGTCATTGATTTCAGACCGTTTACATGTTTATTACACAGTCTTTTCCTGTCTGTGGGCAGTTCTGGAGAAGAAAAAGCTGACAGGTGGACCTGACCCTATGCTAATGATCAGAGATCTGGCTTACGTGAGACAAAGCCGCAGTCAGCACAAAATGACTCTGTATGCTACAAGTCTGCTTATAGAGTGATTAAAGATGATTAAACCATATCCCAAAGTCAAAGAAGAATAGAAATTTATGTTAATACAATATAATTCAAATCTACATTGCTTTTCCAGCTGTATTCATTTGCTGTTAACAGGAGCATAACGGGTGCCAAAAAAAATTAGTGTCTGCCAGATCATCATTGCCACATTCCACAACTAACACATAGTTGTTGTTGAGCCAGGAGGGGTATGTTTTCTTTATCGAGAAGAATAATAGGTTTGAGTCAGTAGACTGAGCTAATAAGAGTCTCTGATCGCTTCTGTAGCACCTGTGTTTCTGTCAATGCAGTAAATCCAGTCTCAGTCATTAGCTCCTACTCTGGTAAGATATCACGACTGAAGGGCATAAATCACCCCTGGGGCGTAACATGTTGCTGAGGCATGGCCGTAAACCTGACCTGAATATCCCATTTCTTTCCATCTCTGAACCTTGAGCATGTAAATCAAATGTGGATATGAATCGTGACTAAATCCTTATCGTGGGCTGATTGGCATGCTGAGGTGATAAAGTTCCCCATAAATCATTTCACATAAATCAGCATACCGAACACATACCCCAATTGGGAGCATTTGGTTTCCATTACTTGAGGAACCTGAATGGAGTTATTATGTCGGAGTAACGCCATAATAGGCTTAAATTTGGAGTTGATGAATGGAGCAATAGAACAACCTATCTTCATTTTGCATATGTTTGAGCCAGAGCCCATTTTTCTCGTGTCGAGACTGTCCCCATGAGGGGTCCCCTCATAGGCCTAAGTGGCGCTCTGTGGTCTAACATACAATACCCTCATCATGGGAAAATAGCTTCCCCTGAGAGCCAACACAAAAAGTGCAGAACCTTCAATGAGATCGCCTATTATTGGACTTTCTGTACTGTACATGAAACTTGGATGGATTTTGTACATCCGTTACCCATTAATGTAATAGGACTCAAGCTTGGCCATACATGTTAATTGATGATGGGTTAATGGTTGCATTTCAGGAAAAGAATTTTGCAGGAGGAAACTGTTCAAGTTTTTCTAGGTTGTACATTGCAGTTTGTTTACGTAGCGTGACCTCCTGAAGAGAAGAAAATAAAGATCTCTCTACAATATTTTCACACAGTTGTGAGCTTGACACGTCGCTTCCACTCTCTGAAAGTATCAAATTTCCAGTCAGCGCTTGATTATCACAATTGTCTCTTTAGAATTTGTCACTCTTGAGGTCACATCTGCTGGCTTTCTAGTCTAAGCACTTGACCATACAATTTTGACCTGAGGAGACGGTCAGTCACATCGGCTGATGCTCGCGTGCTTCGCTCTGGTAACTGGAATGCCTTAGGCAGGGGGATGTGATCTATCTGCTTTCTATTTAGATAAAATGACATATACAGGTTTTATGTCATTGGTAAAGAATGTCACTTGGAGTCTTTACCATCCTAAGGCAAAGCATTTTTAGTTTGATGTGAAAAAGATCTGGTACACCCATCCAACATTTGTAATTTATAACCAAGTTATTTATAATGTACTGTAATGTAATTTATATTTTATAATGTAATTGATAATGTATTGACATTCTGTCAATAAACAGAAGTCTAATAGTCAAAGCTTTTGTCTTTAGAAGATTTGTTTTGGTGTCAATACATTTGTGCAAACAAATTTATGCTGTATAGCATTTATAAATTGTAATCATTTTTTGTATGTTTGTAGTGTTAAGATTATGAAACCCTATTTTATATATGATACAAAAATCTGTCTTTTAAACTCAGCATGAAAGCATGAGAAATGATTTGCAAGCAGCATTTAATGTTGACTAATTATGGTCAATATAACTGCTGTGTTTAATTAAACATACTTTGTCTGTGTTTTGTTTGTTATTTCTCCAGTGCTGAAAAGGTGATGTAACATAGAAGACGTCCTGTCCTGACAGACTAGAGGAAGCTGGAGATGAGGATTGTGGGATTATGGAGGACTGGGCGATACAGTCCACTGCTGGTTGCTGTGCTCCAGTTGTTGCCTCTTATAAAGTCCAGTAATCCAGGAGGCCAGAATATACCACGACTACAGCTCTCTCACACAGGTCAGACATCCCCCACCCCCACCCCACAAACACTAACAGATACTGGGAAACATTTTTACAATCAGTGACCTCCAGACTAATGGCAGCATCCTAAACTACATGGAACTAAATTAGTGATTTTAAACACAGGCAGCAGACCAGGGCTGTTTTTTATTGTTAATAGTTTCATTTCAATAACAAGAGTTTACATTCTTTTGTAATACTTCAATAATCAAATCGTGTCTACAATACTATTAGTTATGTTCTTCAAGCCTCTTTGCTGTAGCGGTCTGGGGATCCTCACATTAAACAGCTCTCAGAAGTCTTGCATTGAAGCACTATTAATGACAGTTCAAACTGCTGTTCTTTATGTACGTTTAGCTGTATGTGAGTAGGGTCAGTCTGCTTTATAAGACAACGCAACAGGGGAACGTGTCATTAACCTCGCTTCCTGGAAATGTACAAAGTTTAGTGTCCTGCATTTAATGGCAAGTTCTTTGTTCCAATCAAATGAAGCATCATATAATGAAAATGTATGTCATGAGGCATACAGTATATATGATTAATATATAATATTACGTAATGATACATAACTACATTTTCCATGAAAACGTATGTTAGTGCTTGTCTTGAGTTTGTGTAAGGTGGGGCCTTAGGTTGTGGAGCCCAATGGGGCCCCAGTACACTGCCCTACACCAAAAGATCTGACTCCCATGTCTATAAAATATTGTTGTGGAATATAGCTGGGGTTTGCTTTGGTTACCAATGTGTTCTTCGTGGTTGTTAGGACATTGTGTGTTTATAGATCAATATTTCCAGAAAAAACAACTGACACCACCAAAACTCAAAATGTATTAACCTAATTGTCAAAACTATTTTATCACATGAGGATAACCTTTCTTTAGGTCATATTAGTGATTCCACAAATCACGTAGTGATATATCACTTTATGTTTCTCAGACTGTCTGTCTGGACACCTACACAACACAATTGCTCATCCTCTAAGCCCTCAACAATTATCAGCACGTTACAATCGACCCAGTTAATGACCCCTCAGAACCTTCCGGAACTCACAAGGCTGAGCCAGCTTCCTAACAGGAAGGTTCTGTATACGATGGCGTCGGACAGTGTGTGACTCCTTCAGTGTAAATGTGCTTCCCATTATCTCTGCGAGCTGTTAATAGAAGGCCCCAATGTATAAATCATCTACAGGGCGCCGCTTGTTTACGAGTGGACAGTGGCAGCGAGACTCAAAGCCCAGACGTTATTCATTAGAGGTGAGGAGACACTTGTTTTTCTTGCAGATATCTGACAGTGTAATTTGAAAGCTTAGAAAAAGAAGACAGGAAATGAGAGCAAGGAATACAAAGGAGACTGAAATAGTTTAGCTTCTAGCTTTTGAGGGGCGTGGTGGCTTGGGTTTGCGTCTTTTGAAAGAATGGTGGCTTAGCAAGAGGATTGAATAGTTGATCCACCTGTCTGTCTGTTTTTTTTAGTAACATAGCAGTGTCTCCTCATGCTTTGGTTGAAAAGCACATTTACCTTATGCTGAACTTAAAGACCTCATCAAAATTGGAGTATATACAGTATATATACAACACAATACAATTCAATATACAATATCAACAACTAGTATTTACAGGTAGTATCTATCAAATTATATAAATTCAGAGTATATAAAATCTCTGGAATGGTCAATATCTCATCATCCTCTTGTTGAAAAAGTAAATTTTAACCTTTTCAACTTCAAATGACTTAATTCATTGTGTTTTAGTAGTGTCAACTTCCCTGTTTGCTGCTTATTTAACCTCTGAAGCTGAAGTTCTCCTGGCAGACAGTCATACAACTGAATTCCAAATAAAATTCCAATGACCTGTGACTTTCCCACTGATAGTTACCATTGAAACTCCCTTTAATTTTCGGGATTGTCTTTCTGGCAGATGGGTGGAATAAAACCAAAAAAACATTCCTGGCACTTGAGAATGACTAAATGTCTCGGTTTCTCCATGACAGGAAGAATTTTGGCTTCACACCCACTGGTCTATTTTTGACAGATGCGCTTCATAGTGTGTGTGGAGTGAAGCTAGCAGACTCTCATCAAAAACAAGAAACACAAGTCTGTGTGTTTTTGACTCATCTTTAGCTCTCCTTTTAAGGATAAGACTGATAGAGTCACCATTGGCTTTTGTAAGTTTTGATAAATGTCATCAGAACTTTATCTTTATAAACAAAAATGAGAAACTTGGGCTTATTTTAACAACATTGCTCACAGGTTTAGTCTTAGCGAGATGGTAAGACATTTTTATTAAAGTGTCTGTCGTCACAGAAATACAGCTGGCGTTTAGAACGTGACCTGTGGGATGTATTTCATAAGAGCTGACACAGTACTGCATCGCGGTGGTGATCACTGACTCTGCAAACCTTTGCATCCATGGGAACAAGGTGTAGAAGATAAGCACAGCAGATGACTTGTGGCCCCAGGCTCTTGCAGGGCCTAATGAATCCAAAATGAGATTCATTAGGCTAATTAGAGGGAAAAAAAAGACACTGGGAAAAGTGACAATAAAAGTCCTACTGTTAATATTAAACATTTGGAATGTAAAATTAACGTAAGTCCTTTACACAAAATAAGTGTTGCACATTTATGTTTTTGCTTTTCCACTTCATTTAAAGTGCATAAATGTCAACTTTATTTATTTTTATTTACTGAGGAATGAGTGAAGATTATTTTCTGTGGTGATAAAGGGGATGTCACAGATTTGTATATAACTTGTATTGAACCTGGAATATTCCTTTAGTTTTCAATTTCAACAGGAGCATAAGCAGTAACATGGCAATTTGATCTTCGGTCTTTACTTCTGACCTTCAAAAATATGTTTGTGGTTATTTTCCATCTAGCCTCAGAGAAACACTGATTTCAAAAAGTTGTGTCTGCTCTGGAAGTGTCCTGACCTCATTCTTCAAAACTCGAGACAAAACCTCTTTCCAAAGCTTAAACATTATGGCCAAAAATCTATTACATTTTTTAATCGTCTTTTCGAACCAAAACACAGCAGTCTTTTGACATTTGGTGATAAAGACCAAAGTCATTTCACTCATCCTGGGCAGATAAGACCTTCAGAATGATGGCAGATCATAGCGTGTTTTCAGCAAAGCAGGAGTGACTTCAGTTCGGGTTGGGTCGCTGATAGGATCTGGGTTTCCTCACTTGGCTGAAGTATCTCTTACACACTACACTTAAGTAGCTTAAATCCATGTACGTGTGTGTGTCCTTGTGTTTGCAAGCACAATTTCAGCACCTCCAGTCTGGAACTGAAGCAATTAAACATACACCCTGTGGCCCCTGAGGGAGATGACATCTTCCAGAATGTTCCAGAATGTAATGAAGAAAACAGCTCAGGGGCCAGAGGGGTATTGCACTGGAGTCCTGTAGATCTGAAGAGCCACACTACCCCCAGAGAGAAGCATTTAGTCCACTTTGCCCCACAAAGATGGCCAGAAAAACATCAACAAGGGTCACAACTGCAAAGACCTCCAATGGATGTTCTGGCCCTCAAAACCATTTTTCTTAGTTTAGCTTTCCTCCAGGGTCTTCAACATATTATGAAGGTGGAGTCCATGATAATCACTCAAAAGAGCAATGAATGTCCTGTTACTAAAAAACAATTAAAGGAACAGAACACCAAAAAATAATGTCACAGGGTGACTTCACAGTCATTTTCGCATTAACTATTTCTTTATGAAACGTCTTGAAAAGGCTCTTGCAGAGACTGTTGTTATTTCCCAGTGCTAGATGGCTGTAGCTGACACACTGTTTGCGAAAGTTCATCGTTCTAAAGTTTGGCACCAACAGCAAGTTTGAGGAAGTACAACAAACTCCTAATCTTGGCTGTAGAGTTCAGAAAAGCCTTTAAAAACAAACACCGGAGGACACAAATGAGAAATAAAGAGAGCGTCTAAACACGTATTGGAAAATGAATTGCTGTTGGTGTGATGGTTTACAGACCGGGCTGCTGTAGTTTAGTGGTTTATTAAGCAGGTCATGAGGATGTCCTCCAATCCAGTGGGGAACTCAGGCATTGAGAGTTTATTATGAGTCTTAATAACCAAATAGACATTATATCCCCTGTAACTGTGGCTCAAAACTTTATTATTTATTTTCTATTGGTTTTATATGCAGGCAGTGTTTGTTTGGCTTTTCTGTTGGCTTCTCTTGGTTAGATCAAAGTATTTTAGTACTGAACGATGAATTTTAAGTTGCTTGTTTTGCTTGATTTGACACCTCTAATCCATCATGTTAAAGCTTGAAATGGATCCCTAGAGGAAAAATTCTCACAAAAAAATTTAATCTTCTATTTCCAAATACATTTGTCTACAAAACTGATTTCAAGCATTTAAGCACAAGCATAAGCAAACATAAATTACATGTAGTGTGTCCAAACTTTGGATGGGTAGTGCATACACACAAACTGTAACAGTTTTGCATTTGTACAGGAATAGATTTGTTGATGGGTTTAACACTAGAATATTTGTGTTGTAAATTACAATGTTTATATCTGGGGGGAGTTTGATACTATGCAAGTTAGTAAAAGTAGACAGGGGGTCTGTCTTTATAGGCCTGGAACATTGAGGCTGTCTGATAAACACACACACACACACACACACTTTTGCAAAAACACAAAACCGCCACCATTCTTCTTGTCTTACTGTTACTGAGATATAACAGAGAAGATTTTGAGAATGGTCTTGTAAAAAAGTAAAGACAAACTTTGCAGAGGTGGACATTTAACTTAATACTTAACAATACTTAATCTAAACACTTTTATTTCCCGTTACAAAGATTATATACACGTGTTAACACAGTATATATACATCGGTCTTGAAACCTACGACTCGCATGTGATTATATACATCACTGTTTACACACAGTATTCACATGTGATTATATACTCAATGCTTCAATTTTCACAGTTGTTTCCAACATTTAATCTGACATGTAAATCACGTTTACACAGTATTAACATTTGACTCTGACATGTGATTATATACTTTTTACACACAGTAAAAAAAAAAAAAAAAAAAAAAAAAAAAAAAATTTTATTTATTTTTTTTTTTATAAAAAAAATTTTTTAAAAAAAAAATAAAAATTTATTTTTAATTTGTTTTTATATACAACCCTGTTTACACACAGTATTAACATTTAACTCTGACATGTGATTATATACATCACTGTTTATACACAGTATTAACATTTAACTCTGACATGTGATTATATACATCACTGTTTATACACAGTATTAACATTTAACTCTGACATGTGATTATATACATCACTGTTTACACACAGTATTAACATTTAACTCTGACATGTGATTATATACATCACTGTTTACACACAGTATTAACATTTGACTCTGACATGTGATTATATACATCACTGTTTACACATTTTTTTTTTTTTTTTTTCCTTTTTTTAATTTTTCTTTCTGATGTGATTATATACATACTGTTTACACACAGTATTAACATTTGACTCTGACATGTGATTATATACATCACTGTTTACACACAGTATTAACATTTAACTCTGACATGTGATTATATACATCACTGTTTACACACAGTATTAACATTTAACTCTGACATGTGATTATATACATCACTGTTTACACACAGTATTAACATTTAACTCTGACATGTGATTATATACATCACTGTTTACACACAGTATTAACATTTAACTCTGACATGTGATTATATACATCACTGTTTACACACAGTATTAACATTTAACTCTGACATGTGATTATATACATCACTGTTTACACACAGTATTAACATTTGACTCTGACGTGATTATATACATCACTGTTTATACACAGTATTAACATTTAACTCTGACATGTGATTATATACATCACTGTTTATACACAGTATTAACATTTAACTCTGACATGTGATTATATACATCACTGTTTACACACAGTATTAACATTTAACTCTGACATGTGATTATATACATCACTGTTTCTGTAATCTGTTTACAAAATGCATTCTGAAGCTCAATGTTTACACACAGTATTAACATTTGACTCTGACATGTGATTATATACATCACTGTTTACACACGGTAAAAAAACACCCCCCCCAACAAAAAAAAACCCCCCCCCCC
The DNA here is from genome assembly GCA_036877525.1 of Chromobotia macracanthus. Classification (NCBI taxonomy): domain Eukaryota; kingdom Metazoa; phylum Chordata; class Actinopteri; order Cypriniformes; family Botiidae; genus Chromobotia; species Chromobotia macracanthus. The sequence goes on along the minus strand of JAZGTH010000033.1, from coordinate 5,891,050 downwards.
CCCCCCCCAAAAAAACCCCCCCCCCCCTATCAAACCCCCCTTTAAACACAGTATTAACATTTGACTCTGTATGGATTATATACATATGTTGAATGACCTTGATACCTGGCATGTGATTATAACATCACTGTTTAACACAGTATTAAATTTTGTATTTTTTATAATAAATACCTTAAAACCTGGTGTGAACATGGTCTTAGTTTAATTAAAGAGTAGAAAACAGCTCATAGATTCTTGCTTCATTTATTCTGTGTTTTTGAACCTCTCTACCCCATCTTCTTTAATATCAGTCTCTTTAATGAATGATGAATGAAGGGAAACGTTTTTGCACTTGAATGCCTTCCAGTATATAGTTCCACTTTGAAAATAATGTATTCTAACGCTAAACTTAAATGTTAAAACTGTAAAGCAATGTTGCTAATATTAGAGTGTATCAACTGAGGTTATGTTTCAAAACACGATCCCAACATTTTGATTCTGCTAGAAACAAGGGTTTAATGTAACAAGCACATTCATTATTTTCTACTTGGATGAAAATGGAAAGTTGATAAATGAATGCATTCCTTTGGTTTTCCTATTCACTTTTTCACTGGTTCTGCTTATGCGGGTGACCCAAAACGTGACTTGCAGCCAGGGCTTGTGGGTAATTTAAGTGACTGGGTGCCATTGACCCAAAAGAAGCAAGTCGTTTCAAAAGGAATCAGCCTATGTGCTCCATCACTGCAGAAAGCTTTTCTAGACAGTATGAAAGAGACAAATGGTGGAGGACAGGAAAATTGATGACTCTTAGGGATGAATGAGAGGGGATATTAACACCCATCCTCAGCCCTTAGAGAGAATCTCCTCTGGTGTAAGTTTCAGACTTCACAGTGAGTAGAGTAAAGTCTCAGTGAAATGAAAGCAAATGTAACATTTTTTCCTGGATTAATGAGGTTTCTATTGCTTAGAGAAGAAATATTGCCCTTTAGTGTGTTTTTGACTGAGAGTTTTGTGGCTTTTAGTCAGTGTTTATAAGCTCTAATGTCATCTATATGCTAGTGTACTCCAAAAACTAACAATTACAAATAAAATGAGAGGGTAACAAATAAAGATTTTTAAAACACAGTGTTTTTCTTTCAGGAAAAAATACTTTAAACAAAAAACAAATAAACATTCTGGTGACACATTCTGTACTCAGGGATGTATACAGTATGTTCCTCCCCAATATCACCTGTCAAAAGCAAGTAATAGATGAGTGTTCAAAGCTGTGACTAAATGCTTTTAAAAAAATTAATTCCAAGTTAAAACATTATTTAACTTGGAAACGGATCAACACTGTATATTAGAGCCCTGAAACCAATTCCCTTCAGACCTGTTTTTACAGGAGGAAATTTGATCACAGGAACGTTTGTACCTTCGAAAGATGACTCTGAACAAACAGTTGGGAAATGGCCTGGCAGTGAGACTTTGATGCATCTTGTCACGGATAAACAGTAAGAGGATGTAGCTCAGCCAGACGATACAAAGACAAAACAAATACACCCTCGTTCTCGCAGTCCATGTTGTTCGCACTCTAACTTGTACACATGTAGTTTACTTTACCATTAACTTTTATTGTTTTTGAAAAGAGAAAAATTATATTTTTAGCCCTAGCTGTAATTTAAACCCTACATACCCCTTCTGGCAATCATATATTATAATCAATACATTATTTGGCTAATTTTGTCAAGTAAAAACACCCCTCACAAGCTTTCAAAGTTTGTTTTACTATATTTGTGGTAATTTGGCCCTCACAAGTGTGGAGAAACAAGTACACATGCTCATAAAAATAAAGTCCTCACCATTACTGTCTCTTAACAGTCAGAATTGTCTGTTTCTATCAGGGGAGATAATTTATTTGCTCTTGGGAAAGTCTTAATGTTTTATTGGTTACCATTAAATGTCAGCCTGAAGCCATTCCTGCTAATTCTGTTTTATTGCAAAAACGTTTTGGCAAATCCGCTCCTTTTCAGACCAGATTCATTAAATCCAAATTGATTCTTATTCAGACACTCTTTCAGTGAGTATAAAACCTCAGCATTGTGCTGCTAGGACCACAAGATAATTGCTTTGATTGCCCCATAGGTTTCACAAAACCACAAGTTTCTTATAAGATGCCTTTTCTAGAAACAAGATAAGGCAAAAAGTATGACTATTTTTCAAAGACAGATCACCTTTCTTTTGTAAATCAGATTAGAGAACACTGATTGTTAATGTTTTTTGATTTTTTGGCTAAACTGTTGACCACAATGTTATAAAAGGGTCAGTTTGAGTTCATAGAGTTTTCCTGGACCTGTTGATTCTTAATCAAACAGTTTCCTTTTCTTTCCCGTTAAACAAGGGAAAAATTCTTATCTTTAAATATCTTGCTGTGTGTGTTTTTCATACCATTTATTCCTTGTAAACTAAACGCATCTTAACTTACACTCTTATAGCATTCTCTTAACGTTCATTTACTACAAATCAAATCTATCTGTGCTTAGTGCCCACATAGATCTTTCAAAAGTTAAAATTGCACAAGTTATGGTCTGCCCCTTATTGTTGGTGTGTGTGAAAGTTCTGGAGTTAGACGTAAGTCTGGTCCAAACTATAGTGAAGGCAGCTTTCCCAAAACCACAGATTCCAGATGTTATTTGAAAGATATTTTAGCACATATTTCACAGGTCAGAAACGGTTCAGTTCTTTACTCTGAAGCTCCGTTCCAAAATCAAGAAAGCCGCCTTACTGTCTACAATATACATATTCAGCTGCCTTCAAAGGGACTGTTCACATCATACACAATGCAGAGATCTTTACTTACAACTGATTCCAATAGATTTTACATTAGCACACTAGAAAGCTAATGAAGAAACCATGCTATACTGTAAGAGCATAACAATAGTTTTTGGGCTAACAAATAAATATTGGGTAAAACAGTAGTTTTCCTTTTCAATTCAATTAATTTTTCAATTGAATGTGTCAATGCATTGTGGGATTGTCTTATAGATGATTCTGTCTTTTTGAAAAAGGTTATTTAGAAGATGGCATAATCTTCCTCCTTAATTTTGTATCAGTTTTTGCATTGGAAACACACCTACTATGCATTACACTGCCTTGGTACAGTAGGAAGCTCTTTCTGTTTTGAGTGTTTTCTGCACTACAAGGTAATTAAGTTATTATCGCTACTATGTGAGTCATGCTTTATTTGGTTTATGTGGAACTCTTGAGTCATTACAGCTGTGCCAGGAGCAACAAGAACAAAGCCAATACAACATCAGGAATAAACAAATAGCTATACTCAACTCTTAGAAAATATAGGACCTCTGAGAAGGAACTGTAAATGTATCAATTTTACATACGTCACTCTTAATTTTCTTCTGAAAACTCCATCTTAAACTGGTAGATAATTCAAAACATGGCTGCTGATTTCCATAGCCTAACCTAGTTTGCTGTTGGTTGGTTTTAAAGTCATTTGGGGCACTTTTCATTTGATCAGTCTGGGAGAACCAGCTAAGACCAACAAACACTCCTTGTAGCTGGTCCAGGTCGGTTTGCTGCAGGTCAAAGATAATCTACCAGCTTTAGTAAGAGCAGTGTTTTGAACCTTCCAATATGGTCTACCAACATGGGCCAAAAATCATGTTGTAGCTACTATCTTTAGCTGGATTTTCAAGCCAAATTGTGAAGTCTGCCTGAAAGGTTTAACATGCATTAACAGCACGGTTGGCCAACAGATGTAAGCCTGTACGCTGTTGTGAAAGATTGATGCTAGTTTGTGTAGACACGCATCCCTTGATTTGGCAGATGGGAAAAATCTACATGTTCAGATCCACGTACATGTTGATTTTGATACTGCCCAGTCATTTGATAACTCAAGTGGTGGGACACAGATGCAGATGATGACAGGGAAATGTTTTCCTGATCAAGATTCTTCCCCCTTTATTTTGCCTTTCCAATGCACATTCAAATCTCAGCATTCCGGTGTTGTTCCTGTCAGTCAAGCTTTACGTCCAATCAGAGGCCACCAGCGTGAGCAGCACTTGATGAAATGTGAGATAACAAGGGGAACTGACCCCCCACAGCCTGATGAGTGACAGAATCTGTCAGTGACCTCTGATGGGTCCCATCTCCAGCTAATCACTGCCCATTACAATCAAACCACTGTTTCAAATGATCATGGTTCAAGGTTAACCCAGGAAATCTGAATCAAAATACGCATGATAATAAGTTTTATCTTGACAATTTTGTTGGAAAGTAATGATCAATGTGTGTGGAAAATATGATGTAGTTTATGGTTACATCACTTGACATTATCTACGAGTCTTCATATCAAAACTTTTGTTGAATTAAAAACATGAAATCCACACAAATACAATAATTATATTTATAAGAACCAGGCAAATGTTTTAAACTAGACTCAGATTTAGATCTTGCACATTATCGCCCACTGATATACTGATTGAGATTTGAAAAGACTGATTAAAACCATTCATGCGCGCAATAGCCCCACAGCCAATCAGTTGTAAAGTTATTGAGCTGTCACAAACAACCTGTGTCTGTGGTCCATTACCAAGACATGAGACACGCTCCTAAATTTCTCAGAATTGCCTGTTTTGGAAGTTCTTCATTTCCACTGGCCTCTGATCTCATGTGATAAGCCAAAGATAGTTACAGGTGTTTGGCGAAATTCCATCCAAGATCAAACCACTAACAAACGTTTGTGAAAGATATGCGCCAGACACCAGAGAGCTTGTGTTTACAATCTCTCAACACTCTGAACTCACAAGTGACCCACTTGAAGAGAACTTGGAGGAAAACAACTCTGGACTTGATTTCCAAGATTTAGTTCAGAATAATATTGGATTTGAGAAGATACTTTGTTGAAGAAGGCAGATATGTTTGGAAATAAAAGCTCAAAGCTGAATAGAATTCTGGGTGGCCTAATCTATTTCAGAGCCTAATCCACTAGTTTCAGTTCGTAATCCAGAATTAAGCTTTGACCCCTTAAACCTTCAAGGTTTCGGCATCTTGGAATTGGAAACGCTTAATAATGATTTTGAATGAAAGACCCCCTTTCTGGCAAATTTGCTGGTTGTGTAGCTGATGTATTGGAAGTTTATTGAAGCGTGACATCGGATGAAGAACAAACAATATATGGAACGACACAAATTAGTGTCCCGTTGCTTTCTAAAGGGACCACATCAAATGCCTGTCACTGCAATATTTTTTTTTAACATTTCTTAAAATTCTGACACCTAAGTAACATCATTGATTGGGTTCATCAAGATAAACCTTCAGTCCTGTTACCAAAATTATTTTAAGAAAACAATCAAATATTTTTTTCTTTATTTTATGGGAAATGGAATTTTAACTACAAAATAATATTTCGTCACAACTAACAAGGCATTGCTGAGTTACCATGATACCCATTTAATTTTTATTGTTTATATTAAAAAATAACAAAATCAATTCAAGCCCTATTTTGTAACCTTAGTATTGAAAGTACCATCTTTGTCCAAACAGTTTGCAACAAAGACGTGATATTCTAAATAATTAAATGTCAGTGATTTGTTGATTTTAAGTTAAACACATTTATGGATAAAACAAACAATATTTTGCGCAATTTTAAACGTTGTGTATCAGTGGCTGTTCTTGGGGTTGATGTAATACTCCTGGAATTAAACTACTAAACAACTCAGACTCTTAATAAACTCTCTGCATTAAGTAATATTAGACTCTTTACATACAATGATATAATGCAGTGAATTTAAAATGACTTTTATTAAATTGAACATGTACAAGACACAAGAGCTCTCTGTGTGCAATTGATAAACTTGGATTGATCCCAGCTGTAACATGTAGACCAGATGTTCCACGTCAATCTTGATCAGTGTCAGGGTTGTGTTGAAGATCTCATGGCCGAAGCCCCCTCAGTTTTACAAACATTATATCACCAGTCACAGACAGACAAAGCATATAAGCATGTTGCTAGCTCTATTGCTAAGTAGCAGGGTGTTTTCCAATGTGCATGATGTAAATATGTGCAGTTATGATGTAAATATGTGGCTCTCTTGAAGGCTTGATTCTGGTTTGATTCTTCTCACACAACAATTTAAACTAATTACTATGTCCATTTATTAACTTACTTGGTAAGTAGCTGTGTGATAATGTGCAGTCAACTCGTCGTTATCAAAAAATAATGTTTGTTCTGTGATAATCGCCGGTACATTATCTCCTACTTTACTGTTTCAAATCACATTACGGGCAAATGTCATTGGTTCCAGTACAGTGCTTGAATCTTGTGTGAATAGGACACATTCAATTAAACCGCTTCCTCTAGGAAGCTGGCTAAGCCTCAGACTCTCTGTGAATTACTGCTCGTAAAGTCAATACAACTTACAACTTTGGACAATCTATCAGGTTTTATGCAACCATAACATTTGATAGAAACCTGCATTCTGTGGCACGGCACTTTAACACTACAACAGCCAGGAACAGTCTGTCTGAACATATTGATAACAGGACCCAAAGGACAGGGTGGAGTAAGAACCAGATGTGTCTTGCAAGAGATTTGAGGAAAGGAACCTTTTCTGGTGATGCTTGTTTTCAAACTTTAGAAATGAGAATGTAAAGTATGTGTTTAGGAAGTGGGTGGAATCTGGGAATTTTCCTCAGAAATCCAGATAAACAGACAGTGTGAGAAAGTTTCTGATTCAACGCATGACACGCGAGCAACACAAGCTAGACTCTGAATGGCCATGATCTCATTGAGTTGTTGTTTCCTTTGGCGATCATGAAAGTCTATGCTAATAAAGATGTCTGGCCAGATTTTATGGGGCAAACTGAAATGCTTTTCAAGGTGTTTGTACACTTATGAAAGTGGTCTAAAACTGGTTTGCAAGAATTCTGGCTCCTATGTGAATGCTTTAAATGATGTTAGACCCCTTTAAAGTAAAGTAAACTCAAGACCACCTCAGTAGATGCTCTGATAGGCTTCAGTTTAAGCCTGAGGTGCAGTTCTCATATCACCTGAATTACCTGAAAATATACGAATAAAATAAATAATATATTACAACAGTTAATATGATATTGCTGTGGTTCCAGTTTTAAAAAACAGTAGTGTGAATGTAAAGTGAGATCCAAAAACACTAAAATAAACCAAAATAAATATTTTTAGAAACAGGAACAATGGCAATACAAAGAAAACTAATTTGTTTTTAGTCTATGCATTATTTGGGAAATGTAGTAATAATCTTGGCTTTGCTATTGGCATGCATCGGGGGCACGTTTGAGAGTTAAGTAACTTTTAACATGATGACTTGTTTGTGAACCCTCAATTTGAAAGGGTGTCAAATTCTCCAAAGCCCACAATTATAACTGAGAGCTGAAAGCTCCAATGGAATGGATTCCAACAGGTGCTGTGACTTGTTTATTGGCATTTGTGCTAAATGACTTTCATGATGGATAGCATCAACATGCCCCAATTATGAGATTTATTTTGGCTCATTTGTAAGAAATCACCTTGTGTCATCTAAGAATTCCTTTAATAGTGAGTCATGCAGTACGGAGCTTTAATGGACTATGGAAGTTGAAATAAGGCTCATTGAAACAGGAAGAGATTTGAAATATAATCTGGGAATTAGTTTGTATTACATTAATTACAGATCCTAAATGCATTGCTTTTAATTACATCCAGAGGATTCAGTCATTAACTCAATATATTTTAATAAATCACATTCTAGGAGGTTTTATCATTTAATGACCCCAACATTTAATGCATGACCCCATGGGCCTGACCCCAGGGCACAAGAATAGCAAGCATTTTTACCCTTAGCTACAGAAAGGCAGGCAGGAGCAGAGACAGAAACATAAACTACACATACAGGTGAATTATTCTTAAGAAGGAAGGAATAGTGCCTTACAGAACTAAAATGTAAATTTAAAGAGAAAATACTGAAATCATTTACTCACTGTTTTATCATTCTAATCCTGTATGATTCTCTTTTCTCTGTGTAACACAAGGATTTTTTGAAGAATGTTCTTTGTCGTTGGATACTGAATATGTCATGTGAAGTTTATTCTGATCAATATTAGTTATTTTACTAGAACAAAGAAACTGAAATTAAAGTCATTTATGAATGTTTGTTTCAGTGTTTTGGCCCTGTGATTTAAGTCATTATTGTATACAACTTAGTTTATGAAATAATTTGTAATTTGTAATAATTTGTAAAGGAATTAAACTCAGGCTGGGGAAAAGTTTCAAAACTTGTGTACAAATGCACGAGAGAAACAGCACAGCGACATCCAGGTGAATCATTTCAGCTTCATCTGGACATGACCAGCTAAGCTCATGTGGCAAAAATGTCTTCTGTAGTCCTTTAGCTATTTCCTGCACAACTCGCTTTCGTCAATACCAGGGTAAGGCGTGAGAAAAAACATCTGTCAGAGTTTATTACCTCAATCCCCTCATACCTCAACCCAACACGCCTGACACCTAAAAAAGCTGGCTTGCTGTGCCATTTAAACCGGCTGTTGATGTGTAATCATGCACCCTTCTGCTTTTTCTGCAAATATGCTGCATATGTGGGCCTGTCCCCTTGGAATTGTGGGTAACAGTCGAGTGCAGTTGTCAAGGAGTTAATTGGCCCTAATTGGAAAAGTTGTTTTCTGCCATCAGCGAGAGACAGTGATGAGATTCTGTTGTATGAAATTATTTGCAAATGTGGTGTGGAAATGTTGATATTTGTAACCTGATTAATGGGAATGTGCTGAAACCATTTCTCTGTGTGATTGACATATTTATTTTACATATCTCTCAGATCAGAACCTTGCAATGACCTTGTTATTGAGTGTGCTGTGTGTTCCTGTATCACACAAACTGCAACACGATCCTTCCAAAGTAATTAGCTACAGCTTTGAATATCTAAGGAAAATTGCTTATTTTTAATTAACATACATTAGATCATTTAAATTTCTTCTGTTAAAAGTCATGTGCTGCCAAAACGACAAACATTTCGGTATAAAACCAGTACAGTATTAAAGTTTAGGCTGTTTCCGTTAAAGCAAGCTGTTCTTCTTCCTCAGATCTGAGGGCAAGGAACAGCTCTGCAGTGTTTTGGGATGGTGGAGAAGGTGGAGTGTACCAGGCCCTACTGCTGGATGAAGATCGCGGGTGGCTGCTGGTTGGAGGTCGGGACCACATCTACATGCTGAACTCCGACAGTCTGACTCAACCAGCACGCAAGGTCAGAGATCCCAGCCACTGCCTGATGTCAAACTGTCAGCATAATACAAGCAGACATCTATGATGTCATAATAGCCTCTCTGAGGGCAAAGAAGTAATGCAGGTTGAATAAAGCACTGTTGAATGTGTCTGTGGTCTGCTGCTGATTAGCACAAGAAACGATAATGACCTATTGTTTTTTTAATTTGCAAAAATGAACTTGTAAGCTTTTCCGCAGTACACATCACCACTGCTAAATAAACAAGAATCAAACTCATTCCCTTAAAATTACGTCCAGGTTACATTTTAATCATGTCATTTTAAATAATGAAATACCTAAAGATGCCTGTAGCAAATGACAAGGTCAGATATGAGGTCATGTCACAGTCACACTATGTGATCTTCAATAAGAATGAAAGCATGTCAGGGTTACTGTATGTACAGTGTGCTGATTGCTAATGATTAGGTCAATACCTGCACACCATATCCATCTGGAAATCATCAAAATTTGTCAGTCATGCAGCTGGTTGAGTAATTATGAACATACTCCAAAAACATGTTAAACAAACGTGTTCAACGTGTCAAAAATGTTTGTGTCTTTTGCGGAACATTTTTACAAGAACATTGATATGATCACGTATACTGTAAATATTTCATTCAGTAATGACAGGTAAATGTTGATTGACTGAATAATAACCTTTAAAGGGATAGTTCAGCCAAATATGAAAATTCCTTCACTACTAACTTTGACTTGATTATTTGGCAAGTCATATATGTCATTTCAAACCCATAAGATGTTATTTTTTCCTTGAAATACATTTGTTTAAAGAATCTTCATGCAGATCTTTCAAACAATAACTATTTAAAGTGACTATGTCTGGCAAATTCCAAAAGTGACAAATGAAACTGACACTATGATAAAATGACACTATAAAAGTAGTCCATATGCTGTATTTTAAATCTTCTGAAGCCATACAAAATCTTTATGTAGGGATAGACCCAGGTTATGTAATTATACTGATAACACTGTATTTTTTTATGATAATCTTCAGCTCTGTCAAAGCTTGCATCAATACCAACAAAATGTGATGTGTTATTTTTGAACTCTGGATGCAAACATAATAATGTATTGAGAGTTTGACAGAATATTTGTTTTGGCTGAACTATTCTTCTCATAGTTTTGCTTCAAGAAAGATTTCAAGCACACAGCTTTCCCTGCTTCAGAAGCGACCCTGACTTACAACTGTAATTTGTTACTGTGTTATGCAATTCTATTTTCCGTGCTTTCAGAAAACTGCTTCTTTTTTATTTTTAGATTCACTGGCCAGCTGCACAGGAACACATTGAACACTGCAAGTATGCTGGGAAGAATCTGTCGGTAAGACGCTAGGACTTTTTACCGCTACAGCGGTAATTCTGAGTACAGAAAAACTAGAGCTGTACACATTTTTTTGATAAAGCTTTCTCATAGTCTGAGATAAGAATAAAGCATGAAAATGTATAATTATAGCTCCATAGGGAGATATTTTAGCCGGAATGTCCTGAGGGAGGGAAAATCTCTGTCTTTTGCTGGAGTTTTGACATAATTTCCCCTGTAGTCACAGTGTAACATCAGTAGGTGCATTTCTGGGTGATTTATAAAGCTCTCTTTACCTCTCTATTCTATCCAAATCACGCTCTTAATCCTTTGTGCTCTTTCAAATCACACTTTTAATCACATAATGCATGTATCTCGCAGATGGACTGTGCCAATTATGTGAGACTCCTGCAGCCTTTCAATAAAACTCATGTCTATGTATGCGGGACCGGTGCGTTCCACCCACAATGCACCTATGTTGACCTGGGACACAATCTTGAGGTGAGCATTCATGAGAGATGCACTTACATTTTGAGAGACCTTTCTTTGGTTTCAAGTCAGATTGTTTTTTGGCATAAGTGGCAGGAACACAGGTAGTATGAATGAATTTACAGGAGGGAATGGTACCCAACACCCATCGGTTGTAGCGAGTTGTTGACTGCACAGCTAAACTAACAATGAGGGTAATGGTACAAACAGAGTGAACTGTCTGTTTCTGTGTCCTAGAAACCCACGTTCCGCCTCCTCAGTCATGTTGTAGAATCCGGACGAGGAAAATGTCCGTTCAGTCCACAGGAGCCCTTTACCGCCCAACTGACAAGTGAGTTTTGTAACCCTACTGTTTATTTGACAGACTGAAAAAAACAACTGACCAAGGTTATACTAGGTGACCATTTTGTACTGTACTGTAAACACGCCCTGGTGTTTTCTTTTTTTCTGGCCTGTGGTTCACGTCATTTCACCCGTACTGCCCTGAAAAACGGCCCACAAGCCCTTCTCAGGAAGAAATACTGATGAAACACACAAAAAATGTCAATTTGTTAAACATTCCCATTTGAATTACTGGTAAATAGAACAGTGTAAACCCGCAACCAGATGTCACTAGTAAATGAGGCACACTGGAAGTTCCCTTAATCAGTGGATTTGTCATCCATATTTGTTTCTGTTGGATACTAATTACACAGTTAATTGAATGCATAAAAATTACCCAGGTGCTGTTACAATGAGGTCAGGAAATGAAACCCAGATGCAAAATGTATATTTTATTCAGTTTTTTTTACATTCCAAAGAGCCACAGTGCGTAAACCATATGTTACCTAATTAAAGGCTATTACCTTTATATGATTTAATTAACCCTTTGCACATCTGGAATAATTAAGATTTGGTATTCACACAAGCTGCAGTAAAAACACAATATTTTGTTAAAGGTTTCAGAGTCGGAGGGCAAATTCATTAAAAATGAGTGAAAAACCATCAGTCATTTAGTTATTCTGGATCTGTTTTCTGTAATCGTCTCCTGCCTCTGTCCTCAGATGGAGATCTGTACGCTGGGACATCAGTAGACTTCATGGGGACAAATGCCGCCATTTTTCGCACGTCTGTTCATAGCAGCAATCAACACTATATCCGCACTGAAGCTTACCAGGACCACTGGCTAAATGGTGAGAAATCTAAAAAAAGTTTTGTTTTATTGTTTATCATTATTTTTATAGTTGTGCTTAGCAACGTGGCCTTGTTTTGGGATGGCAGTTCTCGAATATTTTTCTTGGTTAATTGTTTATCTCATTATAAGGTATTATATCATACATGTCAGTGTTTTATTAACAATAAGATTTCACATTAAAAGTGTCACTGATAGTTTATCAGTAAATTATTGAGACACCATATCAGAGAAAGATTGTTTTGTTTTGACACACTTTGTATGGTGGAATTATAAACAGTGTAATGTTAAGGTGTAATGTCAACATTAATGTGTGTTTTACTTATTACTGATGTGTGTGTGTGTGTGTGTGTGTGTGTACTCATAAAGATCCCATCAATTGCGTCCTTTGTCCTTTGAAATCACAAAGAACGGAAAATAATAATTTATTTTGATTTTTTGATAGTGTTAAATATATTTAATCTAAATTGTTGATATTGTATGTGTGTATGCAAACTTAAAAATGCTGTTTGATCACATTATATGAACTTTGTCGCCTCTGTCGTTTAACAGAGCCGGAGTTTGTGGGATCATATTTTATCCCTGACACGCACAGCTTGGACGATGACAAAGTCTACTTCTTCTTTAAAGAGACCGCTGTGGAGTCCAACCAGCTGGACAAGCGCATCTACAGTCGAGTGGCTCGTGTGTGCAAGGTGAGCGCCAAGTCACGCACTGTAATGAGCCAATAAAACCACAAAAATGGATCCAAAAGAGCTTTTGTCTTGTGTCCTGAATCAATGCGTCTTTTGTTTGCATTAATGAATGGACTTGTAAACCTCTGAAACTTTCTTTGTGTAGTAGAAGAAGCATTGTGTATCAAATAATGAATTAATAAAACTTATGAATGTGCTTAATTTATTCTCATTGGATTTACCACAACATTCAATTTTAATATCATAGTGTTTACATGACTTATTGTATAGCTTACTATTATAATAGTTATTTGTAAGCAACTATGTGTCTAACAAATTGTACTATGCAGAATTTTCAACGCAGCATTCAAGCCTTGCCCAAACTTTGCAAAACACACTTTGCATAGTGTACCATTCAGTATTTTCATAAAGACTGCTATTTCTGACAAATGCCTGTTTGTTTTTTAATATTATAAAAATTCCAAAATGACACTGGGAAGTGCGGAGGTCCAAACAACAGTTATTATTAATGTATATAGAACATAACATAGAGATATGGCACTCTTTATAATATGGAAGTACTTTAATGCCATATACAGTAATTGTTTGCATGTTCTTGGTGTGTTTATCAGAATGACATTGGAGGAAAGAGAAGTTTAATTAATCGATGGAGCACCTTTCTGAAGGCTAGACTGGTGTGTTCAGTACCAGGACCTGGAGGCATGGACACACACTTTGATGAGCTGGGTAGGTTCACTCACTCTGATTGCACACCAGCCACTTGTCTCATAGGGCCAGTTAACTGATCAACATATAACTGATCACTTACTTAACTGATAAATAACTTGCCCTCTCTCTGAAATCCACTATTATCCCATTTTCTATACTATTTTTTCTTCTAGAGGACATTTTTCTCCTGGAGACCAAAGATCCACAGAATCCAGTCATCTACGGCGTCTTTTCTACTTCTAGGTGGGAACATTACCCTAATCCCCTAAACATTTTCTAACCACATTCCCTATTAATAACATATTGGTTTACCTCACAATTCCTGCTTTATCATTGGCTCCATCCAAATTTACCAATCAGTCACACTCATTCACATTTAACTAGCCCTTCCAGGTTCTCAGACACTATTGTTTGTTTCAACAACCTAAATCTGATTATCTAGTTTATCCAGGGAACTCAAATCACCATCAAACACCCCTAACATCAACAGCCTGGTCATAGGATGACATTCTCCCCACCCGATCTATCTAGAATGATCTATCTTGGTTCTCCTGCTCAAGCAATGGATAGCTTGAGGCCATTTAGAAGGTTCAAAGGTCACCAAGCTTTAGGGACTGTTATTCTAACCTGGCATCAGACTAATACACATTTCCTTGCATCTCTGTTCTCAAAAGTTCTGTCTTCAGAGGCTCGGCTGTCTGCGTCTACTCCATGGCCACCATCAGAGCTGCCTTTAATGGGCCCTTTGCATACAAAGAGGGGCCAGATTATCGTTGGATGGAGTACAAGGGGAGGATCCCTTATCCGCGGCCAGGGACGGTGAGTGTGCTACTCAACATGGAGGAATTATGATTATGTGTGCGGTGGGGTCAAGATTAAGATATGTTGTATACTGAGGAATAACTGAAATTTAGTTTGGGTTTTTTTGCTTTACAATATCGGACTTTGGGGGAGGGAGGCGAATGACATCCGCGAGCAATCTCCAGGTGATCCATCTCCTGGGTGCTTTGTTCTGGTTTGCAGATGTGGTGGCAAAGCATTGAAAGCATTGACATGCTGCTAGCCACTCTGTACACTAGCTGCATTACCTCATGGGGGCCGTAAAACTGTCGTCAGGCACTCTGGGGGTCACACATCAGGGCGGTTTGTGAAGTGGCTGACGCATGGGCTTTTAGTGTTGAGTTCTTTAGTGACGAAGGTCAGCTATCAGGCCTGTGAGGTCTGCTTGAATAGTTGTTGAGGTCACAACGACATTGTTGTTGTAAACGAAAGTTAACACCTTTAACTGCAGTTAGATCTCAAATGATCCAATTACAATCACATTAAAATTAAATTAACCTAATTTAGACTTAACATGTATCTGTAAAACAAATCTCCTTGTTTTAAATTCATTTAGCCAGCTTATGGTAGTAGCTAAATAAACATTTTCTGAATTCTTAAAGCAACAATTTACCTAAAATTATAAAGTCTAGAAAATAATTTGAAGAATCTCAGAAGTGTACAATAAAAGAATACAGTGATCAAGAATCAGAAACAAAGCCATGATTTCAGAAGACCTATAGTGTACTATTCTTTTCCAACTGCATTTCTCAATAAGGAAAAACAAGTATTATGATGCTCACCATCTCATACAGTGGCCAAAATCCACATCTGCACAAATGTTTTGGACTATTTTTACCTTTCTCTGGAATGGTTGAGAAATAAATTCAGTTGAATCTTACATGATATGCAAGATATGAACAAGATATGATATGAACTAGCTTGACCTATGACCTAATGAACTAAATTTCTGCCTTATCTTTCAGTGTCCTAGCGAGACCTATGACCCTTTGCACAAGTCCACCCGTGATTTTCCAGATGATTTGGTGAGCTTCATGAGATCTCACCAGTTGATGTGGGAGCCAGTGGTGCCCATCCACAGACGGCCAGCCTTCATGCAGATCAACGCCCCCTACAGGCTGAAGAAGCTTGTGGTGGACAGGGTTGATGCAGAGGATGGCCAGTATGATGTCTTGCACCTAGGCACAGGTGTGTTGGAAAACCAAGGACTAAGAATATATTCGACATGCTGCCAAATCCTACCCACAATTCCACACTGCAAAAACATTATTTTTAACCAGGAATTTGTTCTTTTTTCTAGGAAATAGTCAAAACATTATGAAGTAAAATAGCATTAAAAATAAGGATAATATATCCTAAGTTAAGCTTATGTACCCCAGGGATAAATCTAATGAAACTGACTGAGGTTTATGCTTAAAACAATAATGTATTATTTCCATTTATGCACTAGGCAGGTGCTTCTGTATATAGTGACTTATAAGGTCTTTAAAGGTTCGCTTTGTATCAGTTTGTCTGTTGCCTGGCAATCGAACCTGTGATCTTGGCAACTTTGAGCTATCTTACAACCGGTGTGGTTGTAAGAGCTATCTTTGAGCTATCTTACAACTTTGAGCTATATACCAGTACTGCTGGAGCCTGGATACATTGTTAATCTGGAATGCGTAAACTCTATCAAACTCGACCTCTGTTCCCATGCCGGTCACCGGTCCTGTTGCCTGGGATCAACCTGATATTCCGACAAGGCAATGTTTATTTTCCTGTGCAACATTTGCCCCTCTGTGGATTTGTGGAGCTCTGCCACTTCTAAGTGAATCATTTAGGGCAAATAAATTCTGTGTTCAGGGCAAATATGCTTATCCTATGTGTACTGAGAGCATGCTTACATTTGTACTGTGTAAAGAAGTCAAACACTGTAACAGCTGTGACCCCTTAGGCTGCTGTGTAAAGCTGCATGGCACGCTATGTTGAATTCAATATGTTGTAAAGCTGAGTGCTCATTTACCATGGTAACTAAGGAACTGTTTATTATTGGATGTGTTTAAAGGTGATATGTGCAGTTTGTGCAACTAGCAGTGCCAAAAGGAATCTGTTTGTTTGGGCTGTCTAACTGGGCAGCAATATTGGCTGAGCTTTTGGTGTGAGTTTAGGGTGGGGCTTCCTGTTTCTCCAACCAATGGCAGATGGGGAGAGGGTTTGATCATAAATCAATCCTTAAACTCTGCTAATTTTCAGGTTTAAATAAAAATCAATGTGTCTGCATTGTGGAACCATAGTAACATACTCTTCTGTATCTCCAGATGATGGCAAGGTACTGAAGGTTATCTCCATACCTAAAGAGAACTGGGAGACTGAGCAAATCATTCTAGAGGAGCTCAGTGTCTTCAAGGTAATTTAATATGTTCTTAGTGTCTTCTTTCTTCTCTGCTGGATTGTCATACCAAGTACTGGACTCCCTCGTGACCTTTGACCCTGGGATCTTACTGGTTGTTGTTACCATGTCAAGCACTTCCCAAACAGAAATAACTTCAAAAGAGGAAAAACAGATACTCCTAAATGTCCCAGGATTCCTTAGGTGACCAAACCCAGTGACAGGCAAAGTTATGGCAGGAATACAGGGCTCCAAGTTCCAACCAGTATGGATACATATATTAGATTCTCACCTTTGTGATCCTTCAGAATATATGTATTGAACAACTAGAAATATATACATATATGTCCAAATATGTAGGCTATAATATGGTAATATATGGCTATATATCCAATTTCTGTATGGGCTCCTAAGCCACCAGGTGACATATGATAGCAGACATTGTCCATTGGCGTCCCCCAGCACTTGGAGAAAGTGAGTGGTTTTAGGAGTCATGGCCCATTTGCTGCTTGTGTTATAGAGAAGAAATGAACCAATGGAGCAGAAAGCTTTAAAACTCTGTCAAGGGCCTGTTATGATGAGCCTCTCTCATTCAGCACCAACGATGCATATCTTCCCCCTCTTTGTTCATGAGATGATTTATTTTATATGTTGACACATTTTTTCTTTCTTTCTGTAGTCTCAGACCCCAGTACTAAACATGGAGCTGTCCACCAAAAGAGTAAGTTGACCTGTTTAGTGGGTGGTCACCAAGAAAAAAAACTTTCCATTTGAGAAATTAAATGGGATGGGGCAAGCAGTGTACCCCAATATATTTCCTTCAACGAGCACAAAATTTCATCTTACACTTTATAACTGAAAAAACATTGAAGCTATTTGGCTACATTTGGTCACCCCTGTCCAAAACTATTTACAAATTAGAACATTAGAAAAGCATTAAAGGAATATTTTGAACCAAATGGCATTATGGCATAAGTGGATTACCTCAGAAAACAATTCCCATCTCCCAGTTTGGGAATAGCAAGAAAAAATGTGTGTACTGTAACACACAATTTTATGACTTCTATGTCATCTAAACTGGTAAACAAGCTAACTTTTGCATGGTATGCACAAGGAGACTAAACAGGGACATGACAAAACTACCCACAAAGTACTGTTTCCAAAGAGAAAATCAAAACATAAGACTTATTTCTGTAATTCCTAATCATAGTGTAAGTTTATCTGTCTAGAACAGTAGAACAATAGGTTTACACAAAGTTATGGCTATAATAGCAAAAATATGAGCTTCTTTAACACTATAAATATTTTTCACCAACATAAAATTTATGCTGGATATTTTTAACGATTGATTATGTTTAAAGATTGATTCATTTATTTATTTGTTAAGACTGTTTATATTTCATATACGCATTTTTCTCCTCCAGCAAGTGCTGTTTGTAAGCAGTGATGAGGGTGTGGTCCAGCTGCCCGTTCAGAGGTGTGAGCTGTACGGTAAAGCATGTGTGGACTGCTGTCTAGCTCGTGATCCGTACTGCGCTTGGGACGGATCCTCCTGTACTAACTACTTCCCCAGCAACAAAAGGTCCAGACACTTTTTGAATTGCATTCAGTACTGTATGCACATTTTTACTGGTCTCAAAACTTTATTTGTTTTTGCTTTTTAATAATTCTTTTAAAACAGTAATTTTGCTTCATCCATCATTTTGTAAAAACAGATGTACACTGCTGGTTTATAAAAGACAGTAGAAAGATCTAGAAACCAAATCAAAATGAGGTCTGCAGAATGTTATCTGGTGCTGCCTGCACATCTAAGAATATGACAACATTGGGGCTGTCCATTGGAAATGATCTCATTTTCCATCCGTGGAGTTTAATACCTAGAGACAATAGATAAATTGTCAGCTAAGCTTTCTGTTATGATTTGTTGAATTACAATAGACCTGTTTCTGAATCCTGTAATGCTATCAACCTTTGTTTGTTGTCGAAAGAGCTTAACTTGTATTTAACCCAAAATATTCCAGACAGTTCCAGTACAACACCTCAAAAACGTTCTTTCTCACCCTGTCACATAATGAATCAGTCATACAGACTGGTAACATCCTCTTTTGGTCAGTAGGCGTGCCCGGAGACAGGATGTGAGGTATGGAGACCCTTGGAGCCAGTGTCAGGACATGAGAGATGGTAATAAATGGCTTGCTGTTCACCTCCCTACCCTTGTTCTTCAGCTTTGATGAGGCCCATTACTGGAATGAATAACAAACTTCATCCTACAGTGTACAGATTGGCTAGTTACAGCCACTTATATACAGTAAAACAGTGTTTGGACTGTATACATAACTGGTATGTAGTTTGTGAACTTAGCAGAGTGTGACATAAACTAGATGTTGCATGAGAAGACATTTAATTGGAGATGGTCCCATGAACACAGAGCAATCCTGGAGAACAGCTGATTCAAGTGTTTCATTAGAATTAGCCCTAAACTCTAGGATTGTGGCCTTTAAGGAGCATTTACATTCCAGAACTTTAATGGTTTTTAAGGTTGCCGTTTTAAAGGTACCTGTGTCTCTTCAACATGTTCAGATCATGCTGAGTTGAAGTCCGTTTATGGTATAGAGGGAAACTCAACCTTCCTGGAATGTGTTTCACGTTCACCACAAGCAACGATCAAGTGGATTACTCAGCCAAATCACGGCCAAAACAGCAAAGAGGTCTGTTCACATCTTGTTGATTAGACGATATGAGCAATCATAAATTAATACATATGAGGAATGATATGCAGTAACCCTTGACCAATCAGAATCAAGTATTCCAGAAGGCCTGTTAGCATCTAATGTAAACTCCTCTCTGTCTCTTAGTTGGCTGCAGGGGAAGACAACTTCATCCACATGCAACGTGGGCTGCTCCTCCAGCACTTAATGCCTGCCAACGCTGGCCTGTACCTCTGCGTGGCCTATGAACACTCGTTCTCCCGCACATTAGCCCGCTATGAACTGCATGTGATTCCCCAGAACCGCATGCCTAGATCACAAAATGCTCGTACCTCTGACTCCAGACCTGATGGAAATTATGCGGCCTCACCACGGAGCTTCAAAGAACTTCATCTGATGGGAGTCAGTGGGCTAACGGCAGACGAGTACTGCGAACAGCTCTGGTACCGTGAAAAACGGCGACAGCAAAAACTTCGTACCCTAAAGTGGAAACAGGAAGCCGAAAATCGTAAAGCGCGAGTAAGGCGACAAACTTCACCCAACGAGCCTTTTGAATGAGATTTAACAGCAGACTTTGAATAAAGAGAAGGACATTTTGATTTTCTGTGTAGCTTAGTAGCCAAGGTAACCTTCCAAAGAGCTACAGCCAGCCACTGCTACTGTTAGAACAACATCAAAAGGCTAAAGACAATACAGACTCTGTTTTACTTCTATTATAACTAATCTCTGTTGAGCCCTTTCATTTTTTTTAGCAAAGTTTTATTTTGTAGCCTCAGAGCTCTTGCCAGCGACAGCATTTCCAGTGATTTAGCAATTATGAACTGTAACTTTAGCGCAATATAACCAAAGTACTCAGCCTGTAGCTGTCCAGCTGGTATAAATTTGCGCAGTTATTGTTGGACCTGTAGCAGAACAGATTCTACATACTTGTTTCCTGCATCATCCTGTATCATCTGTTGCTGTTGTTTATTAATTCTGCCTTCAAGTCCTCTCAGGAAGTTTTTTCTGACAAGTTCGTCATAATTACGTTGTGAGGAGCGTTTAAGCAATTTAGGTCATAATGAAACAGAAGCCTAAAGCTTCTGATATTTCTTTCTCACTTTTTAACATGATTACAAACAGGCACTTTTTATTATCTAAAATAAGAGAGCCAGAGTTCACATTGGTATGCTTGAAAAGCATCTTTAACAATCCGTCCTGAACAAACTGCTGCACACCAATAAACTGACTATTTTTTTCTTCCACTAAACAAGTAGATTATTAGTCCCTGCATCATATTTTATTGCTATTACATGTGATGGTTTAGTCAAGAAATCTCAAAGGTTTTCATTGAGCCTGGAGGTCAAAGTGTACAAATCTACCAAGGCAGGTGCCTCCACATTTAGAGGAAGTCTGTATACTTTCTTACACAACTCAGGACTTGCCCTTCATATGTTTCCTTCCTCTGCAGGAACAATTTCTGTTGCTCTTTCCTGAAAACATCCTTGAGTAAATATTGTGCTCATTTTATGACTCTTTGCATGTTCTTCTCAACAGAAAAGCAAATCTCTCTAAAAAGCTCAAGTCAAGTATTAAACCCACCAGCTTTCGCTCTGTACTGTGTGTTTTAGATATATTCGTGTGTTGAGACATCTGGGAAAGATAAAGCACAAGAAATGGCCCCACATATCTAGCAATGAGCTTTTTAAATGATCTTCACTGGCCATGAAAATGACTTACAGGATCCTCGTGGCTTTGTTCTTCTCTGTTGCAAATAAATGGAAAGTTGTGTCACTGCCTCACGGTCAAATTCCAAGTCAGTCCCTTATGGATCAGATTGTGGGTTAGATAGATACATAAAGTGAAACGTTTGATGCAGAAAGCCTGAATGTATATTGACTGTATAACAGTTGCCAACGTTGTGTTGCATATACATCTTAAGAAATCAGAATTTCAGAGAATCCCACGAAAACTTTTAAGAACGTTCATTTGGGATTTCAGCCAAAAAAATCTAAAGAAAAACAAAATATATTTTGCAAGTAAAATGTAGCTTATTTTTAACATTGAGACATTATTTTCATGACAATTAAGCACATTTCTTCCATCTCTTCTACTGTAATACTTTCTAATTTGATACTATTAATGATAACATAAAACATTACCGTATTGCATTCTGGAATGACAATTCTGGAATTTGGGCGGAATTAAACTATATATAAAAAATAATAACAATGCAAAAACCCTCACTGTTTATTCTGAGCTCTGGATTTTATTATGCGCTCAAGAATATTTCTTAACTGTAAATGTGGCTTGATACAGTAAATATATTTTACCACCTTTAGATTTTGTTAATGTATATTTTTACAGCGCCAGTGCCAAAGCGCTGTTGAAGCTAAGAAGAGCATAGCTGCATTTTTCATGAGTGATCAGTAAGCTTTCAATGGTCTTTTAACCAACCAAGCTATAATTTTTTACCTGATAATAATAAGCTTTTTGAATGTGATGACAACTGTTTCGTTTTCATCTTATTTTTAGTCTCTAAATGCTAAATCATTTAGTCATCTTTTAGTCTGTCGTAGCATTTTTCTTATAGGTCTGTTTCTCATGTTTGAAGTTTTGTTTTGTGACAGACACATTTGTGATTAGGCTATAACTTAAATGTACAAGAGCTTACCTTTGGTTTAACTTTTCTGAGATTTGATGATTTTATTGTACAGCATTACATTCTATAATTTTTGTGTGCCAGATAATAAAAACAGTAAAATATAATTCAAGTATTCTTAATCACTTTCTATGAGTTATGTGAAATTCAAGTTCAAAATTCTTCAATGGCGCCCCCTATTGGACTACCTGAACAAACACGCCTGTTATGCCTTGGCTAGAAATTTGTCAGTATTTCAGTATTTGTCAGTTTATCTTATTGTGGGGGTGACAAACTCGTTTGGTTTGGTATACAGGCGTTATTCCATCAATAATAACTCAAGAGAGACGCAGCAGTGTTACTGACTGTGTTTAATGACATTAACATTATGCAGCAAATGTTAAAGAGTATTTACTGTTTCCTGAGACAGAAAGTTGCGTTCTCCAGAATACATAAAATGCATTTCAAATGTGTTCAAATATGATGCATTTCGTCAGTGATGCGTCAATGTACGTTTAAGTTTGGGTGGCAGATGTGGCCTAATGGTTAGAGTGTTGCTGGTTCGAGTCCTAATGTCAGCAAGGAAAACAACTGAGGCCTACTGGGTGTGTGTACACGGTTTGCAGTGTGTCACAACTCACTACTCCAATGTGTGTGCACTAACTGGATAGATTAAATGCACTGAACAAATTCTGAGTATGGTTCATCATACTTGGTCAGCACTTCATGTCACACCACTTCTCTTTATATATTTAGTCTTGTGCTTATGGAAACCATAGAGAAACGTATGATCTTTAATGTCCAGCAGAGGACAGCAGTGCATGCTCGGATACTAACAAAATGAAAAACGAAACGGTTTTAGATTTGTAGTTAAATTTATTTAGAAATAATAAAACTTATATTTGTTTTAATCCAAGTTAACATTGTCATTTGTTGACTTTATTTATGAATTACATATTCCTTTTAAGGAATATAAGATTAGTTCATTTCTGATCGTTTACAGTAGATATCATTATTGCAAACTGTATGTTTGATTGAAAGTTTCTTTGTAATTTCACATAAAGCTACACATCTCTGATGTCACACCAAAAATAATAAATGTAATCTGCTCTTAGGATACTGTTCTGTGTGGTTGGGGTTTCTTCTAAAGCTCTGTGGTGTTTTGAACCTGACGAAGAAATGTTTTCTGGGTCACAGCACAGAAATGTGTGTAAATCTAAATTATTATGACCAGAATGCTTCCGATTTGTGAGTTTCTGACATTGAATTAAAAACATTGGAGTATTTCAGTGATCAGCTGGAGTATTTCAGTTGAGTTTTATTTTAAGTGTGTATTTTCCTGTCATAGATCACGTGGTATGAAGCCACAGAGACTTACCAGAACATACCAGTAACTTTAGGAGATATAATAATACAAACTGTAATGACCTGATCCTCTAATGTAGATGCTCTTTATGTTATACATATAAGATTATGAATTTTAAAACAGCAATTTACAAAACAAGTACTCTCTTTAACCCAATTTATCAATGCTGTAACATAATATACTAATGGTCTGCATATTATAATGACTAATACACAAAAATAATGTGTTTATGTGACTGTGTGTCACATAATTTAAAATGAAACAGATTAAAAACACTTTTGAACTATTCTGTTACAAGAATCAGACTGAATGTAATGTGCTACTATACCAGATAGCTGGAGAATTCTTACCATCACAGCTTCCTTGTTGATTTTTGACATGATGTGAACTTTTCATGTTTAGTAATCTCTCAAACTGCATCATGAGAAATTGGAAATCTATGTATGTTTGTTATTATATTATATATTTTTTTAAAATATAATATAGTTATGACACTTCATGCTTGATTTTAATTAGGGATGTTAAATTCAAAGTTGTTTTTGGTGGGTTAGGAGTCATGCAGCTACAAGTTCTAAATCAACTTCAAAGAAACCTCTTAGTATCACCATGGCTTGATTGGTCTGCGGGTGAGAACAAGCTGGTATAACCAAAGTAGAGTTAATTACATTCCTTAAACAAATATGTTCCTTTAACATGCAACATATAAACCTTAGATACAACTACCTAAAGGAATCATGTCTTGTCAGACCATGTGCACTTATCTCCCGTTTTGTTGTTGTTGTTTTTTTGGTAAAGATCAGTGCAAAAATGTCATAAGAAGGGTGTGGATGATTAATTTCCTTCCCTCATATAAAATGTTAAAATGTTTGTGTTAAAAAGTTTGTAACATTCTCTGATTCTTGACACCACATGTTGTTTAAATCTAGACAAAGGGGCACAAGAGCACAAACACAGCCCATCATTGCAAAGAGCAGCAACTGCAGTGCCACTCTTTCCATCTGAGGTTTAGACATTGAGGTGCACAAATGTTTGCATGTATGAGAAAAACATTGCAGTTGGTTCAAGGTTAAACCTCCAATGTAGTCAAAGGTAACACACTATTGAAGTCGTTGGTTACCAAGTGACCAAACCAGTGGAATTCTTTTCTGTTTCTTTTTTTGTTTTTTCATAAACAAAGTTAAACCACATTGGTACCCATTTGCAAACTTCTCTTTTCTTTCTTTCTTTCTTTCTTTCTTTCTTTCTTTCTTTCTTTCTTTCTTTCTTTCATCAAAGCATATTAAAACATAACTTGTGCAAGACATATTTTATTACCATCAGACAAATATGAAGAAGGAGACCAAATACATTAAGTGCTATATAATATATAATGCAAACTATCAAAATCTATAAAAATCTCAAGATGCATTATGTTTAACAGATAAAGCTATACTAAATACAGCTAAGAAAACTATATTCATTGTATGGTTCAGTTTAATGAATAATTTGCTTTAAAAATAAGTGAGGGGCTCATAAGAATTGTTTATTTTAACCAGTTTATTATCATAATTGTTGGGAAAACACATTTGATCATTGCAGCTTGTTAGCTGTAGTGTTGTGTGAATATAACGCAAGATTAAACACAGTGGTTTGGTCACACAATGCTGCTGCTAGCAGCAGCTATGTTTGAAAAACCACACAAGCATTAAAATACTTCTGTCACACTACATAATAATATAAATAAGGCAGTTACCTCACTACTTTTTTTATATAACTTAATTGTTTGTTTATGAACACTGCTGTTGATAGTAACTAATCTATTAGTTGTAACATGAATGAACTCAGTGGGCAACAATTATTTTTACTGCTGCTGGTTTTTGAAAAAACCCTAATGTGTCACCTTGATTCCTATTATAGCCCTCGAGCTGTTTCAAAACCGTTTCGTGAGAACATTTCAGTCAAACCAAAGACAGGAAGTTCAACTCCCATTCAATGTCTTTCTCAGATTTTTTAATCACTGTTAATGTTGAATCTGATGAGAGAAAATGATTTAAATGACCACTGCAACATTACACACATTTTCTTCTGATGAGTTGGAAGATCCAGACAGAGAGTTGGAAATATTATTGTGAGACATGCACAAGTCAGTTAAGCCAGTAAGAAAAAATTAAGTTTAAGATAACCATAATGTGAATAATAAGGCCTTATGTTGATGGTCCATATAGGCTATTCACAACAGAAAGGTGTTTTTTTTACTTTTGGCCACATCCAACAATTTGTTTGTCAAAAATGCTAATGCTTAAATCTTAAATACAAAAGCACACACAGACCATCACTCTCTCAACACTTAAATACATTATACTCAACTCATTAGCCAAATATGAATACAACACTCCACACTGAATGTTTGTTAAAACACTTTATTTTACCAAACCACACTAGATAACATCAGTCACACATCTCAGACACTTTATTTCTGTTGGTTACTGACAAAAACAGACATTTTCAATCTATACAGTCATTTCACTTAGCTATGTTAATGTTTCCACAGATTATATATTGCTATATTGTAAAGTTTTTCCAGGGAAAGTGAATAAGAAGCATGTATTCCTATTATTAAAATCTGAGGAATCGAATGGATTTTAAAGTATGTTGATATAAATTGCAATACACTGGTCACAACTGATAACTTCCTTTTTAGACATTTGAGTGGAGGTTTAGGTTAACTTAAGCTACAGCTCAACACAACTGTCAGCTACATTGTGGTTGGTTGTTGCACAAAGTTCTACAGTTGCAATAACATCATGAAAACCAATGAAGACAATAAAGAAAATGGTTGTTTATTGAGATTTTTCGAGAGTTTTAACTGTTGCTACTTCAGTTCGATTTTTTAGAATATGTAAGATTACACAATGCATTACTAATACTGTTGTGAGATATATATTCAGGTTAGACATACTTGTGTTTGCAATTTTTGCAGCTTCAAAGCAGCTCAGATGCTATTGGCCTTGCTGGGTTGAGACTTTTTAACGCAGCTTTGAAGAAGTCTATACTTTGAAGAAGTCTTTACTTTCTTCATGTTGTGACCTACATTAAAACACAAGTGAAGTCCACTGCTGTTTTTTAATTATTAGCAGAAGAAAATGCTAACCCACATCAAGCAAAAGAAGTCAAGACCTAGAGTGACCTTATGGCAATACAATAAGATTTCTTTATTGTTTAACAACACAGTTCCATTTAAACAAGTGAACAATACTGTCTTAGAATGATACAGTATATGGTTACAATGTTACAAAGTACAAATATACTACAGCACCTGAGTGACAGAGAAGGAAAGACAGAGAATGAAAGGAAACTAGACATGTAGAAAAATAGACAAGGTTTGAAGCTCAGACTAATGGCCTGTATACTGTAGTTGCCCCTGAAGGCAGATCTTAGTAATCCAGGCAGAATGGTGATGCATTAATGTTTACCATTATGAGATAACCTTTACTCAGATTAAGGTTAAAGCTACAGTCTAGTCAAAGGTGGGATTCTATTAGTCATTGGTTGCAGACTGACCAAAGAAATGGAACATATTTCTGGTTTTGGTTTAACACTTCAGTTGAGTTTAACCACACTGTACACATAGCCTACTTCTTTTTCCTTTTTTTCATTTTGTTAAAACACTTGAAAGCAAACCAGTTTAGTTTGTTAAATAAAAATAGCAGACATGTCAACCTTTAAACTGAGTTTTTATTTTTTTAAACAAACAGACATCTTACAGATCTTAAACAGGCAAAATAATAAACAGCCATTCAATGGAAATCTTGCAGATATTACAAACTCTTTCCAGGCCAATGACTTGATCAATCAAGCGTCTGTGAAATAATGAATAATGTGTTCTCTGTTCTAAGAACTTCCCTTTTTAGCAAGATCTAATTTGCAGAAGTAGAGAAATAAAGACGCTTACAACAGCTGCTTACAGTAGAAGTTTCATTCAGACATTTCTAAAAAAAAGAAGTTATTGCAAAACAGGTATCACTGAGTAAGATGATGACACGCTATGATGACACAAAGCTCTTAAACATATTTTATCTAAAGCATGTCAAAATTTAATCATGTTAATGTCATACAGACTAAATCTTTCAGCAGCAGAAATTTCAGCGTTACATTGACATCAAGAAAACTGTTTTATTATTATTATTATTGCTTAAATATCTATTTTAATATTGATTAAGGTTACTTAATACATCAGTTTGTGGTAGGCTTAATGAAAGTCCTTAGCCAAAGAGGTAAAAATGCTGGTTTGAGGGATTGGAATATAAGAAAACAGGAATATAAATAAGTTATACAAGCCTGCACTGTACAAGACAAATATAAGATTAGTTGTATTCTTGTGTTTATGACTCTGGCAGTTTTAGAGCAGCATATGTGCTGTTGTCTTGGCTGGGCCGAATATTTTTACGTAGTTTGGAAAAGTCCACAGCCACATACTGAAAGATCAACAGAGAAACAGTATTAGGATTTAAACTGCTGTTGATCCTGAACCAAAATGAGTGTTTCATAATCCAACCAACAGTCTACTTGTTGTAGTAACAGACCAGTGATGATATTGATGGTTTTACCTGTAGTTGGTTTGGGTCTTGAGGATCTTCTTGTGTCTGCTGTACATCAGTTTTATGATGTCTTGAGCTGTTTTCAGATATTTTCCAACATCCATTTTTAAGAACACAAAATAGTCCTAAGAGTGACACAATGATTTTAGATTGGGTACATGATGTCCTTCTTTTAATGTAGGACATTATCAAGATATAGGGTTAAAATTTATATGAATGAATTAGTACTGTTTGGTGATGTAAATTGTTACCAATTCAAAATTTGAGTAATTATTTAAAAACAATGCTGTGGTGAGACAAACTTATTATTTAAGGAGAATATTATGTAGCACCACACTGTATTTCTAAGGTAAAGACAAAACCTCACTCACCTATGACTGTAATGATGACAGCACCATTCAACACACCAGATATAATAGTGAAAGTCCTCCACTGTGTTAAATGATCTTGTGTGTGATTTTCACACACAGCTAATGATTGAGTTGGTTCTGTAAAGAGAGTTTCTGCAGTCTGTTATGATACTGACTGTTATCAGTCTACATTTCATATACCTGACTTTATACTGACTTAAATTTTAAAAACACATTCAACAAGAAACCAAAAGGAGGCTCCTTAATGTTTTTTAACATATATCTTTAAGATTAAGTGTGTAATAAATGTCAGAAGAAAATGACTAATGTTAAAAATCACTGAAATGTACTTACCAGGGATGAGCAGTCTTGTGCTGTTACTGAGTTTTGGAGGTGTATCTGTGTTCATACAGTAATAAACTCCTAAATCATCATGAGTGACATTATATATGACCAGACGATGTTTAGATTGAACTGAATATTTGTTTTTAAATGTTTCATTTAAGTAAAAAGCTGATGTTGGGTTTGAGAATGACTGCAGAATCACTGTAGGAGAATCTGATTGTTTCAGTGAAATCCAATAAACCTCTTCTTCATCCAGATCACAGTTTATAGTCACATTTTGACCCAAATCTGTTAGTTGATCTAAAGTCTCAGCAGTTTGACACAATATTAATACATCTAGAAGATAGAAAAAGTGAGATAATAGACAATGTAAGATAATATAAAGTCTATAATTACATAAAACCAAGATAAATAAAAATAAGATAGATAGAAAAGTCTGTAATTACACAAGGCCAATGTGAAGCCATAATATAAAACTATTTATCACAAAGAAAGATTAAAAATCATCTGTAAATATATTTATAAAATGCAACTTACAGAGCTGAATATGAATAATCCTCATATTGTACCTTGATCAGGACATTTCAATATAACAAAACCTGCTTCCCTTTACATTGTGTTTAAGATGAACTCTACTGCAGAGCTCTGAAACAAAGAGAGGAAAAGTCAAGTTTGCTCTGAGGACATGGAACAACTTTTTTCAACGATGAATTCCTGTTTATCATAATCACTGTTGTTAAAACTGCACAGAACTTTTGACTCTGTCGACACCTGTGGTTGAAACATAAAATTACAAGTAACTGAAAATTTAATGGTCATTTCATTTTATATCAATGATTAATTGATGTCAAATAAATTAAATTAAATTAATTAGCAATTTCTTTATTTTCTTTATTTAATAACATTGTTAAGAGGAGGAGAGCTCAAATCCTAAAAGAGCACACACATATCTGACATATCTGATATCTTATGATTGTTGTATTTTCGCAGTTTGCTTAACTTTAATATTTCCACTATGAAAAGTTGGATTGATAACATTCATTTAGGCCCCAGCTCAGAAAGTGCGAAGGGCCTTATTGTTTTTAAAAGGAATTAATTGTTGAAATGTATTTTTTTCAAAGGTTGTTTTTCTTGTTTTTCTTTTTTAATTAATTATTTTTATTGATTTATTTAAAGATTTGGGAGTGTAGAGCACTTTTGGGGGTTTGGAGCACTTGCACATGCTCAGAGTCTTCAGTCATTAGGCATAGTCAAAGGCTGGCATATGTGCGTGGCTGGGGGCTCTGCAGCACACCCTGTTACGAAGCCCATAACCATACATACAGTATACTTTCATACTTACATATATGAAAGTTGGAACATATGTTAATCTCATCAACACAAACAAAATTTTGGCAGATACTTTTATCCAAAGTGACTTACAGTGCATTTAAGGTGTACAATTTATCAGTATTGTGTACTGTAACAATCAAACTCACAACCTTTATACTGCTTATTCAATGCTCCACCAACTGATCTGCAGGAACCATCATGGTAGTTCCAATGTCTTGAAAGATGTTGCCATGAGGCAATAAATTTATGCTGAAAAATTAAGAAAACAGGAAGTGTTTTACAACTCACATCAATCTCTTGGTCATGCAAGTATGTGCTCTACAACATCAGGAAGCTCAGACCTTTTCTGTCTAAGCATGCAATGCAGCTCCTATTCCAAGAAATTGTAATATCAAAGCTGGACTATTGCAATGCACTACTGGCCAGCTTTCCAGATGATGCAACCAAACCCCTGGAAATTATCCAGAATTGTCTGATTGTTGTTCCCTCACAACGAGGTACCAGATTGTCTCTAAGACATTCTGTTCCTTCCTGGTGGAATGAGCTCCCAGCCTACCCCCAAACTGCTGAGACCATCACAACCTTAAAAAATAACTGAAAAGTACACCTGTTCCGCAGACATCTGACTAATCCCCAAAGTTATGTATGTTTAATCTTTTTCATGTTTTAAAAAAAACCTTCCCTTTTCTACTGTTTGCCCTGTCCCCAGCATAAGAGCTATTACTACTTGTAAATGTAGCTTTGTAGACAGGGATGGTTGACTCATGTTAAATGCTCTCTCTCTTTATAAGGCGCTTTGGATAAATGCATCTGCTAAATGAATAAATGTAAATTTAATATAAATTTCTTACGTCTGCTACATACATTGAGTTATTTATCCTTAACTTATGTTTGGTCGTGTGGGCTGATGACATTGTTATGGGTATAGTGAGTCATGGTTATAGCACCACCAACTGGCAAGAGTAATGCCCCCGTAGCTCCTCTTTTTGACAAAAGTGGTGGGGCTAGCTTTAGACCATTTTGGGTTTATTGTAGAATCAGATGTCCCATGACTCAACCAAACCTTGTCCTCTTTGTTGCATATGCCTTGGGTGGGAATAATTTAAATGAGGGAAATTGTGACTGTTTCTAGAAGAAAAATCAAGTCTAAAATTGTTGATAATGACCCCTAGTGGTCGTGAGAACTTCTGTTGTGTTGTGGCTTGATTTCTGTAATCACGCTGTGGTTTGATTCTGTTGTATTGTTAACTTATGTTTGCTTTTTAATTTAGTTGTGTTGTGCACTACTGGGCCACTGTACTTCTGAATGCAGGGAACACAATGAGTGCTGGATAAAGTAAAACATTGTAGTGGCCTACAATCCATTAATGATAGTCTCCAACCTGAAAAGAGGCCGTTGCCCTGCAACAAATATAACAGAGTGCTACGGGTGCTGAGCTTTATCATGAATAAACCACAGCTAGGACTCGAACCATTTTATTTAAACAAAAATACTATAAATACTTGATGTTGTGTCACTAAATGTTAAATACTGAGCAACAGAATTACAAATTAAGTAAAATAGAGAGAATTTAAATTATAGATAAGTTTAAAGACCACAGTGGTATAATGCTTGTTCAGGCTGTAAAATCTGAACCTGTGGATTATACATTAAATCTAATACAACAGTATTCATCTGCACAGCAAGATATGTTATCTTATATTAGCCTACTATACACAATGTTATATGTGACAGTTTGATCAGATATTGAAATGTATTGAAACACAGAAATGTTTCCTCTCTCTCATGTGGATATGCCCTTTTCAACATCACAATATGATCATGATATCATCACAGAATTCAGAGTTTCTCAGTTGAAAATGATTGATCAGCTTGATCATTCATGTGCTGGAACTTTCATAAAAACAATATTTCTGACTCCACTTGAAGGCCACATACAGTAAGAACACTTGATCATATCTTTAGGCCCAGGGGCCAACAATCAACATTACAAATATATTATTTACAATAGACATATTGTTAATAGTTCTCCTGGAGGATCACCGTCAAGTAGAGTTTAGCCCCAATACAAATCAAACACATCTGTCCAAAACCAACAGAGCACCAGACTACCACATCTTTCTAATTATAAGTTGGAGCTTTCTTTTGGTAAAACATCATATGCCAAACAATCCAAAAGCACTATCTATTTGAACTCCTTTTTGCACAGCCAAAGAGTACAGAGTAATAATCGACTGGAGTTTAAGAAAACCATATTACCTTGACAGAAAATATTAATAAAAACGAGCAAATGAACTAGACTTGCTGAAATGAACATGTTTTCATATATTGGGGTGCAACGGATCGCAGTTGATCCTACCGACCGTTTGGCATGCACGTGACCCACAGATTATATTTACTCATTTTTTTAACTTGCGGATTAATTTTAATTTTTTAACGATCGCAGAGTAAAAGAGTTTTCCCCCCACCGATATTGCTTTATAAGTCATTTCATAACTATACAGAGCAGTTGCGTTCACGTGAATGGGGCATGTTAATCAGTCAACAACAATGGCTAGCAGAGGAGCAGAAGAACTTGAAAAGCCTCCCGCGTCATTCAAATCACATGTATGCTAGGGTTGCTAGGGTGTGGTCAGGAAGGTGCCAGGGCAATACCTAAAGCCCACTGAGAGCTTGAGTCAAATAAGCCCACCCACATATTTCTACAATGTTCTAATGCTGAAATATGGCTTATTAATTTTATTAAATGGTGGCTAGGGTATAGTAAGTGGTTGCTAGAGTGTAGCTAGACAGATAACAGGGTAAAGCCAATAGAGGGATGTGTGTGTGATTCAAAAGAGCCTACTCCCACGTCTCTATGATGTTCTGGTGCTGAGATATAGCTAATTCATGTTGGTTGCTAGGGCGTGGCTGGACAGTTTCTATAGTAATAATTAAAAACTACTTGCCACTTGTCTCTGTGATGTTCTGATGCCTCTCACCTTTTTTTAAATGGAAGTCAATGGGGTGGTTGCTAAGGTACTGTAACTGGTTGCTAGGGCATGGTTATGAAGTTGAAATGTCACCATGTGTTGCTGCTTACTAAGCTGAGCGATATAAGCCCCAAGTTTCTGACATTCTGATGCGGAGCTATAATGTCGCAAAATTCAGCCCAGTGTTAAGTCTATGGAATTTCGCCCACTTTTTGTACACCCTAAAACATCAAACACCTGATCACTTATAAAAAACATAGCACACCCCTCCTCAATAAGCCGGCTCAAGAGTGCATTACTTATAATCAATTAACTGCAGTCTAGGTTATGCTATTTTTATGTGAAATTTTTATTTTGAAGAATATTAGCCTAAGTTATTGATTGCCTATGAAATATGATAATATAAGAAATATAGTTAATTAAATCCACTTCAGTTGCAGAAGTCTGACTGATAAAAGTAATATTTCACTATAATTTCACTATAATATCTTATATATTTTAACATTAATAACATTAGGCCAACATGATCGACAGGTATGTATATGTATGTATAAAGAATTGAATAAGAGTTAAAGACATTGACATTTTGTAGTAGCTAGCATTGAAGGGCTAACATAGTTTGCCTGTCAGTTTTAATTGAATGCACTTAACAGTAATAAAAGGTAGGTTAACATGAGTTGAAAATTGGGTAGGGCTGCTGTTTTTCTGTTTTCTACAGTTGCTGCTTCATCTGTGTATTTTCTCTTCTGATAAACAGAGGTAAGTAACTGAAACAAACTCTGTTTTAAAGGTAACTAATTATATTGCATCAAAATGCCAGATTGGGTGTCTGCAGTTAAAGTTTTCTCTCATTTCAGCTTCTCTGCAGGACACAGTTGAAAGTTTTATTGGAGTTTCTGTTGTCCTGCCATGTTCATCAGAAACAAAGCTGCTGTTGATGAAGATATTAATTCCTGTGCTTTTGTGTTTTTGTGCTGTTATGTATTGCATTTATATTGTGGAAAAGCGGTAATAAAACCTCTAGATCAGAGTGTCTGTCCTGTAGAGTTCGGGACAGACAGTCATCAAACAAATTTGAACCAGCTAATCAGGATCAGTAGAATTTCTCAGGGCTCCAGATTAAAATATGTACTTTTATGTACATTTAAAAACCAAAGTATACTTTACTGAATGTTTAGAAAGTTGTTTAAGTTCTAAACACATTCATTTCATCAAGTCTAATATTTTTAATTATTATTTTTTATCAAGGTAAACTGGTAAATATATTTTTTAAACTGCTTAAAGGAACAGTTCAACCAAAAATGAAAATTCTCTTACAATTTACTCATGCTGATGCCATCCTAGAAGTATAACTTTCTTCAGCTGAACACAATAAGTTATATAAAATAATATTCTGGCTCTTCCCAGAATTTGAAGCTTCAAAAAGTGAATACATCATACATACAAATAATCCATACAACTCGAGTGGATTAATAAATGTCTTCTAAGCTTCAAAACCTCTGAGCTTTTCGAATACTACATTTCTCTAAGCCACATTAACTTTTAATCATCTGTTCTGAATGTGTGAAATCAGGTTCTTAATGTTGCACTAACAGAGTTTCACAGCTGTAGTTCATCACCTATAGACATGATCCACTAACATTCAGCTGCCCATGTAAACATCCTATAACTGTAATGGACTTGATGCTGATTGGTCAGAAGGGAGATTGGTCTTATCTGTGTTTTCTTATATGTTTCTCTATCTTTCACATGATTGGACCAGCTTTAATTAACTCTGCACTTGTGATTGGTGTAGTCAGAAGCTGAGAGATATAAAGTGACTGAAGGTGGAGCCTCCTGGCCTCCATTTTCTGCAGACATGTTCTGATTAAATCTTTTCAGCTTGTGGCTGTTAGTCGGGTAGTTGTGCTTACACCTGATCTTCTTCTTCCATATATTAAAATAAAAGTCATTATAAAAAGTTGTTTACAGTGTGCATACAATGTCACAATATAAATCTACACAAGTCTAATAAGCATTGTTTTTATGTTTGTAAATATATAGTTTGCATTTTATTTGTTTAAACATTTGCAATGATGTTTTTGTTTGAAATGATTGTAATATTCCCTAAAGAATCAATTTATTCATCAATATAATCTAAATGGAAGTCATATGTATAAGTATGTATAAAGAATTTAGTAAGAGTTAAAGACAATAACATATTTTAGTAGCTAGCATTGAAGGGCTAACATAGTTTGCCAGTCAATTTTAATTGAATCCACTTAACAGTAATAAAAAGTAGATTTAGTTTGTAGTTGAGGGTAATGCTGCTCTCTCTGTTGTTTACACGGTTCAGTTTATTCATCCTGATTAATGTTAGATGTTCTGACAGATTTAAATCCTGTACATCTCCTTTAAAGAACCTTATTGTAGCTCTGACGGGAGTCACTATTCTGCAAAAATGGCCTTCAGCTAAACACGTCATAATGTCAATCATTGAAACAACTGTGTGTGATTCTCTCTTGATTATTCTTAAAGTCACCATGGCCAGTTGTGGCCTAATGTCTTTTAACATTGTAATGTGATTCCCACTTGTAAATGTAGCTTTGTAGATTTGGCTTGTTGGTTTTTAGGACAAAATGTTAAATGCTTTATCTCTTTATCTCTCTAAGTTGCTTTGGATAAAATGTACATTGAATAAATAAATGTAAATGTAACCTGAAAGTTGCAGGTTTGATTCTCAATGCTGGCAGAATTGGGGGAAATTTCAAACACGGTCTGGGTTCTACAAAATGGGGTGTGGTTTCCTCTTCTTGTCAGATGACACCACACACCCGCCCCTAACCGCCCCATTTTGAAGATACCACCAACTTTTGGTGTTCACACCCTGTTTTTGAGAGCTCCTGTCCCCAGTTATACTGTATCTACTTGCATTCACATCAAATCACTTGGGTGAATAACTCCCACCACTAATATAAAAATAACCACAAAATGCAAAAAAGATCAAAATGAACATTCTCAGATTTCATTAAATTTTATTTTCATACATGTTGGTTGAATTATGAAGAAATGACAACACTTCTATGGTAAATAACATTGCAAATCACGTGACCAGCCTCTGACGTCTAATGTGACGTGAAAAGTTTAGGCCTCGATATTGTTGCGGAAGTCTGAACGATACTGTGTTTTGTTCTGAAAAAGTAATATTTCACTATAATATCAGATAGAAATCTGATATTATATTTGAACATTAATAACATTAGGACAACATGCTCGTCAGGTATGTTTAAAGAATTAAAGAGTTAAATGTTCTAGATGGTCAATGACGTGTTGTAGTAGCATTGAACGGCTAACGTAGTTTGTCTGTCATTTTTATTTGATCCATTTAACAGTAATAAAAGTAGATTAAGACGAATTAAAGTTGAGTGTAATGCTGATTGTTTACTTTTGTTTGCTGATTGTTTACTTTTGTTTGCTGATTTTTACTTTTGTTTGCTGATTTTTACTTTTGTTTGCTGATTGTTTACTTTTGTTTGCTGATTTTTACTTTTGTTTGCTGATTGTTTACTTTTGTTTGCTGATTGTTTCTGTTGTTTACGCGCTTCATTTTATGTAATGCTAGATTGATGTTAGCTGGTTAGCAGGCCCGATAGAGAGATTTAGGCTACAATAACGATTGCTGCTTAAATTAACAGCAATTCTAATATAAATCATATTTGGATGTACGATGTATGTTGCTCACCTTTTTTATCGTATTTTAATTAGCAATAATTGTTACCAGTGTCAAAGATAATTTTTAATAATTATTCAAATCTAACCATTTTAGTTATAGTTATGTAGTTACAGTACGTTGTCATCTTTCTCAAGAGTTCACCACCTCTAAAATGACTCTGAATTTCAGGTGAAAATTGTCATTTGAAAAATAGTGGATTACTCAGTAACTATTTATCGATGGCATTTAATATTTTGGCTTTCATCACTACTTATGTTGGTTTTATGTAAAAATATTAAAAAAGAGCCAGGGACATTTCAAAATGTGCTTGATTTGACATAGAATGATCCTTTAGCAGTTTTCCTTTAGTTTTTGTCTTGCATGTATCCAATAACATACCTAAAATTTATCTAGTTAATGGAAACTTGTTTTTCTGTTTTCTACAGTTGCTGCTTCATCTGTGTATTTTCTCTTCTGATAAACAAAGGTAAGCGGCTGCAACAAAGGTAACTAATTATCTTACATCAAAATGACAGATTTCGTGTCTGCAGTTAAAGTTTTCTCTCATTTCAGCTTCTCTGCAGGACACAGTTGAAGGTTTTATTGGATGTTCTGTTGTCCTGCCATGTTCTTCAAATAAAGATCTTATTCAAGACATTAATGTGCGTTGGAGACACAATGGCAGACGTATTGTGCATAACATAATTGGGGACAGAGATGTAACTGAGAATCAGGATTTGCTGTATAAGGGCAGAACTGAAACTTTCCCTTCAGAGTTTGAAAAGAGAAACTTCTCCCTCAAGCTCAACAATCTTACACACAGTGATGCAGGAAAGTACCAGTGCATCATCATACATTCAAATGAACGTATGATCATACAGCTGCTCATCAACGGTGTGTAAAACAAATTAATATTGCACGATGTTTTTAATAAAGAAAGATTTCTTTAAACTCTAAACACAGTAAATATCTAAATGTTTACTGAAGTAGTTCCAGTCTACATGCTGTTATATATGAATTACAACTGTTGTTTTTATCACATTCAACTGATCATTTTTCATAACCATTTTATTGTTGCAGAATCAACTGCAGCAAAAGAAAAGTGGTCAACAACAAAAGAAAAGCAACCAACAGAGGATAATGAAAACCAAGCAGAAACAGAGCTGCTGTTGATGAAGATATTAATTCCTGTCCTTTGTGTTTTTGTGCTGTTATGTATTTCTCTCTGTATTGCATTTATATTGAGGAAACGGGGTAATAAAACCTCTAGATCAGGGTGTCTGTACTGTAGAGTTCGGGACAGACAGTCATCAGACACATCTGAACCTGCTAATCAGAATCAGTAGGATTTCTCAGGGCTCCAGATTAAAATATGTACTTCTAAGTACATTTAAAAACCAAAGTATACTTTACTGAATGTTCAGAATGTTGTTAAGTGACCTTCTAAACGTTCATTTCATCAAGTCTAACGTTTTTAATAATTAGTTTTTATCAAGGTAAACTAATGACTATTAAATGAATGACTATTGTGTACAGTCAACTAATATAAGATAACTCACATTTTGCTTTGTTTTGTGCAGGTTAATACAGTTGTATTAGATTTCATGCATAATCCTGTTACAACAGCTTCAGGTTTTACAGCCTTTATTTTACAAGCATTAAATGTTTTATGTTCACAACATAAAGTGTTTTAAATATTTTTGTTTTTTTAACATAGATAGTTCAGGTCCTTGATGATTGGTTGATTGCTGTGGTTTATTCTTGATAAACCTGTAGCACTTTGTAATATTTGTTGCATGGCAACGGCCTGTTACAGTTTTTATGTGAGGGACTATATTATTTAGTAAAGTAATGTCAGTGATATTTCTTTTGAAAAAGGCACTTGATTTTTGTATGTGTCACTGTCAGGGTTAAAGGGATTACAGGCAATCTGCTGTATAGAACAGCCTCTCGTACATTATTGTTTATTTATGGGAATTTGCTTCTGCAGAAGAGCTGAATTCTGTTTTCTTTCTGCTATTGAAAATTTTTACATGTTTGTGCCTCTACTGACAATTAACTGATCTCTGTTCTGAACTGTGCCTGATTTGTCACCAATAACTGCACTGAATTAGCAGTTGCAGGTATTTATACACTGTACTTTATAATGTCAGGTTACTAGTCTTATTCATATTAATTCTGAACAGTTTTTATACTGTCTGCTGATTTGTCTGTCATAGTTTTGGTTTAGATTTTGAGTTTTAAGTTTTTCAGGGGTAACTGGTCTTGTATTATTTTTGCCCGCAATAAAATTCAATCCTGCTTATTGCATTTTGGTTGCTCTCTTCATTATAGTTTTTAAATGATTGTTTTATTCCAGGACTTTTATAATGTTACTATTACTGTTTTCTTTTTAATTTTTAATTTCACTTTGACCAACACTTGGTCTATTTTGTCATTTGTGTCCATATTTGTTACAGAATAGTTATTCGTATTTAATAATATAAACCATCTTGGGGCTGTAAGAAACATGTAATCTGCAATTATTAATTGATTTGATTTATTTAAAATACTTTTGTAATCTAGTGTCTGGAACCATGTTCACATATGTGGTGTGTATAGGGCCCTATGACCAATAGGGGGCGCCAAAAAGAAATCAGAGGAAAAGTAGGTGGAGGTGGAGCCTCCTGGCCTCCATTTTCTGCAGACATGTTCAGATTAAATCTTTCAGCTTGCGGCTGTTAGTCGGGTAATTGTGCTTACATCTGATCTTCTTCCACATATTACAATAAAAGTCATTATTAAAAGTTGTCTACAGTCTAACAAGCATTGTTTTTATGTTTGTAAATATATGGTCTGCATTTTATTTACTTAAACACTGTATTTACAATGATGTTTTTGTTTGAAATCATTTTAATAGTCCCTGAAGAAACTATTTATACTTTGATATAATCTGTAAGAAAGTCATATTTTATAGTTCTAGGTATTTTCTTGTCATTTCTTGTCATACTTGATTATTCTGTGTTGATTAAGATGTGTATTAGCTTTAAGGCAAATTAGCTCATTTGATTTAGTAAAAGGTCTGTGGAAGTAGTAGGGTGTGTTATTTTAGGATGTTTAGGGTGTTTCTTTCACTAGTTGTAGTGGTTGTAGTAGAATCTGAATAAACTTTGTGATAAAGGCAAAACAAATTATGATTGCATCAAAGTGACAAACAG
Source organism: Chromobotia macracanthus (assembly GCA_036877525.1). Taxonomy (NCBI): domain Eukaryota; kingdom Metazoa; phylum Chordata; class Actinopteri; order Cypriniformes; family Botiidae; genus Chromobotia; species Chromobotia macracanthus. Next base: position 5,851,043 of record JAZGTH010000033.1, on the reverse strand, counting down.
TCATCTCCACTGTTTAGACATCAAAGTTGGTTGGTTCAATGTATTTAGGCACGTAGGTGTGGTCAAAAAGATCTCCTGAAGTTCAGACCATCAGAATGGATTTTGTAAGAGACTTTGAACATGGCATGGTTGTTGGTGCAAGACAAGCTGGTTTGAATATTTCTACAACCATTTACAAAAGGAGAAAGAAACAATATCCACTGAACGGAAGTTCTCTGAAAGAAAATGTCATGTCAGAGAAGAACGGCCAGAGTGGTTCAAGCTGACAGAAAGGCAAAAGTTATTCAAATAAAGCACTTTTCTCAACCGAGCTCTCTGAAAGCACAACACGTTCAACCATGAAGCAGTTGCTACAGCAGCAGAAGAACACAATGGATGCCACTGTCAGTAAATAAGACACAATCACCAGATCTCAATCCAATGAAGCAGTTTAAGGATGCGGTAGAAGATACACTCATGAATGTGTAGCTGACAAACTGCAGCTACTGTGAGATGTTACCATCTCAATATGGACCAAGATCTCTGAACAATGTTTGCACCTTGTTTAAGCCGTGCCACAAATAAAGGCAGTTCTGAGAGCAAAAGTGTCCAAACCCGTACTTGCAAAGTACCTAATAAAATGGCAGATGAGTGTATTGATGTCCAAATTAATAAACATAAATGTTTCTCAAATGAATTGAGTGTGTATCTCGTCAGAATACAAGCAGTGGAGAAGGGTATAACTGCAGCCTGAAAATCTCCAAATGGGGGCGGGAAATTGCAAACACGGTCTGGGTTCTACAAAATGGGGTGTGGTTTCCTCTTCTTGTCAGACGACACAACACACCCGCCCCTAACCGCCCCATTTTGAAGATACCACCAACTTTTAGTGTTCACACCCTGTTTTTGAGAGCTCCTGTCCCCAGTTATACTGTATCTACTTGCATTCACATCAAATCACATGGGTGAATAACGCCCACCACTAATATAAAAATAACCACAAAATGCAAAAAAGATCAAAATGAACATTCTCAGATTTTATTAAATTTTATTTTCATACATGTTGGTTGAATTATGAAGAAATGACAACACTTCTATGGTAAATAACATTGCTAATCACGTGACCAGCCTCTGACGTGTAACGTGACGTGAAAAGTTTAGACCTCGATATTGTTGCGGAAGTCTGAACGATACTGTTTTGTTCTGAAAAAGTAATATTTCACTATAATTTCAGATAGATATCTGATATTATATTTTAACATTAATAACATTGGGACAAGATGATCGTCAGGTATGTTTAAAGAATTAAAGAGTTAAATGTTCTAGATGGTCAATGACGTGTTGTAGTAGCATTGAACGGCTAATGTAGTTTGTCTGTCATTTTAATTTGATCCATTTAACAGTAATAAAAGTAGATTAAGACGAATTAAAGTTGAGTGTAATGCTGATTTTTACTTTTGTTTGCTGATTTTTACTTTTGTTTGCTGATTGTTTCTGTTGTTTACGCGGTTCATTTTATGTAATGCTAGATTGATGTTAGCTTGTTAGCGGCCGGATAGTGAGTTGTGATCAAATTACATTATTGTGTTTATATGCTGTAATAATGATTGTTGCTTGAATGAACTTCATTTGTAATTTGAGTTTCTGGATGTAGGAAGTATATTGTTCACTTTCTGTGTTTGATCATTAACTGTTTTATCTTATTTTATTTAGGACCATATTTTAACATAGTATAATAGATAATTATTATAATTATATAAATAGCTGCAGTTATTAGAGTACAATAGGACTAAATACAACTTACAGAAATTAGTTTCTCTGTTTTCTACAGTTGCTGCTTCATCTGTGTATTTTCTCTTTTGATAAACAGAGGTAAGTAACTAAAACAAACTCTGTTTTAAAGGTAACTAATTATCTTACATCAAAATATCAGATTGGGTGTCTGCAGTTAAAGTTTTCTCTCATTTCAGCTTCTCTGCAGGACACAGTTGAAGGTTTTATTGGATGTTCTGTTGTCCTGCCATGTTCTTCAAGTAAAGATGATCTTAAAAATCAAGACATTAATGTGCGTTGGAGACACAATGGCAGTCTTATTGTGCATAACATAATTGGGGACAGAGATGTAACTGAGAATCAGGAGTTGCTGTGTAAGGGCAGAACTGAAACTTTCCCTTCAGAGTTTGAAAAGGGAAACTTCTCCCTCAAGCTCAACAATCTTACACACAGTGATGCAGGAATATACCAGTGCTACATCATACATTCATCTGAACAAAAGATCATACAGCTGCTCATCAACGGTGTGTAAAACAAATTAATATTGCACAATGTTTTTAATGAAGAAAGTTTTCTTTAAACTCTGAACACAGTAAATATCTAAACGTTTACTGAAGTAGTTTCAGTCTACATGCTGTTATATATGAATTATAACTGTTGTTTTTATCACATTTAACTGATCATTTTTCATAACCATTTTATTGTTGCAGAATCAACTGCAGCAAAAGAAAAGTGGTCAACAACAAAAGAAAAGCAACCAACAGAGGATAATGAAAACCAAGCAGAAACAAAGCTGCTGTTGATGAAGATATTAATTCCTGTGCTTTGTGTTTTTGTGCTGTTATGTATTTCTCTCTGTATTGCATTTATATTGTGGAAAAGGGGTAATAAAACCTCTAGATCAGGGTGTCTGTACTGTAGAGTTCGGGACAGACAGTCATCAAACAAATCTGAACCAGCTAATCAGGATCAGTAGGATTTCTCAGGGCTCCAGATTAAAATATGTACTTCTAAGTACATTTAAAAACCAAAGTATACTTTACTAAATGTTTAGAATGTTGTTAAGTGACCTTCTAAACGTTCATTTCATCAAGTCTAACGTTTTTAATAATTAGTTTTTATCAAGGTAAACTAATGACTATGAAATGAATGACTATTGTGTACTGTCAACTAATATAAGAGAACTCACATTTTGCTTTGTTTTGTGCAGGTTAATACAGTTGTATTAGATTTCATGCATAATCCACTGTTACAACAGCTTCAGGTTTTACAGCCTTTATTTTACAAGCATTAAATGTTTTATGTTCACAACATTAAGTGTTTTAAATATTTTTGTTTTTTTAACATAGATAGTTCAGGTCCTTGATGATTGGTTGATTGCTGTGGTTTATTCTTGATAAACCTGTAGCACTTTGTAATATTTGTTGCATGGCAACGGCCTGTTACAGTTTTTATGTGAGGGACTATATTATTTAGTAAAGTTATGTCAGTGATATTTCTTTTGAAAAAGCCACTTGATTTTTTTATGTGTCACTGTCAGGGTTAAAGGGATTGCAGGCAATCTGCTGTATAGAACAGCCTCTCGTACATTATTGTTTATTTATGGAAATTTGCTTCTGCAGAAGAGCTGAATTCTGTTTTCTTTTTGCTATTGAAAATTTTTACATGTTTGTGCCTCTACTGACAATTAACTGATCTCTGTTCTGTTCTGTGCCTGATTTGTTACCAATAACTGCACTGAATTAGCAGTTGCAGGTATTTATACACTGTACTTTATAATGTCAGGTTACTAGTCTTATTCATATTAATTCTGAACAGTTTTTATACTTTCTGCTGATTTGTCTGTCATAGTTTTGGTTTAGATTTTGAGTTTTAAGTTTTTCAGGGGTAACTGGTCTTGTATTATTTTTGCCCGCAATAAAATTCAAACCTGCTTATTGCATTTTGGTTGCTCTCTTCATTATAGTTTATAAATGATTGTTTTATTCCAGGACTTTTATAATGTTACTATTACTGTTTTCTTTTTAATTTCACTTTGACCAACACTTGGTCTATTTTGTCATTTGTGTCCATATTTGTTACAGAATAGTTATTCGTATTTAATAATATAAACCATCTTGGGGCTGTAAGAAACATGTAATCTGCAATTATTAATTGATTTGATTTATTCAAAATACTTTTGTAATCTAGTGTCTGGAGCCATGTTCACATATGTGGTGTGTATAGGGCCCTATGACCAATAGGGGACGCCAAAAAGAAATCAGAGGAAAAAGCATTTAAGGCAAAGCTATTTTTCAAACGTGGTTATTGAAATTATGTTATGAATGTATGAATGTTGTTACATTAGATGTCAAATTATACAATCAAATGACATGTGCAAGCAAATAATGCTGGAGCTTTTCAAAAACTACATTTCTCTAAACCACATTAACTTTTAATCATCTGTTCTGAATGTGTGAAATCAGGTTCTTATTGTTGCACTAACAGAGTTTCACAGCTGTAGTTCATCACCTATAGACATGATACACTGACATTCAGCTGTTAGTGTATAAATCTTTCAGCTTGCAGCTGTTAGTCGAGTAGTTTCGCTTACACCTGATCTTCTTCTTCCATATATTACAATAAAAGTCATTATAAAAAGTTGTTTACTGTGTGCATTTAGTGTCATGACATAAATCTACACACAGTCTAATAAGCATTGTTTTTAAGCATTGTATATATTGTATTAATGTTATTTTTTCCTCATATCCTTGTGTTCAGTTAACATATTAGAATGTACTTGATTTATACTGTGTTGGTCCAGATGTGTATTAGCTTTGAGGCAAATTGGCTCATTTGGTTTTAGTAAAAGGTCTTTGGAAGCAGTAGGGTGTTCTGTTTTAGGATGTTTCTGTGTTGTTGTTGATAACAACAACACAAAATGTTGTTGGACTAATTGTAGTGGTTGTAGTAGAATCTGAATAAACTTTGTGATAAAGGCAAAACAAATTATGATTGCATCAAAGCAACAAACAGTCATCTCCACTGTTTAGACATCAAATTAGTTGGTTCAATGTATTTAGGCATGTAGACGTTCTCCTGAAGATCTCCTGAAGTTCAGACCATCAGAATGGATTTTGTAAAAGACTTTGAAGATGGCAAGGTTGTTGGTGCAAGACAAGCTGGTTTGAATATTTCTACAACCATTTACAAAAGAAGAAAAAATATCCACTGAACGGAAGTTCTCTGAAAGAAAATGTCATGTCAGAAAAGAACGGCCAGAGTGGTTCAAGCTGACAGAAAGACAAAAGTTATTCAAATAAAGCACTTTTCTCAACCGAGCTCTCTGAAAGCACAACACGTCCAACCGTGAAGCAGATGCTACAGCAGCAGAAGAACACAATGGATGCCACTGTCAGTAAATAAGACACAATCACCAGATCTCAATCCAATGAAGCAGTTTTAGGATGCGGTAGAAGATACACTCATGAATGTGTAGCTGACAAACTGCAGCTACTGTGAGATGTTACCATCTCAATATGGACCAAGATCTCTGAAGAATGTTTGCACCTTGTTTAAGCCGTGCCACAAATAAAGGCAGTTCTGAGAGCAAAAGTGTCAACCAGATAGCAAAGTACCTAATAAAATGGCAGATGAGTGTATTGATGTCCAAATTAATAAACATAAATGTTTCTCAAATGAACTGAGTGTGTATCTCGTCAGAATACAAGCAGTGGAGAAGGGTATAACTGCAGCCTGAAAATCTCCAAATGGGGGCGGGAAATTGCAAACACGGTCTGGGTTCTACAAAATGGGGTGTGGTTTCCTCTTCTTGTCAGACGACACAACACACCCGCCCCTAACCGCCCCATTTTGAAGATACCACCAACTTTTAGTGTTCACACCCTGTTTTTGAGAGCTCCTGTCCCCAGTTATACTGTATCTACTTGCATTCACATCAAATCACATGGGTGAATAACGCCCACCACTAATATAAAAATAACCACAAAATGCAAAAAAAGATCAAAATGAACATTCTCAGATTTCATTAAATTTTATTTTCATACATGTTGGTTGAATTATGAAGAAATGACAACACTTCTATGGTAAATAACATTGCTAATCACGTGACCAGCCTCTGACGTCTAACGTGACGTGAAAAGTTTAGGCCTCGATATTGTTGCGGAAGTCTGAACGATACTGTTTTGTTCTGAAAAAGTAATATTTCACTATAATTTCAGATAGAAATCTGATATTATATTTTAACATTAATAACATTAGGACAACATGCTCATCAGGTATGTTTAAAGAATTAAAGAGTTAAATGTTCTAGATGGTCAATGACGTGTTGTAGTAGCATTGAACGGCTAATGTAGTTTGTCTGTCATTTTAATTTGATCCATTTAACAGTAATAAAAGTAGATTAAGACGAATTAAAGTTGAGTGTAATGATGATTTTTACTTTTGTTTGCTGATTTTTACTTTTGTTTGCTGATTGTTTACTTTTGTTTGCTGATTGTTTACTTTTGTTTGCTGATTTTTACTTTTGTTTGCTGATTGTTTACTTTTGTTTGCTGATTGTTTCTGTTGTTTACGCGCTTCATTTTATGTAATGCTAGATTGATGTTAGCTGGTTAGCAGGCCCGATAGAGAGATTTAGGCTACAATAACGATTGCTGCTTAAATTAACAGCAATTCTAATATAAATCATATTTGGATGTACGATGTATGTTGCTCACCTTCTGTGTTTGTACATCAACTGTTTTATCGTATTTTAATTAGCGGTAATTGTTACCAGTGTCAAAGATAATTTTTAATAATTATTCAAATCTAACCATTTTAGTTATAGTTATGTAGTTACAGTACGTTGTCATCTTTCTCAAGAGTTCACCACCTCTAAAATGACTCTGAATTTCAGGTGAAAATTGTCATTTGAAAAATAGTGGATTACTCAGTAACTATTTATCGATGGCATTTAATATTTTGGCTTTCATCACTACTTATGTTGGTTTTATGTAAAAATATTAAAAAAGAGCCAGGGACATTTCAAAATGTGCTTGATTTGACATAGAATGATCCTTTAGCAGTTTTCCTTTAGTTTTTGTCTTGCATGTATCCAATAACATACCTAAAAATTTATCTAGTTAATGGAAACTAGTTTTTCTGTTTTCTACAGTTGCTGCTTCATCTGTGTATTTTCTCTTCTGATAAACAGAGGTAAGTAACTGAAACAAACTCGGTTTTAAAGGTAATTAATTATCTTACATCAAAATATCAGATTGGGTGTCTGCAGTTAAAGTTTTCTCTCATTTCAGCTTCTCTGCAGGACACAATTGAAGGTTTTGTTGGAGGTTCTGTTGTCCTGCCATGTTCTTCAAGTAAAGATGATCTTAAAAATCAAGACAATAATGTGCGTTGGAAGCACAATGGCAGACGTATTGTGCATAAAATTATTGGGGACAGAGATGTAATTGAGAATCAGGATTTGCTGTATAAGAGCAGAACTGAAACTTTCCCTGCAGAGCATGTAAAGGGAAACTTCTCCCTCAAGCTCAACAATCTTACACACAGTGATGCAGGAAAGTACCAGTGCTACATCATACATTCAAATGAACTTATGATCATACAGCTGCTCATCAACGGTGTGTAAAACAAATTAATATTGCACGATGTTTTTAATAAAGAAAGATTTCTTTAAACTCTAAACACAGTAAATATCTAAATGTTTACTGAAGTAGTTTCTGTCTACATGCTGTTATATATGAATTACAACTGTTGTTTTTATCACATTCAACTGATCATTTTTCATAACCATTTTATTGTTGCAGAATCAACTGCAGCGACCAACAGAGGATAATGAAAACCAAGCAGAAACAGAGCTGCTGTTGATGAAGATTTTAATTCCTGTGCTTTGTGTTTTTGTGCTGTTATGTATTGCATTTATATTGTGGAAATGGGGTGATAAAACCTCTAGATCAGGGTGGCTGTCCTGTAGAGTTCGGGACCGACAGTTATCAGACACATCTGAACCAGCTAATCTGGATCAGTAGTATTTCTCAGGGCTCCAGATTAAAATATATGTACTTTTAAGTACATTTAAAAACCAAAGTATACTTTACTGAATGTTTAGAAAGTTGTTTAAGTTCTAAACACGTTCATTTCATCAAGTCTAATATTTTTAATTATTATTTTTTATCAAGGTAAACTGGTAAATATATTTTTTTAAACTGCTTAAAGGAACAGTTCAACCAAAAATGAAAATTCTCTTACAATTTACTCACGCTGATGCCATCCTATAAGTATAACTTTCTTCAGCTGAACACAATAAGTTATATAAAATAATATTCTGGCTCTTCCCAGAATTTGAAGCTTCAAAATGTGAATACATCATACATACAAATAATCCATACAACTCGAGTGGATTAATAAATGTCTTCTAAGATTCAAAACCTCTGGCACTATTCAATGCCATTGAAAAGAAGAGCTATGGTATTATTTAATATGACTCTGATTGAGATCTTATAGAGTTTATTGTATAGTATTCTGTGTCAAACTGAAATGCATTGAGTGACTTGTTATGCTTTCTATTGGTTTGTGCTGCATGACTCAGCCAGCAGATCAACCCAACTGCTGTGCACTTACTTTGCACTCTCACTGTTCAAATGGATATGGTTTTAGGATTGTTTGACATCCATGTACAAGAAAACTCCCATCACATAATTAAAGAATTGTGGTATTCTGATGCCCTATTAATAAGTTATGGACAGGTGTGTTTGATTAAGGTTGGAACTAACTCCATGACGGTGACCCTACAGGAGCAGGTTTAACAATTTATTGTAAATAACATATTAGTAGTCAGTTGTTGGCCCCTGGGCCTAAAGATATGTTCTTACTGTATGTGGCCTTCAAGTGGAGTCAGAAATATTGTTTTAATGAAAGTTTCAGCACATGAATGACTATGGAAAGCTTTGAATTCTATTTTGATATCAGAGTTGTGATGTTGAAAGGGGCACGTCCACATGAGAGAGGAAAGTTTTCAGTTTTGGTGCAACATTTCAATACTATTAAATTGTCACATATAACATTGTGTATAGTCAACTAATATAAGATAACGTATATTTTGCTTTGCTTTGTGCTGATTATTACAGCTGTATTAGAGATACAGATTCAGTTTTTCAGCTTTTTTACAAGCATTATGCCACTGTGGTCTTGGTAAAATAAGTAACAAATCAATCAATCTAAATCTGTAATTTAATCTGTTTTTTTTTCCGTTGCTCAAAATTGAACATTTAGCAACATTTAGCAAGTGTTTTAAATATTTTTGTTTATATAAAATGGATTGTTCAGGTCCTTGATGATTGGTCGATTGCTGTGGTTTATTCTTGATAAACCTGTAGCTCTTTGTAATATTTGTTGCATGGTGACAGCATGTTACAGTTTTTATGTGAGAGACTATATTATTTAGTAAAGTAATGTCAGTGATATTTCTTCTGAGAAAGGCACTTGATTTTTTTATGTGTCACTGTCAGGGTTAAAGGGATTGCAGGCAATCTGCTGTATAGAACAGACTCTCATACATTATTGTTTATTTATGGGAATTTGCTTCTGCAGAAGAGCTGAATTCTGTTTTCTTTCTGCTATTGAAAATTTCTACATGTTTGTTGCTGTAATGTTTGTGCCTCCAATGACAATTAACTGATCTCTGTTCTGTGCCTGATTTGTTACCAATAACTGCCTTGAATTACCAGTTAAAGATATTTATACACTGTACTTTCTATTGTCAGGTTACTAGTCTTATATTAATTCTGAAGAGTTTTTATACTTTCTGCTGATTTGTCTGTCATAGTTTTGGTTTAGATTTTGAGTTTTAAGTTTTTCAGGGGTAATTGGTCTTGTATTATTTTGCCTGCAATAAAATTCAAACCTGCTTATTGCATTTTGATTGCTCTCTTCATTATAGTTTATAAATGATTGTTTTATTCCAGAACTTTTATAATGTTACTATTACTGTTTTCTTTTTCATTCTTAATTTCACTTTGACCAACACTTGGTCTATTTTGTCATTTGTGTCCATATTTGTTACAGAATAGTTATTCGTATTTAATAATATAAACCATCTTGGGGCTGTAAGAAACATGTAATCTGCAATTATTAATTGATTTGATTTATTCAAAATACTTTTGTAATCTAGTGTCTGGAACCATGTTCACATATGTGCTGTGTATACGGCTCTATGACCAATAGGGGGCGCCAAAAAGAAATCATCAGGGAAAAAGCATTTAAGGCAAAGCTATTTTTCATTCATTCCCTCAGTGTTATGTTTCTACTCATTTTGCACCCAAAACGTGGTTATTGAAATTATTTTATGAATGTATGAATGTTGTTACATTAGATGTCAAATTATATAATCAAATGGCATGTGCAAGCAAATAATTTTCGAGTACTACATTTCTCTAAGCCACATTAACTTTTAATCATCTGTTCTGAATGTGTGAAATCAGGTTCTTAATGTTGCACTAACAGAGTTTCACAGCTGTAGTTCATCACCTATAGACATGATACAATAACACTCAGCTGCCCATGTAAACATCCTATAACTGTAATGGACTTGATGCTGATTGGTCAGAAGGGAGATTGGTCTTATCTGTGTTTTCTATATGTTTCTCTGTCTTTCACATGATTGGACCAGCTTTAATTAACTCTGCACTTGTGATTGGTGTAGTCAGAAGCTGAGGGATATAAAGTGACTGAAGGTGGAGCCTCCTGGCCTCCATTTTCTGCAGACATGTTCTGATTAAATCTTTTCAGCTTGCGGCTGTTAGTCGCGTAATTGTGCACCTGATCTTCTTCTTCCATATATTTCAATAAAAGTCATTATAAAAAGTTGTTTACAGTGTGCATACAGTGTCACAATATAAATCTACACACAGTCTAATAAGAATTGTTTTATGTTTCTAAATATATGGTTTGCATTTTATTTGTTTAAACATTTACAATGATGTTTTTGTTTGAAATGATTGTAATATTCCCTAAAGAATCAATTAATTCTTTAATATAATCTGAATGGAAGTCATATTTTATAGTCTTTTATGTATGTTTTAGGTTACTTCTTGTCATTTAAGTCAAGACATGACGTTCTGTACATATTGTATTATTGTTATTTAACATTATTTTTTCTTGTGTCCTTGTGTTCAGTTAACATATTAGAATGTACACTTGATTATTATTATTTGTGTATTAGCTTTGAGGCAAATTAGCTCATTTGATTTTAGTTAAAGGTCTTTGGAAGCTGTAGGGTGTGCTGTTTTAGGATGTTTCTTTCACAATGTTGTTGGACTAGTTGTAGTAGTTGTAGTAGATTCTGAATATACTTTGTGATAAAGGCAAAACAAATTATGATTGCATCAACGTGACAAACAGTCCTCCCCGTTGTTTATATGTCAAATGTAGTTGGTTCAATGCATTTAGGCATTGAATTTTTAGGCATACATTTTGGTTACAACACTACGGCAAATAACATTGCTAATCACGTGATCAACCTTATGTACCTACGTCTAACATGACGTGAAAAGTTTAGGCCTCAATATTGTAGTGGAAGTCTGAACAATACTGTCTTTTGTTCTAAAAAAAAGTAGCATTTCAATATAATTTCAGATTTTATTTTCATACATGTTGGTTGAATTATGAAGAAATGACAACACTTCTATGGTAAATAACATTGCTAATCACGTGACCAGCCTCTGACGTCTAACGTGACGTGAAAAGTTTAGGCCTCGATATTGTTGCGGAAGTCTGAACGATACTGTTTTGTTCTGAAAAAGTAATATTTCACTATAATTTCAGACAGATATCTGATATTATATTTTAACATTAATAACATTGGGACAAGATGATCGTCAGGTATGTTTAAAGAATTAAAGAGTTAAATGTTCTAGATGGTCAATGACGTGTTGTAGTAGCATTGAACGGCTAATGTAGTTTGTCTGTCATTTTAATTTGATCCATTTAACAGTAATAAAAGTAGATTAAGACGAATTAAAGTTGAGTGTAATGATGATTGTTTACTTTTGTTTGCTGATTTTTACTTTTGTTTGCTGATTGTTTACTTTTGTTTGCTGATTGTTTCTGTTGTTTACGCGCTTCATTTTATGTAATGCTAGATTGATGTTAGCTGGTTAGCAGGCCCGATAGAGAGATTTAGGCTACAATAACGATTGCTGCTTAAATTAACAGCAATTCTAATATAAATCATATTTGGATGTACGATGTATGTTGCTCACCTTCTGTGTTTGTACATCAACTGTTTTATCGTATTTTAATTAGCGGTAATTGTTACCAGTGTCAAAGATAATTTTTAATAATTATTCAAATCTAACCATTTTAGTTATAGTTATGTAGTTACAGTACGTTGTCATCTTTCTCAAGAGTTCACCACCTCTAAAATGACTCTGAATTTCAGGTGAAAATTGTCATTTGAAAAATAGTGGATTACTCAGTAACTATTTATCGATGGCATTTAATATTTTGGCTTTCATCACTACTTATGTTGGTTTTATGTAAAAATATTAAAAAAGAGCCAGGGACATTTCAAAATGTGCTTGATTTGACATAGAATGATCCTTTAGCAGTTTTCCTTTAGTTTTTGTCTTGCATGTATCCAATAACATACCTAAAAATTTATCTAGTTAATGGAAACTAGTTTTTCTGTTTTCTACAGTTGCTGCTTCATCTGTGTATTTTCTCTTCTGATAAACAGAGGTAAGTAACTGAAACAAACTCGGTTTTAAAGGTAATTAATTATCTTACATCAAAATTTCAGATTGGGTGTCTGCAGTTAAAGTTTTCTCTCATTTCAGCTTCTCTGCAGGACACAGTTGAAGGTTTTGTTGGAGGTTCTGTTGTCCTGCCATGTTCTTCAAGTAAAGATGATCATAAAAATCAAGACATTAATGTGCGTTGGAGACACAATGGCAGACTTATTGTGCATAACATAATTGGGGACAGAGATGTAATTGAGAATCAGGAGTTGCTGTGTAAGGGCAGAACTGAAACTTTTCCTACAGAGTATGTAAAGGGAAACTTCTCCCTCAAGCTCAACAATCTTACACACAGTGATGCAGGAAAGTACCAGTGCTACATCATACATTCAAATGAACGTATGATCATACAGCTGCTCATCAACGGTGTGTAAAACAAATTAATATTGCACAATGTTTTTAATAAAGAAAGATTTCTTTAAACTCTAAACACAGTAAATATCTAAATGTTTACTGAAGTAGTTTCTGTCTACTTCTACTTCTGTCTACTTCTGTCTACTGAAGATATTAATTCCTGTGCTTTGTGTTTTTGTGCTGTTATGTATTGCATTTATATTGTGGAAAAGGGGTGATAAAACCTCTAGATCAGGGTGGCTGTCCTGTAGAGTTCGGGACCAACAGTTATCAGACACATCTGAACCAGCTAATCTGGATCAGTAGTATTTCTCAGGGCTCCAGATTAAAATATATGTACTTTTAAGTACATTTAAAAACCAAAGTATACTTTACTGAATGTTTAGAAAGTTGTTTAAGTTCTAAACGCGTTCATTTCATCAAGTCTAATATTTTTAATTATTATTTTTTTATCAAGGTAAACTGGTAAATATATTTTTTTAAACTGCTTAAAGGAACAGTTCAACCAAAAATGAAAATTCTCTTACAATTTACTCACGCTGATGCCATCCTATAAGTATAACTTTCTTCAGCTGAACACAATAAGTTATATAAAATAATATTCTGGCTCTTCCCAGAATTTGAAGCTTCAAAAAGTGAATACATCATACATACAAATAATCCATACAACTCGAGTGGATTAATAAATGTCTTCTAAGATTCACAACCTCTGGCACTAATCAATGCCACTGAAAAGAAGAGCTATGTTATTATTTAATATAACTCTGATTGAGAACTTACATAGTTTATTGTATAGTATTCTGTGTCAAACTGAAATGAGTGACTTGTTATGCTTTTCTGCTGGTTTGCACTGCATTACTCAGCCTGCAGGTCAACCCAACTGCTGTGCACTTACTTTGCACTCTCGATGTTCAAATGGATATGGTTTTAGGATTGTTTGACATCCATGTACAAGAAAACTCCCATCACATAATTAAAGAATTTTGGTTTGCTTTGCTTTGTGCCGATTATTACAGCTGTATTAGAGATACAGATTCAGTTTTTCAGCTTTTTTACAAGCATTATGCCACTGTGGTCTTGGTAAGTAACAAATCAATCAATCTAAATCTGTAATTTAATCTGTTTTTTTTTATTCTGTTGCTCAAAATCGAACATTTAGCAACATTTAGCAAGTGTTTTAAATATTTTTGTTTATATAAAATGGATTGTTCAGGTCCTTGATGATTGGTCGATTGCTGTGGTTTATTCTTGATAAACCTGTAGCTCTTTGTAAATATTTGTTGCATGGCGACAGCATGTTACAGTTTTTATGTGAGAGACTATATTATTTAGTAAAGTAATGTCAGTGATATTTCTTCTGAGAAAGGCACTTGATTTTTTTATGTGTCACTGTCAGGGTTAAAGGGATTGCAGGCAATCTGCTGTATAGAACAGACTCTCATACATTATTGTTTATTTATGGGAATTTGCTTCTGCAGAAGAGCTGAATTCTGTTTTCTTTCTGCTGTTGAACATTTCTACATGTTTGTTGCTGTAATGTTTGTGCCTCCAATGACAATTAACTGATCTCTGTTCTGTGCCTGATTTGTTACCAATAACTGCCTTGAATTACCAGTTAAAGATATTTATACACTGTACTTTCTGTTGTCAGGTTACTAGTCTTATATTAATTCTGAAGAGTTTTTATACTTTCTGCTGGTTTGTCTGTCATAGTTTTGGTTTAGATTTTGAGTTTTAAGTTTTTTCAGGAGTAACTGGTCTTGTATTATTTTGCCTGCAATAAAATTCAAACCTGCTTATTGCATTTTGATTGCTCTCTTCATTATAGTTGATAAATGATTGTTTTATTCCAGGACTTTTATAATGTTACTATTACTGTTTTCTTTTTCATTCTTAATTTCACTTTGACCAACACTTGGTCTATTTTTTATTTGTGTTGTCCGTATTTGTTACAGAATAGTTATTAGTATTTAATGGTATAAACCATCTTGGGGCTGTAAGAAACATGTAATCTGCAATTATTAATTGATTTGATTTATTTAAAATACTTTTGTAATCTAGTGTCTGGAACCATGTTCACATATGTGGTGTGTATAGGGCCCTATGACCAATAGGGGGCGCCAAAAAGAAATCAGAGGAAAAGTAGGAAAAAAAAAAAAAAAAAAAAAAAAAAAAAAAAAAAAAAAAAAAAAATAAAAAAAAAAAAAAAAAAAAAAAAAAAAAAAAAAAAAAAAAAAAAAAAAAAAAAAAAAAAAAAAAAAAAAACCCCTAAAAAAAAAAAAAAAAAAAAAAAAAAAAAAAAAAAAAAAAAAAAAAAAAAAATTTTTATAAAAAAAAAAAAATTTTTTTTTTTTTTTTTTTTAAAAAATTTTTTAAAAAAAAAAAAAAAAAAAAAAATTTAAAAAAAAAAAAAAAATTAATTTTTTAAATCAAAAACTGAAGGATATAAATGACTGGAGGTGGAGCCTCCTGGCCTCTATTTTCTGCAGACATGTTCAGATTAAATCTTTCAGCTTGCGGCTGTTAGTCAGGTAATTGTGCTTACATCTGATCTTCTTCCCACATATTACAATAAAAGTCATTATTAAAAGTTGTCTACAGTCTAACAAGCATTGTTTTTATGTTTGTAAATATATGGTCTGCATTTTATTTACTTAAACACTGTATTTACAATGATTTATTTGTTTGAAATCATTTTAATAGTCCCTGAAGAAACTATTTATACTTTGATATAATCTGTAAGAAAGTCATATTTTATAGTTCTAGGTATTTTCTTGTCATTTCTTGTCATACTTGATTATTCTGTGTTGATTAAGATGTGTATTAGCTTTAAGGCAAATTAGCTCATTTGATTTAGTAAAAGGTCTGTGGAAGCAGTAGGGTGTGTTATTTTAGGATGTTTAGGGTGTTTCTTTCACTAGTTGTAGTGGTTGTAGTAGAATCTGAATAAACTTTGTGATAAAGGCAAAACAAATTATGATTGCATCAAAGTGACAAACAGTCATCTCCACTGTTTAGACATCAAAGTTAGTTGGTTCAATGTATTTAGGCATGTAGGTGTGGTCAAAAAGATCTCCTGAAGTTCAGACCATCAGAATGGATTTTGTAAAAGACTTTGAAGATGGCAAGGTTGTTGGTGCAAGACAAGCTGGTTTGAATATTTCTACAACCATTTACAAAAGGAAAAAGAAACAATATCCAGTGAACGGAGGTTTTCTGTGGGAAAATGTCTTGTCAGAGAGGAATGACCAGAGTGGTTCAAGCTGACAGAAAGACAAAAGTAATTCAAATAAAGCACTTTTCTCAACCGAGTTCTCTGAAAGCACAACACGTCCAACCATGAAGCAGTTGCTACAGCAGCAGAAGAACACAATGGATGCCACTGTCAGTAAATAAGACACAATCACCAGATCTCAATCCAATGAAGCAGTTTTAGGATGCGGTGAAGATACACTCATGAATGTGTAACTGACAAAACTGCAGCAACTGTGAGATGTTACCATCTCAATATGGACCAAGATCTCTGAACAATGTTTGCACCTTGTTTAAGCCGTGCCACAAATTAAGGCAGTTCTGAGGGCAAAAGTGTCCAAACTGGTACTTGCAAAGTGTACCTAATAAAATGTTAAGTAAAAAAACCTAGTGTAGTAAAAAGTGTGTATCGATGTGCAAATTAAACAACAGAATGACACAGGACTGAAACAAATGAGAAAACAAATGAGACATTTCAACGTGTATGTGAAATGCAACTTTATGGACTTACCTTAAATTCCAAAATTGTTAAGACTGTGAGCCTATATTTCATAAGTTTTTTTAAGCCATGATATGTATTATTATTATTATTATTATTAATATTATTATTATTATGTTTTTTGTTGTTATTATTACCATTATTATGTTGTTGTTGATATTATTATTATTCATTTTATATTACTTTTTCAAAAATAATTAGAGTATATTTATATCAATGTACCCTGTGTAATATTATCTTGGTATTAACAAAAAAGTAATGTTCTGGCATTTGAACTATAATAATAACAGTATTAATAATAATAATTAGTAATTATAAAATAAATATTGGAGTATGAACAAGTGTGACTGATGTGGCAAACTTGTACAGTTTGTTTTTAAGGAGTGTATGTGATACAACATCCTATTTTAGCATTCAATAATACCAAACATCTATAATTACATATAACTTAAAGTAACCTGTTTAAATGTGCATTGTGAAGACTGTACACTCCCATCATATTAGCCCTATGGGAGCCCCATATCCCCATATCCTCCCCAAATTTAGCAACAATCTGATATCATAAGATTTCATAAGTGACCTACCATCATTTCCTGTGACTTCACAGTACTGTCATCACCAGTCACCCAGGCTGTTTACACATGATTAAATGTTGTGGAAATAGTAGGTTCAGAAGAAAACTAGATCCAGGAACTGAGGGGAAAGAAAGAGAAAACTGTCAGATATAAAACTGACTTAAAACTATTGCAAATTTACAAACACTTGTTCCACTAGGGCAAAACCATTTCAGAGACATTACAAACCCTAATTTGAATCATCTATGTATAATTTCCTTTTTGCCAGCATACATGGTGATGAACTGCATAAAATAACTCTTTTAATCCTTGTCTTGGACTTTGATATGCAGTGTTTGTTTTCTGATTTGAATGACTGACTATGAATGAGGCTGACCCTGTTTTCATTTTGGCTCTTGAATATTCAATATTAGTCTTAAGACACATGGGTCTACAGTCGGTTCCTCTGTTGTTTTTCTTGACTGAAAATGCAATTCTACAGCAAACACTGTGGCAATGTAATAACCTCACTCTTAAACTTTATAGCGTCCAGCAGAACAATAAAACAGAGGCTTTACCTTACTCTGCTTGTTAATTTGTATTTAATATTGTTTTTCACATTGTATAGTACAATTAAATGACTCCACATTCTCCGAACTAAATCAATCACTGTTTAAAAACTAACAAAATTTGTAAAAATAATATTTTAATATTTATATACCAGATATGGCACAAGGAAGGTCAGCAAGTACAGGAAATATGAGTTTGTCTGCTTGTTGTTTGCATATACTGATAGTCCTACAGGACAGCCTGGTTAATTTTTAACCCTTGTGTCAGGGATGGGGGACGTGCTCTGGATTTGGGCCAAATTACGAGCTCGGAGACCTGCCCCGGACAGCATGCCAAATATTCATTTGTTGTCATAACTGATTGTGTCATAAATGTTTGTGTGAACTAAATAAAAATCAGGGCACTGTTTTTAAGATAGCTGTAAAATTTTCCTGTAGTTCAACTTGTAGAGAATTGTGTTAACAGTGTAAAGGTCATGGGTTTAATTTTGTGATAAAAATATTCTAATAATACTGATAAAATGCGTAGATTATTTTTTAATTGACAAAATAACAGATCTTTTTTCTATCGAATGCTCATCCATAATCCTTATTTGTCCAGTGTTTGACTAAACATGCAGCAATATTTCTCTAAATGATCTTTTAATCATGTTAAATAAGCTTTTAAAGCCAGAGGACCTGACTGAGCAGTGCTAGAAAAGCCAGCTGGTAAAGCAGAATTTTAAAAGCAAATTTATGATGCAAATTAAACAACACTTTCACTTTGTTTACTGTCTGTTCTGATTTCACAAAATCAGCTTTTACTCACAGGCAAAAGTTTTAAGGTTTACAATAAGAACTGCTGGGAATATTTTGAAAAATTATTAACTTTGTACCAGGTGAAAGGTTTCATCTTGTTGTATAGTATTAAAATGAATTATCCTCCAAACACACCTTTTTGTACATGATAGGCATTAACATTTATTTTGTACACTACACTACACTAACAAGACATATTTAACATACATAATAGCAATTAATTATTTTATTTATAGTTTTTTTTAATCTCTTTTGGCCTCCTAACTCACTAAGCAAATAATTAAACATTATTAATATTAGTTTCTTTTTAATAAAAATGTCTGTGTGAATGAATGTAATTGCAATTATTTAACATTCAACAAATATGTTTTAGTGACATTTAGTGATGGCAAATGGATAACATTACAAGTAATTTGCTGAATAAGAGCAGTAACGTCTCTTAGTAAAGATAATACATTTTTAAAACAAGTTTTCTTCGCTTCATTTTACTGTCAAATGTATGACGCATGACAGTTCCTAAGCAATGTCAATAGATACACTGACAATAGATACACAGCCTACACTAGTCCGAAAACTGAATGTCTGTAATGTTTAGAATGCTTTTAAACAAGACAAACTGGTCTGGTTACCAGAACAAACTTCAAAGAAGCATTTGACAGAGAATGTGAATGACAGCAGCATTATTTGGCCATTATTTTGGGATGTGTATTTATGCAACTATAAAAAGAACAACATGGGTCTGGAGTCTATAGGAGTATCTGTGACAATATCACAAAGTACAGAAGACAGTTAAAGAAGAACTGAACGTATCACATGGTGTCATTATTATGTTAAATCAACCCTCATTGGTAAATACTTATTGATATTCCCGTTGTAAATAATTAATAAATATAGCAATAACTTAATATTTATCATAAAACGGTTACATTTTGAGTTTACTTTAAGCATTCAGGTAATTCTCTGATTGACTTTAATGAGTTTGTTCTTTGATTGTTCATTGTTTTGAATTAAATTGTGTTTTAAATAAATGTTTTTTACAGGACTTATAATATAGCAATGAGACATTCATTTCACATACCTGTAACAGGTGTTGCCCACTGCTGGTGGCGGATATCAGGGTTGAAGCAGCAGAACTTTTCTTTACCCTCAAATATGTCATAAATATTCATTGTCATTGTATCTCTTGTAAGCTAAGTCACACAGAAACAGACGGCTATTCTCATTCAAACAAAACTGCTTCTCCTACAGGATCACTAAAGACCAGATATATTCTGAGTTATCCGTCTGTGATTGGATGGTTGGAGTTCTTGGCAGTGATTGGCTAACTGGAAAAAAGAGCTTTGGCTGACGTAACCAGGTGATCTACAGAGTGTAAGTAAACAGAGGAACACACACGCCCTAAGATGTTTTGCATGCTGCACATGTTTTCCTTTCAAACATCTTACGTACATCTATAAAACAAACAGATGAACCGGAAACTGCAAAACCAAATTAAAAATAGTCATATAGCTGAAACCATTAGTACTGTCAGGGTGACATACATTTGATAAACCTGTGTTCTTTGGGAATTAAATCCTTCCATGACCTGAGTTACAGAAACACATTATAAAGATCTGCCTGAAGATACCAGCATTTATGTCTCATCCATTTATAAATAAACCCTGGGGAGGAATGAGCTCCTGAGGGGTATGACAGATTGTCACAACAAGTTTTGTACAGAGATACAGAGCTCAACATTGTGTCATTTATAAGGATGAACTCTCTTGAGTCACTAATCTCTCGATAGTATAGCCAATATTAACAAACAAGATTTTTAAAAAGTTTTAGTAGGCTGCAATAAACAGTGTTCAAATGAGCTACTCTTTACCTGAGCCTGTTACCCATTATGCCAATACTATTTGACTAATAAATGTTTTCCTGCATCACTATGTACATTTTGACGCCCTCGTCCATTTACATCAAGGAAACAAAATCTGTATGCAGTCCTGTTTCTTGTTCCAGGATGTTATTTAAACAAATGATTACATAGTGCACAAGATAAAAAGATAAACATCTGACATGACAAATGTCAGAAATTCTAGTCACCAAAGCAGTGTTATACAACAGGTATACACATACATACATTTTCAATATGCATTATTTCTTAAGAGCTTTATCTAAATTACACAGGATTTACTTATTCCCTCCAGTTGTTTTTGCTTAATGGAGAATTCGGTCACCAGTTTTTCTGCTGCTCAGTCTGAGATCAAAGATCTCTCTACAGCTTTAGATACCAGCTGGATCTGAATCTTCTGTACTTATCCTGTAGGGGGTTGGTTTAAGATCCATGTACAAATATTTACTGTAAATTATTTAGAAGAATAACATGTTATATTTGTATAGGTGTCTAATTTCTGTATAATTTGGTGATTCTTTACCAAGATAAGTGGAAAGGTGGACCAACAGAGAACAGTTTGGTTACGTGTGTGACTGGAAAACACATCAAGTCAATATACGTGTGACCTACTTCAAAAGGCGTTAACCAAACTTCCATTTATTAATGTTTATCTAATGTAGATAACTTAAAAATGACTAAATCACATAAATGACAATTACCTACAAGCCCACTGCAGTATAGCTGAGTAGTAATGTCTTGTCTATCAAATAATTACTGAAAGAACTTATGGGAGACAGTGAAAGAGCCACAACTTATAAAGAATGAATTAAGAATTAATTGTCATTAAAACATAAATACAGCACAGTCTTTACAGTTACTCTTTATAAATAAATGAATAAAATGGTTATACGGTATTAACACTTTCAATACAAAAACATGTTAATATGCATCTGATAAAATGGCTCATTCTTTTTGCAAACACAGAAAAATGAATAGAAAACGCGGCTTTCTTGTCACAAAATAAATGCTCTTCGCCAAAAAATACACAGGCCTGTAGGATAGTAATTGTCAAAGCTTTGAGTTTTTCTGTTACATTTACACGTGTTTGACCAGCAGGTGTCCTCAGCATGCCCTGTCTCATCAGGATGTTGACAACAGAAAATTAGAGGTCAAGCAGAGCGCCCCTTCAGGTCTGGAGGGAAAGATGCTTCTCATGGCCACAAGCTCTTGTGTTGAAGGAACGACTGTGGGCAGAGAAACTGCTGAAAATTTGACCTTAGTCCACTATTCTCCTGATGCACATGGTATGGTTGCACAACAGTCAAGATATCTGGGACACTTGAGAAGTCCTAAAAGTAAAATAAAAGGTCATTTTAGTTACAAAACAGAGGACTTAGAGAGCCCATAATATTTAACAGAAACCCTTAAATGCTCTTTATTTAATTAGCTTTAGGTGCATCTCCCATCATACTGCACATAGACGATCTGTTTCCTAAACATAGTTGCAGTCGTGCTGTTATGGCTGTGTTAAAAATAATAAAAAAAAAAGAAAAACAATATATGAGCCACATACTGCTTTTGCCCGATTTTTCATTTCAGGGCTTTAATACTGAGACTATTTTGAAAGTCCTCATTCATCTTTATTTTTTTTATTTACTTTTGCTTTACTTTTTATTTATTTACTTTTAAAGCTTGTTATGTATCCATTGGTCATGTTAATACACAACTTGAAATGACCTTACATGAGCTTTTTACTTAAATGAAACATCAAATATTACAAATGAACAAAGATTCAGTGCAAGCTAATCATCGTCTGGTCATATATAATTTCAATTTTAAAGTTAAAATCAATGAAAAGAAATTACATGGTTACAAAGGCAATTTTCCATATTTATGACAGATAAGCAACATCATACATCAGTGTCTGATATTCCTTATGAAACTGAGCAAATATATATTGTATGAAGTTACAGTCAGAAATCTGGGGTCTCAGAATAATAATACTAAAAAGTGAGTGGTCCTTACCTTAGCAAAACTTGGCCAGAATATTTAAACGATGTTAGCCTGTTTAAACATGCTAGCTTGATTAAACATGATGCTAACATGATTAAGTATGATGCTAATACAACTGTGATTTAGATATGGTTTATTCATGATGTTTTGCAGTTGCTAAGGTGCTCTAAATTGTTGCTAGGGTGTGGCTAAGAAGTTTCCAGGGCAATACCTAAAGCTCACTAACAGCCTGAGACAAATAAGCCCACCCATGTCGCTACAATTTTTAAAGCCTGGAAGATATGGCAAGGTCACATAGAAGATATATACAAAGTCGCTAGGGAGAAATGCTTGCTAGGGTGTGTATCTGAAACATATAAGACAACTCCCCTGTCTCTATGATGTTCTGGGTTCTGAGAGATGGCTAATTCATGTTGGTTGCTAGGGCATGCTGGACAGTTTCCATGGGGATAATTAAAGATTGAGAGGTAGAGGAGGGATGCTGTAAGAATCATAACTGAATATAGGTAGGCAGCTGGATACACTTATGTAATGACTGACAGGACAGAATAATCAAGCTCTTCTTAAACGTTTGTTTAGAAGTTAAACAACACCATCATTGTAAAAAACTCTCACAATGTCCACAGCCACCAAATCAAGTACTGAAGCCACATGTGACCAGTGGCACAACTCTCATGTTAAACCTACAGAATACATTTGTTTTTAAATCAACACTAAAGCAGACAACTGTCTGCATATAACAGGATATGTGTAACACTGAAGTATACATTTTGCTTTAAACTGGAGCCCATAGACATCCTATTGATTCCGATTTGCTGGTTCAAATGTGTTGTATTACTGTCTGTCCCAAACACTACAGGATATATCTAGAGGTTGCATAACCCCGTTTCCTCAACATAAATGCAATGCAGAGAGAAATACAAAACAGCATACAAACACCAAGTGGAATTAATATCTTCATCAACAGCAGCTCTGTTTCTCCTGCTTGGTTTCCATTTTCTTCTGTTGACTGCTTTTCTTTTGCTGCAGTTGATTCTGCAACAATTAAATGGAAATGATCAGTTATTATGATAAATGATCAGTGGAACGTGATAAAGACAACTGTTGTAATTCATATATAACAGCATGTAGACAGAAACTACTTCTGTGAACATTTGGATCATTTACTGCATTCAGAGTTTAAATAAAACTTTCTACAAATGAAAATGTCATGTTATATTAATTAGATTTACACACCGTTGATGAGCAGCTGTATGATCATAAGGTCTGATGAATGTATGATGTAGCACTGGTACATTCCTGCATCAGTGTGTGTAAGATTGTTGAGCTTGAGGGAGAAGTTTCCCTTTACATACTCTGAAGGGAAAGTTTCAGTTCTGTCCTTATACAGCAAATCCTGATTCTCAATTACATCTCTGTCCCCAATTATGTTATGCACAATAAAACTGCCATTGTGTCTCCAATGCACATCAATGTCTTGAATTTTAAGATCATCTTCACTTAAAGAACATGGCAGGACAACAGAACCTTCAATAAAACCTTCAACTGTGTCCTGCAGTAAAGCTGAAATGAGAGAAACTTTAACTGCAGACACCCAATCTGTCATTTTGATGTAAGATAATTAATTACCTTTGAAACCGAGTTTGTTTCAGTGACTTACCTCTGTTTATCAGAAGAGAAAATACACAGATGAAGCAGCAACTGTAGAAAACAGAAAAAAACAAGTTGCAGAAATAAGAAAATTAAGATTTTTTTTGATACTTCAGAAAGTATAGAAGTTATAAAAGTTTATTTTATTGACAATGCTAGAAAAACAAGTTGTGTAATCAAAGTGATAAAATAAATTTCTCATAATAAACCATGTTAATATAATATTGATATACTTTTGCAGTAGTGATTTGGCAACACTTGTCACAGTATGCAATACCTTTTATATAGTGGTAACATTTCAGTACATCTGGGATGGACTGACCATCAGTCCTGGGTGTTTTTCCCAGCTTGAGGTCTGAGATATGCTCCAGCGCTACCTGCAACACCACATATGATAAATGGATTAATTTACTTTAAGGACATATAACAATACTGAAACGTGTTAAATACGAAAAGTGTCTCAGTAAATGGTGCACAATTTGGTGCAAAATCATTTAATACTAACACCTTATTTTGTTCTGTCTAGTACATAATCTGTTAAGATCAGCATCTTTGATATACAGTGTTAGTACTTATATATTTAATATGTCAGACAAATGAATCACAGTTTTCATTAAGAGTTTATTAACAGATTCAGTAGCAACAGAGGGCGCCAAAAAACAATAAAATCAGCACATTAAAAACAGAATATGGCTTATATTTATTTACTTACAATGTAAGAAAAATACTTGTTTTGCACATTCTCATAAAATATTAAATTCAAACGCATTGCAAATTGTGTTGGATTAAAGCATCTGCAAACGTATAAATATTATGTGTCAAAAATAACCATTATTTTCTTTGTACAATGAAAAATACATGCAGTTTGTTTAAAGATTACATTCATTTCACAGTGAAGTGCATGACACATTTCAGTTTCTGATAAACAAGGTTAACTCAGGCTACACTGGTCTGTTTACTGAATGTTTTAAGAAAGCTGTTGAACAAGACAAACCAGTCACACACGCCAGTGAATAAACACTAAAGAATGAAAATGATAGCAGCACTATCTTGTCTATAACAGAAATGTGCGAAAGTCTTTATGTAGTTAAATTTTAGCTTGAAAGCTAAAATTATCTCCATAATAATAATGAGATAATAATATCTCCTTATTAATTACGGAGAATCAGGGAGCATCACAGTGACTCTGATGAAGAAGTGGAGACCTTATAATGTTGAATTGAACTATAATGAACTATAATAAACATTAGCAAAATGCAGCACTAACATTTAATATTTTACTGAATCTCATTGGTGAACACATTGATATCCCTGATATGATGAATTTATGAAGTGATAAATATAGACATAATTTAGTCTTTTCATAAAAATTATTATTTAATCAGACATCAAGCATTAAGGTGCTTTGAATTCCCTGATGGGCACTGAATCATGCAACCCATGTATGAAGTCAACACACTAGCTTTAGTCAGTAGTTAGTTTTTTTATTTTCAATAAGTAGTTAAATCATAAAATATTGTACACTAAACAACAGTTATAGCTGTAACTTCAACATACCTGTAACAGGTGTTGTCCACAGCTGGTGATAGTCATCAAAACATGAACTATATGACATAAATACTCCGTGTCATTCTAGCTTCAGCGTGCTAAGTCACTTGCTAACAAGCTAAAGATCTCTTAACTTACCTCTTAATCAATACTTGGTTAATACCTGGCAGACGGGTGAGGTGCAGTACACGCTGTATATTGTCCACCTGTGATCGGATGGTTGGCAGAGTGCTTGGTAGTGATTGGCCAAATGTAACCAGGTGATCTACAAAGTGAAAGTAAACACAGAAACACAAAAAAAACCACATACGCCCTTAAAGACAAGGAAGAACACATAAATCCAAACATGCTCTGACACAAAACAGGGCTAACAGCTGTTGTTTTAGTGTCAGAGCATGATGTTTGGATCCTGACTCAGTCCTAGTCATGGTTCTTGTATGTTGGAGTCAGGATCTAGACTCATGTTTTGTGTCATTTGTGATCTGTGTGCTGTTTGTCTTTGTGTGGGAGCACATGGCCATTGTTTGTGCCATGTACTCTTCTGTCCTGACCCTGCCCTCTTGTCTCCTTGTTAATTATCTAATAATTAGTTCATGCCCCTCATCTGTTTGCCCTCATTACCCTCCTTGTTTGGATCCTTATTTGGATATTATACCTTATTGGTATATTGTTTCTCTCAGTGTTTTTTGTATCCTGCCTAGAGTCTTGTGCCCTGTTTGGTTTTGCTTAGTTGAAATCTAGTCTTGTTTGGTTTAGTTTCTGCCCCTTGTGGGTGGTTTGTTTAAATAAAGGAGTTTTCGTTGAGACTGTCTGTGTCTGGGTTCTCTGTCTTACTGATTCCTGACACATAACTAGACAAACAGAGATATCAAGAACAAATGTTAACTCTAGAAAGCAAAACACTGTTACACATCAGATTCTAAAACATTTATGGTTTCTTATACAAGCCTTCCTATACTTAAATACACATTTACATATATACACTTTAAGAAGCAGAAAATGAGGATTTTTAAATGAGGTTTTTGATGGAGATTGAGAAGATTGTTGATGGATGAAAAATGCTGTTTAGGCAGCCATTCCTTTTGCTTAAATAAGGTGCTGTGGTATTTGGTGCATACCTGCGTGTTTTGTGAGGTAATTGAGAATTGTGAGGCATATACATCTATTTTTGTTTTGTTTTCTGTGTCTTTGCAGTATATGATTATTTGAAAGTCTTCTACTCAGTTTGCAAGACCATGCTTATAGCCACACTACAAATTATAACCTAATTTAAATATTGTGTGGGATGCTACACTGTAAACCCTGTTTAGATCTCAAAACATGATTATACAAAATATACACTGCAAAATAAAGGACAAAACAATCCACAATACACAGATACCTGACAATAAACTCCAATTTTATGATGTCTTTGCTATCTCAGTCTTCCTCACACAAGACAACACCTCTTACCAGAACCAGTAATGTGCTCAGTAATGTTTTTACTACATATTGTATAACATGTAAAGTAGTGTGTACATAGTGGTACCAGTTCTTAAAGCCTAACCGACCCCAAGTTATTCTCAGCTATTTCCACCGCTGCACTGTGTTAGGAGTGTGTTTGACTTCCTGTGTGATGTGTGTTAGATCGTCTTTGTGTGTTGCATGAAGCAGGTCATTATACTGAAGCATTCAGATCAAATTATCAACATGAGGATTATTCTGCTTCAGCTCTGTGAGTTTATTACGTCATGAATATATTTTGTTGCGAATTGTTCGTGTGTTGTCATTAATGTATGTTTTTCTTTGTTTTTATCTTCTAGATGTATTAATATTGTGTCAAGCTGCTTTAGAAGAGGCTTTAGATCAGCTAACAGATCTGGGACAAAATGTGACTATAAACTGTGATCTGGATGAAGAGGACGTTTATTGGTTTTTACTGAAACAATCAGATTCTCCTACAGTGATTCTGCAGTCATTCTCCAACCCAACAAAAGCTTTTTACTTAAATGAAACATTTAAAAACAAATATTCAGTTCAATCTAAACATCGTCTGGTCATATATAATGTCACTCTTGATGATTTAGGAGTTTATTACTGTATGAACACAGATACATCTCCAAAACTCAGTAACAGCACAAGACTGCTCATCACTGGTAAGTGTTGCTTCCGTCGTCACTTCATACTGATATTCAATATTGTAATTAATTTTCAAGTTATTAATAGACTTAAAAACAACTTTTCCCTTTATAGCTGTACTGTATAAAGGCACAAAATAAAGGGGTTAACAGTAAACAGTAATTGTTTTTCATTTTTTCTTCAGAACCAACTCAAACAACTGAGTTAACAGAGGGTCAGAATCACACACTGAATTGTAATGAGACACATTGGCAGATTGTCATCATTATATCTGCTCTGCTGAATGGTGTTTTGATCATTCTGGTTATTGGTGAGCTATTTTGCTTTAAGTCAGATAAAGTTAAACATACAGTAATGTGGCTCCAACTGTAAATATATTAATATAATAATTTCATTTTTTTTCTAGCTGGTAGTTGTTACTCCAGAGAAGGCTTAAAACATGATGTAGATCTACAGCAGATAAAATACATGTATCTAGAATCTGAAGAGCTGAGCAAAGCACAGGTGAACTAACACTGTCAATAATAATTAATATTTATGATTATTTTAACTTGTAAACACTTACACTGGTTCCTTTGTTGTTCTTTCAGTACACTGTGGTGAGCTTTTTCTCGCTGTGAGGAGTCTGGAAACAGTCATGTAACTGAACCTCTGCTTTTCAGTTTTTAAACTGTTTAATACAGTATCATTTTTGTCATTACTAAATAAAGGTACGTCTAAAAGATAAACTGTCTTTGTAAAGTCTACTGTGACTTCTTGTAGAAACCACTACAGCTCGCAGTTGTTTTTGATTGTTGATTGACAACAGGAACATGAAGGCTCAAGGAAAGACTGATAAACATTATGAGTGTTTATTTAACATCTAAATAAAGATCACATGTGTGCATTTAACAGGAAACTAATACAAGCTATTTATAATAGGTAATAATCGGCAGGTAATATTAGTATAATAGCACTGTGAGGTTTCAATATTTTTTTATTAAGAGTGTGTGAGTGACGTTACAAAGGTTTTTTATTATTATTTTTAAATGTGAAGTCCTATAGAACATTTTGAGTACAGGTAATCATTTTCAGTTTCATTCTGTGTGTGGCTTGGACACATGCAAAGCTTGATACTTTGGCCTTTTCTATTTTTATTTACCATCACTGTATGTAAAAGTATTTATTTCATTAGTTTAAGCCTGAGAGAGACTCGAGATTAATCTCAAACTGATTTAACAATGTATCTTTCCATATCTTACAAAAGTGTGACCTTAAATGTGTAGCCATAAATATACAAACAGTAAAAGTGGGAAAAGTGGCTTCACTACATCATTTGTTTCATTCTGTTTTTACATTTTTGTATTTGGCAGACACTTTTATCCAAAGAAACTTACAGTATATTCAAGTTATACATTTTCTCACTACATGTGTTCTCTGGGAGTCAACCCCACAACCTTTTGCAATGCTAACGCAATGCTCTACCAACTGAGCTACAGTGTTGCTAGGTGACATACAAGGTGACACTAGCCATTCTGTGTGAAAGTATTTATTTCTTTAAGCCTTAGAGTAAACCGAGATGTCAAATCACTTTAACATTTGTTGTTAGACAGCAATATAAATGTAAGTGTCAAGTATCAGATCTTTCTATTTGTAACGAATGTGTGATAGTAAGTGTGCATAAACAATAAACTCTCATGAGATATGAAGCAAAGTTTAAACCCCAGCAGACACGCTGCAATGCTACAATGTTTCCATCTGAGGTTAAGAAAGATGTGATAGATAAATGTTTAATGGTTTGAGAGAAACACTGCACTGGGCTCAAGGTTAAACCGCTGGTCTAGTTAACGGTGACACTCTGTCATTGGTTTCAGACTGACCAAACCAGTGGAACATATTTCTGTTTGAGCACGTCGGTTGAATTTAACCACACTGTGCACACTTCTTTCACACATAAAACATTTGCTAACATGATAAATGAACAATAAACAAAGTACTGGATTATTAGAACAACATTTATTTTACAGAAAGATCTTGGTTTGAACATCTTGTACTATAATGTCTACATTATTGTAAGAACTTGAGTCGGTTTGTAGAAGTGATGAAAGACAAATAACTATAAACTCAAGCTGCTTACTGAACCAGTTTGAACAAGTCATTTCTAAACTCTTATTGCAAAAAATAAAGTTCAAAAGAGAAACAATATATATGAATGAATTATACAAAAAAGTTGATTTATATACAGTATATTTTTTGAAAAATTGTTAATGTCTTGTGAGCTAAATCTATCTCAAGTTTGTGGCAAATTCTGGTGTTACATCAACATCAAGAAAGATTGAAAATACATTTTTCAGTGATTGACAGTCTATATCATACATCAGTACTTGATACTGTCCTAAAGCAGATGAATATGAGTCTGTCGTATTCTTGAGTTTATGGCAGTTTTAGAGCAGCATATTGTTCTTGGCTGGGATGAATATTTTTACACAGCTTGGAAAACCACCGTCACATACTGAAAGAGCAATAAGGAATCAGTATTAGCATTTAAACTTCTGTTGTCCCTGTGCCAAAAATGTTTCATAATCCAGCCAATAGTCTAATGTCTTGTTGTAGTAATAGTTTAGCAAGAATTCTCAATCATTTCCTATAATGAATGTTAGTTAATAGTAAATGATACTGATAGTTTTACCTGTAGTTGGTTTGGGTCTTGAGAATCTTCTATAACTTTTGTTTGCTGTAGATCAGGTTTGTGTCTTGATCTGTTTCCAGATATTGTCCAACATCCTTTCTCAACAGCACAAACATTTAATAGTGCTAATGGCACAGTAAATTTAGATATATGTGTAGATGCATGAAACCTTTTGTTTATATTAATCAAAATTTACATGAATTTATTTGGAATGCACACAATACCAAAGGCCTGTAACATCACGCCAGCAGAGGGAGCCCTCACCGGAATACTGACTGCTCATGCTCCCTCTGCTGAACTCTGAACTTTGAACTCTGAACTTACATCCTGTTTGGCATCTATATAAACCTTGCTGCCACATGGCCACGTTGCTAAGTATTGCCAGCTTTACACCTGACTAGTAAGCATTCTCTTTTACTGCCTGCTTTCCTGTGTTTTACCTATTGTTTGGTTCTCGTTTTCTGATTTTTGCCTAGCCCCTTTGTTTGACACCTGGATCGGACTGTTTGTTTAGATATTGATTCTCTGCCTGGATTTACGACCTCTGATTTACGTCTCTCCCTTTTGTTGTGTTGCATGGTTGGACTGTCTATGTTTATTACGACCCTTTGCCTGTACTTTCGACTTTGATTATGGATAACCCCAATAAACATCCGCAACTGGATCCTGCTTCAGCTTCTGCCTCAGCCCCCTTACAGAATACTTTGCCTACCCTCAATCCAGCGGATGTTTCACAGCTGCAAGCTGCATTTGTCTACCAGGGAGAACTATTACGCAGCTACCACGAACAGCTAGCTAATGAACTACTGCTCCAGCGACTTTGCTCTCCTCCTTCCACCACGTCGAGCACGGTAAGACTTGCTCTTCCCGATAAGTTTGATGGTTCTGCAGAACGGTGTAAAGGGTTCATTCGACAAGTACGCACGTATTTGGAATCGTTGGGGGATCAGTCTCATGCTAGTTCTGATCAATGCTCTTTTATCATGTCACTATTATCTGGCAAGGCTATTGATTGGGCTGCTGCGGTTTGGGAGACGGACGAACAGTTTAGATCTTCACCTGAGTATTTTTTGCAACAACTCCGAGAAGTATTTGAATATCCTGCTGGGGGTCGGGATGTTTCGTCTCGTCTTTTACACCTTTCTCAAGGCTCACATAGTGCAGCAGAGCACGCAGTCGAATTCAGGACTCTTGCAGCTCAGAGTGGATGGAATGATGCTGCACTTAAAGGGGTGTTTCGGGAAAGCCTATGTCCCCAATTGCAGTTGGAGATGGCATGTCGAGGTGAGGAATCTTCTTTCAATGACTTTGTTAACATGACTGTTAAGATTGATAATTTGCTCAGGAACTCACCTAAACCCAAGCAAGCGCATGCATCCCACCTTATGTCACGACCTGCACTTCGGAATCCTGAGGCACCATGTGTTACCGAGCCCATGCAAGTAGGATCTACCAGGCTGTCTGAGGACGAGCGTAGACGAAGGTTCATCAACAACCTCTGCTTTTATTGTGGTGAACCAGGTCATCATAAGTCACAGTGTCCTCAAAAGACCCGGAGGTCCCTCACAGTACAAGACCGGGTGAATGTGGACACCTTTTCACAAAATCCATTTAAAGTCTTTACATTACCCGTACAGATTTCTACCGAAAGTGGTTCTTTTATGTTGACAGCATTAGTAGATTCTGGCGCCGCTCTCAACCTCATCAACTCGGACATCGCCCGGAAACATCAACTACCCACCATTCCATGCTTTCCACCTATCAGTATTACGGCTGTCAATAACCAACCCATCAAAGGAGGAGTTCTGGAACAGACCCGATCACTGAAAATGCAAATTGGGGTTTTTCATGAAGAGAACATCTCTCTATATCTGATCGACTCACCCAAATATGAAATAATTTTAGGAATGCCATGGCTAAGTTGCCACGATCCCCACATCTCCTGGCGCACGGGTGAGCTGACCCACTGGTCTCCATTCTGTTTTAGTCACTGTCTAACCCTTAAGCAGTCCAGTCCATGTCTGTCCACAAGCATGGGGAGCCCTCCGAGCCTGACCCAACCAAAGATCCCCAAGGTTTATAACGAGCTTTTGGAGGTCTTCAGCAAGGTTAAAGCCACACAGTTACCACCACATCGGCACCTTCTTCCCAATATGTGTCCTCCCAAAAGCAAAGTCTACCCGCTGTCACGCCAAGAAGCACAGGCTATGGAGGACTACATCAAGGAGGCTCTGGAAGCTGGCTTTATCCGTCCTTCTACTTCTCCCACTGCAGCCGGCTTCTTCGTGGAGAAGGATGAGGGGTCTGCGTCCGTGCATCGACTACAGAGGCCTCAATAATGTCACTGTTAAATTCAGGTATCCACTGCCTCTAGTCCCTTCTGCCCTAGAACAACTCAGGAAGGCCAAAATTTTTACCAAACTCGACTTGAGAAACGCTTATAACCTGATACGCATCAGGGACGGAGATGAGTGGAAGACAGCTTTTCTCACCACCAGGGGGCACTATGAATACCTGGTTATGCCCTTTGGCCTTGCCAATGCCGCAGCCGTCTTCCAATCCTTCATAATTGAAGTCTTCAAAGATGTCCTCCACAAGTATGTCATCGCATATCTTGACGACATCCTAATCTATTCCCTGAATGAAGAGGATCATGTCACTCATGTCAAGAGTGTTCTTTCCAAGCTTCTCAATCACCAACTCTGTCAAGACTGAAAAATGTGAGTTTCATGTGAAGCAGACAACATTCCTGGGGTACAACATCAGCCACCAGGGTGTTGAAATGGATGCTTCTAAGGTAACCGCCGTCACTGAGTGGCCGCAGCCCTCCACGTTGAAAGAATTGCAGAGGTTCCTGGGCTGTGCTAACTTCTATCGACGCTTCATTAGGAACTACAGCTCTATTGCTGCACCTCTCACCTCATTACTCAAGGGAAAACCCAAGAAGTTGTCATGGAATGCTTCCGCCAATGCAGCCTTCCAAAAGCTCAAGACCAGCTTCACGACGGCCCCCATCCTAAAACATCCAGATCCAGAACTCCCCTTCATTGTGGAGGTCGATGCTTCTGACTGCGGGATTGGAGCCGTGCTCTCTCAACGTCACGGACAACCTCCCAAGCTTTTCCCGTGTGCCGCCTTCTCTCGGAAGCTAACCCCCGCTGAGTTTAATTATGATGTGGGAAACAAAGAGCTTCTGTCAATGAAGGCTGCCATGGAAGAGTGGAGACATTGGCTCGAGGGGGCAGCTCATCCTTTTCAAGTTATCACGGACCATAAGAACCTTGAGTATGTTAAGTCTGCTCGACGTCTGAATTCATGCCAGGCAAGATGGTCTCTGTTCTTTTCACGATTCCATTTTACAGTCACTTATCGTCCAGGCTCCAAGAATAGCAAGGCAGATGCACTATCCAGGCGCCATGATCCCCCACGACAGAACTACAATCCTGAACCTATCCTAAGTCCAGCCTTGTTTGTTGCTCCGGTCAACTGGGACATAATGGAGGAAATTCACCAGGCCGACCTCACAGAACCATCACCACCGAACTGCCCCCCTTCCAAACAATATGTTCCCCAGATACTACGTCACTGGGTCATCCAGTAGGTCCACACATCACTCAGCACGGGACATCCCGGCATTTCACGAACCCTTAAACTTCTGCAGAATTCCTTCTGGTGGCCTTCAATGACCAAAGATGTGGCCAATTATGTCAAGTCTTGCTCCATCTGTGCCCAGTCCAAGACTCCCAGGGACCTGCCGACGGGACTTCTACAGCCTCTCCCAATTCCCCAACGACCTTGGTCTCACCTCTCCATCGACTTCATCACTGACTTACCCCTGTCTGATGGTTACACCACAATCCTGGTCATCGTCGACCGCTTCTCCAAAGCCTGTCGTCTGGTTCCATTAAAAGGATTACCTACTGCCATGGAGACTGCTCAAGCCATGTTCCACCATGTCTTTCGAAACTATGGTCTACCTGAAGACATTGTATCAGATCGAGGAACTCAGTTCACCTCTCAGGTTTGGAAATCCTTTTGTAACCTTTTAGATATCAATGTGAGTTTAACCTCTGGCTATCATCCGCAGTCAAACGGTCAGGTGGAGAGGCTGAACCAAGAGATCGGCAGGTACCTGCGGACTTACTGCAGCTGCGAACAACATCGCTGGGCTGAATTTCTCCCTTGGACCGAGTATGCCCAGAACTCACTCATGCACTCCTCTACAGGACTTACACCATTTCAATGTGTGCTGGGTTACCAGCCTCCCCTGTTCCCGTGGTCAGGAGAACCATCGTCTGTGCCTGCTGTTAACGACTGGTTTCGTAACAGTGAGAGGGTGTGGGACAGTGCCCATGTGCGGCTTCAACGGCTAGCGCTAACCGTCACCGTCGCCGTCGCCCACACCCTCCATACCAACCTGGACAAAGGGTCTGGCTCTCCACGAGGGATCTGAAGCTACGTCTGCCGAGCAGGAAGCTCTCTCCCAGGTATGTTGGCCCATTTAAAATCATAAGACAGATTAATGAGGTCACTTACCAATTAGAGCTTTCTGCTGAATACCGCATCTCTCCTTCTTTCCATGTGTCACTCCTCAAACCTTTCCTTTCCTATTTTTTGAACTAATAAACATAAAATATAACTGTCAAATGAACCTATTTGCTAAAATAAATCAATGTCTACACTTGTACCACTTGTGTTAGTGGGTGCTCACACACACAGTAAACTCTGGCTCTTCATTTGACTTCCTGTAGTTGATGTGTATTAGCTTGTCTTTGTGTCAGAGCTCTGCAGTTCATTTTTAATGCCGTGTAGTGTGAAGCAGTTTTCATTATATTAAAGCGTTCAGATCAACATGAGGATTATTCACATTCAGCTCTGTAAGTTTATTACATGTTATATTTTCTTGTGCATTGTTAAATTCATTTGTTAATTTTTTGAAAGGGAACTTTTTTTATTTACACTTG
This sequence comes from Chromobotia macracanthus, assembly GCA_036877525.1. Lineage (NCBI taxonomy): Eukaryota > Metazoa > Chordata > Actinopteri > Cypriniformes > Botiidae > Chromobotia > Chromobotia macracanthus. The sequence continues at coordinate 5,815,632 of JAZGTH010000033.1, read as the reverse complement.
TGCCTTTGGCACATACTTTTATTCAAACATTTCTTATATATTTTTATCTATGTGTCATTTGTTAATATGAATGTGTGAAAAGTGAATGTGTTAATATCTTCTAGATGTATTAATATGGTGTCAAGCTGCAGAGACTTTAGATCAACTAACAGATTTGGAACAAAATGTGACTATAAACTGTGATCTGGATGAAGAAGAGGTTTATTGGATTTCACTGAAACAATTTGAGTCTCCTACAGTGATTCTGCGCTCATTCTCAAACCCAACAAAAGCTTTTTACTTAAATGAAACATTTAAAAACAAATATTCAGTTCAATCTAAACATCGTCTGGTCATATATAATGTCACTCTTGATGATTTAGGAGTTTATTACTGTATGAACACAGATACACCTCCAAAACTCAGTAACAGCACAAGACTGCTCATCCCTGGTAAGTGTTGCTTCAGCCGTCACTTTATAGTAATATTCAGTGCTGTGATTAATTCTCATAGACTAATTTATTTTTTAATAAATGTCATTTACCTATACGGTTGTTCTGTAAAATGCACAAAATAATGGCGTTAAAAGAAACGTTTTAACACCACGTAATGGCGTTTTAAGTTATTATTGTAAAGAAAATACATTTTTCCTACAGATCCAACTCAACTAACTGAGTTACCAGCGTGTCAGAATCACACAGTAGTAAACTGTATTCAGCACAATGAGACACACTGGCAGATTTTCATCTGCTCTGCTGAATGGTGTTTTGATCATTCTGGTTATTGGTGAGTTATTTTGTTTAAACTCAGATAAATGTAAACCCAATATGTCTTCATCTGTAAAAATATTGATATAAAACTCTTTCTTTTTTCTAGCTGGTAGTTGTTACTCCAGAGAAGGCTTAAAACATGCAGATCATGTAGATCTACAGCAGATTAAATATATGCATCTACAACAAACCGAAGAGCTGAGCAAAGCACAGGTAAATTATCTAAAACTGTCAATAATAATTAATATTTATGATTATTTGATCTGTAAGAGTCCTGTAAAATATACCACTGTATACCATGAGAATTATAATGTAATGTGCACCTGTAAACACTTCAACTGTTTTTTTCTGTTACTCTTTCAGTACATTGCTGTGAGCTTTTCCATACTGTGAAGAGTCTGGACAGAGTCAAGTCAACTAAACCTCTGCTTTTCTGCTGCCTTCACTTGTTTAATATAGTATAATTCTTGTCATTCTATATCTGTGCTTAGAAAAAGATTTATTATCAGTAAACTGGCAGTAAATTACCATTATTTGACTAATAATTCATGGGCAGTTACAAGATGTATAAGCTTTATATTACACCTTTAAGAGAATTTATATAGGTACTAATGTTACTGTTAATTAGGCAATACCAAATCTATTCTCTCAAATGACTTGGGAAGAATATTCCTTGTTTTTATGGACTGCACATCCCTGCTGCACATTTATTATTTAATAAGTACATTTCAAGAACATATATTGTTATACAACATTAGGTTGTTTTGCATCATTGTCTTTTTATAAAACTGTGCAATTTGTATTTAATAAGTACATCAACACAAATTAGGTTGTTTTGCATCATTGTCTTATTTCTGGTCATCAAAATCTGGCTCTATTTGTATCTTTTTATTCTTTTAATTTCATAGGCCTTAACTTTGCTTTAACTTTAAAGTGTCCGAGACGTTTATTGAGATGAGATTCAGTAATGTTGCAGACTGTGTTTAATGGTGACATTATGCAGAAAACGTTACAGACCATTTACTGTTTCCAATGAGACAGAGAGTTGTTTTCTACAGCGTGTGTAGGATGCAATTCATACATTTTAAATATGTTAAAATGTGTGTTGGATTCACTGTATATAAACGTTTATATTCAGCCTTTTGCATATGGCAACCGCTGAGAAACATTTTAATATGACTAGAGTTTAGATTAACTGTGGTAGCTAGTATACAATGAGCACACTTTCTAAAAGTATGTTCCATTAATTTTTATCCAACTTGATTTCCAATATTATTTGAGCATTTCAACAACCAACAAAAAAGCAATTGAAGAGCAAAATATTGTTAACATACACCATGCAGTTGAAACCTTACTGACAGATATTCTGTTTATGACTACTATATTCTTTAAACAGTAGGACCCTACAGTTCAAGGTGCAGTGACCGGTATGCAACATTAGGGATAAGTATGCATCTTAAAGGATTAACAAAAGTTGCATGCATAAATATTTTTACCAGACATAATACCGTATTTAATAATGTATATAATGCATTTAAAATTTTTCATTATATTCAAAAATTTTAAAAGAAATTTACACATTTTTGTCCTCATGACAATGAAATGTTTAACTTGTTTTGTCAGTGATAAACAGCGCAGATGGGAATCACACGACTCAAATGGTGCGCTGAGGACATCAGCTGGTCCAATACATGTAATGCAATAGAAAAACTCAGATATAACCGACACAAAAGTTTAAAATTATCCTTGAAAATTACTATATATTAATACATTAATTTTGTGAAAACAAAGCCATGTTTTCTGGAAGAAAAATGTGTTTTAGACTGTTTTTTGAGCTTGCAAAATGATTAAGCCATCTGGTTAAATAACTGGTTTCTTTAATTTTATATTTAACTTTATTTTATATATAAAACTTTCAAAATTGGATGTGGACCATTGGGACAGACACCTCTGGGACCAGGGGCCAGTTGCATAAACATAGCCACTTAGCTGAGACTGTCTTAATAACTAGTCTGACCAGCTAATCCAGCAATTAGGACTTGCTTTTCACTTTCACATTAGACTGATCAATCTTTTATTATAACTGGCTTAAAGTTATCACCAATTTTAAGGACAAAATTTAGATGACTAACTTGCAAGATCTAAGGTCTTAGCTCTTTATGCAACTGGCCACAGGTGCTTTTCTTCTCTTCCTGGAGGAGACAGCCTCAGTGGGGAGCAGTGATGTTCTTGGCTGGAGACAATGCTCTCAGTTGCCTCATGTTAAATGATGATGTCGGCTGCATTGGGAAGAGCAGACATGTTGGCAAAGAAGGAGCATTCATTTATTTACCAGCGATGTTCAGTCTTGTGCAGTTACTGAGATTTGGAGATGTATCTTTGTTCATACAATAATAAACTCCTAAATCACATTATGTATGAGCAGATGATGTTTAGATTGAACTGAATATTTGTTTATGAATGTTTTCATTGAGTAAGAAGCTGATGTTGGGTTGGAAAATGACTACAGAATCACTGTGGGAGAATCTGATTGTTTCAGTAAAAAGCAAATGTAATTAGTATCAAGACCACAATTTACTGTCACACACATTTTTTCACAAGGCCAAAAGCATAAATTATGCAGTCACAAACCAAATGCAGAAATGTAAATAACACACTTAAAACAAAAACAACATTTGTAATAATATTTAAACATTTACAATACTTATGAAATGAACTCTACTGCAGAGCTCTGAAGTCAAGACAATATAACAAACATCAAACGGAGGAAGTCAAGTTCAGTTAAGTTTGTTACGGCTATCAAATTGAAATGGGTTTCTTTGAAAATGTATAAGAGATTCAAGTACAGTTGACCAAATATCTTTAAGCAAAGTTAATATATAATCTCACTAGTTTATTTATTAATTATACCTGTTCAATTCAATAATGTGAACTGTAAAGGGTTTTTGTAATGAATATAGCAAATTAAATGGACATATTGTTAACACTAAGGGGTCCAATACTTCTACTGAAGGGTCATTGTCCTGCAGAATTTAGTTCAGCAAACAAAATGCAAGAAAAATTGGTCAAACTATTTTGATTTTGCTACACAGTTCTTGAAAGTGACATATTTGTCAGATATGGTAACCCAAACCTGAAATGTGACCTCTGCATTTAACCCATCACTGGGGAGGAGAGAACACACACTGCAAGTCTCAAATGTTACTCAAATGTACTCACTGTACTCAAATGTTAAATCCAAAGTGTCCTTTGGTTTTTCTAGTGAACCATACAAACCAAAATACACTTTAGGCTTTAGTCTGGAGCCCTGAGAAATCCTACAGATTAACTGGTTCAGATATGTTTGAGATGTAATTTCTATAGAACCGATACCTCCACAGGTCAGACACCCATGAACAAAAGGTTTTACCCCCCCCTTTCATTTTTTATAGAATAAAGAGGAAAATACATGCCAGCACAAGAATACAAAGTACAGGAATAAATATCTGCTTTGTTTCTCCTGCTTGGTTTCCTTCCTCTGTTGGTTCCTTTTCTTTTGCTTCCGTTGATTCTGAAAAAAGAAAGTTAAGATAAAGGTAAGGTAAAGATAATTTATATACAGCAACATGTAGACTGGAACTATATCAATGAACTTCAGAGATGTTGTACTGACAATTTTGTACTGCATTCATATTTATAGAAACCATTTTAACAATGAAAATGTCACATAACATAAACCAGTTTTTACACACCATTAATGAGCAGCAGTATAGTGATGAGTTCTTCTGAATGCTTGATGTAGCACTGGTATTTTCCTGCATCACTGTGAGTAAGATTCTTGAGTCCGAGTGAGAAGTTTCCTTTCACAAGCTCCTCAGGAAAACTTTCTGCTCTGTTCCTGTATTTTGGGTCTTGATCTTCAAATGAACATTTGCCCTGAGTTGCCCTGAGAATGTCACACACAGTAAGGCTGTGGTTGTGTCTCCAATGCACCTCAGTGTCTTGAAGGTTGTGCTCATTTTCATTTGAAGCACATGGTAAGACAACAGAAGCTCCAATAAAACCCTCAACTGTGACGGGTGGATACACTGAAATGAGAGAAAACTCAAGTTCACAATCTGGTGTTTTTGCATGTGATAATTTACCTTTTAAATTTAGTTTGTGTCTTGAGTAGTTGCTCACCTGTATAAGCAGTGCACATGTTTACCAGCCATGCAAATGCCGAGATGAAGCAGCAACTGAATAAAGAGGGAAACAAGTTCCTGTAAATCAGCTATCATAGCATGGTGCTCGCAACACCTATGTCATGGGCTTGATTCCCTCACTAACTGCACATGCACTCGGACACAGAAGATGTGGACTAAAACTCTACCTTACCAAAATATAGGATTCCTAGAAAAACCTTAAAATAATAGAGCAATATAAAGTATTTATGCTAGCTCATGTATCATTCTACGTTTAGTACATGCTTTAGTACATGAATGTTAGTACATGCATATTTCATAGTACAGGCATTTTCTCTGCTGATATACCTGTCAATTAATTCATATTTTATCTATTATTAATAATACTTAAAACTAGTTAAGACAGTTTAGTTAAGCCTAAAGTTATTTAGTTAAGCCTAAAACTGTTTAATAATTAACCAAACACACTAGACCAAACACAGCATACTTGCACATGTATAAGCAACATGCTTTCAACACAGGCCTACTAACCAAGCCTGCTAAACAGCTAACGTCAATCATGAAAAATGATTAAATAGATCAACCAAGTACACAACAGAGTGACCAGACTTATGCTGAACTTCTTGTTATTCATGCTAATCTACTTTTAGTTACTTTACAGTAAATTAAATAAAAAACTGAGAAACAAACTACATTAGCTCTTCATTGCTAGCTACAACACAACTACGACACGTGTTGTCCATCTATAACATTTCACACAGATAAACCTTAATACAACCAACCTGATAATCATGGTGTACATATTATTATACATTGTTATATATGTAATAAAGTATGATATATAACATCAAATATCTGTCCGAAATTACGGTGAAGGACTTCTGCGATGAACAACTCAGTATCGTTGACTTCCGCAATAAGGCATCTGTATTTCACGTGACATTAAACATAGTTACGTTGTGCGTGAAGTTTGCGATTAGCAGTGTTAGCTTGTCAATAACTAATTTGTTGAAACCAAAATGTATCAAAATACAAAAAAAGCTCTTTGTCCCAAACATTATCATGGGCACTGTACCTTTATACAAATTATTCAAATAGAGTGTGGGTATTTTGTTCTTTTTCAATGCAAATACACACAATGTTGTGATGTTTGTTTAATTATTCCTAAAAGGTGAGCCTAAAATGTCATCATCAGGTTACGTCATGTGTTCTGTATACTAATGTACCACCTAATATATTATTTTTAATAGGACGGCTCACATTTCCTTATACAGTGAGATCTATAACTTATGACATGTCTCAGTTCCTGATAATCAATGATTATTCAGGCTAATGTTGAGAATACTTTCAAACCAGACAAACTGGTTACATTCAGAACAGACGTTAAAAAAGTATTTTCGTTTCAAACACAAAACAATGAGAATAACAGCAGCATTATTTGGCCCCTAAAACAAACTCTAATAGCAAGAAAAACAACTAACATTAGACGAGTCTAACACTGTATTGTTGTTATATTAAATCACATTTTATTGATAAACATTGATTATCTCTGTTGTAAAAAAAAAAATAAAAATAAATAAATTTACTAAAAAAAAACCTTTTTAACTGACACTAAGCATTTAATCTATAGGACACAGAATCTAAAAATATATACGTTTATTATTAATATTATCATCTTCTTTCCCTAGCTAATAAAATAATGTTTATTTTTGTTAATATTTTCAAAACCCCATCACACCAACCAATTCAAAACACCCGTATTAAGTTTTAAATTAAAACAATATTTATTAAATCATAATATACACTCAGCAGCAGCAATTCAACATACCTGTAACAGGTGTTTCACACTGCTGGTGGTAAATATCAGAGATGAAGCAGCAACACATTGTACCAGAAAGGGAACTTAACTTATCTGAATCCAGTACTTCTTCTAAGTGCAGTGTGCAGACCAGGTATATTTATATATATTGTATTATTTATATCTGATTGGATGGTTGGCAGAGTGCTTGGCAGTGATTGGCTAAATGGCTGAAGGAGGTATGGCCAAAAAAGTGAACTGCAAAGTGAAATAAACACTAAGTACAACTAAGTCCCCTGAAGTACAAAGAAGGATGCAAGAATTTTGTCTTGAATTTTGAAGTTTTACTCCTAAATAACTTACAATCATCTATAAAAATATAAACAAACAGACGAACCAGACAAAAACAAATTAAAAAATTATACAGCTGGGATTTGAAGCTACAATGGTGTCTGTAGATACTAACATTTCTTTTATATTTAAAATAAAAGTTTAGTTACTAATTAGCCCCACCTGTGTCTAGTTTAGTTTCTTTGCTTACCCTTATTTATTTATATTTATACCCCTGTTTGAAAGTTTGAAGTTTTTGACAAAATTATCCTGTATTTATACAGTAATCATGCACTAATAAACTCATCAACAGTGCACTGAAATGATTAGCACTGAATATTTGTCTTTGTGTCTCATGTTGTAGTAAAAGGGTGTTTCAGAAGTAAAATCACCTCTGGAAGATCTGGTAAATTTTTTTGACGTTTATGGTCAAATGTTGTCCCAGCTCGGCATTGTGATGAACAGAATGCAAACCATGTAATAAACTTAAATGTATTTTTGTTTCTCTCTTGATTCAAATTTTTATTCTTAAAATGAGATGCAACTTTCAGATCTCCTGTTTGCAACATCATTACAACATCACATGCAACATCATTTTCGTAAGTGAAGTCAGTGAATATGTTTACATGTACACCAATAATGTGATTATTGGCAATAGTCAGAATAAGTAATAAATCTATTTAACAGGACATGAACAAACCTTTGTAAACTTGCTTTCATGCATGTTACATTAATCTGATTATTCACAAAGAATTGTGGTGGTTTTTCTGCACGATTCACTTTTACTCTAATGCGTTAAACTCAGGGACAATACTCTGCCATCTCATTCATTGTGGCATGTCTAGGTGAAGGTGACATTGTCACCTGTCCTGTTTTCCGTAAGCAGCCCTAGCACATGTGCACTTTGGTCTGAATTGAAGAATAACAGTTGCAGTACTTCACATATATTACTGCATTTTATAATAAGCAGCATAATTGCATTAACACACATCACAGTAGTCTACAGTTTAAAACCCAAGACTACAAACCAAACATGTTCTGACAAATATCATTAAAATTGGTTTTCTAGAGCTCACGTCTCTTTCTGTAACAGAATACGACTGTGAAACAACAATACAAAGAGACAAGAAAGTATCTTTTATATTGAGAAAAAATAATAAACCTTCCATAAAAAGTTGATTCAGTCCATTAGAAATGCTTTCTTTATTTCACTTTTTGTAAACATCCGATTTGCAGACTTTGGAAGGGGGAATTTCAGAAAGATATTGTTGAAATGGTAACCAGAAAGATTAAAATTGCTAGAAAAAAATTTTTCAGTGCTGCCTACGTGTGCATCTGAATACACATATCTCTCGTACTGAAAACAATTCTGCTGCTGAATGAGAGAAGTTTTTTAACAGCAACAGATAGTCCCTGATAACACCCACACTTCACCCAGATCATAGTGATGTAGCAATGTCCAGTGACACAACAAAGTTTTGAAAATACAACTTTGCATTGCAAAATCATAGTGACTTCAAGCAACTTTAAGCAAATACCAAGTGAAGTGAAGATGGTGTTAGAGTTTACCAGATCTTTCCTGTCAGATACTTTAGTCGAGTATCTTACCGCAAAATGTTTCTGTAAATATGTTTACTTTGATCATGACTATGATTGCATTATCATAATCGCAATATTCTGTTAACTTGCAGTATTGTGCTCACTGCTAGTGTGCTGCGGGCACAAACAGTGTTGATACTAGTGTTTTTATTTTATTTAATCCAAATGGCACTCAAGTACAAAGATGGAGAAGTTAATCCTATAATATATCTGACCATAAACTGGGATGATTAAAAATTAAAATCGTTAAATGACCAGAAAAACGTGTCTGTGTATGTTGTATGTTATGTACATGAAATTTAAGTGTGTGTGTGTGTGTGCAGACACTCACTGTTTGTCCTCTCATATGTCCAGATGGGCTGCAATGGCATGTGTTGCGTTGTGAATCTGGAATGCTCATTCTCAGGGATGTAATCAAAACAACACACTGAACCATTCAATAACCGACAGGAGACATGGGCAAAAATACACATATACTATCTACAATAATATACACATATACTATCAGGGGGAACAAAGATCACCTGCACATAATTATGGCGGGGTGACACTAAAGACTACAAAGACCAGGGACAAGAGCTACAAAACGCGACTTCAAAATTAAAGGCATTACGCTATAACAAATTATAAATTAGACGTGACAATCGCCTATATTTTGTAATAGGATAAATTACCATTTACACATTCACATAATAGTTAAGAGTCACTTCTAAAACACACAGACAAAATTTTTACTACTACTAGACACCTGAATATACATATACATATACATATACATATACATACTACCAGAAAACTACAGTTTTAAAAAAGAAAAAAAGAAAAAAGCAGCCAATAAGAGCGCAGGATAGAGGGAAACTCCTTCAAAACTCTTTTAAAATCTTCTCAGGATGATTCCTCAAGAAACTGGGTGATGAAAAATATCAAGACAATGACACCCATACTGGCACAATGAGCGCATTTTCAAAAATTTGTTCTTATTTTCACAGTCTCCATTACAAACCTTACAAATAATGTATGATTTGTGGAATCTGACAAAAAATAAACAAGCTACACCTGTCTGAAGCACCAGTCATCAAGAAGAAAGCAGAAAAAATGGCAATTTTTCATGGATCATTAAAACGAAAGAAAGATTTATGAAGGTACACCTCTTAGAAAATGTTCAAAGACAGATAATATCAGATGTTTAACTGATTTTTGAAGCATATGTATCGTTAGATGAGGACTCAGTTAACTCAAATTATACCAAATTTGACATTTTCATTTTGTCTGTAGCTTGTTATCGTCCAGTTCACACAGCGACTCATTTTGACAGAACAGTTCACATATGTTGTTGCAACTGTCCCTAATGACACAGCCTCTCTCTCTGAGGAAAGTCCATTAGTCACTTATAGACCATTAGTCTGCTCTCTGGCAACCTCTGCTAGACGAAGGTATGGTGGTAGTTTCACTAAAACGTTGTTTTATGTTACTAAAATGTTCCTTATGTTCCAAAGGAGACAATTCTATAATCTACAATGAACATGAATACAAGTTCCTACCAACAGTTATTTGTCATTTCTCTGTGGCTCAACTTTAATGTTTGAGCTAGCAATAGTGCTAGTGGTGATATTAGACTTTTTGTCTCAGAATAGGGTTGTGTATCCCTGTGTAAATTGTTTTTAGTTCCTTATGCTTTTTTTAGGGGAATCATTTGGGCACAGATCAGCAGCCACCTGTGTAGTAGAAACATCCACAAAACCAGCTAGAAACTTTCAACCTAAAGTTGATTTATATACTATTTATATATGAACTCCCTAACAACCACTCAGAATACTTTAGCAACCACTTTAGCAATGCCCAAGCAGCTGCCTTGTAACTATTAAGAAGACATCAGAAAGCAACCATCCAGAACACCTTAGCAATTACTTTAAAAACCACTACCAGCTACCTAGCAACCATTTAACCACAGGTGAAATGTTTAATTTAACATATTACTACATACTATCTAGGATACATACTATCCTATATCATTAACTACGTTATTAATAGATGGCAGCTAATTCTATTGGTGCTTTCAAAGGTCCAACAATACCAACCTAGCTTTGAAAGTATAAGATCTCTTCAAAAGCCACACCTCCTTCAACACATGAATGCATACATAGTTTGACAGGCACGATCGAACAAACAATTTATGGTCCTGTGCCTTCCACAGAAGATATATTTATATTTAAATACATTTAGACCACGTGATTGCTGTCAGGATGTGAAAAAAAAACCTGATATTATGATATGAAAAATATGAAAATATGATATTCCCATACGATATTCCATGCAGGAACTTTTAGGAAAACTATTAAATGCTGTAAACAAATAGCTGAATCCATTTTTTTAACTAATAAATATAAATGAATGTCTGCACTCTGTTTTCTGGCAGAAACAGTTGTAACACTTATTTGTGTTAGTGGGTGCTCACACACACAGTAAACTCTGGCTCTTCATTTGACTTCCTGTAGTTGATGTGTATTAGCTTGTCTCTGTCAGAGCTCGTTGGGACAGTATGGAAAACACAAATAAAAAAAGTAGTGATTTCTAAATTTACTTTGACTTGTATTTCATTGCAGACAATACAACAGCACATTATTTAATGTGTTCCTCATGATTTTTTATTGTTTTTTTCTTCAAAAAAAACTAAATTCCTATTTTGGTTCTTGCAACACATTTCAAAAAAAGTTGGAACAGTAAAGCATTTATCACTTTGTAATGTTGCCATTCCTTTTCACAACACCTAAAAGACGTTTAGGGACTGAAGACACCAAGTGAAGAAGTGTTTCAGGTGTAATTGTCCCATTCTTGCTGCAAACAAGTCTTAAGGTGGGCAACAGTACGGGGTCTTCGTTGTCGCATTTTGCGCTTCAAAATGCACCACACATTCTCTACTGGAGACAGGTCGGGACTGCAGGCAGGCCAGTCAAGTACCTGTATCCTCTTCCTCCGCAGCCAGGACTTTGTAATGTGTGCAGAATGTGGTTTTGCATTATCTTGTTGAAATATGCATGGACGTCCCTGAAAAAGATGTCTTCTTGAAGGCAGCATATTGTGCTCCAAAATCTCTATGTACTTTTCAGCATTAATGGTGCCATCACAGAAGTGCAAGTTACCTTTATCAAGGGCACTGACACAACCCCATACCATGACAGACCCTGGCTTTTGGACTTGTTGCTAGTAACAGTCTGGATGATCCTTTTTTTCTTTGGTCCGGAGCACACGGCGTCCATTTCTCCCAAAAAAATACCTGAAATACTGATTCATCTGACCACAGTACAGGTTTCCACTGTGTGATGGTCCATCCCAGATGCCTCCGAGCCCAGAGAAGTCGACGGCGCTTCTGGACACTGTTAACATAGGGTTTCCTTTTGGCACAGTACAGATTTAACTGGCATTTGTGGATGTAACTATGTATTGTGGTACTTGACAAAGGTTTGCCAAAGTAGTCCTGAGCCCATGTGGTGATATTGCTTATAGATGAATGACGATTCTTGATGCACGATTCTTGATGATTCTTGATTCTTGGTGCCGCCTGAGGGATCGGAGAGCACGGTTGTTCAGCTTAGGCTTGCACCCTTGTCCTTTATGCACTGAAATTCCTCCACATTCCTTGAATCTTTTAATTATGTTATGCACTGTTGAAGGTAAAATAAGCAAACGTCTTCCTATCTTTCTTTGAGGAACATTGTTTTTAAACATTTCAATAATTTTCTCACGGATTTGTTGGCAAACTGGTGATCCTCGGCCCATCTTTGCTCCTAAAGGACTAGACCTTTCTTGGATGCTGCTTTTGTACCAAATCATAATTACAATCACCTGTTGACATCACCTGTTTCAAATCACATCATTATTTAACCAATTTACCTGATTACTAGCCCTAAATTGCTCCTGTTCCAACTTTTTTTTAAATGTGTTTGCAAGAACCAAAATAGGAATTTAGTTTTTTTGAAGAAAAAACAATAAAAATCATGAGGAACACATTAAATAATGTGCTGTTGTATTTTCTGCAATGAAATACAAGTCAAAGTAAATTTAGAAATCACTACTTTCTTTTTTTATTTGTGTTTTCCATCCTGTCCCAACTTTTTCTGATTTGGGGTTGTAAATGTTGTGTGGTGTGAAGCAGTTTTCATTATATTCAACATGAGGATTATTCACATTCAGCTCTGTAAGTTTATTACATGTTATATTTTCTTGTGCATTGTTAAATTCATTTATTCATTTTTTAGAAGGGGAAATCTTTATTTACGCTTGTGCCTTTGGCACATGCTTTTATTCAAACATTTCTTATATATTTCTATCAATGTGTCATTTATTAATATGAATGTGTGAAGTTTTCTTTGTTTTTATCTTCTAGATGTATTAATATGGTGTCAAGCTGTAGAGACTTTAGATCAGCTAACAGATTTGGAACAAAATGTGACTATAAACTGTGATCTGGATGAAGATGATGTTTATTGGATTTCACTGAGACAACCAGATTCTCATACAGTGATTCTGCGCTCATTCTCAAACCCAACATCAGCTTTTTACATAAATGAAACATTTAAAAACAAATATTCAGTTCAATCTAAACATCGTCTGGTCATATATAATGTCACTCGATGATTTAGGAGTTTATTATTGTATGAACACAGATACACCTACAAAACTCAGTAACAGCACAAGACTGCTCATCACTGATAAGTGTTGCTTCAGTTGTCACTTCATACTGATATTTAATACTGTGATTTATTTTGACACTTTAATAAATAAATAAACATTCATAAATGTAATTTACCTATACGGTTGTTCTGTAAAATGCACAAAATAAGGCGTTAAAATAAACATTATTATTGTAAAAAAATACATTTTTCCTACAGATCCAACTCAACTGAGTTACCAGCATGTCAGAATCACACAGTAGTAAACTGTATTCAGCACAATGAGACACACTGGCAGATTAATCAAGCTCTTGTTTTAACACTAAAGCAGACAACTGTCTGCATATAACAGGATATGTGTAACACTGAAGTATGCTTTTGGCTTTAATCTGGAGCCCATAGAAATCCTACTGATTCTGATTAGCTGGTTCAGATGTGTCTGATAACTGTCGGTCCCAAACTCTACAGGACAGACACCCTGATCTAGAGGTTTTATCACCCCATTTACACAATATAAATGCAATACATAACAGCACAAAAACACAAAGCACAGGAATTAATATCTTCATCAACAGCAGCTCTGTTTCTGATTGGTTTCCATTTTTCTCTGTTAGTTGCTTTTCTTCTGTTAGTTGCTTTTCTTTTGCTGCAGTTGATTCTGCAACAATTAAATGGGTATGATAAATGATCAGTGGAATGTGATAAAGACAACAGTTGTAATTCATATATAACAGCATGTAGACTGGAACTACTTAAGTAAACATTAGGATCATTTACTTCACAGAGTTTAAATAAAACTTTATACAAATGAAAGTTATAGTAACATGTCATGTTATAGTAATTTGTTTTACACACCGTTGATGAGCAGCTGTATGATCATACGTTCATTTGAATGTATGATGATGCACTGGTACTTTCCTGCATCACTGTGTGTAAGATTGTTGAGCTTGAGAGAGAAGTTTCCCTTTACATACTCAATAGAGAAAGATTCAGTTTTGTCCTTATACAGCAAATTATGATTCTCAGTTACATTTCTGTCCCCAATAATTTTATGCACAATACGACTGCTATTGTGCTTCCAACGCACATCAATGTCTTGATTTTTAAGATCATCTTTACTTGAAGAACATGGCAGAATAACAGAACCTCCAATAAAACCTTCAACTGTGTCCTGCAGAGAAGCTGAAATGAGAGAAACTTTAACTGCAGACACCCAATCTGTCATTTTGATGTAAAATAATGAGTTACCTTTAAAACAGAGTTTGTTTTAGTGACTTACCTCTGTTTATCAGAAGAGAAAATACACAGATGAAGCAGTAACTGTAAAAAACAGAGAAAGAAATTGCAGAAATAAAGAAATTATTTTTTAAAGTATAGAAATTAAACACATATGATAGTTCTATCTATAAAACATTTCTTTTTATTGACAATTATAGAGAAACAAAGTGATAAAATACATTTCTCATAATAAACCATGTTCATATAACATTAATATACTTTAGCTGTAGTGATTTGGCAACACTTGTCTCAGTATGCAATACCTTTCATATAGTGGTAACATTTCAGTGCATCTGTGATGGCTCTGTTCTGGGTGTTTCTACTTGAGGTCTGAGATATGCTCCAGCACTACCTGTGACCCCACATATGATAAATGGATGAATTTACTTTAAGTACGTATAACAACATTGAAACAAATGTCTCAGTAATCATTTTATACTAACACTTATTTTGTTCTTTGTCTAGTACATAATCTGTTAAGATCAGCATCTTTGATATACAGTGTTAGTACTTATATATTTAATATGTCAGACAAATGAATCACAGTTTTCATTAAGAGTTTATTAACAGATTCAGTACCAACAGAGGGCGCCAAAAAACAATAAAATCAGGAAAACGTACTTGTGAAAAAGCACATTTTAAACAAAGAATATAGCTGATATTTATTTACTTACAATATAAGAAAATACTTGTTTTGCACATTCTCATAAAATATTTAATTTATGTTGGATTAAAGCATCTGCAAATGTGTAAATGTTATGTGTCAGATATAACCACTACATTTTCTTCGTACAATGAAAAATACATGCAGTTTGTTTCAAGACAAAATTCAATTCACAGTCAAATGCATGACACGCCTCAGTGCAGCACTGACATTTAATATTATACTAAATCTCATTGGTGAACACATTGATATCCCTGATATGATGAATTTATGAAGTGATAAATATAGACATAATTTAGTCTTTATCATAAAAATGATATTTAATCAGACATCAAGCATTAAGGTGCTTTGAATTCCCTGATGGGCACTGAATCATGCAACCCATGTATGAAGTCAACACACTAGCTTTAGTTAGTAGTTAGTTTTTTATTTTAAATAAGTAATTAAATCATAATATAATTTACACTAAACAACAGTAATAGCTGTAACTTCAACATACCTGTAACAGGTGTTGTCCACAGCTGGTGATAGTCATCAAAACATGAATTATATGACATAAATACTCCGTGTCATTCTAGCTTCAAGTCACTTGCTAACAAGCTAAAGATCTCTTAACTTACCTCTTAATCAATACCTGGTTAATACCTGGTTAATACCTGGTTAATACCTGGTTAATACTTGGTTAATACCTGGTTAATACCTGGCAGCACACGCTGTATATTGTCCACCTGTGATCGGATGGGTGACGGGGCGCTTGTAATGACGTCGGAACCACGTGATCTACAAAGTAAACACAGAAAACCAAATACGCCATTAAAGACAAAGAAGGACGTGTCGATTATACGTCGTGTTTTACCGAAAATTCACTCAAACTATTAATAACATTAATAACATTAGTTGTTAACTAAAGGTCTGAGCAGAGCGAGGTAGACGTTTTGTTGAGTTCTGTTCAAAACGTGTTAATATACTATACTAATATACGACTGAAGGTGTTAATAGTCACTATTGCCTTGATCTGTGTTTCGTTACGATGCATAAATGAGTTACATGAATGTGTTGCCTTTTCTCAGAGCCGAGTTTAAAGCCGTTTTAACCTGCAAAATTGTGGCCTTAGTATGAATGTTTAACAGAAGCAGCCATATCACAGTTATAACAGGAAACATAATGCATGTTGTCCAGAGTCCTGACCCTGCCCTGTTGTCTCTTTGTTAATTATCTAATAATTGCTTTGTGTTTGCTCTTGTTACCCTCCGTGTTTGGTTACTTAACCCCTTGTGGGTTTTTTTTTTTTTCTGACATAATTAGGCAAACAGATGTCAGAACAAATGTTAACTCTAGAAAGCAAAACACTGTTACACATCAGATTCTAAAACATTTGTGGTTTCCTCTATACAGGCCTACCTGCATTTATATATATTATATATATATATCGATGGATATCGAGAAGATTGTTGATGGATGATAATGCTGTATAGGCAGCCATGCCTTTTGTTTTGTTTAAATAAGGTGCTGTGTATGTGAGGCATATACATCTATTTTAGTTTTGTTTGCTGTGTCTATGCAGTATATTATTATTTGCAATTTTATACTCAGTTTGCAAGACCATGCAGACCATCTAAACCCAGCAGTTTAGATTGATTTTGCACAATGTGCTCAGCAATGTTTTTACTATATATAGTATAACATGTATAGTATTGTGTACATAGAGGTACCAGTTCTTAAAGCCTACTTGTGTCCCCCAAGTGATTCTCAGCCGTTTCCACCGCTGCACTGTGTTAGGAGTGTGTTTGACTTCCTGTGTGATGTGTGTTAGATCGTCTTTGTGTGTTGCATGAAGCAGGTCATTATACTGAAGCATTCAGATCAAATTATCAACATGAGGATTATTCTGCTTCAGCTCTGTGAGTTTATTACGTCATGAATGTATTTTGTTGCGAATTGTTCGTGTGTTGTCATGAATGTATGTTTTTCATTGTTTTTATCGTCTAGATGTATTGTGGTGTCAAGCTGTAGAGACTTTAGATCAACTAACAGATCTGGGACAAAATGTGACTATAAACTGTGATCTGGATGAAGAAGAGGTTTATTGGATTTCACTGAAACAATCAGATTCTCATACAGTGATTCTGCGCTCATTCTCCAACCCAACATCAGCTTTTTACTTAAATAAAACATTAAAAGTCAAATATTCAGTTCAATCTAAACATCGTCTGGTCATATATAATGTCACTCTTGATGATTTAGGAGTTTATTACTGTATGAACACAGATACACCTCCAAAACTCAGTAACAGCACAAGACTGCACATCACTGGTAAGTGTTGCTTCTGTCGTCACTTCATACTGATATTCAATATTGTAATTAATTTTCAAGTTATTAATAGACTTAAAAACAACTTTTACCTTTATAGCTGTACTGTATAAAGGCACAAAATAAAGGGGTTAACAGTAACAGTAATTGTTTTTCATTTTTTCTTCAGAACCAACTCAAATAACTGAGTTAACAGAGGGTCAGAATCACATACTGAATTGTAATGAGACACACTGGCAGATTGTCATCATTATATCTGCTCTGCTGAATGGTGTTTTGATCATTCTGGTTATTGGTGAGATATTTTGCTTTTAGTCAGATAAAGTTAAACATACAGTAATGTGGCTCCAACTGTAAATGTATTAATATAATAATTTCATTTTTTTTCTAGCTGGTAGTTGTTACTCCAGAGAAGGCTTAAAACATGATGTAGATCTACAGCAGATAAAATACATGTATCTAGAATCTGAAGAGCTGAGGAAAGCCCAGGTGAACTAACACTGTCAATAATAATTAATATTTATGATTATTTTAACTTGTAAACACTTACACTGGTTCCTTTGTTGTTCTTTCAGTACACTGTGGTGAGCTTTTTCTCGCTGTGAGGAGTCTGGAAACAGTCATGTAACTGAACCTCTGCTTTTCAGTTTTTAAACTGTTTAATACAGTATAATTGTTGTCATTACTAAATAAAGGTACGTCTAAAAAATAAACTGTCTTTGTAAAGTCTACTGTGACTTCTTGTAGAAACCACTACAGCTCGCAGTTGTTTTTGATTGTTGATTGACAACAGGAACATGAAGGCTCAAGGAAAGACTGATAAACATTATGAGTGTTTATTTAACATCTAAATAAAGATCACATGTGTGCAGTTAACAGGAAACTGATACAAGCTATTTATAATAGATAATAATCGGCAGGTAATATTAGTATAATAGCACTGTGAGGTTTCAATATTTTTTTATTAAGAGTGTGTGAGTGACGTTACAAAGGTTTTTTATTATTATTTTTAAATGTGAAGTCCTATAGAACATTTTGAGTACAGGTAATCATTTTCAGTTTCATTCTGTGTGTGGCTTGGACACATGCAAAGCTTGATACTTTGGCCTTTTCTATTTTTATTTACCATCACTGTATGTAAAAGTATTTATTTCATTAGTTTAAGCCTGAGAGAGACTTTGAGATTAATCTCAAACTGATTTAACAATGTATCTTTCCATATCTTACAAAAGTGTGACCTTAAATGTGTAGCCATAAATATACAAACAATATACTAAAAGTGGGAAAAGTGGCTTCACTACATCATCTCTTTCATTCTGTTTTTACATTTATGTATTTGGCAGACACTTTTATCCAAAGAAACTTACAGTATATTCAAGTTATACATTTTCTCAGTACATGCGTTCTCTGGGAATCAACCACACAACCTTTTGCAATGCTAACGCAATGCTCTACCAACTGAGCTACAGTGTTGCTAGGTGACATACAAGGTGACACTAGCCATTCTGTGTGAAAGTATTTATTTCTTTAAGCCTTAGAGTGAACCGAGATTAATGTCAAATCACTTTAACATTTGTTGTTAGACAGCAATATAAATGTAAGTGTCAAGTATCAGATCTTTCTATTTGTAACGAATGTGTGATAGTAAGTGTGCATAAACAATAAACTCTCAGGAGATATGAAGCAAAGTTTAAACCCCAGCAGACACGCTGCAATGCTACAATGTTTCCATCTGAGGTTAAGAAAGATGTGATAGATAAATGTTTAATGGTTTGAGAGAAACACTGCACTGTGCTCAAGGTTAAACCGCTGGTCTAGTTAACGGTGACACTCTGTCATTGGTTTCAGACTGACCAAACCAGTGGAACATATTTCTGTTTGAGCACGTCGGTTAAATTTAACCACACTGTGCACACTTCTTTCACACATAAAACATTTGCATAAAACATTAACATGAATATCTGGTGCACAAAAAACAATAAACAAAGTACTGGATTATTAGAACAACATTTATTTTACAGAAACATCTTGGTTTGAACATCTTGTACTATAATGTCTACATTATTGTAAGAACTTGAGTTGGTTTGTAGAAGTGATGAAAGACAAATAACTATAAACTCAAGCTGCTTACTGAACCAGTTTGAACAAGTCATTTCTAAACTCTCTGTCTGTCGTATTCTTGAGTTTATGGCAGTTTTAGAGCAGCATATTGTTCTTGGCTGGGATGAATATTTTTACACAGCTTGGAAAACCACCGTCACATACTGAAAGAGCAATAAGGAATCAGTATTAGCATTTAAACTTCTGTTGTCCCTGTGCCAAAAATGTTTCATAATCCAGCCAATAGTCTAATGTCTTGTTGTAGTAATAGTTTAGCAAGAATTCTCAATCATTTCCTATAATGAATGTTAGTTAATAGTAAATGATACTGATGGTTTTACCTGTAGTTGGTTTGGGTCTTGAGAATCTTCTATAACTTTTGTTTGCTGTAGATCAGGTTTGTGTCTTGATCTGTTTCCAGATATTGTCCAACATCCTTTCTCAACAGCACAAACATTTAATAGTGCTAATGGCACAGTAAATTTAGATATATTTGTAGATGCATGAAACCTTTTGTTTATATGAATCAAAATTTACATGAATTTATTTGGAATGCACACAATACCAAAGGCCTAAATTAAGGATATTTTACACAATTACAACCTTATATGCCTACAGGAAAACAACATCAAGATTAACATATAATTAAAATAGCACAACATTTCTCTATAGCTAAAAGGATCTCACCTGTAATGATCACAACTCCATTCAACAGACCAGATATGAGAATAAAAGTCGTCCATTGCAAATTTTGCGCTGCTACATTTGTGTGATTCTTGCACTCATTTGTATTGCATTCACTTAGCACAGCTGGTTCTGTAAAGAAAGTTTGCAGAAATGCACTGCCAATATACTCAGTTTGAGCACAATAACTGACTGCTAACTGATTTGTGTAGAATTAAGTTTAAACATATTCATGGGTGGAGCAACCAAGTAGAGGCTCAGTTATGTTTTCATATATCATTTCTAAAACTGAGGTAATAAACACTATAGCCACTAAAATATTTTGATCACTGATGGAGCAAATGTACTTACCAGTGATGAGCAGTCTTGTGCTGTTACTGAGTTTTGGAGGTGTATCTGTGTTCATACAATAATAAACTCCTAAATCATCAAGAGTGACATTATATATGACCAGACGATGTTTAGATTGAACTGAATATTTGACTTTTAATGTTTCATTTAAGTAAAAAGCTGATGTTGGGTTGGAGAATGACTGCAGTATCACTGTAGGAGAATCTGATTGTTTCAGTAAAATCCAATAAACCTCTTCTTCATCCAGATCACAGTTTATAGTCACATTTTGACCCAAATCTGTTAGTTGATCTAAAGTCTCTGCAGCTTGACACAATATTAATACATCTAGAAGATAAAAAAGAAAACAAACATTTATAACATATGACGCAGTGATACAATGTTTACTATGTACATTTTTTAGAAGTCACTTAGGCTAAAAAGTGCATTTATTTATTTATGCATTTTGCTTATTTATGTAATTATTTAGCATTTGACATCTCACAAATGCATAAATGTAAATAAAGATTACTTCCTCAAACAAAACAGAACAACTTCTAACAAATGAAGTTAACAATGCCCAAGAAAATAATAATAATAATAAACTCACAGAGGTGAATCTGAATAATCCTCATGCTGTTAAGTTGATAAAACACTTTTGTGTGTTTAAAAGAAGTCAACTGCACAGCTCTGAAGCAACGACAAGATAACACACATCACACAGAGGAAGTCTAATGAGGTGTGTGTGTGTTTCTGTGTGTGTGTGTGTGTGTGTGTGTGTTACCAACAGCTACCAACAGATGTGAGTTACAAATGTTTGCCTAACCTGTCTGCCTAAAATATTACATTGTCTATTAATCTTGTTTGTAGCAAAATAAATGGAACCGCAAAAAAATGTTGGTAGGCCAGACAGTTTCTTTTGCATTTGGTTAAGCTAGTGTGGCTGTGTTTGTCTGGTCTAGTGCCACAGAGCCGCAGTGTTTCTGCAGTAAATCAACCTACAAATAGCTTAGAATTGCAATTAAAAGATATTTAGCTGCTATATATTAATAACTTGTACTGGAGTTAAATCCTTAGTAAGTCCTTATCATAAAGAAATTATTTGTAGAATAAACAAAAATAAAAATAATATGAGATGAAACATTTCTACACTTCGTACACTTTAATGCACTTAAGAGAACAAGGAGAAAGTGAAAGTGGACATGAGACGAAACAGGGTCTTTTCTGAATAATGCAAATTTAACCATTAATGCTGGAAACTTTGGAAATCTGATGAGGGCGACCTCTAGCGGTAAAGTGGTGGAAGTGGCTTGTGATTTGTGGCGTTTTATGTCTTGAGGGAATACATTTTATACATTTAAAGCTTTTATTATCTAACATAAGACATCAAAAATACATATAATTTTTATATCCTGAGAAGTGTGAAATCGCCTTTTTTTCAGATCCTGGAATGTGTAACAGTTGATTTTAATCAATAACACCATCAGGTTAGGTACATTATTCATATAAGCACAAGTTTGCATGATCTGAAGTGGTGAGGGAATATAGTGTCTGATCAAAGACACAGTATATGTATATTAAACATATGAGACATTAAACTAAATGAGATCAGTCGTGCTGAAGCCGCGGTAGGAAAGCAGAGGTTTAGTTGACTTAAATGTGTCCAGACTCTCACAGTGAGGAAGAGCTCACCGCTGAGTACTGAAAGAGTAACAGAGGAACCAGTTTAAGTGTTTACAAAGACACATTATGTTTAATATTCAAAATATTGCTATATAAAAAAGCACAAGCAATAAACCTAAAAATGAATCACACAACATTTACATGACAATAGTCTGTTTAGCATTACCAGTGTACATGTCTCTGGCTCTTCACATTGTTCTAGAATGTGCTGTAATCTTGCATGTTGAGGTTTTGAGTTTTAGCTTTCACTTTAGACTAGACAAACACAGCCACACTAGCTCAACCATTACAATATGTTTGGGATGGCATCTGTTTGGCCTACCAAACAGTCTGGACAGAGTCAAGTCAACTAAACCTCTGCTTTTCTGCTGCCTTCATTTGTTTAATATAGTATAATTCTTGTCATTCTATATCTGTGCTTAGAAAAAGATTTATTATCAGTAAACTGGCAGTAAATTACCATTATTTGACTAATAATTCATGGGCAGTTACAAGTTGTATAAGCTTTATATTACACCTTTAAGAGAATTTATATAGGTACTAATGTTACTATTAATTAGGCAATACCAAATCTATTCTTTCAAATGACTTGGGAAGAATATTCCCTGTTTTTATGGACTGCACATCCCTGCTGCACATTTATTATTTAATAAGTACATTTCAAGAACATATATTGTTATACAACATTAGGTTGTTTTGCATCATTTCTTATTATAAAACTGTGTTTGTACAGTATCAACACAAAGGACTTATTTCTGGCATCTATTTGTATCTTTTTATTCTTTTAATTTCATAGGCCTTAACTTTGCTTTAACTTTTAAGTGTCCGAGACGTTTATTGAGATGAGATTCAGTAATGTTGCAGACTGTGTTTAATGAGACATTATGCAGAAAACGTTACAGACCATTTACTGTTTCCTATGAGACAGAGAGTTGTTTTCTACAGTGTGTGTAGGATGCAATTCATACATTTGAAATATGTTAAAATGTGTGTTGGATTCACTGTATATAAACGTTTATATTCAGCCTTTTGCATATGGCAACCACTGAGAAACATCATTTTAATATGACTAGAGTTTAGATTAACTGTGGTAGCTAGTATACAATGAGCACACTTTCTAAATGTATGTTCCATTAATTTTTATCCAACTTGATTTCCAATATTATTTGAGCATTTCAACAACCAACAAAAAAGCAATTGAAGAGCAAAATATTGTTAACATACACCATGCAGTTGAAACCTTACTGACAGATATTCTGTTTATGACTACTATATTCTTTAAACAGTAGGACCCTACAGTTCAAGGTGCAGTGACCGGTATGCAACATTAGGGATAAGTATGCATCTTAAAGGATTAACAAAAGTTAATCAAAATAATCTCCAATAACCAAATCAATATTCTGTTTTATTACAATTGCAGTTCATGAAAATAAAGGATGGCTCTATAACAAACTATCATGTCCAGCAGAGGGCAGCAGTGAGTGCTCCACTAACAAATAATAAATGCAATAGTTTCACATTTATATGGAATCTTAACGACTAATTAAATATAACTATAATTCAACTCATTTACAAGTTAACATAAATTACATCTGTTGACAGTTATGTATGATTTACGTGTTCCTTTGAAGAACGTAAGAATTCAACATTTTATTTCTGATCTTTACTGTGCAATTTTACATGCACATCTCTGATGTTTATTTGTGTGGTTGAGGTTTCTTCTCAAGCTCTGTGGTGTTTTTACCCAGACAAAGAGATGCTTTCTGGGTCACAGCACAGAAGGTGTGAATGAACGTGGACAAAATGTAGCTTAAACAGCTTCATTTCTGACACTGAATTAAAAAACTTGAGGGTTTCTCGTTTTTAACTTAACTAGACTTTAAAGTAAATGTGTCAGTAACTTTAGGAGATGATGTCATCCTGATATACAGGTGTGGGTTGGTACAAACTGAAGTAAACAGACTCTCTAATGTAGATGCTTTATAATACGTTTGTTGAGCGAGCCATTTGGCAAAGTTTTGAAATAGAACTTCTCATTTAAGAGGCCTTCTCCATAATTCACCATAATTTGACTTCTAAAATAGGCTACAATCCTATTTACGAGAAGGCCAGAGTGATGCACATACAATTAGCCCTAATTTATATAACTGTGTTAAGGTAAGACTGAATTACTATCACATGAACTTTAGATATACCACTAGATATACAAACAATGCCCATCTTCTCATTAAAAAACATGAAGCAAAGTTCAAACCCCAGCAGACATGATGCAATGCTACCGTTTCCATCTAAGAAAACTGAGAGCGCTGTGATATATAAATGTCTAACGGTCTGAGAAGAAACTGCATTGGGTTTGAGGGGAAACCACCAGTCTAGTCAAAGTTGAGACTCTTAGTCGTTGCTTACAGACTCACCAAACCAATGGAACATATTTTGGTTTAACACTTTAGCTGAGTTTAAGCACATTGTGAAGCCTACCTTAAAAACACACACAAAAACACAATTTAATACATTAGGTACAATACAGTATTATTGTAATGTTGTTACAAACTAAATATTGGATGATCAAAAACTGTATGAGTGTAATGAGTGTAAAAGCAGTGTCAGTTTGTGTTTATGTGCTTTGGTTGACTTAAACCTGATGACTATAAAGCTGATGCTTTTTTCTTCCTTTCATACAAATCAAGTGAAACGTCTTTGACAAAAATCTTTAAGGGAAATCATATTTCATATTTTGTGGGACTTCGTCAGGTCCAACATCTTTGATTATCAAGCGTTTTAGAAATAATGGATTATGTGAACATTTTCTGTTCTAATAACTTTCTTCTGGGTCAGGATACAATTCGTAAAAGTAATGACAAAGAAATAAAGATATACTCACATCAACAGGTGCTCATAATTTAAACTAGTCAAGTGAGAAATGCTTAGACAAATGAAGTACAAAAAAAAATATCCATTATTATTATCATCATCGTAAGTGATGGGGACAAAGACAAAGAGTTTGGCAAAAAGTAGTGGGGACATGTCCCATTCATCTCGCCTGCAAATTGATCATGATTCCAGAATGGCACTGACATCAGTAAACAGTAAAACAATATATACAATTTGAAAGGCATTTTAATTAACTGATAAGATACTTTATACAACAGTTTCTAAAATATTTGGTGAAATTTAGCTGGTGGTTGTTGTTTACAATAAGTCAACAACCAAACAGATAGTTAGTTAGACAGCTTGACATATTTTAAATGAACTTTAAATATGAAAAGATCTAAAGTGAAGATACAATTCTGTGCCAGTTAATAATCCAACAAGATAAATATGAGGTCAGTCATATTCTTGCGTTTATGACTTTGGCAGCTTCAGAGCAGATAGGTGCTGTTGTCTGGCTTGACCGAATATTTTTACACAGCTTGGAAAATCACCATCACATACTGAAAGAGCAATAAGGAATCAGTATTAGCATATAGATTTTTATACTGTAATCCATTCAATAGTCCACTATAGCTTATTGATGTAACAGTTTATCAGGAATTGTCAATAATTTCCTGTATGGAATTTCAGTGATGATATTGATGGTTTTACCTCCGGTTGGTTTGGGTCTTGAGGATCTTCTATAGCTTGTGTCTGCTGCAGATCAGTTTTATAATGTTTTCTTGAGATGTTTCTAGATCTTTTTCAACATCCATTTGTTCAAATTTATATGAGTGTATTAGGAAAACATATTTATTTATTTGTTGGTGCTGTAACTGGTCACCAGAAAGTATAAAACTCTCATGTAGACTTTCATTTATAATGAGGTCATTATTAATGTATGTGGACATGTCAAATACCCAATCAGTAAATGTTATGCATTAGCCATTTTTTAATAATAAATAATATAAATATATTAATACATAAATAAATGTAATTGCATGCATAAATGTTACATTTCAAATGACCAAAAGCCGAAAGGGCTTCTTTCACAATTACACTCTTACCTGTCCACAGAAAAACAACATTTGTGTTAATATTTTTGACAAATGTCACCACTCTTCTGTGTATGTAATTTTGTAAGAACTTACCTACGACTGTAATGATCAAAACACCATTTAACAGTCTAGATATGAGGGTGAAAGTCTTCCACTGTGTCCAATATTGTTCTAATAACTGACTATATTTTGTTAAATATTTATTACTCATCTCTGGGTGGAGCAGTTAAGGGAAATGTGCTATGGAAATGAATGTCTGTCATTAGTGTATAAAAATTACAGTCAGGGCCAGCTCATCCTATACTAAACACCCTTGCTGGTGAGGCTGCATGACATGTGACAGTATGAATGTTACATTAATCTCAAGACCATGCTCAAACTAAGGAATCGCCATATTTTACATATTACCTTATAATTTTATGTTATGCATGTACAATAACATTGATTGAATGCTTTATATTTTACATTTGCTGTCTGGCTTTATTTTTTGTACAGGGGCTTTGTTAAAATTTCTCAGTGGACCCACAGCTACAGAGACAGACAGCTGCTGGTTTACATTATAATTTTATTTACTCTATTCTGAGTGTAAACCATAAAACATGTGAGATAATAAAATATGATGAGGTGATTAATAACTGTGCAGAAAAGTTATGCAAAGTAAAAATCTAAAGAATTGTGTTTATATCTATTTAGTGTTTTTTCAGACTTCCAAGCGCTCTTCATTTAAACCTGTTTAACTATTTGTATATATAGTTCTGCTGCAGTTGTTGCATTTTTACATTGAATATGTTGCACTTAAACATTTCTACACTTAAATATAGATTTTGTTTTTCTTGCTCACCCAGGGCCCCACAACCCCACAAGTTGGCCCTTGAAGGATCTTAGGACCTGAATTTCTCAAAAGCACCCTGTATTTAATTTCTTATTTTTCTTATCTTTATTGTTCTTTATTCTTTTATATATTCATTTCATTCTGCCTTTCATTCTATTCTACAATACTTCAATTACTGTTGTTTAATCTTATGCTGGGTTTGTATTATCTTCACAATTAGAGATAAGGGAATTATCTTCATCCCAAGGTTTTCACAGGACAACGTTGTGAAGTATTTTTCCAAGAACCATTTTTCAGACTCTGAGATTAATTAATTCACTTCTGCCTGTTTAAGTCTCCTGTCTGTTCTTCCCCTCCATCTCTGATTCTGCCTTTATTTAAGCATAAACTCAGATTACACTTTTGTAAACTGTTGACTATCTTTAAAGAGTTTATTGAGACCTAGTGTAAAACCTAATGAACTGAATGTGAACTATGTTTGAATCTATCTCCCTGACTTCTGCAGTAGTGATAACTGATGTTACTAACCAATCATTTTTTTTGTTCAAAGACTGAGCAGAAATTTACTTACCAGTGATGAGCAGTCTTGCGCTGTTACTGAGTTTTGGAGGTGTGCCAATATTCATACAGTAATAAACTCCTAAATCATCATGAGTGACGTTATATATGACCAGACAATGTTTAGATTGCACTGAATATTTGTTTTTGTGTGTTTTATTCACGTGGAAAGTTAGTGTAGGGTTGGAGAATGACTGCAGTATCACTGTAGGAGAATCTGATTGTTTCAGTAAAACCCAATAAACCTCTTCTTCATCCAGATCACAGTTTATAGTCACATTTTGTCCCAGATCAGTTAGCTGAGCTAAAGTCTCTGCGGTTTGACACAATATTAATACATCTAGAAGAAAACGGAAAGGGAAGAGAGCATTGTAAGATGACCCCTTAAAACCACAGTGAAGCCATAACAAACAAAATATTCTTCACATGTAATAAACTCACAAAGCTGAAGCTGAACAATCCTCATGTTGTCTTTGTTTAAACAGCTGAATTTAATGAAACCTGCCTCAGTCAACACAGCATTAAATGAACTGCAGAGCTCTGAAGCAAAGACAAGAAAAAACTTTCCCTCCAATACAGAGGAAGTCTGTCAAGTTCTGACCACACTGTACTCTCTCCTTTTAACACAGAATAATATATTTTATATATAATATTTTATATATTTTATAGTATTGCTTTATGAATATAGTAACATGTTAGACAAGCATTATTATTTATCCACTATTTTGCATGTAATCATTTTCTTCACAATTAATTTTATATTTCATAAATGCTTAAAACTGAGTCTTAGTGCACAGCTACAAATATTTTTGCTGAAGATAAAAGCACAAAAGTCATTTTAAAATTAAATTTCCAGATGTTCCTTTAGACTACTTACCTGTTAAGCTCTTCTAAGTTGTGCATGCTACAGTATAGCTGCTTATCTCGTTTGTTCATGCCATTTACTTACATATTTTCTTGTAGTATGCAATAAACATCTTTGGCTCTTTATCTCTGTTCTGAAGACTATTTTGACAGATCTCTTCTTCTTTTTAATAGTTAATTAAGGGCTGTTACAGATTATTCTTGGTCCTGTGTTTTGAGACACTATTCCTCTGGGTTCCCTACAGATTGGCTTGTGATTTGGGTGGGATATATGATGAACAATAACATTCACCTGTTCCACCTATGCCATGGGCTGGCCCTGCATGCTCCTTTCAATGCACAATCCATTCATTTTTTCTAACCCACTTGTTCTCTGCAGGGTCACTGTGGGAGGAGCCTATCTCAACATCTCAGGCCACAGGAGGGAAATGCTCTGGATAGAAGCGTTGAGGCTGACTTCTGCAGAAGTTGAGTCCACCACAGGCCTCACCCTCACTTTCATTCACTCTCTTATGGGCAATTTACTAACTCCAACTCACCAAACCTGGACCATTTCTTTGGATTGTGAGAAAACCCACAATGACAGAGGGGGACATGCAGACTCCACACAGAAAGCCACTTGACTCAGTTTGGACTCAAACCAGAAACCTTACTGTGAGGCAACAGTGCTACCGACTCAGCCTGTTTGACGTATCAATAGTGAATTAAAATATTTTCCATGCATAAATATTTTTACCAGACATAATACTGTATTTAATAATGTATGTAATATTTTTCATTATATTCAAAAAATTAAAAAGAAATTTACACATTTTTGTCCTCATGACAATGAAATGTTTAACTTGTTTTGTCAGTAATAAACAGCGCAGATGGGAATCACACGACTCAAATGGTGCGCTGAGGACATCAGCTGGTCCAATACATGTAATGCAATAGAAAAACTCAGATAAAACCAAAAGTTTAAAATTATCTGATTACTAGGAAAAAAAGCTCTGGAAGAAAAATTACTATCCGTTATATATACTGGTTTCTTTAATTTATATTAATTTATTTATATATAAAATTCAAAATGATTGGCATTTAAGTAGGAGACTATATATATAATCACAATTAGGACTTGCTTTTCACTTTCACATTAGACTGATCAATCTTTTATTATAACTGGCTTAAAGTTATCACCAATCTTGAAGACAAAATTTGGATGACTAACTTGCAAGATTAGTCTAAGCTCTTTATGCAACTGGCCACAGGTGCCTTTCTTCTCTTCCTGGAGACAGCCTCAGTGGGGAGCAGTGATGTTTTTGGCTGTCCTGAGGGGAGGCAATGCTCTCAGTTGCCTCATGTTAAATGATGTTGTCGGCTGCATTGGGAAGAGCAGACATGTTGGCAAAGAAGGAGCATTCATTTATTTACCAGCGATGTGCAGTCTTGTGCTGTTACTGAGTTTTGGAGATGTATCTTTGTTCATACAATAATAAACTCCTAAATCACATTATATATGAGCAGATGATGTTTAGATTGAACTGAATATTTGTTTATGAATGTTTTCATTGAGTAAGAAGCTGATGTTGGGTTGGAAAATGACTACAGAATCACTGTGGGAGAATCTGATTGTTTCAGTAAAAAGCAAATGTAATTAGTATCAAGACCACAATTTACTGTCACACACATTTTTTTACAAGGCCAAAAGCATAAATTATGCAGTCACAAACCAAATGCAGAAATGTAAATAACACACTTAAAACAATAACAACATTTTTAATAATATTTAAACATTTACAATACTTATGAAATGGACATACTGCAGAGCTCTGAAGTCAAGACAATATAGCAAACATCAAACGGAGGAAGTCATATTTTAACTTAAAAAGTGGTTCTACACAACTCGTAAGTTAGTTACAATTTAGTTTATTGTATATAAGAGATTCAAGTACAGTTGATCAAATATCTTTGAGCAAAGTTAATTAAAAAAATATATTCTAACTAGTTTATTAATTATACCTGTTCAATTAAATAACGAGAACAGTTAATGGTTATTTAATTGCTAATTTTTATTGTATTGCTAATTACAATGGACATATTGTTAACACTAAGGGGCCTAATACTTCTAGTGAAGGGTCATTGTCCCGCAGAGTTTAGATCCAATCCAATCAAACATCTCTGTCTGTAGTTTTCAAGTATGAAACAGCACTATTTGTTTGAACCTAAGTGAGTGCTGAGCAAGTGCTTGTTAATCTACAGACAGATTTCAGCCAGACAGCATAGACAATTTTCAAAAGAGCAGCAAAGCAATGGGGGTTGACATAAGGCACTCAAGCCATTTGAATCAGGCACAGAATACTGTTACAAAATCTTACAAAATCATCTATAATAAATTGAAGTAATTTGATGCTAAAACTAATTTGACAAGTTCTGCTTATCCAGTCTTAATAAAAATAATGGAAAACAAATTTGACTTGTTGAAATTAAATACACTAGAACTGAGGAGCTGGGGTAGAGAAAGTGACATATTTGTCCGATAGGGTAACCCATGCCCAAAATATGACCTCCTGGATTTAACCCAGCACTGGTGAGGAGTGAACACACACACACACAGCAGTGGGTCATTGCTACCTGCCAGCGCTGATATCAAACCAGCAACCTTCTGATTACAAGCCTGACTCCCTTACCAGTTGGCCACAACTGCCCTGCAGGAGGGATACTGTAAGAATTGTCACTTTGGTTATTCCAGTGAACCATACAAACCAAAATACACTTTAGGCTTTAGTCTGGAGCC
The DNA here is from genome assembly GCA_036877525.1 of Chromobotia macracanthus. Taxonomy (NCBI): domain Eukaryota; kingdom Metazoa; phylum Chordata; class Actinopteri; order Cypriniformes; family Botiidae; genus Chromobotia; species Chromobotia macracanthus. The sequence continues at coordinate 5,784,276 of JAZGTH010000033.1, read as the reverse complement.
CTGAGAAATCCTACAGATTAACTGGTTCAGATATGTTTGGGATGTAATTTCTATAGGGCAGATACCCCCCTCAGGTCAGACACCCATGAACAAAAGGTTTTACCCCCCCCTTTCATTTTATACACAATACAGGTAAAAATAATAAAGGCAATGCAAAGTACAGAAATGAATATCTTCATCAACATCGGGTTTCCTTCTGCTTCTGAAAAAGATGAAGTAACAGTATCCTGCTGTAATTTATATACAACAACATGTAGACTGGAACTATATTAATGAACTTCAGAGATGTTGGACTGACAATCTTGTACTGCATTCCAATTTAGAGAAAGTATTTTAACAATGAAAATGTGATGTAACATAAACCATTTTTTACACACCTTTAAGAAGCAGCTGCACAATCACATGTTCAGATGAATGTATGATGTAGCACTTGTACTTTCCCGCATCACTGTGTGTAAGATTCTTGAGTCTGAGCGAGAAGTTTCCTTTCACAAGCTCCTCAGGGAAACTTTCAGCTCTGTTCTTGTACACCGAATTCTGTTTCTCCAGAAAATTCCTGCCCCTTATTATGTCATACACAGTAAGGCTGTCGTTGTGTCTCCAAAGCACCATTGTGTCTTGAAGGTTGTGCTCATTTTCACTTGAAGCACATGGTAGGACAACAGAACCTCCAATAAGACCCTCAACTGTGACGGGTGGATACACTGAAATGAGAGAAAACTCAAGTTCACAATCTGGTGTTTTTGCGTGTGATAATTTACCTTTTAAATTTAGTTTGTGTCTTGAGTTGTTGCTCACCTGTAATATCAATGCAGATTCCTACCAGCAATGCAAATGCCATAATGAAGCAGCCACTGCAGAAAGAGAGAAACAAGTTCCTGTAAATTAGCTATCATAGCATGGTGCTCGCAACACCTATGTCATGGGCTTGATTCCCTCACTAACTGCACATGCCCCCGGACACAGAAGATGTGGACTTAAACCCTCAAAATATATGAAAAAAACTTAAAATGATGGAGCAATTATAATGTGTTAAATATGGTAAAATAACTGTTTGGATTATAAATCATCTAAAAATAAAGGCAGCTACAAAGGCTGCTGATCCCACATGTGAGGCGAAAGGCCCCTGGGGAGACCATAGTGATGTAACAGATGTAATGAAGGGGCAATAGTGAAATGGCAGAAACATGGTGTACACTTTCTATGTAATCATATTTCGCGTTTTATAGCGTTTAGCGAAGTGTTTTTTACTAGCTCCTGTATCAATCTACTTTTAGGACATCTATAAATGTTAGTACATGCATATATCATAGTACAGACATTTTTTTTTGCAGATAAACCTGTCCATTTATTCATATTTCATCTATTATCAATACTTAAAACTAGTTAAGATAGCCCAAAACTGTTTAATAATTAACCAAAACACACTGGACCAAACACAGCATACTTGCACATGTATAAGCAACATGCTTAACAAACATGCTTTCACTTTCAGTTACTTTAAAGTAAACATTAGCCTTTCAGTTGCTAGCTGCAACACAAACGTCCATATTTAATAATTCACACAGAAAAACCTTCATAAAACCTACCTGATAATCAGGGTGTAACTATTATTACACATTGTTATAAATGTAATAAATTACACACGGACTCCTGCAATGAACAACAAACACTATCGTATCGACCTCCGCAACAACATATGTGTGTGTCACGTGACATTAAACGTAGTTGCGTTGTGCGCGAGGTGTGCGATTAGCAGCGGTATCGATATATAGCTTGTCAAGAACTAATTTGATGAAACCAAAATGTATGAAAATACAAAAGAAAAGATATACAGTACATTCAAATACAGTGTGGGTGTTTTGTTTCTTTTTTCAATGCAAATACACACAATGATGTGATGTTTGTTTAATTATTTCTAAAAGGTGAGCCTAAAATGTCATCATCAGGTGACGTCATGTGTTCATCATGTCTTCTGTATAATAATGCACCACCTAATATATTATTTTAATAGGACAGCTCACATTTTCTTATACAGTGAGACCTACAGAGTACCAGGACAGGAGATTCTCTGTTTTTTGCTCAGATGACAGTCACATGAACGGCGGTTCCTAATCTAAATGTTAATCTGACCTTTCTGGTTAAGTCTGGTTTTCCCCAAGGTTTTTTTCTTTTTTCATGGATTATTAAAACAAAGGAACGATTTAGGAAGTTACATCGCTTACAAAATGTTCAAATAAAGATATTTTAAGATTTTAACTACTGTTTAGAGCACTGGGACTGCTAGATAAGGGTTTAGTTAACTGAGTTTTGCAAAAATCTCAAATTAGAACAATATTGAGATTTATTTATTGATGTTTTTGTCTGTTGCTTGTAATTAGCCCACGCACACAGCAACTCATTTTGCCAGAACAGGCAATAGAGAATCCCTTTCAATAGTGAGGTATCTCCCCTTATTTATTCATGTAAATAGCTTTTTAAAAATCAGACTAGACCACAATGTAGCCTACATTTTATTATTATTATTATTATATATTATTTGAAATGTATTATATATGGTATTAATATATTAAAATATATTATTATACCATAGTATTGTTACATTTCAGTGTTTCTCTTTGGTAAAGCGACTGTACAAATCATTAATCTGTTCTCTGGCGACTGGACAAAGATATGAACCGAGTAAAGTGCATCACGTTTTCCATATGTTTCAAATGAAATAATTCTGTAATCCATAATGAACATAAATGAAAGTTCTACAGTGCCATTGTAGACAGAATGTTTCTGCCAGCAGTTCATGTTATCTCCTATTTGTCTGTGGCTTAGCTTTAATGTTTAAGCTAGCATTAGTGCTAAAAACATCCAACAAAAACGTCAGTCATGAACTGTCCATTTAACTATCTATAAACTTCCCAGCAACCACTTAACAATGCCTTAGCAACTGCCTAGCATCCATTTAGAAGACCTCAGGAATAGCAGCCACTTGGACTTAGAGCTTATCAACTTCTTATAAGCTCTTATCAACTAGCAATGCCCTATCATCCACATTCTGTAATAATGCCTTAGCAACAAACCAGAACACTTAGCAACACCTCAGCAATTGCTATACATAGCCAGTGTCACATAAAAACACCTGCACAATATTTATAATGTGGTAAGGCAGCCAGATCAGGCCGAAAGTGATAACAATTGGCAGCAATAATATCAATTAACACAGAATGATTTATTGTATGTTAATGAAACCATTGGTGCTGATATAATTCAATACCATTTAAGTTGAATCACCAAAACATGCTTCCTGCTCAACCAGACCTGCAGCAAACAAATTCACACTCATCTGTAACATGGTCCACAGAAAGCACACAGACCACTAGAATATTGGCTTTAACTGGAAGGTATTTAACTCACTGGGTCTGTGTTGAATGCAAATAACAAAATGCACCTAACATTGTTTGGATAGCAAAATAAATATGCTTATGACAGGGAGAAGTAAACATAGCCTGTGTCTGTGGTGTTCCTGGTGTTCCCATGTAGTTGACTTGGAGCTGGTGGCGCATTGCATTAGCAATGCAAAAGGCCCTGATGTCTGCCAAATGTATAAATGTATCTTTTATAATAGATGTCAAATTAGTAATATCAAATATGTAATATCAAACATTATAGTACTTTGCCAAAAATGTATGTCACTCAGCAGAAGCTATAACCAAATTAGATCCATGACAACGTGGGCAGGTTGTGTGACATGCCCTAACCTTTGGGAACCATAAGCAAAACTATGCAAAGAGGGAACAAGGAACAAGTTTACATTGAAAGAGTTATCCTTTTTGTAGGAAGTATTAGATAAACTGGAAACAGGACACACTTTAAACCCCCCCCGTGTACTCGGATGTCTTTGCCACCTAATATATTTGGTCTTGTATGCATAACCATTGAAGCATAACCATTTTTCTGTGTAACCATTTATGAAGTGCCATAAAAAAGTTTTTATTTTTGTGTCTAGACGGCAAGCCATGTTTTGTGATATCTGCTTCTGAGTTCAGGGTTTGGGATTGCTGTTGGACAAATAAACAGTTCATAAACACCAATCTAATGAAAGGAGACTACCATCTAACCCAAATCTCTATTTCAGATTTGACCACCTGTGCCATGTAAAATCAAAACAGTGGTTTGGTGCCTCACATCAGTCCGTCTTTTTAGCTGGTTTTCTGCAGAACAAACTGCTAAATCAGCAAACTTTGACTCTAAACAATAGCCCCAGTGTCAAACTGCATGCCCACAGTCCATTCACTGACCATCCCATTCTCTGACAAATAACCATCTTTTCTTTTTAATAAGCTACAATCTGATTGGCTGAACTCTACAAGCAGAGGGTTTTTAGTCAGTCCACCACCATACAGTCTAAGTTTATATGGTGTCTGTCTGATATAAGCGCATTTGTGGAAGAAATAACGAACTAGCTTTTCAATTAACTTTGCTGAATTTAATTTTGTCAAAACAACAGAAGATTGTTACAAGAACAATTTTACTTACATTCATTTCAGTGAGCCAGTTAACAACAAGAACTTTACAAACCTTTTCAAAACATACAATTTAAATACATAAATAAAATCAGAAATTAAATTAAGCTTACATATTAAATATAAACAAACACAAATTATCTAAAGGAACGTGTGCAGTGCAACTAGGGTAAAGCTTATCACAAACTGTTAAGTAAACATTCAATAAAACAGTGTTACATGTCTAAAGCCAAATTAATTTTTTTTATTGGAAATTCTTGTTAATTATTTTTTTTATGTGTTGCTGAATGATTAATCCACACAAAGAATGATTCTTTTCACTTTCAATTTCAAAGGTACAACATATTACACAAACTGTTCTTATATCCTTCACAGCTTTTTTTCATTTGGGTTAAATGAATTATGTAAAATTATATAATGGTATATAGTCTAACAGGTGAGATATGTTAAAGACAGTCATATGTCTGCGTTAATGATGTAGATCTATAGATGATAATTTACATACAATTTTATATTGCCATCTCTGTCTAATAAGTAGAAGAGAAAGTGCATCTTGGTTCAAAAGGTCATGGTTCTACCTGGTTCATTTCCAGGCAGAAGCTGCATGAAGCAATATAATGAAGAAATATCACTGCAGCTCCACTATTAAAACGTATATATGTTATATACATTAATAACCACTTGCCCCTATAAATAAACCACTTGCATTCACCTTCAAATGCGGAGAAGAATATTAATAGATAATAAAGGAATTAAATGCAATACAATCCTGTCTGCTTTTGTTTCAGCTCCGTGGTTCCTTAGTTGCCCTTGGTACTCACGTGGTCTCTCTGAAACACAAAATGTTGATTAAAAAAAAGAAGCATCCAAAACTAGTACACAAGCAGTGAACTGTAGTATGGATTAGTGGCACCAAACAGAGTAGAACATTGATTAACATTATGAATTTTGAGAGAGAATGTTTTTTCAGACCTGTAATCTGGAGCTTTGTGCATTGGCGTTTGTTAATATCAGGGATAAAACAGCAGTAGCTCCCCGAATCACTATGTCGGAGGTTCACAAGTTTGAGGGAGAAGTTGCCTTTTGCAAACTCATGAGAAAATGCCTGAGCTCTGTCCCTGTACTCCGAGTCCTGTTCCTTCGCTGACCCGGTGCCTTTTTGTATGTCATAAACATTCTTGACATCATTAAATCTCCAGTGGGCTGTTAAGACGTTCATTTGATTGGTACCAAAATGGCAGGGCAACATTGCAGAATTTCCAACAAAGGCTTGAACTGTTTCCTGCAGAGATACTGGAAAAGAGAAAGAACCCATTTGTACTTACAATATAATACTTACAATTTAATACTTATAGTATTACATAGTATATGTAAGTATATGAAGTATTACAAAAGTATTACATATAAATGGAGTTTAAAACAATGAGAGTATTTCGTGATGTCAGCAAAAAACAAAAGCCATTTCAGGGGCGGAGGAAGTTATTATAATTTGATGAAAGATTACAAGGACAAACATACTTTTGGCTGGAATAACGCACACCGATTAACTGTGCACAATAAAAAATGTGAATTAAGAAAGAAAATGGCCTCTATTTTGATTTCATGTTGACTGTAAGGAAAGTTTTATTTTCACATACATGCCAAGCATTTTAGGTGCTTACCTTCAACTAACAGCATAATGAAACAGATGCACCACAAACTGTAAAACAAAAAAAAAAAAAAAGTGTACATAATACAATCACTAACACTGTGATAAACAACTGTTCCCTCAAAGACATCCCTCACGGCTGTAGTTTGTCTGTCTGTTCCTGAGGGGAGCAAGAAATCATAACAACAGGTGCTGTACAGAGACTCATTAACAATGACGAAAGTGGATGATGAAACCTTTAGTTAGTGCGCATATATATACTGATAAACAACACCTGCAGAAGTGTGATGAGTTACCTGCAGTATGTGCATAAGTACATTTTTGCCATTTATTAAGAAAATATCAGCAACGGTTGCACAACAATGCACAACTCATCGCCATTATGCTACTCTGTTGTGGGTGGTTGCTAAGGTGTTACTATGCAGTTGCTGACATGTTCTGGGGGTTTCTAGGGTGCTCTAAGTGGCTGTTTACTGATCCAAGTCAAAAACTCCCATCCCATATATATGACACTGAGGACCATCTTTCAATGTTGAATCTATATGATTATTTTTTACTTGTTTATCATCAATAATGGTACATGTGATTACTTAGACAAAGAACAGCGCACCTCTCCCGAACAACCCTTTTAATCTGATCATTGATGTCTGGATTAAACGTAATACTTTAAAATGACAAATTATTACACAAATTGTGCATGTATTGAATGTTTAGGTTTCATTTTAGGATAACTTGCAGATCTCATCAATTAAACACAGCAATGGTTATAGCTGACCCAGGCTCGCATTACTGGATTACCTGAATTAACTGTACCTGTTTATCCACTATTACTGGACATGACGTCGTGCAATGTTTAATGCATCATGTTTAAAGTTTAAACATGATTAAACAAGTTTAATGCATCATGTTTTAAAGCTTTACAACCATTGATGACATTCACAATATACAAAACAACCAAATTAACAACCAATCAAATTACAGGTTAGCCAAATTACAGGTAGTATTAACAAAGTTCAGGTTAATAATACAAATGATATTATATACCATAATATTCCTGATAGGGGTAAATGTGTAAAATATCTCTATATACAACAACATACGTTACACAACAGCAAGCTACATCAGTTTAATGCATTATCTGGCAGATCAACGTATATTCGTAAACCTAATACAAACGAAAACAAACGGAGAAATGAACAACCCGATGACTGCATTGACAAATAATAAATTAAAATTATATTTAGCTGTTACCAGCTATTTGATCACGGTTAAACGATTAAAGATAAACAGAGGCCAGCTGGCAAATACGCTTCAGATAAAGCAGCAAGATTTCTGCTTGCGTCCTACGGCAGGCCACGAGAATAAAGATGCTTATTGTTATTTGACAAGCATGTCAGCGCGACGTACCTTTTCAAGGCGACGTACATGGTTTTACTCGTATAAACTCTTGAATTTGGTGAAAAACTAAAGCGAAATTACGATTATTAAAACGACAAATTACGATTCCCTAGATTAACCCTGATGCGCTTTGGGATTTTATACTCAGGCTGTATTCACAGAGACCGACCAATCAGAGAACAGCCTCCCAATAACAAATCAGATAGCAGCCTTCCCAACAACCAATCAGATAACAGCATCTCCAACAACCAATCAGATAACAGCCTTTCCAACAACCAATCAGATAACAGTCTCCCCAACAACCAATCAGATAACAGCCTCCCTAACAACCAATCAGAGGTCGATCGTATGGAAAGCAATGGCTTCGTTTGATAACATAACACTTTCTGCACGAAGATACAAAATAAACTAAATAAAATAAAACAAAACAATAACAAAATACAATAACTTTACTTACTACAACAAAATAAATTTACTCAGAAACAGCAACATTTCCAGGTGTCGGCATTGCCTGTAATTTGTGTTTTTACCGCCTCCTTTAAAATCACATTTTTTTTGTTCATGGTGTTTTATATTTTTATTTTTATATTTTCAAGTTTTAAAAGCTACGTTTTAAAATAATTGATACGCCCTAAGACATGCACCCACAGTGGCGCTTGAAACCTTCACACTCAACTTTGAAAACGTTACAGTGTCATTGTAAAGATAAGGCCATATCAAGCCCAGTGACATCTGCCAACCAGTGATAATGGCTTTTTTCTCAGAAATAACATCTGAGCCATTTTGCTGTTTTACCATCTGCTGTGTTTTATATAGATATAGGTATAAAGTCAGTTTCAACTTTACATGTAAGCTGTAGCAGAGAAACCAAAGGTGTTCATCAGTACAGAAATAAGACATAAAAAGTGCCCATGTACTTGATTTTTATGAGAACTTCTGTATATTCATGAGAACTTCTTTATATCAATGTTATAACATTATAATTATATTGATGTTTTGTGCTGCTGGTTTTATTTTAGCTGTTGTAAAATAATTACGGAACTTAATTTCGTTTTGTAAGCTGTTGAATTGACATTTACTTGTATGATGTTATTCGTCTGTTGGGTTTGGCATTTGTTAAGTGGCCAAATTCTGTTTGGTGTCATTTATGTTTGGTGTCACACTATATACACTCATTAACTTGAGCTGAAATAAACTACGCCTCCAACGCTGGTTGTATTGGAAATGTCATGAAGTAAAAATGGATGCTTTTAATCATTGATTAAATCCTTTTAAGAAAATAAATGGTAAACTAGCTCGTGACTATTTCCATCTTTGTTTAGATTTTACAAAGTTAAAACATGTCTTATACTTAAAGATGGGAAGTCTGGTTGTGAAATAATGGTAAAATGGCACGTTTCGTAAAATGGCAAAAATATCTATATATAAGTGATCAAAACAGCATAGTTAAATTTAATTTGACGTTCAAATAACAAAACGAAAAGCTGTTGAAATGAGTTTTAATAAAAGTCAAATTCAGACAGCCAGTACGCTAGAAGGCGCTGTAGAGAATCAGATCATTTACACGCCACAGCAGCAGCAGCAGCAGGAGAAGAAGAAGACGGAAGACCATCGTAACATAAACAAAAACGTTCAGTTTTAATTACATTTATTGACAAAATTGTGACCAGAATGTGTTATATGCGCCTTTGCCAGCTCAAAGCCAATGCCTGATCTTTATAAGGCGAGTCTCAGACAGGCGTGTGCTGTAAGTATATCATTTGTGAAGCTTGTTAGACAAATAGGCTCTAGGTTGGATAATATTATTGTCCCACGAGTGCAACACCCAATGCTACGAACATACTGACATGAAAAGATCTGTATGACAGCTTTGCAAAGCATATTCTGATCTAGGCATTTGATTGTAGTAATTATTGTGATTATATATGATTCTAGCTCAAATGCATGTAAGTCTGGATATTAGTAGTATTGTGGCAATAATGGGTCAGAATATGCAAATGCAAATCGCATGAAAATCACAGTACACTATGGCTAAAGTAGTCAGAATATTCCCAACTGTGCTAAATTATCTTAAAAGTATTTCACTTAAAAGCCTGATTAGATATACTACTAAAGGAAGTTTTGAAGCAAACATATGCTGCCAATCTGTATTGGGATGTGAATTTACCTGGCTGAGGATATCTATCTGAAACTCTTGTCTACTTCAGAAACAGTGCATTCAGATTGCATGTTATCAATACCTCTAAAATCCTCATCTTTGAGAATGTGTATATACGGTTGCATATGTGTGTCTAATAGATTAACTGTCTGGATCACATTGTATGCTGTAGCGCAGTGGCTCAACTGTTTTGCTGCATAAATGATAAAAGGATGTTAAACAGTTCAACAAATGGAACAAAGTTTGGCCCAAATAGTTTTAAATAGTTTTAGCCATGTAAACATGACGGATAAATATACATCAAAATACATCAAAGAGTTTGATTGGACACATAGCCAGAAAAAGAACTGGGATGTTTTGTCCTCCATTTTAAAGAGGCGGTGCCTATAATTTTGCTTTCCTAGCCATGCATGACTGTATGTTGAGTGGCACCACCCTCAAGTAGTTCAGAACCTGTATAACTGTATTTCTTCTGCAGAACACAAAAGAAGTTTTTGAATGTTTTTGTTCTATCAATTAAACTTTTTCTGTCCTTGTTCTTATTGGTGCCAATAAATGTTTTGTATTTATCAGATGGCAGTCCCATTCAGAATCCCTAAGAAGAAGCAACTATCAGATGGATCCAGTCTCGACATGCAGTCGCCACTGTCGCGTCTGCAGGACGGCAGCTCACCCAAAGTAAAATGCTGCACTGTGTTTTGCTGATGTCATCCTGCACTAACACACATATCAAGACTCATATGTTAATTCACTCATTTTTGAAGGAGTGGAATAGCTTTTAAATGTAACGCAGTACACAGTTATGTAAGCCATTCTGTTTTGCTGTAGAAACTTTTAGTTAATTTCTCCTATGTTTCTCAACACGTCTCCTTGCGCAGACACAGTGGGATTCTGTCACTCATAACGGAAGAACGGGTAAAAAATCAAGTTTTAACAATGGAAATATGATCTCAAAACACAGCCACAGTGGTGAAACAGTGAGGTAAGACGCTTTTGTGGATTCTTTAATTGAATGGTTGAACGATAACTGGATGATATTGATAACATGCTGATATTGAAATCGCCACTAGATGGCGCTGTTTATTCAGTTTATATTTACTGTCATGCGTCCTTATTACTGTTGCTCATTCATAGTCTTGGGGATTTAAGCAATCTGCAGAGCTCAGGTAAGTTTCACTGGATTAATAATGGAAAAGGTAAAAACTCCATTGACTTAAATTAAAGGTCCCATATTATATCTAGAGAACAGAATTTTATAGATACTTGAGGGTGGGTTCTTTTTACTTGGACATGAAAGTACCCCCAAACTCTCTACCAGCTTCATAGCAATGCGTGTCACATTTGACTTCAAAATTGTAAACGATTCTTATTTATAAACTGCAAATTGTTGGGTGTTCTGGTTTTGCATGTCTCTATTCAACATAACTCTGTATTGTACATGCAATGCGTTTTCAGTGGTGCTTACGTAATCGATTGAAAATCCCCCATTATGTGACTCACGCCAGAGCCCACTGTCTATGAAGCATTGTCTCTGAATCGCATTTTATTAGACTGTGGTGGTTTTAATGGCTTGAGAAAATCAGGCTTATTTTATTCAGCTGATACTTTTGAAAAGAGTTTGAAAATAGTCAGCTGAGATTCAGTTTCAGAGTTTTTATCAGATGGATTAAAAAACAACCTCATGTAGGCCACAAAACTAACTGGCATGGTGTCAAATCATATGTACAAATATACAGTGAATCTGGACTTGTTTGTGGTCTTTGACGTTTTATATTTAAGGCCACAGAATCAATAATGACTAGTAACATTACCAAATTTAATGGCACTGAATCTGTCATCTTTCCATTGCAGATCCCCGGATGCACGCACCTCCTTAAATAACACTCTCAGAGGAGCTGTGCGTGAAAAAATCAGTTTTACAATGAACAAACAGCCAATAAAAATCAGCCCAGCTAGAGTGAACGGGGCATCCCACAAAGGGCCTGAAACTGGCACCTCGAGGGCCAACTGTCAGACCCCCACCACAGGCAGAGACCTCACAGGAAATAACAGGTGAAAGAGAAGTGGCACAGCAGTGTTGCACGTGATGAGCTGGAGATTTGCCCATACTTTCAAAAGTTCTGAAATCTGAATGTTTATACAATAAATTTAATGTTATCAGTGTCACATATGTTGCCTAATTGATTACTGAAACCAAAATGGTGCAGAATTGTAAAGGAATTGTCTACCAAAAAATGAAAAATCTGTTTGGCTTACGTGTGAAACATAAAAGGAGATGCTGGGTTAAATGTTACTGACAGTTACAGACAGTGTCAGGCCATTGTCACTTTTTATTGAATGAAAAAAAGCAGCAAAAATTTTTCAAACTTTCTAGTCTTATGACATGAGGATACAGTTTGGTCTCAGTCTTTTAAATGTGTTATGTTGGTGTATAGTAGGTTTTATAACATGTACTGTTTGTGTATGTGTTTCAGATGGAGACCCAAGAGAGCATCAGATACTCTGTGTCAGGATGAGAACCATATGGGGGCCTTTGAAAGCCCCTCGTTCAAGATTCGTAGGGGTATGTCCATGCCAGATATAGCAATGCTACCTTGGTTTATTTACCAGCTGTCCTTTGAAAGACACCAGAGGGATGTATTTGGTTGTTGTGGTGCATTTACATGGTTTCTTGCGCCATAAGTGTAGCACTTGTATAAGCAACTGCATAGCAAGTTGCATTCATAATACCCTAGCAATGGCATAGCAATACGCTAACAAACTCCCAAAACACACACCTTAACAACAACATGGCAATGACCTAACCGGCCAGAACATCAAAGAAACCACATAGCAACATGCTAACAGGCCCTCATAACACCTTAGCAACCGCATAGCAATGCCTCAGAGACCACCCAGAACACCATAGCAACGACATAGCAACATGCTAACAAACCCTGAAAACACCTTAGCAACCATATAGCAATGTCCCAAGGTTAAAGGTGGTTCTATATTTAATCAAATTGTTTAGGCGAAAAACAGAAGCACAATATGGCACAAATATCCCTGCATAATCCAGAAAGCGTCTTGGGTTTTTCCCTAATAAGTTGGATCGTTAACCCAGATAAGAAGTTTAAATAAACTGTAAACTTTAGCTGGGATAACTTATGTAGATTAACAAGCTAATGAGGGAAAATGTCTCGTTTTTAGGCCGCACTATTTCTAACAAAGTACCTTAATGATCAGGGCCATTCTCTCTGTGTCTGTTCCTTTTGTCTTTCTCTCCATAAGGCCTTAGCAATATGTTTAAACATCTCACAGCTGTCTCCTGTGACCCTCCTTCACTCTCCGCTCTACATAATATTGGACGGCATCAGAGTTTTCCTGGCTTGGGCCTGCTGATAAATAAACAAATGCTTAACTTTATGGATCTGTTAAAATTGTCCCCCTGTTCCTTTTCTCGAAAACTCTCTCTGGCTTCTTCTCTTTTGCACTGTGTCAGCTTCTGTATCTCCAGAGATTAAAACCATTGACCCCATTTCATGGCTAATGTGACCTCCATCAAGGTGGAGAAATGATATTCAGTCAGAAAGGCTATTTTATATGTACTGGGGACTGCCTAAAGAGAAAAAACAGTTGATAGACGTTATGTGCTGCTTGTAAAAGTTGTGTGTTTCTGTTTTTTTAAACCAAGTTCTACGTCATTCCATTCTGTTAGACGCAAGTTCTGGGAATACGGAGCTGAGTGAACTTTTCCATGAGGAAGAGGATAATGAAGGAGCACAAGGGCCTTCACAAGTGATGGAGACACAGCAGCCGTCCAGTCCGAAGGATGTGCCGTACATCTCAAACACTGAGCACAGATTAATGTCCACAGGTTCTGGTACTCCTGCTGAGGTGAGGTGGTGCTAAATTCAATCAATTAAATAAATACATTTTTTAATAAAGCAATTGTTCATTCAAGAGTGAAAATTCTCTCATAATTTACTCACCCTCATTGTTGCCCCTTTTCTATATGACATTACGCTATTTGGAGTTTTAAACACTCAGGCACTATTCAATGCCATTACAAAGCTTTGTAGCCAGGATATTATTTAATATAGCACTGATGCTGTTCGACTGAAGCAAGAAAGTCATATACACCTATTTTTGGGTGAACTAGTTCTTTAATAATAAGCTTTAAATAAGCTTTAAATTATTCATCCTCAATAGGACTGTCCTGTACTGCCTTACCTACAAAAAGATAACGTTTTTGTTGGAAGACAGTGCAATATAATTTAAAAAGAAGCTTTAAAAGCATGCTGTCGGTAAAACCTATAAAAAAAAAGGTTGCACCTTTTCTCCCTATTCCAGAACACAGCACAGCAAGGTAAGAGTGGAAAAGTGATGAATGAAGAGTCCACGTTCAGACCGTCCAATCACAAAGAGTTTCACGCAGGCCGCCTTGTTCGGGAAGAGAAAGCAGGTCTGAGGACCTTCGGAGAAAGAGCTGCCCTTCCTGTGCCTGTCAGAAAAGACCCACAGGTTTCACCTGTAGAAGCCGAGAGCGAAGACCCTTTTAAGTCCTTTTATAGCAGCAGATTAAGCAGGAAGCCCAGAATTTACTGCAGGACCTACAAGAGAACTAAGCCCAGCTCCACAGAACCAAGTATGTGTGACTTGTTATGTTTCTTTCTTTCTTTCTTTCCTTCCATCTTGCATATGAAATTTCCACCACTTTTCCTACAAGTGCTTAGCAAAGCATTTCTTTGAGAATTTTCCCTCATTATTTATACTTTCTTACACTCCAGAGTGCTGGGCAGTGCATTTAAGTTTTTACTGCCCCCAATGGTAACTTTCCTCATTAATGCTTGAATTGCAACTGTTGCCTTTGTCTACAATGTTGGATGGATTTAATAATCAGCAGACATTCTAGACCTTGTTTTTCGAAATGGTCACATCAATGAACGTCAGCGGTGCTTGCCTTTTAAAGATTCATACTATAATAGCCATAATATTAGTAAGGGTAGCGCCTCAAAAACAGTTATTAGTACATTTATTTATTAGTCTTAATAAAATGAGTTTTACACCTCAACCATTGAAGAAACGAAAATCTAGATTAAGAAATCCACATTGAGTGTGAATGTAAAAGGAGAGTGAAACCAAATTAACTCGGCAGCCTGTTCTAAGACGGTGCGTACGGTGTTCACATTGTTCAGAGAACAGGGGTGTGATCTGAGCTGTTAGTGAAGGGTGACCTTCTGAAGATTAATGTCTTTAAGTGTGAAGCCCGCAGAATAGCGCTGTTCGCTCTCACAATCTAGATTACTGCAATCCTGATCTCAGGCTCTGGGTAAAGCCCCTTATACCTCTGTCTGCTGGAGAGAGACAAAGACATACCTCCCTCCTCTTCCTCATCAGTCTGGGACATGGTCAGGAGAACAAGTTAATCTTAACTCCATGGCTACAGTTGTGTTTTTTCTCTTCATGATGGCCTTTATTTGGCTTTTGCAAAAAGAATTTGAATGGAATGGTTTAAATGTGTGAGAAATGTAGCAGAATTTGAGGTCAAATATGAATCTGTCCAATTTGAACCATTTTTACTGTAGCATAAAGAGAGCAAATGATTTTGAGTGTGTAACTATGTTCTGATGGATTGATTGGTGGAAGGGAGGAGGAAAACAAGAGTAGTAAATAAAGAGAGGATTACACATGTCCCCATATCCCACTCAAAGCCCATTATAGTACCCAGCCAAGACTTTCCGAACACAGAGAGAGATAAAGACAGAGTCCAAAATGAATACTCTCCAAGCACCTAATGTTAAAATGGCTTAGGCAAGTAAATTCAAGTTAGTCACCAATACACGCGTTAAGTCACATGACATTAAAATCAAAGACACTTTTGCAGTTGATGCATAACGTCCATCAAATTTTCTATTCAAATCAGTATTTTTAACCTTTTTGCCTTCACTTATTCCACGTAGTAATATGAGGTCACAAGGTCACACAAACTGTAATAACTAATAAAATTAGCAAAATTCTGTTTAGAATAGTTGGAGTACAGCAAGTCACGCCACAGGATGTCAACTTTATCAAGGCTGTTTACTAAAGGAAACGTGCCGCTCATGCATCTTCTAACAACCTTTAGCTCAGTGGAAAATGTACCATCAGATGTTTATCTGAGAAGCAGACTTGTTTTTTGTCCTCCAGAACGTCATGGTTCAACACATGTGGAACATTCCCTGCAAGTCACAACAAAAATATGGAAAACAAACTGTGATTGCCTTTATATTTTTGAAAAGGTTGCATATCACCTTGAGTTGGACACTAAGTAGTGAGTGACACAATGACCTTTCTTATCAGTGTGCAAGGAGAAGCAGCTAATTGTGGACCCTTGATAGAGAAGAGTGTTCCTTATTTATGCCCTCTTGGTGGCACTGAGAGACCAGATTACTCCAATAAGAGAATTTATAATTACCCACCATTATTTCATGGTTTTATCAGAATTACTCTGAGGCTGAATAAGGGCAAATGTGTATCACAAGGAGTCAAAAACCTGCTGAAGAGATTTTAAATTCCATGCCAATAAGACTATGATAGCCATGTTGGTCCTTTGTAATGTTTCCTGTTGAACTTTTATTGTCAAATGTATCAGCTCAATGTTGGAATATCCGGGACAAAAATGATTAAAAGGTTAAGGACAGTTTATCCGTCTCTCCTCAGTCGTGCTGTCCAGCGATGACGACGCATCGGATGAAGGTAATGACGAATCTGGAAGCTTACGAGAGCAGCAGATCCCAGAGTCAACCAGGGATGCCCAGGTAACAGAGGACGCTTTTGTATATTCAAGAATCAAACTCAGTTCTGTGTTCTGAGGAAGTCCTGAGAGCTTGCAGAGCAACCAAGAACAACACATTTTGACCCGTATCAACCAATCTTAATGTAAACTAGACTTTTAAAGTCTAGATTGGTCCAGTCTGGTTTGGGAGTTTTGAATTTGTCCTTGTTTACAAATATTCATTCAAACTCTTAAAACATTTTTACCTTTGTCAGAATTGTTAGTATTCTTTGCCAAAGCTGGACGCACCTTCATTCTTGTGTCTTCCTTTTTGTGACAGGTGAAGTAATCAGTTATGGCAAGCTGGTATAAGAGGATTCATTTGGCCTGACATTTGAAACGCAACATATTGGTTTTGCCCTCAATTTCAAACTTAAAACACCATTGAAAGAAACAGTTTGGCTCCTTCTCAAAGGGTAGGGACGTTTGACGTCGATTAAGACAATATGACTCAGGTGTTTAACAATATGCCCTGGCTTGCCTACCCACAGTTTGACGTGGCCGAAATGAGAAACTCATTTTCAGGGTTCTTTTGTTTATTAACATCTTTCTCTCTCTCTTTTGTAATTTGAAAAGAAGTGAATTTTGTTTATTTTAATTCTGTCCAGGGAAAATGGAAACCATAAACTCAGACAACTGCGGGTCACTCTAGGTTGAATCAACACATGACTGGAGAACATGTTGAGATGAATCAGGCTGAGACTCAGATAAGCCTGATTGAAATGAATTGGGTTACCCGTGTTCGCGGTTTTCTCGTCTTTTTTTTGGCAAGGTTTTTAAAAACATTTCAAAGGCCTGCGTATGAGATGTTGAGGGATATTTTTGGCCAGATCTTTTCAGTTTTCACAAATGGTGAAGTAGCTAATCAGTCTTGGGGTCATGGGGTTGATTTTCCTCTCAGATTTTTTTTATTTCTCTGCACTTCAGATGGATAAACAAAAGAGCCTGAAGGCAAACACAGGAAGCAACAAGTCAACGAACAAAGTGGAAGTTCCTTCCATTATGGAGCTGTCCTTCTCCACCCTCCATTACGATACAGTAGAAGCACAGTCTAATGGGACCATTGTGGTAAGACCGTATGTTTTGGTATGTTTTCATGTGTGGTTAGACATGTTTAAGTTACCCCTAATTAGTTGTGACCACAACGAGTCCAGTCTACTGCAATAGAATTCTATTTTTATGACATCACACTAGGGAGCTCCGCCCCCACGGAACCTAATTGGTCCAAATCCTCCTCCACACAACTGATTGGCTGTGATTGCTTCACGTCACAGAATTTCAACAAATTGCTTGTTGCATCATGGTTAAACAGTCACGTATACGATATCGCTGTATTGGAATGGCTATAAATATGGTTCATTCAATCATATTACTGTGAAAGAATTACACAGTGTGAATCTGTTTGATGTCAGACGTCAATCACTGGGGTTATTTAGTTGTTATGAATAATTTTAACTTTTTTTTGGGTTTGCAAACATCAAGTACGAGAACGAGAATAGAGATTACATAATGCATTATACTGTCCATTATGTAATGCATAAAATAATTTTGGGGAAAAATCTCCAGAAAATATAACTATATTGTGAAATTTTGGTAATACCCCTGCCCCTAGATAGAAGACAGCTGCTTACATCAACTGTCAAAAACAGAGCTATAAGCTCGCTGACTAGTAATGATTAACTATTTTCTGGACAATTATTTAATTAGGAAAAAAATTTTATGTAATCCTTAATATACATATATATATATATATATATATATTTTTTTTTTTTTCATCAGCCTGGAAACGTTAATTCACTTACCTGTGTCCTTTGTGGATGAATGACATGTTAGATAAGGCCTTTCTGTTCTCCTGGTCTTCTCTTCTTATTCTCCCAGATCTGCCTGGATTATTTTCCAACACATTTGTGGTTCCAGCTCATTCACTTAGCGCACTGGCCAATCACGCATTTCATTTTCTGTTGTTGTTGTTTTTTTTAATAAGAGACATGTGTTATTTCAGTGTTTTAATTGGCCATTCCTGCTACAAACCTCAAAACAACAGCAGACCAGCATCATACTGCAGATGTGATTTAGAGACCATTTGTACGAAACGAATGTTCAGAGAATTCCAGCTGTTCGTGAAACACTGCAAAGTGTCAGAAACCTGCAGGTTGTGTGTTCATTAGTACAACAACAACCGTCTGTAAACTAAATGGGCCCTGACGGTGGAATACAGTACATTTTATCACTCTCGGTCCATAAAAGTTTCAAAAGCATATAACTATGATTTATTTTCTGTTTCTTTTTCTATTAAAACAGTTTTTCACCCGAAAATGAACATTGTCATTTGTTTCTGTAGCTCAATTGGTAGAGCTTTGTGTTAGCAACACAAGGGTCATGGGTTCAAGTCCCAAGAAACACCCATACTGATGAAATGTATACCTTAAATGTGCTAAAAATTGCATCGGATGAAAGCGCCTGCCGATTGTGTGCGGTAAATGTATTTATTCACCATCATGTTGTTTTAAACGCTTATGATTTTATTCTGTTGAATAGAAATGGAGAAAAGACTGTACCTGATCACTCTTTTTCTATTATAGTGAATGGGCACTGGAGCAGACTTCAAAAAGTAACCAAAACCACTATGACATCACGTAGACGTTTGAAATCTAATGCACGAGTCAAACCACTTTTATCATAATTCTTGGGTGCCTTTGAATACTTTTTGAACCCTTAAAGCGCCAGTCCCCATTTACAGTAATTGGAAGGAAAACAGTGACCGGTACATGAGTTTGAAACAACATGTACATGAATTTTAAACAACATGAGTGTTAGTAAATAATAAAAAATATTTTATTTTTGGGTGAACTGTTACTTTAAGCAACAATTATGGCACTCGTCAGGAGATGTTTAACAAGCTTACCATGTTCATAGCTTGGTGGGACACGTGCATAACTCAGGTCAGTGTGTCAAGCATTTGTTGTCTTTATCATGATAAGCAGGGACGTCCTCTGAGCAAGTGTGTTCTTTAACCATTGTTTCATGTGACTGTGTACTTGTTTGCTGTTCCAGCTGTGGCAGTATAACGGCACTGTTTTATTTGTTCAATCTGTCCAGTCTCTTGTGGTGGATGCACTTTGTAATCGGGGTTTTAAGATACAGCCAGTTCTTTGTAGTCCTGTCCATGTTTGGCTTTCCCCTTAATGCGATGTTTTCTCTCTCTCTCTTTTATAGATCACAGATGATGGCATCTCAATACCACTGAAAGGTATTTAAAAGTATAATCTGTTTTTTTCCTTTTCGAAAAGAACATTTAAAGGGACAGTGTTATAATTGTCACCTGCCCTCATCTTGTTACAAACCCATGTGGCCTTTGTTCTTACATGTAACAAAAAGGAGGTTACAACACTTTTTTTGTTTGACTTGTTTTTCTTTAAATAGACTGTCAAAAGACACAACAAATATAACACATTTTGTGGTATGTGGTGCTGCCCCTTGTGGTGATGGATTGTAATAACACATGGCTTTCTCATTGGATTGGTGTGCAGACTATAGTGGTTTGACCCTTTACCCTGTTTTGTTGGCTGACAGCTATCCTTAACTGTCTGTGACCCTCTCTCTGTCTCTCTCTCTCTACCTCTCTCCCTCCCTCTCTCTATCTCTCTCTCTGTCTTTCAGTGTTAAGACGGCTCAGATTAAAGCTCTATTTATGTGTGTAAGACAGAGTAGGTGCAGAGAACTTATTTGTGTGACTTCAGTCACCCCCGCATTACTGAATGTGTTCAAAAGTGCACCTGTGTGTTTGTGTGCGTGTAAGATGCTTACGCTTGTTTCAGACAGACTATTCATAGCTTCCGATGGCCTTTGCATGTAAGCTGCCCTCTCAATAGAACATAAAACAAATCATCATTAAAAAATAAAACATGTCATCACAAACTGTATAAACAAAAACATCTTGTTTCAATAGCAAAAAAGAGAATTTTATTAGACTGGATATAGTGAACGGTTCTTAAAGGCATAGTTCACCCAAAATGAAAATCATTTACTCTCCATCATGTATTGCCAAACACTGAGAAATTTAAAGAACTACTAGAACTTTTAGTAGAAAATCATGGTTTTGCTTGGCTTTGACAAATAACAGCCTATTGGCTGTTCTAAAAAACAAAGGCAAGCTTTAAGCTCCGCCCCTGTCTTAGTGGGAAAGACGCTCACACAGGAAAAGATAATCATATTTGTAAAGTTTTACACTAAAAATGGTAATACATTTTTAAAAGACTTGCCAGAAAGCATTACTTTCAACTGACACAAGCTGATAACGTCAAGGCTTCATCATACTATAAAGTATCCTAATGCTCTGTTCAACTTAAAAAACAACTTCTACTTTTCATACTGTCTCTAGCATCAGAACGCAATTACCATTTGTAAATGTTGCTTTGTAGTCTTGGCTAGTTGGTTCCTAAGGGCAAAATGTTAAATGCCCTCTCTCTCTTTGTATATCGCTTTGGATAAAAGCATCTGCTAAATAAATAAATGTAAATAAATGTAAATGTTTCTTTTAGGTGCAGATGGGGAAGGGGAGATGGCAGTTAGCGTGACATGCTCACAGCTTCGCTTTTATGGCATGTGGGATGGCGCACTGGCCCGTGATGGCAGTCTGTTGCCGAGCACTGAGGAGCGGGCTCCCTCTCTCCTCTTCCTCATAGTGTCTGATGCTCAAGGCAGGCTGATCCAGAAGGAGCTGTCGGTGGTACACTCGGTACACAGTTCAGGTGAGGCCTGTACTGGTGCAGTCTGGATAAGGATGGGAGTTGAGTCTTTTTGTCAGATGCATGAAGTTTCTGTTTGGAACAAAGCTAATAAATATGGCACATCAGGAACATTTAGGGATATCAATACATATTTCATTTCCTTTTAGTTAAGGCAGTAGATGTAGTGTGACCTAAAATGGGGCAACAACCAGTAGCTATATGTTAGCTATATGTTAGCAAACATTACTTGCAGTGTCTCTGGACAGAAAACAGATGTGTGTGCGTGTGTATGCGTGTGTGTGCGTGTGTGGTTGAAGCCATTAAAAGGATTCATTTATTTCATCTGTAGCCAATACTGTGCAGAGCTGTAGAAATTCAACTTATCTAAACAGGTGTTTGGCACGGTATTGTATATCGTGTGTGTTAGTTAATTAGTGAGATGGAAAGCTAATTCGTTTCATTTTGAATTAATTGTGGCTGCCCACTGAGCATTTATGGATGGATCAACCACCATCTGATACATGTTAAATGTTGCAAATAAGCAAATAAACTAATGGGGCAGCTAAGTTAATGAAAAGAATGTGGTTAATATTGTTATATGGTCTCTCTCTCTTTCTCTCTCTCAAGGCCAGGCCTGTCCTTTTGTGTTGCTGGTGTTGGCTGATCAGTTGGGAGATCTTCAGGTAGCTATGTTGGCATCTCTCATGGACGTGATTGGTCTAAAACATGGTCAGAGTGCTTTGGCTAACTCCCTGTCCTGGGCTGATGGCCTGAATCGGCTTCATTGCCATCCGCGGGGTGTAAACTTCCTGTCTCTGTTGGGACAAAATGTAGAGGATGCTGGGCAGCAGACTGCAGAGGTACGTCCCTGCATTTGGTTCATAGAATTCATAGGAATACACACATAAAAATCCTGTCATTTTTACTTTGTGAATTGGACATTGTCAACAACAGAAAAGAGAGCTAGGGCAGATATCAGAATATTCAGGGAATAACAACTTAACGCTTCTAGTGTCCTTAAAAGACTTGGAAGGTAGCACACCAGTGGCATGGACCATTTCAATTTTTTTGTCATTTTTGAACTTGGCAGCCCCAGTTTCCACTCACCCATGCTATATAGAGGGGCCAGAATGTTCTTCAAAAAAAAGAAAAATCACCTTGTGTTTAACAGAAGTAAGTAAACCATACAGTTATAGATCGACATGCATGATATAATGACAGAATTTGTATTTTTTTGGTAAACTTCTGTTATCAGCTCAGCAGTTGTTGATACAAGGGGTTTTTCTTCATCCATGTATCCCTCCATCCATGAATTTGTCCGTCTTCAATGGGTTGGCCAGATACTGGCAGAAACTTGAGCGCAGACGTGATAGAGGCACCAGAGAAATTATACGGCACCATATGAGCGCAGAAGTGAGGTTAGCCATGGTCCATGGAGCCTGTGGTAGTGTGTAGGTATGAAACAGAGAAGGAAAGTTGGCTGGACTTGGGCTTAGTAGGTCAGCAGTTGCTTTCTTGGGGGAAGTGGCCGTTCTGTCACTCTCTCCAGAGTGTTTATGATCTAGGTGGGGGCTCATGGGGGTACCAGAACTCAAGTGTGTATGTACTTCTGCGTGTGGGCGTCAGGCCTCTTGGGGTACAGGACATTTCTTTTCAGTTATGATGTTGCCAGCTGGCAGCAATGGAATTAGGCCACCTCAGACGCTTTCTACTTAATTTCTTTTCTTCAGTGTTTTTACGAGCTGGCTCAGAGCTTAACAGCAATGGAGCACGGCAATCTGCCCAAAACAGGCGGCACGTGGCGTTTTTGTTCTCTGACTTTCTTTCTTTGACTCCATTCTCCTTTTCTATAATCATCATCATCATCATCTTTCCAGTTTATTATGTTCACTTTGTTAAGCTGCATTTTTGCTGTGTGCAACCACTGAACATGACACGGCAGTTCGCCCTCCAGTTCGCCCTTTACGGCAGTAGTTATGCCCTTTTATTTTTTGACATTTTTTTTGACATTTTTTTGTAAATAAAGTAAAGCTTTGAGGAAAGTTAGTGAAGGGGGTTGGTTGTGCGTGACTCCCGAATGACAATAACGCTGTTTGCCTGTTTAGACGAAGACGGATTCCAAACAAAATTATAATCTAAATCCGATTTGAATCACATATGAATGTGTGTTGGATTGGGTTTGTAAACACAGAATTTCTGCTTCACGTTTCTCCAACAGAAGAGTGTAGGTGGCAGTAGCAGCTGTCTCAGAGATCTGCCAGGAGTCAGGAGACCTCTCAGGAGCCACAGCCGGATACAGAGCTTGCCACGCAGGTGTGGATGAAAAAACACATCTTTGATGATGGACACTCAGTTCAGTAAACATTTTTTGAGCCAATCTCCTGAGCTTTAAATGTCATGTGACTTATACTGTATTCAATTAAAATCAAAATGTCTCTTTTATGCTATTTAAGAGCCCTCCAAAAAAGTCATGTACTGGTGAGACATCTATTTTAATGATATTTTACTACAGTATTGGATGTCAGAGACAAAGCATGCTTTTTGGCCTTTAAAGTCTTATTTGTTAGCAATGCTTTAGCCACAAGCTCAACAGTTGGAATCTAAACTTTGATGTTCCCTGGTTCTCATACCTGACATAGAACTTTCCATTGAGTTGTTGAGTTTCCATAAAAGCCTTTGAAATTCAGATTTATTTTGTAAGGCATAATTAATACATCATGATTAGCAAAGGGGATTGTATTGTTGGAATCGCTTTTTTTGGCTAAAGGTAAAGTTATACATTTTTCACCAGACTCATCCAGTACCCACCTCCCCCTTCCAAGGGCGGCATTACCGTGACAACTGAGGACCTGGAGTGCCTTAAGGAGGAAGAGTTTCTCAACGATGTCATCATTGACTTCTACCTCAAGTGAGATCTCACAGTTCCTTGAATCTATCAGTTTGCAGAGCATACATTTGAACTGGGTCACCAGTTTGACCTATTTTGATGACTTACCCAAGGTTTAAGCTCAGATCAGTTTGTAATGGGAAGATACACATATTTTAATTTGTTCTCCTTAGATACCTGCTGTTGGAGCGAGCTGACAAAGATGTTGCAGAAAGATCTCACATCTTTAGCAGTTTCTTCTACAAACAACTTAGTCGAAAAGACAACAGCTGCCCCGGGGAAACTGGCAGCACGTAAGATTTGGGTTGTTTGTTTGTTTTTAGTCTTTACACAGTCAATTTAAAGAAATAGCTCACCAAAAATAAAAATTCTGTCATGTTTACTTGCACTCATTTTGTTTCGAACCTGTGTGACTTTTTACTACGTTGTCTTTATAATAAAAGTGAATCAGGACTTTCAGCCTTTGAAAGGGAAAAAGTATGAATCACAGTAAATGTTGGAATAAAAATATTTATGTGCTGTATTTCTTCTGAAGTCTTATGATAACTTTGAAGAATAGAAATGTATGTTGTTATTTACTGAAACCATTCCCTTAATAAGTATTATAGTAAAAATTATGCTAGATGTCTTGTGTTTCATACTGGTGGGTATGACCTTATAATGTTTTTTACAGGGCCCGGTACAGACGACATCAGAGAGTGAGAACATGGACCCGCCATGTGGACATCTTCAGCAAGGACTACCTCTTTATTCCTGTTAATCAAGAGTGAGTCCCCATTTAAGCTAAATTACGCACATGCAGTAATGGAAGCTGTGATTCACTTCCGAATTCTGTTCAAATTGGCACCAGATCAGTTTCTTTTCACCTTGATGGCCTGTAGTCAGCAGAACCTCTGGATTAAATGACCCATGAATTTTTGTGAGTACACAGAGACATGGTTTTCCCTTCACCCATCCTAGAAAAATGAGGCAGAGGAAGACAAAGAGTGAGTCAAGGGGCCACCAGCCGAGTGTACTTTCAGCGTCGGAGCGTTTCGTAAATAGTTACAACATCCCGAACGCGCTTTACAGACTGTTCTTTTGCTTTCGTAGCCAACAGGAAAGAGGTAGCTCAGCTCAGATGTTCTGCCCTGTTTCGTTTCTGAGTGGAGCAGGAGATGTTGGATCAGGCTTTATAAACGAGGGAATAAATCAGTGCAACGAGGTCAAGTGAGTGTACAATACCAGACTGAGAGAGAACAGGGACTTCTGACATGGTACTCCACGTTCTCATTAAAACGAACGGCTGCATCAAGACGTACAAGCTTACGTGCATCTGGACACTGTCACACACACACAGCATGGCACAGCACAACACAGCTGCTTCACCCGTGTGGAACTGTCCAGTATTTCAGCTAAGAACATGGAGCTCTGGGATTCTGTTAGCAGCACCTTGTACTGGGACTGAACAATATATCAAATATATACAATCTGTTTGAGATGATTTCGTACTGCGGATATAAGAGCATTAAGACAGATGATCAATTTCTGTAGCTAAAACGTTGCAAGTTCAATTTGTTTCCATTAATCAGCTTAAACTGTCTGTTTTAAACAATCAGTTGTCGATTCGTTTTTGTGTCATTACTCAGAAATGTTCAAGAAAATTCCCCTTGTGGTGTTTTTTATCTATTAAAATGTTTTGACAAAAAAGAAAGCAATAATATATATTGCTTTATATTATGTAGTTTGTGTAGGTGTATATGTATTGTAATTGTAATTATTTTTAAATTGATTTATGCTGTTTCAGTTCTTTTATTGAGTATTTTGAATTGCCTTTTTGCAATAGCTGATTGGTTGAAATATTGATTCATTTAATTTGACTGGTTAATTGTCAAAGCACATAACTCTGAACTCACTTCTGTTGCTTTGTCTGTTTCCGGGCTGACTTTCCATCCAGGGCTCACTGGTACCTGGTGGTCATCTGTTTTCCTGGTCTGGAACGGCCTCAGTATGTACAGTGGAGAGGCACAGATGCGTCCCAGGCTGGAGGCCAGACAGTAAATGTGATCTCTGCAGGGGAATGTCAAACAGGTTTGCGGAACACACACGCATAATGACACAAATACACGTTTTTGTGTAGTAAGCAGAGTAAGCGAAAATGCCCTGAAAATGAAAAACTAGCAATGCCCTAGCAAACAAAGCAACACGATAAATTCAAAACACAATTACCATTAGTTTAATGATGTTTGTGTTCTGTATTTCCAGGTAGTTCTTGTCAACCAAAGAGCAACAGTTTGAAACCAAGTGAGAGATCAACTCACAACCTACCGGTAATGTCCTTTACACACATGCACACACAGACACACATTTTAACGAATGATGACATCTCAAAAAGGAGATTTTGTGCTCACTTTTGGGTACAAATTTGTCCCCTAAATGTGCATATACACCTGTTTTTATTGACTGACCCATTTATTGACTGATATATCAATAAAAGTTATAGTATATACCCGGTTCACATTTGATCTTTTATTTATATATTGAGAGTTCAATGGATTTTGTGTGTTTTCAGGACTGCACAGTACACAGCTGCACAAGAGAGACCGTCTGCAGGAGGTGCGACTGATCTTACATACTTTACTACATTGTACAGCATCACTTCAGCATCCAGATGTCTCTTTATTATAATGTCAAAAGAGAAGAAAGACTAAATCCATGCATGTTTAAAACCACTCCTATACCTCATAATCATCATTTGTTGAATTTCTGATGCCATTGAGCTCTTTCATAAAATAAGCCAACTGCTTTCTGTGGGCAGTGATAACATTAATTGTGGCAGGAAAGTAGCACTGATAAATAAGCATTTCAGCTTACATAGAAAGGGGACATGTTTCCACTTGAAAAATGACCAGGATTTAAATACCCAGCGTGTAAACGCTAATTTATCCAGATTAGTTTGAATAATCTGGATTATGCTGAAATAAAATGCAGGTTCTTGCACACTAAACTATTTATTACAAGCGCCCCTCAGTCTTTTGATTCAGTTTGTCTCTCTCTCCCTCGTATTCTGTCTCTCGCTCTTTTAACCCCAGGCCCTGTATTCTGATAATGGACTCTCTAAAGCTCTCTTATCATCATGGGACCTACACTCTGCTACGCGAGTGAGTCATTTATCTAAATGTCTGTTTTTACTAGAATGCAAGGATAACTGATTTACCTGTACTTGTCTCGCAGGTACCTGCAGGTTGAATGGGAGGTTCGGAAACAGACCCCTCGAGCATTTACAAATGAAAACATAAGCGGGAGTCCCTGCAGGGTTCCGCTGCAGGACAACAGCAGTGATTGTGGCCTGTACCTGCTGCAGTATGTGGAGAGCTTTCTGCAGGTAATATCACATCAGGGCTAAATGTCAGAACACAGTCTAACCTTTGAAAAATAGAGAAACTTTAGTCATTTAAGTTACTTGACATTTTGTAGTTAGCCAGTCAGTGGCATTTTTAGTAAATCAGGTAAAGATCACAGGTTTTGTGATCTCAGGAACTTAATTTTTGATGGTGTTGTTTACAATTTCGGGCTTTAGTTTTGATCGGATGTTAATTAATTAAATAAACTTTGAGAAAACCTTAAAGCTGCAATCCGTAACTTTTTTTGGTTAAAATTCAAACCAAAATCAGTTACTATGCAAGTACATAACAGATCAGTGTTCAAAGAAAATGCTATCCTTTCCTTGCCCCAATGGTAAAATACTTTTAATAAACTTTAAATAAACACTTTAAATTGTGTCTTTTCCCGCTCAGAATCCGGTGGTGCACTTTGAACTCCCGCTGCGATTGGAGCATTGGTTTCCACGGAATCAGGTGCGCCGGAAGAGGGAGGAGCTGCGGGAGCTGGTGCTGCAGCTGTACCGCAGACAGGGGGGTGGGGCAGAGCAGAACGTCCAATGAAAGTAGCAGGATAAATTGACTTGGCAGTCAACAAATAAAATTAGGGTAATTTTTTTTACTATTAACAAAGAATATATTTATAACTTAACTTTGTATTTATATGTATTAAAATGGCTTTTAAAGTGATTTAAAGTTTAAGTGACTTAAATAAAAAAGGACTGGATATTGTTGAGTTAATTTTTAATTTTTGGATTACTTTGTTTTTTTTAACATCTAGTTTGAATGGTCTTTTAGCAGTAATGACAGTTATGATATAAATATAAATCAGTTGAAATGACTGTAAAATAAAAATGTTGATTCTGTATGTCCTACAGAATATCAGAGCACCTGAGACAGTTCAGTATTGACTCTGATCGTATTACTGAACTGCTTAATCTGAGCAAGTACCAATATGGGCCTATATAATCTCGAAAATCTATCTACAAAAGCCTGGCAAAAAATGTTCCATCTTAAATCCATTTATTTTGTGTGTGAACCAGACTAGACCGGTTGTTTGCTCGGTTTTGTAACTTTTCAGATCACAAAAAGGACCAATACATTAAAGGTACCTGGCTCATCATTAAGGTCTTAAATGGTGTCAGAATTTTACACTGCAGTTTTCCCCAATGACATCTCAATCGGAATGATGCTGTTACTGAAATTCAGTTTCACCCTGTCAGCCACAGCTGCAGCCAATAGTGGCATCACTAAACAAGCATCATGTTCCCAGAGGGTTTAAGTTGTACTGGAATTCCCATAATGCTGTTATTTGCTCTATTAAAGAACGAAAGAGCATAAAACATGCATTTCCAGAGAAGGCAGAAGAGAACATGACTGTTTTTGATGAAATTAAAACGAAATGTCGCTCTGCTTCTCTTTTGCTTGTATGAGTTGGCTAGAGCTCAGCTGAACTGCACACGCCCTTCCCGTCGTAAACATCGTAAACTTTATTTATTCAGTATTTGTTCAAACCTGGCGTGTACTTAAAATGCTTTTCAGTTATGGAAAACTGTAAAGTAGGGAGCGGTGAAAATAAATATACGGTAAAAAATAAAATAAAAAGCATAATCCTAAAATAAAATTGGGTTTACACAGCCATTATCGACCCCTGCTGAGCTACCTTCAGCATTTGGTTTGAAGAGGTTTTGATGACTAGCACTGAACAGTTTTTCATGTGCGCTTTTGTTTCCAAAGAAAATAAGTTTGGGTTTGGACCTATGCGCTTAATTGGATGCTTGACAGAAGACGTTTAATGGAAACCTGTTTTTGGAGGGTCGACCCTAGGAAGGCGTCTTTCAGAGAACCAATGCTAACCCAGTTCAACAGTTTCGTTAAAAGCCTGTCATAAACATGTCTATTTTATGTTTGCACAAATCTGATGGAGAAGCAGTTGTATTTTGAGCAGATTGCTGTTGTTGGGATGGGAGTGGGATTTAAATAGACTGCTGCTGCGTGTCCTTTCTTTCCCTCACTAACAGAAATGAGTTGACTGGGAGATTATTCCTGAGGATAGTAGAGGATTCCTGCAGGGAAATGAAGAGATTATTGCTCAGACCTGTACAAGAATGGCCACATGCCTAAAAACCAATTCCTTATTACCGAACAGATTGTAATAATGCACATCCCTCTCTTTTTCTCTTTCTTTTCATATATAAACTCTTGTTAGCTGTGCTACTAAATCTAAATTTAGTCATATGGGTTTAAATGAACATGGATTTATGTTTTACATTTATATAAAATATATATTTCAACTTTAATTCTTACATGGAACACAAAAAAAGGTTAATCACAAATAAGGGTGCTTGTCCTTTAAGACGCCCAATTGAACTGCAAATGACGTAAGTTAAATCATATCTACCAGCTTCTGTATATGTGAGTGGAACTGATTGGGAGGAACGCTAGAGTAAAGTCTTATCTGACTGTCTGGATGATCTCTCAGATCTCAGGGCAACCATCCAACTGTGTACCGTCTCATCCAATAAATAACATCTAGTGTCGTTGATTAAACTTTCTCGTAATGTTACGTCACTGTCTGTTACTAACTTTGTACGCTGACTAAAACTCCATGTCTGCTGTCCAGGTGTAGAACAAGCTCAGGGTTTGTATTATAAATAGGCAGTCAAGCACTTCCTCTCTTCTGCCTGAATTCAAACAGTTGAGGTGTTGGAAGGCTGTCTGTGATGACCTGCTCCAACCCTTCACTCCATTTCTATTAATTCTTTTAATTCAAAGCATCAACTGATGCCCGGGCAAAGGCAAAGCTACCTAAATGCTTACACAACTTCCTGTTGAGGTAAGCAGTTACAGTAAAGGCACTTGCAAAAAGCCTATTCTGAGAGGCATTTTCCAGCTTGTCCGGATCAGTGAGTTCTATAGTCCTAATCCCTGTTTTAGCCTGAGTGTACTGTCGATCTATTAAACATTGTAATGGAATAAATGACATGCTATGTAGATTACATAATCACATTTGTCTATATCTACACATTGAGACTAACTTAGATTCTGTTTCCCTTTTTAGTGCATTAATAAAAGTGCATTTTTAGTGCATTAATAAAAAATTGACTAAATAAACATTAGATGTTTTTCAAAATATAATCACTAAATGAAGGTATAAAACAAATTACAGACAGAAAACTGCATTCTAAAGTACAAACAAATCAATGTCAAATATAATTAGAGAAAACTAACTAAAGTTAGAAATTTGACCTGTCTCATCTCTGATACCCTCACATACATGATACCCAACATACACACCGCCAAACCCACATCAAGTACTTTTTTCCATCAAACGGTGGAATTGAGCCACCTGTCAGATCACTGTCCACACCACTTGGCTTCACAATGGTGTGTTGAAAGACATAGTTTGCGCAAATCCCTTCCACAATGGCATAAAGCTACTCAATCTCTCTTCTTTTATAACTGTGCTTATAGATTTTTCTCAGGATGGACTAAAGCACATTGCATTCATGGAACAGGTATAAGCATGTTTGTGAATATTTCAGGATGATACCAATAAAGCACCACCTACAATCCAAAAACTTGTTGTATTTATTGTTTACTGTTTCTTTAAAGCGGAGTACAATAACTGCATGGTTAAACCTAACTGCAGGTCTGAGTACATTTAAGTCTGAATAGGTTGTAATAACAGCTGTGGTTTTATCCTCCAGCAACCACCAACAAATCGTTGACACCTCACCAAACACCTGGTTTCATTTGAGCGATGCTTGTGCCATCTGTTTATCTCCATGCCGGGCCATTATGGAACCCATTCAGAATCCAATAAAGATGAAGACCCTAAAGCTGTGTGTCCATTGCATGTGGCAACCTCTCAGAAGGCCATTCGGTAGATTTGTAACCCTACAAAATCTCAACCCAAGTCTTTCATTTCTGGTCTTTGTTGTAGATTCGTGGTCGATTGCACAAATGAATCATAGTGCTTAAAATTGTACACAATCAAACTCATAGATAACAAGAAAGCCATTCTCATAATTGACCTCATCAAACAGCCATTCTGTAAATTACAGAAAATTGTCCGATTCTGGACCTCTGAGCATCCAGGCGGATTCCACAGGTGGGCGATAAGAGAGTATCACTGACTTCTCGACAGGCTTCCTTAGAGGAATTAACAAATAGGATTAGAGAGCATGTAAAATCTTTCAGAGAGCCATCTGCTAAATGGGGAAACGTCAGCTCAAAGCTACATGATTGCAACTCTCCACAGCTAAGAAAGCATGTACGAGGCTCTCTGATTAATTTAACTATAAGCAACTTTTGGAGGTATGTAGAGAGGGATGTTCAAATTACTGTCAGTAAACTAAAAATTGACATCATTTATAAGGATTTACAATAACAAGGACTAACGATGCCTGATGTATCATTGAAATGCATTTGGTGGGCTTTAATACTGCTGCTTTTGACAGGACAGTTTGCCTGGATAATTACAGGTATGTATCCACTGTACATGAGGACCTTGAAGGTTCTTGTGATGTTTGCAATTTTGTGCTCACATTTGTGCTTTGTTTTTCATCAGATGCAACAGAAGGAAGTAATGCGGATTTTTCAGCAAATGGACATTTAAATATTTTGGACAGCAATGAAGTTTTGAATCACTCATTGGTCACAATAAGACGTAAAACGTTAGATCGTGGGTCTGGAAAAGTGTGGAAAAGTGCTCTGTCCAGGCGGAAAAGGGATCTGCTGTTCCCCAATGGAGTCAAACTTTGTTCGCATGAAACCGTGCAACAGGCAATACAGAATCATCTGAACTATTTTCACCTACGAGGTAAGAACATGATAGTTTGGCTTTTGTTTGTTCTTGAGTGATTCTGGCGTAGTCGGCATTTATGGTGTAGATGGATGCTCTCCGACAACACTATGTTAGAGCAGCAAGAAAAAATGACCTCATACAGCTCAACGTTTCATCAATAATAATGAACTAAGCCAGCCTGACCAATTCTGTTAACTTCTCAGTAACCACACTTATTTGACGCACGATTTTGAAACTCCAGCAACACACTGTCTCTTTGTCACTTTCTCGTGAGCAAATACTCGTACCAGAAAGCTCTTTCCACGCTGTGCTCTTTCTATCACATTTTAGCCTGTGAAGATAGACACAAGCAGAGTACCAAACTCTACAGGGGACACATGCGAGAGGAAAGTCTCGCTCTGTTTGTGTTAATAAGACCCAAATGACCTGGCAAATCTAATTACGACAACTCGAGAACTAAGTGTTGCTCTTGATTTTACATACAGGTTACCTAAGCTGTGTGACAAGAGAAGTTCATTAAATCTGGCCACAGTATCTTATATTACTGTGCACAGTGCACCCACCCTTTGCTTTTTTTTGACAGATACCACAAGGTTGTTCAAAACCTTTATAATCTTGTTATCTCATCAAGATCTGAGGATGTTCCAAAGAGTATCTTGTTTGCTTCAATGGAAGCAAGAAATTCGTATTTCGAAGTTAACATGGTCAATTACACAAGTTTGTTTAAATCTGATTAGAAGATAAACTTTAAATCAAGCATTTCTGTGAATAACCACTTACATGTGGTTATTATTTAAGTATTTTATACTTAAATACTTACTTACATGCTTAAATGCATGTTCCTCACACAAAGCTATCGTATGGAGACTTGGAATATAGCATTTCAAATGAACTACGTTTTGGTTGACAGCCAAAGTTTCAACTTTTGAACAGAAATATAGAAGTATAGAAAACAGTAGGCAAAACATTGAGCTAAACAGTTTATTTTGGGTTCCATGGAATAACATTTTTTTCCAGAAGGATTTGTTAGTAATAACAGAATTGTTTATTGTTTAATGAACTGTGTGTTTGTGAGGAGATGGCTTTGACTGTCAGGTGTCCGATTAGCAACTAAAGTCAAATTTCATCAGCATTTAGGCCCCAGAATTCCCCATTTTTTTCTCTGGCCCTCCTGAATTCCCCTTTGCTACCGAATCCCATCTCGAGACAGTGATCAGATCCTTCACTTTGCCAGGAAAATTGGTGACCTCTGCTCTCCCACCCAACAGAGTTCTGGTAGTCATCATGCAGAGTCAGTAAGGCGGACAGATGGAGGTGGAACGCATCAACTGCAGCCGCAAAACGTTCAGAAAGAGTTAATGTCCCCCATCTGCGCATTTAATTTTCCACTTGCAGGGTACATTGAGAAAGTATGCAGCACATACTGAAATATCAATTTTGGTTCACAAATTGAGAAATGAAAGTTGGTTTGGAACAAGTGACGTATGGATATATGCATAAAAAAAGTTTCCATTATGTTACTTCTTTATTTCTGCCTTTTCTAAGTCAATGGGCTATCCATTATAAGAGATGTCAGTTTCCACTAGTAGAGTTTAATAGCTGGTGTTTTGGCAGATCTTTTCTTCTATGTGATTATACAGTAGTTCCTCTGACTATCTTCTTGCTTTTGCATCTTATGCTCATCTACTGTACACCATGAAATCTGTAAAATGCTGATCTGACTTCGTACCAGATGTTGGCACTCAACGAAGACTCTGAAACAACTTTACTTGCTTGGTTTGGCCTGCATTCAAGAACCTGTAGGAGTTAATGTTACAAAGCTGTCTGACCATAACATTTGTGCGTATGTGTTTGTGCATATGGTATGTATTCATAAATGCATGCTTGTGTTGGCATCCTTATGTGAATCTATACAGTATATGCAGTGACCCCAAAACTTTTGGCCTCATTTACCAAACTAATGAATGTCATTAAATTAGATGCGGTTTCTGTGACTTCATACATTTACCTGAACACCAGCTGGATAAATGTCAGTGCAGATGACGTTAGTTCTGCAAGGTCTAGTATAATTTGTTTGCACATGCCACTTGGTTTGATATTTCTTTATCTACTGCAAATAAGTTCCACAAGAAGAGTTCCACAAGTGTGTCGGAAGTGTCCAAACACCTTTTGGGGCCACTGTGTATTCACATTGATGTGTATACCTCAGTGTGCCAGGAAACCGTGTGGGAGGCTTTTAAGATCTTCTGGGACCGTTTGCCAGAGAAAGATGAGTACCAGATCTGGACGAGAAAATGTCAGAATGGCAGTGTGAGTGTCCTGGACATCGGCAGAAGCTTCAGTCAATCAGCTGAGCACCTCGCTCTGGTTGAAAGGGTGAGTGGTAAAAGTGGTTTTGTAATGCTAATGAAAAAAAAAATAAAAAAATAGTTAACATAATAGTTTATTTTTCCCTTAAACGTAAATATTGTGATATTAATATATGAGTTGTCTTACAAGTTAAAAAAAATTAAATGAACTAACTTTTATGCTGTTTTTCAGAGGGTAGGAGTGGCTTCAGTGACAACAAGGTAAGAGATGCTAACAAACTAAAAATATAATTGACCAAAGAGTGTTTTTGTGTTTTTTGGACATGTATGATGGTACGGATCAATATTTCATGGTACTACTTCCTTTACTGTACCATGGTTCCACCACCACCAAGTACTTTTTGTAAGAGTAACAATAAATATCACGTAATTTTAAGTTATACTGTTCTTTGCATTCCATCTCAAAGTTACCAATAAAATTTGAAACACGATTTACAAACTTTGTAGACACCACATGTCCTTTCACAAGAACACAACTTCAGTACCACATTGTACTGTTTCTAAGGTAACAGTATAATGAATGCAAACTATGTATCAATCAAACAATTCCTATATTTATCTTACAATAGTGCACCCACCAGCCCATGGCAGCCCGAATGCAGGTAGGACCCTCACCCCAGCTCCCAGGCAGAAATAATGATACAGAACAGCTAAGCAGCCAACATAAACTGGACCATAGTTCTTAAATCAGAAAAAAATTGACATCTTCATACAACTTTAATAAACTTATCTGCAAATGACCAGTGTGGAACTTATCTTGAATCATACTTAAATTAACAATCTGAAACCCAAGTTTTATCTAAATTTTGGCCATGCAACTAAACTAACTGTGTGAACATGCAGTGGTGATTTGCAGACCTATTAAAAACCTATTAAAAGTCAATTCCGTGGCTTCAGAGTGCTAAACATTTAACTATACGTTGTCCCTTTTAGTCCCTGCTAAAGCTAGTTAGCTTTCGGCTAGCTTTAGAAACATAGCACTATTTGTAGTTTAGAAAGAAATAAACTCTTTTCAAAGAGGTTTAAGAGGTCAAAAGAGGTTTAAGTTTTGTTAACTTATGGGCAGGTTTCTATTAAAAACATTCACGATTGTCTTCTCTCACAGACATCAGACAACGATGATCTCGCCAACACAAGCAAACGTGGCCACAACCCAACAAGGTCAATCTAGTTCTTTATACTGTTTAAAACAATCTACTTTTCCACAGTGGAACTGTGTCCTCATAATGTCTTACAGTATTTTCACTGACTGGAATTTGGGGTCTGTTTATTTAAGCTATGCTCTGAATCCTCTGTATTGTTAGTTTCTGTAACAGTGATATCGACAGAGGGCCATGTATGTCTGGCTTAGGCTATACAGTGCTCTCAGAATAGATGTTAATCCATTTTAGTTACTCAGTGGCTGCTAATAATGTAGAGGTGTTGGGATCTACTTGCTCTGCCATTTTGTCAAGTATAACTAATTGTTTGACAATGTTCCTAGCTTCAGCGTCAGGTTGCACTGAGTTTGACACTGACATGCTTAAGACAAGTCTGTTTATTCACCTACATTCCTTCACAAACAAGGAATTAAGGGCTTTATGGAAGCAATTTATATTATAGTCATCATGTAAGATATTAATAAGACACTAATATTTTATGACACACATTTTCTATTTTTATCTTTGCCTTACTTTCTGTCCATCTTTCTCTCTCTCCCTCTAGTCAGTATTCTGTTTCCTCAGGCAGTAACGGACTCACAGGACATTACATTGCAGACCACTGCAGACCAAATCCCAATTACCACTATAGCTGCAAAGCTTGAAATCACATTTGCAGTCACCCAAGAGCCTGATCTTACCACATCTTTTGAGGACTCACTAGGGATAGGCACTAATGCATCTACAGGACTGATAAGTATGGCCACAGAAAATGTTAGTTCAGAAAATGAACCGGAGGAGACACAAGATGCTACAGAGGGACCGGTTAGGACAGCAGATGTCACCATTCCATATGTAGAACCTGATGTTTTCTCAGAGCCAGAAAGTGGTCCAGAAGAGTCTACTTTAGAAAAATTAGAGCCTGATCTTTCCACAGCCTTTGAATACTCACCAGGGATAAGCACTAATGTTCCTACAGTTACCAGTGAATCTCCTAAAGAGCTTAATTTAGTAACTAAACTGGGGGTGGTGCAGGATGCTACTGAAAGTCCTGGTAAAACAGTAGATGTTACCATTCAAGATGTAGAAGATGTTTCGGAGGTTACATTGATGACCACTAAGAGAATTCCAATAGCTTCCCCCTCTGAAATAAATGAGCCTCATCTTCCCACAACTTTTGAGGTGGCACAGGATGTTCAGAGTGTCTTACCAGAAAAGCCTGTAGAGACAATTCCTACAGAACTGGTGGCGGTTTCACCTGACGCCACCCCAGGGTTGATGGAAACTCTGACAGTTGAGGACTTTCTTGAAATGCCATTTACTACACTACCTACATTACATGGGGTTGCTACAGATAATACTGGAGTAGACCTATCTGAGGACACACTTAACAAAGATGAGGAGGAGAAGACACTCCACACTAAAGAAGAAGAGATTGTACCAACAGAATCACTAGTGACCACTACAAAGAACGCATATGAGGAATATTTAGGTAAGGAAGAGAACATTAGAACTGATACATTGTTAGTTGCTGAGGCAACAACTGGAGAAACGCATATAGAAGAAAGTACTGAGGCTACAGAGGGGAAAAATCTAGGTGTCATTTCTCAGGATGAAGGGACATCTACTATTGAGGGAGAAACACCTTTAGTTGATGACAAAACTGCCACTGAGAAACCTGACATACTGACAAAAGAAACACCAGAAGATACTGGGGTTACATTTGAAGACATTGTAACAGACAAAGAAACAGTTCTTGAAAACTCACCTGAAGATTTTGTGGAAAACAAAAGTGATGCTTCTGTTGTATCTGAGGATGTAACTGAAGCAACCATCTTAGTGGAATTACCTGAGGAAGGTACCAAAACTGGTATTTTGGTTAGTGAGAAGTCACCAGAAACTTTAGTTGTTATCACACCTGGGACCTCAACTCTAATCACACCTGAGATCACACTAGGTACTGCTTATGAGGGTGGAACCCCTGAAACTGACATTGTAAAGTTTGTAACCGAAGACATGGAAGATGAACTAGAAGAAGAAACACCTGATCCTGGTGAAGGTGGCAACGGGACATTCAACATTTTTGAAGAGGGAATTTCAGATACTACTGTGGTGGAAAAAGATATACAGACAACTAACATAGATCAGGGCACACATGAAGTTACTGAACCATCTCAGATTTCTGAGGACACACACAAAGTTGTAGAGGAAGTCATCACAGCAGATATGCCTGAGACCAGAGGAGACACTCTAACTGAAGTCACAACAGAGATATTTAACGTCAGAACAGAAATAGCCCATGTCATAACAGAGCCAACTGATGTCATATTTCAAGCCCCTAAAGTTATACCTACAACAAGTAAAGTCATAAGTGAAACATCTGAGGTCACACCTGTATTCACATCTAAGCTTTCACCTGAAATAATTTCAGAGACCCCTGAGCGAATAACGGAAACACCTGATGCCATATTTGATTCACCTGTAGTTCTGCCTGAACTGGAGGAGGATGAAACCCCAACTTCTGTCTTGAAAGTGGAAGACATCACAGCTGTACGAAATGACCTGACAACCACCATTCAAGAGACTTTTTCAACCACATTACAAACCTCATCGCAGGACATTTCCAATGACATTCTAGATGAAAACAACATGGTGAGCACACTCAATTTTCTAATGACTGCAACATTTTATTTAACGTTTTCTTATATGAAGCATCTTCCTCTCTGTAAATAATATCTTTCATTTACATCAGCCTAATAATTTACATGGTATATGATTTATTGTATCTAGATTGGCAATGAAATTGATGACATCCTGGCCCGACCAGTTCGGCCTGTGGGAGACCATGTGCTGGAGCTGAGTATTAAGCTCAAAGGGGAGAGTTATGATGATGCTCTAAGAGATCCATCAAGTTACTACTATCAGCGCCTATCCAATCAGTTTATTGAGAAGGTGAGAAGCAACTATGTCTTACTAGTGATGTTGAGTGTGTTGGGAACGAAACTATTATTAAAGTCTCACACATTTACTGTATGATTCATCGCATCCCTTTTCTTTTTTTGAAGATTCAAGACATTTTTAAAAGGGTCCCAGGTTTCAAGAAAATATTTGTCCTTGAATTCAGGTAGAAATGTTTATCTTTACTTTGCATAATGAAATCAATATAAAATCAATATAAAAATATTAAATGGAATAAATGTATATTGATTTATTAATATTTTACTATATTTCTTCTTAACAAATTATTGCAGGCCACAAAAGGATATTGAAGGGTGAGTACCTTAAATTTCATTCAGCTCAATCCTTCTACATCTTGGGATCAACATTTGATAACACTGCATTGATTAATCTCAAAATGATAAAAACAGATATTAATGTAACGAGGGAGTGAAAAAGCTATTGCTACTAATATTCAGTGTTACACCAGGGCCTGATAAATCCATCTCCCCCTCCTGCCAGATCGCACAGCTGCATGACCCATATCTCCTCCAAAACATCTAATGACAAATTCATGTGCCTCAAATTTCCACCCAGCACATGGACTGTTTTATAGAGCATTGCTGTGAAATCAATTTCTCAGTAGGTGCTAGCTGTTTCATTTGTTCGGCAAAATCAATAATTTAAAATTATAATTCTGTAGGTGTGACGTGTCTCAGTTTTTCATTTTTGTCTTCAATGACCAATCACAAAGCAGGGTTAGTTGCTGTGCTAAACTGCCCAATTTCCAAGCATGATGGGAATAATCATCAAGGTGAGATTTCCTGTGGTTTATCAGCAAGGCCTTGGCTAAACCACACAACAGAAAACTGCTTATTGTGAACTGTTCCATGAGGCCCCTTAAAACACCTGAGAGCCAGAGCAGTTCTCTCTTAAAGCTTTATAAAGCTTATTAGCATGCGAGCAGTTTTTAGTGTGCCAGGGGTCTAAATTGTGACTAATATTTTAACTGTCATGGGAGAGAAAATTGATCTGGTCGTAAACTCACCAGGTTTTCTGACTCTCGTAGAAAAAAAGAGTCACAAAAAATCTAGGTCAGCCCTCTGCACTCCCAGTTCTTTTTAATTCACTCCAGTCAGGAACTGGCTGCTGAACATATTGTGGCATTTTGGTGCTAGCTTGGCCATAGACCAGGGTTTTGTTTTAGCCATTAATGTTTTTGCTGGGCATGTAAAGTCCAGTTTACGGGAACGACCTGAACTAAGCTGACCTATAGTTTTTTGAATCAGCAAATTAAATGGGACATACACTGTTTACAGGGCCCATTTTGCACAATTAAACCTTTCATGCAATAGCTAAATATGACAAGCTTACAAAGCATCAATGTCAAAGAACAGATATCTGAACTCCTCAGAACCACCCATAGCAGGTAAAGTTCATTTATTTACAATACAGTCATATAAATGTATATAGTTTTATTTTGCTTAATGCTTAACTGATCCCGTCTTGAGGGCAGCTTGCGGACAGTGAGACCTGTGATGCAGCATGTTAGGACAGGTTATTTATTGACTGCAAGGAGCCACTGCTTTTTTGAAATTGTTTGAAATGTTCTTCAGAGGCCTTGCGGTGGTGGTCCACTATGCTGTCGTTCTTGAAGGAGATGGTGCGGGAATCAGTAATGACACAATGGATTACATAAATCTGCATTCCAACATGGTCGAGAACTCTTTAACAGATCCTGAGGAGCATCCTACTGTGGTCTACACCATCACAGACTTCCGCAACTACATCACTGATGCCCTACACAAGGAAAATTTTGTCGGGAACACAACTCTGGATGTGGACCCCGATTCTCTGCAACTGAAAAACGGTAGGACATCTACTAGAAGCACGTTTTGGATCCAGCGTAGAGGACTAACTCAGGGGGTTGAAAGTTTGAGATGAATGTTTTCATAAACAGTCGGTTTCAAGTTTTTATTCTGTCACAGTTGTAAATTGCAAACTTTAGATAAACGATCTTGAAATGCAGTATGTTGACAATGGTAGCATATCCTCTTACCATGCTTGGTCGTATGCGGTTTCTTATCTCAGGTTTTGGCAAACTGTCTTTGCGGCCCTCAGAGTCAATCTCTTTTCAAGAGTCGCCAGTATTGGTATGAATTGTGCTTGAGTCAGTTTCAATATAATTTGATATGATTTGTCTGTTATGGCTTTACAGTGGAGACATTGCTGCCTTCCAAACCAACCAGCAGACCACTTGACTCCAATGATATGATGGTGAGTCAATGGACAAGCAGTAGAAGTAGGACCACCCAGTAAAAGGGTAACCACGAGCGTCCAGCCCTCATCCAGAGCTGCAGTTCAGGATAATGGAATTTTTTTCACCTCAGCACAATTAAATTCAAGTGTGAATGTGAATACTTCAACAGTAATAGCTTGAAAAGCAGTAATTGATGTTAAATGAGTCACGTTAATGGCAATCATATGCAGAGTTTTGTTGATGCATGATAAGAAACATTACCTTGCACATAAAATAGGTTTTTGGGGCATGCCATTAAAACAGATTATAGCAGAGCTAGGGGATAATACAGCAAGTCTGTAAAACTATTCAAGTAAATTTTCCGGTGAGTATATTCTCTAGGCAGAAGCAAGCATGCTATTTAATGAAAATTGTTTAGCTCTGGCACTATGAGATATTGAACAGTATCTGTTTTTAATCTTAGTGTGACATATATTTATTACAAAGGCAGAGTCCATTTCTTCACAGTCTGTACTGTAGTTTAATTAGATACATTCGAACACCAAACATGGCAATAATCTTAGACTTTACTCTAGTTTTTTTGCCTCTTGCATTTGACGAAACTGGCACTTTCTCACAGTTCTTATTAAATAGATTTACAATCTTGTTTTGGCTGGTGCACTATGTCCAACTCTGGATCTTTGAACATGTGCTATAGTAGGGCCTATGCTTGCCTGAAAAGATGCGCTTGTTACTAATAGTTGAAAATAAGCACATCTGAAGTTAATTCTTTATCTGCTCTGTCCTCTTTAGGACAGATTTTCATTGTTGTCCTTTTGGCAAACAGAGGTTTGCTGATGAACTGTTTGTGTGGAGGTTGCCAAATTCAAAACCTGTTTG
The DNA here is from genome assembly GCA_036877525.1 of Chromobotia macracanthus. Classification (NCBI taxonomy): domain Eukaryota; kingdom Metazoa; phylum Chordata; class Actinopteri; order Cypriniformes; family Botiidae; genus Chromobotia; species Chromobotia macracanthus. Next base: position 5,742,389 of record JAZGTH010000033.1, on the reverse strand, counting down.
AATCAACAGTGAAGCTGTTGGTGGAGAGTGTAGGGTATGCAACATTGTACTTCTAAAGGATGACTAGTTATTTTATAGTAAACCTATTTGTCCTGTCTCACAGGAAAGTGTGAAAGTTATCACAAATAAAATTTATCATTTAAAATGTGTGTCTAGGGTTTCAGGAGAGATCTCAGCAATGTATCAGACAATGCTCAAATTTGCCAAGACACCAATGGCTCAAAAAGTAAAACAGTATTTCAGTATTAACTTAAACTTTTTTCATCAGATTCTTTCAAGACTGAGCGAAACACAACTAAGAACTTGCTGTAAAACAGCAGCCCTAAGCAGTCAAATTTTCATGTGGGATATTAAATAGTCAACAGACCTCATTTAGGATACATGAGCAGAACGAATTTCTGTGTAAATTGTTCATAAAACCAAAATTGTTGAATTGGATGTGACAGTTAACATATTAATAGTTTCACAAATGATTTGCAGAGAAATTCATTCTGCTTGTGTTGCATGAATGAGGCCCAGTGTGTGTTGTTGGTGATCATGTTCCAGTAGCACCTCATTCATTATTTATTTGAAAATAAAACCATGTGAATTAGGGATATATATATACAACAATCCGAAATATACAGCATGACATATTCCAAATCTGTCAGGTTTAGTCAAATGACGATATTTAGCCTGATTGTCTTATAAACAGTAAGAAAATAGTTTGGTGCAGAATGTATGAAAAATGTAAAATGTTACTTTTTTAAATGTAATCAGGTGCATGGAACAGCTGAAAGCTGTTAGTTACTTAAATATGTATCATGCAAAGACCCAACGGGGATTAGGCCCTCAAGATGGTGTGAAGTACCAATATTCACGTGGGCTTTTTCAACATGCCTACAACATTTTTCCCCTGGCATTACTGTATTTCCTCCATAAGTTTAAGAAAAAACTATGTTCTACTGAAGCAATGAGTGCATTTTTTTCTTCTTAAACTCTAGCCATCTGTTTGGGTGCTTGTCAATATGAACCAAAATGGTGGAAGACCCCATTTTAATAGCTGACCCGTGCACATTCATTATCTGTGTTCATGTAGTAGGCGTAGACTTATATGATCCCATATGAACGTGTGTACAGCTGTGAGTTCCATGTAGCTCTGCCAGCATTGTCCCTACAGAAAATCCAGAGCAGAGATTAAAGTTGTGGGATTAACTTGTCAATTGTCACTTTATCTAATTGTTGGCCAATACAGCAATGTTGTACAATGCTTTAGATTTTTCCCTCAGTATGGAAACTTTGTTGAGATCATCTTTATGCTTCATGCTAATGATCAGTGAATCAAATATTGTACATATTCAATTTACACTTTAAAAATAATTACCAGTATTTTTATTAAACCCTAGGATAATGTTCTTGCCTCAGAGAAACCACCAGACATTCCTGAAGTACCCAACAATGACATCTTCATCACCAAAGATGATGACTTTGACACCTTTCACATCTTTGATGGGCTGAGTGAGAGCACAATTGTAAATGATGTTATCGTCTTTGAGGAAAGTTCCACTCTGTCTCCTGCAGAAATGTCTTTAAAGAACTTGGATATCGAGCTTGCCTCTAAATCTGCGACCTCAAGCAGTAAGACAAACCTCTTTTTAAATGTTTCACCCACAAATGTAGTAACACAGTTCTAAAATTTCTTGTTCTTGTTTCAGATGACGGTATTCTTGAAGAGGAGGGATTTCTACAAACTGCAAGCACACACAGTCCTGTTATAGATGTTGTAACAGAAGATACCTTACCTACACAATTAATACATGAGACAGATGAGACATCAGTTTCTCCTGTAGTATCTCCCGATGTGGAGGTGACATCTCAAGGTGAAATAACAGACGTGGGTTCAGGTTCAGGTTTCTCTGGGGATGACCAAGGCCCTGACATCTGGCCTTGGGTGTCTGAAACACCACATGAAACCTTAAATAAACATGTTGAAAAACATCAATCTAAGGAAGGTCATGACCGTACAGAGGAACAGCTTGAGCCTCCTCAACAAGGTCTGACCCCTGAGGAACCATCTTTGGACAGTGTTCCTGTGACACAAGATGTTCATACCAATCCTCACTCCACAACATCAGACGAGGCCCCAGTGTTCTGGACAATGGAGACATTGAATGTTGAGCTCTCTATGCAGACACAAGTTGCCCCTGAACAATATAATGTTCATTTGTCAGATGATTCTACCACTGTGGTTACACATGTGACCAATCAAACCTACACCACAGCAGAAACTCAGAATGTGGATGGATCTCTAAATTCTGATACTACTAAGAGTTCGCCTACTGATTTTACAGAAAGTCTTACACCTACTATGATCCTACCAAGCCCAGCAGTAGTTATGGAGGTAACAGACAACAAACAGGATCAGCAAGATTTGGATACATCAGTTGTAACAGTGACCTTGACAACAAAGGTGAATCATATCCCCTCAACCACGCATCTTCTTGCAATCACAGACATTGTGGAAGGTCCTATCACTCTACTAGAAGCTGATGAGCAACCCACAGTCTTATGGCCAAAGGTAGAAGGTTCAGATGAAGTAAAGGTTCTAAATGAAGAGTTGGGGGACATCAAGCTTGTGCCAACCAAAAGTCTAGGGACTGAACTCTCAGAAGTGGATTTAGTTGAGGATGAGATCATAGTTGCAACAACAGCCATATCAAAGATGGTCACAGAAGGATTTGGTTTAGACCATTCCACATCCCTCTTTCCTGAGAAGGAGTCTCCATTTACACGTGTATCACATTCATCAATAGACGAGCATGAACCTATACCAGAATCAACTACAGAACCTTCAAATTCTCAATCATCTTCACATTTGGTTCTTGAAGTGACAACTCCAACTGATGCTGTGCACACTGACACTGCGACACGCAGCACTATTGTAAAGGTTGAAGATGGGGACTCAACTACAATATTCTATTCATCCACAACTTCTGTCATTTCAAATGTTTCAGAAAATTTGAAGATAAACTCTAGATTAACCACTTTACCACCATTTTATCAACCAACGTTCAGACCAACCAGTCAGATAGTTGATGCAGGAGAAACGCCAAATGATCCAGTACAAGAAAACAATGACGAATTAAAAACTGACATCTTGGGTTTTTGGGAACCTAATGAACCAGTGAACTCTGACAGTAGTACTGTTAACATTCTTATTCCAGATAACTCCAACATAACAGAAGTTGATGTTTCATTTGATGAGCCAAACCAAGATGAAGATGGTGGTAGTGGTTTAGCTCATGGGATGGACATGGCAAGTTTTGCCTTACCAACCAGTCCTGGCAGGGCACTAATAGTGTTTTTCAGTCTAAGGGTCACCAACATGATGTTTTCAGAGGATCTGTTCAACAAGAGCTCCACTGAGTACAAGGCTCTTGAGCAACGTTTTCTGGAGCTGGTAAGATTTGTCACATATGTTCTGTGATTCTATAACTGGTGCTTGGAGGTACTGTAGCCATAACCAATGAACTACAATTGAAATGCTATTACCATACACAACTGTATGGAAAGCAAAGCATCTGGGAAATGTCAGTAATGCTCTCTAAGCACATTCTTGACTTGCACGTGGTCAACTTTGTTGATGTTTGTTATTGTAAACTGTTGGAGTCTGTTAGGGGCTTTGCATATTATCTGTTAACTCCATTAGCATTCCTATCCCTATGAACACTAACTAATGAGATAACTGATTGAATTAGAACCTTCACTCACCTTCTTAAATTCCATCAACATAACACACGTATTGAATGTCGATTACATCTCTACATGGTGGAATATGCTTTTTTTAATGCATGTCCTTTTTTCCCAAAAAATCTAGCTTGTGCCATACCTACAGTCCAACCTCAGCAATTTCCAAAATTTGGAGATCTTGAACTTCAGGAATGGCAGCATTGTTGTAAACAGCAGGATGAAGTTTGGGAAGCCAGTTCCACATGGTGTGACAACAGCAGTGTACCTCATCCTAGAAGACTTCTGTAACACCGCCTACCAAACTATGAATCTTGCAATAGACAAGTATTCCTTAGATGTTGAATCAGGTAATTCTGACTACACACATTTACACACAAAACATGGCAAGGCAAATCAGGTCAGTCAATACAATGACATGTTTGACCATAATGTAATTTTTCAAAAGTAAATTGTGTGACTTCTCAAATCCTAGTTTATTATGCAAAATCAACTATTAGCATTTATTACCATTTGTTGACTGATTTCCTCGAAATGTGTAAACACTATGGCTCTCTGGAGATTTCTTTGTTTACTTTCTGACCAGCATCCTGACCAGTGCAACACAACAACACTAGTTCATCTTTAGTTCAATGCAAAATTTGCAAGCACCACAAAACATTTAAGAATCTAGTTTGAACTGGACTTGATTGTTTTAGGGCCAATGAGATGATTAGTTAGAATGAATAAAAGGTGAGTGATTTCATGCTGCACAGATCTGTGACGTAGTGCCCAATGCATCAGGCAAGTGAGTCATATTCCTTGTTAGTGTAGGCGTATACACTTTTCCTTGTAGCAGAGTGAGATTACTGCAGGTAATTTAAAGAGCAATAATAAGATATTAATAAGATATCTTAGCAATAATAAGATAAAGGTCTGTCTGGATGACAAGATGGTGGGAAAACATCTGAAAGTGGTGACATTTTTCAGATTTGAGGAATGCTCTTAGATCAAATGTCTATGCAACATTTCTGCGCAACATTTTATTATTGAGGCCCAACATCTTTAATGTTCTGAATGCTCTCACTCCAACATTCAGCAAACAAATCAGGAAACTTGTTTTGACGCAAAAAAAATCAAGCAAGCTGTTAGTGTTATTATATACATTATAAGTACATACATATATATTTTATGTATGTCTTATGTCTGTAGGTGAACAGGCTGATCCATGTAAATTCCAAGCATGTAACGAGTTCTCAAAGTGTTTGGTCAATCGCTGGTCAGGTGAGGCGGAGTGTGTTTGTAACACTGGCTATTTCAGCGTGGATGGGCTGCCCTGTCAAAGCATCTGTGAAATACAGGAAGACTTCTGCCAGAATGATGGGAAATGTGATATTATACCTGGGAAGGGAGCCATCTGCAGGTGTGTACTGTCAAAAAATTATGTAAATCCTTAAAGAGACAGTTCACCCAAAAAAGAAAATTTGAACTCACCTTCATGTTGTTGCAAAACAAACATAAATTGTTACATTTCAGTGGAACACAGAAGCAGACATTTTTAAAGAATCATTGTGCAACCCCTGCCATACATTAAGTTCAGGAGGCCAGGTGACCAGGAGATGTCAAACTCCAAAAACTCCAAACCTTGCACTAATCCTGGCCTATGCTTTAAGTTTTCTAAAGCCATATGATGGCTTTGAGTGAAAAAGAGACTTAAAATTAAGTTATTATTAACTATTAATCATGTACTTCCCAGAAACCCATTCAAAAATGATGCAGCGCATTCAGTTATTACATAAACAAGAGCCTGTTTAAACTTAGACCTGTCTGTTTCTCACAGAAAGGGTAACTTTGTATTCCACACAAGGATAGATCAACCTGGTTTTTTGTCTTGTTTATAGGTGTCGTGTTGGTGAGAACTGGTGGTATCGCGGTGAACACTGTGAGGAGTACGTGTCTGAACCCCTGGTGGTCGGCATTGCCATCGCATCGGTGGCAGGGTTTCTGCTCGTAGCATCAGGCGTGATCTTCTTCCTTGCCAGAACTCTGCGAGACCAATATGACACGGATGATTCAGAAGACCCTTTACGGTGAGAACTGTACTTCCAACATAGCAAAACACTCCCAATGCACCACAGACCATATTCTTTGGATGAAGTTTTTTACAAAAAAGGACAGAACAAAGGGAACTCCACAGTGGACTACAAATCTGCTATGTGGAAAGGTAATAATGGTTCAGTTCATTTGAACAAATTGTACAGTCACGTATTGTGCAGTTGCATTGTGATGTAAAACAGATCGCGTGCTTTGCATAAATTGGCTTCTGCAGGAAAAATTCTGCGCTTTTGTAAGAGCAAATGAGTTGCATATAAGCATTTAGAAATTTGATTAGATTTCCTCTGACGCCCCAAAAGGAACAAATATGTCTTATACCAACATTTTCACATGCGTTAAGAAGACATTTGGTTGGGGTGTTTGCGTTTTTTTTTATTTATGTAAAACATTGAGTAGTGTTTATTAAAAAAGTACCAAAAAGCTCAGTTCTGATTATGTTTGAAAGTACCACATTCTGGAACTGAGCATGCAAGGCAATATTTTATGCATTTGAATATTTAGCTTGTATGACCTCGGTATTAGAAGACCTGAACAGACGCGATGTTCCTCTTGGTAATTGTGAAACAGAATGCTTTCGGTCATGTGATAAGCAGGTTGGATCAATTATCTTTTTCGAACAAGATGTTCATGTTCTTGTCACGTTTATTCTTGAACAGATTGTTATGCTGATACAGTGATATCACAGATGCCACTTTTTTCTGTAGTTCTGGATAAAATACACTGGCTCATATTACCCCAAAATGAAGGCCAGACTGCAATTTTTTTGTTTTGTAACACTGATACATTTATCTGTTTTGCATCTTTGCTTTAGGTGTAAACAAGCGCCATTCATTTTTGCTCAGAGATTTGTTTTGCTTCGCGAACAGCAAGAGAGAAGTCCTGGTAGACAGACATGACATAATGTCTCTGCAGGGGATCTGTCAGTGATCCCGATCAACAGGTTATAGGGGAATAAATGCTGGTACGTTGAGCCACTCTCACTGTGGCTGGGATAATCCAATCACCTTTTCTGTGGCTGAACTATCTGACCCTAGGGCAGATATAAATAGGTTGGCTGATATCCTTCTTCTACTATCCCACAGCAAAGACATGTTTGGTTCCAAAGACAATCAACAGCCCGTTAGACGTCAGCAATTGTGTGGAGGTTACACACAATTATTGCAGATCCCAATGTTATAATATTGACCAACTCAATATTATTGGAGTCATTGATGTCTACTGAGACAATTATTTATAGATACAGTAGAGAATGAACAGAAAATTACTTGGAGAGAAGTAGTGAATCAGAACAGGACACTGGTCAGATTTGAACCTGTGTTTCTCATATGAGCATCAAGGCTCTACTTTTATATCACATGCACTATGCCATAATCTATTGTATTGCATGTTTGTAAACTGACTACTATTTCCTGTCATCTTTGCAGGCGTATAGACAGCATGCCATCTCTCGAGCGAGCCACTAAATACAACCCCATGTTTGACAGTGAAGCAACACTGGGCTATAATCAGTATTACCGTCGTTATCCAGAAACCCCTGCTTACAGCACCGGCAGTGCTGAGACCTCCACAGACTTCAGCAGCGAGGAAATCAGACACATTTATGAGAACAGTGAACTTACCAAAGAGGTAATGACATGTATGACTGCTGTGAGCATTACCAGATGTAGATGCTATATTGAATTTGACATCAATAAAAAATTTAGTCCTTTTTATATGTGGATCCTCATTAGATCCTCATGAGCCTTTCTAATATAGAAAAGAGTTACCAGGACATTTTGAAAAAAGAAAGTCACCTCTAGTACTTTAATAAAAAATGAAGGTCAAACATTTGGAAAAACATAAGTGTGAGTAAATTGACAGAATTTTCATTTTTGGGTTACTGTTCCTTTAAGATTTGCCTACATCAAATTAAATAATAGAGTCTACCAATGTCTTTAGGAGCTGTTGCTAAAGAGGGTTTTCAGTAATGTGAAGGCAAACTTGAAGAGCTAGACAGGGATGTGTGCAGGATATTATATTGGGATTAGCACAAATCTAATCACAAGTACAAGTGAATTGAATGTGACAACACACAAGAATGGTTTTACAAACAGTTCACACAGAAATTAATTCTGCTTGTGTTTCATGAATAAGACTCAAATAGAGTCTCGTACTCTTTGGCAAAACAAATGTACAGTTCATTTGTCATGCAGATAAACCATACTAAATTAATTCTAATTGAATTAATAATTAAACCTACTGATTTGACATTTACACTTTATAAAGTTGTTTGTGCTCTTCTTCATTGTCAATTCAAATTATGTATTAAATACAATTTCATGTATTAAAACAAATTCATATTTATTTCATTTCATTGCAGTCAGAGCAGTATTTATTTGGCACACATGAGGATTTTTGGATACCAGTATTTAAACACTTCACACTTCATAACAGTGCTGTACTCAGTAAAAATCCAATACATACCCATACGAATCAGCAGCATTTAATTAAATTTGACAATTTGTAAAGAGATTTTGTAGAGATGTTGTAAGAGATATTGTAGTTTTATGTATGCTATACAAAACAGCATCTAGGCAGACTGGGACGACCCTAAACGAACCAATTCAATAAAAATTAATTGCACTTCCCAATATGTTTATTGAGAGATTCTAAATGTAGACAGTAGCATCAACCGTACAGCTGAGGCAACCCGGCCACAGATTCTGTGTATGCGTGTGCATGCTTATTCAAGACGTCTGCAGCATTACTTAATATGGTTTAATACCATCCACTGTGCTACATATTTGAAGACAATATTACCAAAGTTAGTAAAAGCACTCAATGTGCAACTATAACAGAAGTTACTTTTACAGTGAAACTGTCACGATGTGAGTGACTGATTCATGCTCCCTGGCAATGTGAATGCTGGAGTATTTTCCAACATTTCTCCTGGTCTGCTTTGCAAAACATTATTTATAGGTTGATAAATCATATTATTTGTAACAGCGAGGGGTTATTTCTGTACTGAAACAACACTGCATGCATATGTTAAATTAAGTAATGTATTACTTATAGTGCACACATATTTTCTTTGTGCAAATCCAGACTGTGTGCATCTAGATATATGTTTCATATGAAAGCACTCTGGGTATTTTAAAAGAATCAATTCAGGTGTCTATGACGCAGTGGTAAAGCGATGTTGTCCATCGTGTAGTGTCCTCAAGATTCTGTCTTACCTGTGTGTGGTTTTAAAGGGACACAGTTGGTCTAGACGTGGATCTCTAACTGTCTCTCTCTTTCTTTTTGTTCATCCTCCCTGCTCCCATGACAGGAAATCCAGGACCGTATTCGAATCATCGAGCTCTACGCCAAGGACCGCCAGTTTGCGGAGTTTGTCAAACAGCACCAAGTGTAAGTCAATAACCTCATGTCAATATACAGTAGAAAATAAAGTGGGTGGTAATAGGGCAGTCAGACAGCATCACAATGTTCTACATTCTACTTTCAGTACACTTACTATGAAAGTCTATGGGGCACTGGATAGGAACTAATTTTAAAATATACACTGTTTGTGATGTATAGCCTCAAGACATTATATTACTAGTATATTTAACAAATATTCTAGTGCTTGACATACCAAGAAAGATGTATATTTGTTAAAAGTAAATATAAAAATAAGTATAAAAATAACACATATCATGATTTAGTTTTAGAGATAGTTTATTGTAATGTTTGTTTTGTGTTATTTTGAGGCCCTCTTGGTAGTTTGTTGAGACCCTGAGTGGTCCCCAGCCCCTGCTTGAGAAACACTGAAGGACAATTTATAGAGTTATATAGTTTAAATAACAACATTTTTAAAGCAGAATTATAATATAATAAATAATAAAATAATAAAACATGCTAATAAAATATGTACCCTGAATGCAGTGTAAGTCATTTTGAATAAAAGCACCTGCCAAATGCGTATATGTAAATGCTTGATCAAAACAAACGGCACATTACTTTTAAACCCTGCAGAATGTCTTGCCCCATAGACTTCTATTGTGAGTGCACTACATTAAACTACATTTTTGTTAGTTTTAATGAACTGAAGGGTGAGTTGCGGTAATTGACAACATGCCACAGATGTTGTTTATAGAGCTTAACTTGTATTGAACCCGGAGCTTTTCTTTTAACATGCACACTGTTAGCCAAAAGCCTGGGTCAAAAAAAACCCTGAAAGACAAACTTCCCCTGTCCTCCAGTACACATGACCTCAGCTGTAAAACAAACAGTTCTATACAACACGAGTTCTCAAACTTTTGTCAGCTAAACTTCTATGACTTAGTTATTTACATGAAAATATGGGCTTTATAAACATTCCAGAATATTAATTTGACATGTTTGCACATTACTTGTGAAGTATTTTAGTTGTTTTATATTTCTATCACATGTCAGTGAAACTTTATGAAAATTTTTATAATATATTATGTAATTGAATTTAGCATTGGCACTTCTGTCTTATTAACTTTTAGAGGTTTAGGAACCTCCGGTTGGAAGATCCTGCTAAGTAGCATTTGTTCTGAAACTTTTAACTGGTGATAAGCAGGTAAACAAAATTGCCTCAAAGCTTTTTCACAACTGTAATTAGTGAAAAAAAAATCTTACAAACACTTACATTGATGCATAACTGTCAGTTACATTGCTTTTACATGTTTTTAATTAACACAATCAATTCATTCATTCTTACGAGTTGTTTAGTCAATTTAATGTTTAATTAAATTGATATTTTGACATTTATAATTGTTATTTTTTATTGACAAATGAACTCACAGAGCACATGCAGTTCTGCACAGTTTATAAACACCGCTATGTACATTGTGTGCTGGAAAGTACAAAAAATAATCCATGGCATGATCACATGACATTATCAGAACATATTAAATCAGTTGGGAAAACTCAACACTGGTGTCAAATCCAAAACAATATTTAATACTTAGATGTACATTGAAAAATCGTTCTCATACCTGCAGAGATTTGTTTCTTTTGTATCACACAAGTATTTATTTTCAAGACAGTCCATTTCTGGATATGAATTAAGGTCTTTGTGCACTGGTAGTTCATATGTCTTCCAAAGAGCTCAATGTTCTGAGCTACAGTGGCATGGCAAGACAAATCCAGACAGCAGGCCTGTTTTGGGGCTTCTACCTGTGCCAGGTGCCATATAGAGTTCCAGACAGGTGTAGAGTACCAGACTGAAAAATGAAGGCTGGGGTTGAGTAATGGTTAACTGTCATACTAGCTGCAACCGTAGGGCAAATCATTCACTGTAGTTTGGGTTCTGGCCATGCACACACTCAGGCTCTGTTCCAAAAGCTTCTGAGCTCCCTATGTAGGGACCATTGTGAGACACTGAGAACCTGTCATGTTTCTGAATCATGATTATGTATTGTACAGTGAGGTTTTTTTGTTTGTTTTTGGGTTGAATTCAAAGGTAGTGTTGCATATGTCTTTTTTGAACAAAGGCAATCCCAGAATGCATTGCGATGAGCTCAGTAAAAAAACATCCAAAATGGTGGACAACTGTGAAATTTTTCCAGTTATTTTTTAAAAATACTTGTGTGGCTTATGTATGTTTATGCTTATAAATATTTCAGAGTGATACCTTAGCAAACTGCACATGCCAAACTTTATTGAACTCACTTCACATAATCTATATCTGACTTAAAACCAAGAACATTCTTTGGCTTTAGAAGAATCCCTGGCAGAAAGACTTACATTTTGAGGTTATTTTAAACCATCAGTCAAGACAATCATTCAGTGTTATATTAAGACAGGATACTTTTCTATAAAATGTTTGTTTCTGTCACTAAAATGAGAGCTTGATTTTTGTTACTCATCTTAAAAAATTGTTTTGTCTCTTCATCGTAGGGCACTCGATGCCAGGCGAGAGAGCTCCTCCAATTAAAGCTGCAAACTGAGTCACCACTAAACCCAAGGTATGTTAAGTTGTTATGCTGATCATGGCCTCACATGACTCTTGTTAACGCTTCTCATGCAACTAGGGAGCGTTAAGCATAGAAGATGACTCTTAAACAATTTAAACTTTCACTGTTTGACCTTTTGAAGCATAGCCAGTTATTTTTGGATAATTCACAAGATGTGAGCTGTGCCAGTGCAAAAACCAACAACAGATTATGAAGATTATGTGTTTATAGTTGTGTCATGAACTCGATACCATAATATTCAGAGGATATCATTATTCAGAGGATTATATTATACATATTAGAAATGGCAACACAGTAAGGTTGCTGTAAGGTTGTATGTATTTACATTAGTTAATGCATTAGGCAACATGAACTAACAATGAGCAATACTTCTACAGCATTTACCTTAGCTCATGTTAATTTTAGCACTAATACATTTTTAAAATCAAAAGTTGTAACTGTTAACATGTTAATGCACAATAAACTAACAACATACAAACAAAATATGAACAATTGTAATGGTATTAACTAACATTATTACATTATGTTGAGAAACTACCTTTCCCATTGGTAATTCATGTTAGCTAATGCATTTACTAATGTTAACAAATACAACCTAATTGTAAAGTGTTACCATAGATATTTGATGTGAACTAATAGTAAACTTGAAAAAATTTCCTTCCGTTATGCTATTTGCAATGCTTTTCGAGTGGAGGTCAAAGTTTCATTTCGAGGGTGTACTGAAGGCTGAATCATTAGTTAGTTTAATTTAGACTATTAAAGATCAGTGTAAAGGACATATTTGTCAGATATGGTAACCCATACCTGAAATGTGACCTCTGCATTTAACCCATCACTGGTGAGGAGTGAACACACACTGCAAGCCGTGAACACATACACACCCATCACAGTGGGAAGCACATTAATTTTAATGCTAATTTTATTTGAATCATTTAGGTTACATTTAACTTGATCATTTTGAAGCATTAGCTTTATGCATTTCATTTTCAGGTCAGTATAAAAGCATTAGATTCAGTATTAATAGTTCTGCTTGTCATCACACCAGTTGATTGCCCGACCTTTCTGAAAGTATGTAACTGTAGCTGTTTTATACTCCACAGACACTTGCCTTTTTCCCTGAATGGAGGAAAAGGTCCTTTTCTGTCACATTTGACTGCAGGGATGTAGTTTGTGAAGATGGACTACAGATTTGATGATTTATTTTTTAATAGCTGAGCGTGCAGCCATCACAGTGATGGATTGACACTGGAGAATTGTGATCTAATGTAGTAAAATTATGTGTTTGTTTTTCTAAATGTGGATTATAAATACACTGTATGTTTTGCATGAGGTTTTATTGTTTACTGTTTTTACCAATGGACTGATTTATTGCATTGTTATGGCCATATTCATAAACGTATGTTAGCGACACATATGATATGACCAGATCAGAACACACAGCTATTAAGGCAACATATATATATATATAGTATATGTGTTTGTAAGTGTCTCTCTTTTTAATAGAAAGCCCATATTTCATATGGTCTTTTGTTTGTCAGTGCCTTGACTTGATTGTTACTCTTCATGTATTTGTGGGACATAATTTATTATGTTCTGATACGTGGACTGACTGAAGAGAGAGAACGTTTCACAATAGCATTACAGTATTTGAATAAATACAGAGTGGATTACTGTCATGTTTGTGTTATCATGTCATCGTTTTTAATTTGACATATTGAATATGACATATTTGGCCCTCTTGGCTAGCTCTTTGCAAACACAGCTAACTCACCATGGATTTTCATCAAATTTATTTCCATTTTCAAATGTTTCTTTCAGAAATGTGTTTTGTGTTTAGCGTTTCTTTTCTGCAGATGTAAATTTTCTACTTTTGTAAAAACACTTGCCACACACACACAGGTATTAATTATATTTATGTTAACATCTGTTATCACAACAGATTGTTATATTTATGTGTATTTTTAATATTATGGCTTTCCACCGTGAATGGCGTTTGGTTACAGCACAGTTTTATTTTTTAATAAAGAATAGTGTACAGTGTTTTGATTCATCAGTTCTTAACAATGTGGGAATGATTACAAAAGTTTGAAGCCAAAGGGCTTTTTGTCAGTTCAAGGTTTCACATTTATTTTCCAAATCAATTTCAAATCTGTAAATAAACAAGAACTGTTACATGTCACTTCATTGTTATGATGGTTCCAGAATTTAATTTGCTAAGTCTTTGGTTTCTACATTTATTTTTTATTTGCGATGAAAAGCTTTCAGATGCTGTGAATCTGCTCTTTGTCAGATTAACCTCTGTTCTATGTTTGATTACCTCGGATAACATTTGCGTCTTTGGCCAGACACCGGCCACTACTAGGTGCCTGCCAAAAGTTTACTCAATACTGCAGATAAGACTTAAAATACACGTGGTTACGAGGAGGTGGCTATTAGCTAATGTATCATTTAGCTAAGGCTTTTACCCAGAGTCTTTGGCAGTCTTTAGAGAGCACGCCAAGGACCACCATGTTTTGAATTGGGCTTGCAGAAATAGAAAGTTTAGCCCAACTGCTGCACAACGTCCAGAAAGCTACAGAGGTTTTCAGCGGTCCACTGGGAAATAAAATTGTGTTTAAACAGTTCCTGATTGAAAAGTTTGTTTGATACATTTAGTAGCTATATAAATATATATTCTTCAATTCTGCCTTTGTTTTAGTGTCTGTGAAATACAGCTGACTATAAAGAAAATCTACAGACATTTTCTACTTAATTCTAATTAATTCACAGAGCTTGGGAACACCAGTATTTGAACTACTGTTAATAGTTATATATCGGGTACAGATAATCTTTTCCTGCTAAATTGTCTTTTTTTTGTTGACAAATCTTTGTGGTGCCTGTTAACTTTGTAAACAACTCAGGAGTGCAAGAAAATATCAAGATTTTGTGGATCACCCCTTGCAACTACACCATACACCACTATACTACACCAATTACAAGGTCTCTTCCACAGGAGTAATAGTGTGTGTGCCTTGTTCAAAGGTACAAAAGTGTGGGAATTTATTTATGTGTGGATTTCCCCCATCAGCGAGGTCTCCCAGATTACTCAACACAAGAAATTTTGGTTATTTTACAAAATCAACCTACTTTTTCCACTGTTATGGTGATGCGCATTGTGGTGTGCAGTACCATCTCGTAAAGCAGCGGCTGAAAGGTTACGTAATATTGGTTAAACGTGATTGTGGAAAAGGGATGTCAGAACTACTATTCCGACATTGAACAGTCACTACTGTTCATCCAGCGACGGCCTGGAAAGTCAAGGTCAAAGGAAGGACTCGGTTTCCTGAGACACTCTCTTTATCTTACCATTTTCCGCTCACTTTTGTTCTGTCACCATCTTTTCTTCTCTCTCTGCCTCTGCCAACTCTTTTCAACTGTGGTCCAGAAGACTCTCTGTGGAGTGCCCTTCAGTAATGCTCCGGGCGTATTAGATAACTGGCAAACCCTGCTGGAACAATTGACTTAACCTTTGGATATGCAGTGACTATGATGTATTTCTCCTTGAACACAGCCCTACAAACAGAGAACCAGGGAATCTCCCACATGTTATGTGGAAAAGGTGAAACAACTTTCGTCCCTGCTCAACAAAAAACAAAACTGATAATCATAACAAGCGTGTTGCTGGTTTTAGGTGGTTTCCCAGCCTGGTCAGGGTGGTCTGTTTGCTTGTTTTAGAGGGTTTGGGGCCCTTTTCAGCTGGTCAGGTTGGGAAACCATACTGGTTGACCATGTAAAAAAAGTAAGCACCATTAGTCAGGTTAGAAGAACAGCTAACTATCTGAGACCAGCTAAGACTGGTTTATTCACCATGACAGGATATCTTATCTTCTATACTCCCCCTGCCAACTTTCTCCTAATGCCAGTCTTTGTTTTCTCCTAGCTCTCTGTCTTCCTCCTTTCATGCAAACCTTAGTGGTTGCCTGATTTGGGGAAAAATGGCAGAACTAAAGCTATTCTGAACCTTTCCTCAGTGCTGGCCTTGCCGACAATTGCCTCCAGTGGATGAAATGTAAGAAATGCTGCTTGGACCTCCAAAACCACAATGCGTTTACAGTCAGCCCTCATCCAAGAACCAACTCCCTCTATGAACCATTACAGCAGATCTATGGCAACGCATGCACAACACAGGCCGGGAGAGGCTGAGAAGTGGCTGTGTTTCAAATCACGCACCTCTAAAACTGGAGGGTGACATCAAATCAGCTTGTGGGAAAGAGGAACGTTTGCCGCAACAGCTGGTCGGGTGAATCATTAATTTACATAGTGTGGAAATGTCACGAAGTGTGAAGGCCTAGCTGACTCATCAAACCCATAGTGCTGGGATTAGAAGCCAACTTTTATGACAACATTCCCGGGGCTGTTTATTTGTAAACCCAGGAGAGGTTTTGGCGTGTGTTTTTCTGATTAATGCCCATTGTGTACATGCCTAAATTTTGATTAGGAGAAGTTAAGCTCATGAATGCTGAGTTTGCACAGCTGAGACTACAACAAGGTCCTTGAGGCAAGGTTTGCTTTTGTATGACAGGAATCAAAACCTGGTTGTGTGTGTGATTGATCTATTATCCTGTCACACTTGCTCTTGACACAAGTGTGGACAGATGTGTTTGCAGTGTATCCCATGCGTTGATTAACCCCAACAGATGTATGTGGAGACAGATGGAGTGTTGTGGGAGTCTCTGGAAAGTTGGGGAAAGCCCGTTCGGAATGATGGCAACATGTGGGAATAGCATGGTGCTGAAAGACATTTTTAATGCGCAGGTGAATGATGTGATGTCTGATGTTTTGTCTTGCATCTTCTCCATCCAGGTTTCCTCTGCTCTTGTGCTCTGCTGAGACTATAACCTATCCATTAAGCTGATTTAGTCATCAGCTCGCAAGTAGAGCAGAGCTTTCTTAGCAAATTTCTAAACCTTTTTTAGCAGCAGTTGTGAATTATATTGTACATAACCTGAGAATAAATATGCAGTGGTTGAATAAAAGCACTATATACAACGTTAGCCACTGTTGAACTTCTATAAGACTTACCTACTCACACAAGTCACCTAATTACACATGCCCCTTCTGGCCAAAACCCCACCCTACAAAGATACAATTGTAATCAAGAGCGGGAGAGCAGCAGCTTGGCATCAAATTTGTTAGAAAACAGCAGAAAACAGATTTCTTGCACGTCAAATAAATAACTCAAATAAATGATAAAGCTAAATCTGCTTCAACTACCATATTCACATATAATTGGGCTGCCCTGTGAATGTACAAAATGATATAACAATATTAAAATTTTTTGTAGTTTACTTTACAGCATCTAGAGCTGTCCAGAACACCTAATTCAATTATATCTGTCAATAATGGGGATATTTTCATTCCATAAAATGTGCTTGCTGTACCTTTAATTAGACCCGCACTGTGCTTACAAGAAGTGTTCAGCATTAATTGGAGTTGTGACTTTCATTGAACCATTCCAACCACTGGGGGGCTCTGTGTCTACATAGTGTGTGAATGGCATTCAGGCTAAGTAATTACTGGGCACTAATTTTAACATGCCACAAGTCACTGGACACACACATACAACAGCATACCAACTTCATGGTCACCTAGGGTATGATTGTCTGTTTGCCCTGTGTTTGTTTGTCTGATTGTTTGTTTATGCGTGTGTGTGAGAGGCACGTCTCCACATGGCCTGTTTTTAGGTGGGCATTTACTTCTTGCAGGTGTTTTCATTGTATGGAACCAATTATCTCCACGTACGGTTGCTTAATTAGCAGACAGAGAGTCTGTGAGTCTATAACTAACTTATTCTCATTGTATAGTTTTCCTTAGCCTAAGCTAAAGAAAACCATCATTGAATTTAATTGAATAGTTTTCTTTAGCTGTATTTTCTTTTTTAATTCTATTAATCTATTAAATCTGTTAATTGCTACTTTCGTAGTCTTCTCAGCCCTGTTACTTTCATTTTATTTGTAGTCTACTTTGCATTGCTATTCGTTTTAAATAATTTGCACTGTTTTTATTACACTTTATTTTACAATGCAGAGTTTGTCATCACACGCAGCCCCAAAACCAGAAGCTCCAAAACGTTTTCTGTCACGCCAGTAAAGCATACAAAAATTTTAATTGAAAATTCGAATTACTTTTTGAAAAAGTCTGTAGATGCTTAACAATTTGGCAAAGACAGACAGACGGACTCATTTTATGATGGGAAGTCCATAGTGCTGTCTAGCCATGCTACAGTTTAGCCAAAAAAGGAAGAAAAAGAAAGAAATAAGGCAACCTTTGAAGAAATGTACATTTTTTAGTGTGTGATATTAAGCAGAGTTACAGCGCTTAAGAGGAGGGCAGGAAGACACAGACAGCAGCACGTGGCTGAACTATTTCTCTTTCCCGTCTCACGTGCCTGTGAAGAATCAAAGCTATGAGCCAGTTTATTGGCCGAACGGATCCAGCAAGCAAATGACATACAGACTTCCATCCTCAGGGCAAGTGTTGTGTGTGCAAGATATAAAAGTTTGGGAAGGGTCGTAATGCGTCTATATTCATCATTCGATGCAGACATGTTTTTGGTGAGATCATGCAAATTTTTACTTGTTTGTGCACATTCAATCGCATGTTTATGCGAACATTAACCTGCTTTTCTTGCTGTTGACATGCTTTACCCCATCTGTCAAAAATCTTGGGCGTGTTTGATGAGGTGACGATTGGAACTGCAATAACATCTCTGTCTTGTAGACCCGCTGAAAGATGCAATTCTGTGAGTAATCAGCCTTGCATCAGCCCCTGACCAACACCATATCACAACCAGTTTACTGAGAGGTGAGCAAATAATGGATAAGCACGGCATTCGTCAATGAGGAAAAACTTACACAATCCAGTCTGAGCTAAGAACCACCCTGTGGGATTTCTTGCCTTACTGCCATGCAATACAGTTCCGAGACGGGAGAAGAGACAGGTTTTGAGCACATTAATCATAAAGAAGGATGTTTTGAACATCCTTTGGGATGTTTGCTGTCTGTGTAGACTTTTCCGAAAAGCCTGCAGAACCCCGTCAGAGAAGTGAAAAAGAAACAACTCCATTACATAATTTGTGAATGGAGATAAGATGGAAATGTACTTGTTTTCTTTAATGATGGAAAATAGGTTTAGTCAGAGTAGAATATGGACAAATATATAACAGAGTCAGGCTAATGAGAAAATAAAGTTGTTTAACAGGCAAATCGCAACAACAATCAGCCTAGGGTGGCCGGGATCCAAGCTCATGTGTGTCTTGGGCTCTTTTTTCCCACCCTGGTACTCACATCTGAAGCACCCCCCCAAAAACAGTCTGCCAAATGTGTACCAGAAGGAAACAGATAAGTTTTCTTCTTATGTGCAACTTATATTAACTGATAACTCTTATATAAAGCTGGTAACTCTTTAACAAACATTGTAAGTATAATGCTTAACTAAATTAGCACATGCACACATATGAATATATACTGTATGACAGTATATACAAATAAATTTGATGACATAACCATAGGACTGTATATAAATTAAATGTCCAGGATGATACAGTGTAGGATTCTGTTACTAACTAGATGTCTACCTTTCTTTAAAGATAATATACAACACCTATAATAGGTGTTGAAAGTGGTTGCCTGGGTATTACTATGCAGTTGCTAAGGCTCTCTGAAAGGTTTTTAGTATGTTGCTATGCAGTTGTTTAGGTGTTCTTTGTGGTTGTTATGTGGTTACTCACTGGTTCAAGTAAGAAGAGCCAACTAAGTATTTATGGTATTCTGGTCCCCAGCTATGGCTATGTCCCTCCATTTTGGGTAATTTTATTGTCCGGCAGAACAATTTATCTGCGTGCCACATGATTTTAAGGTATTAAATGTATTTACAAAGTTTAATTCTTAGGATTAGAGGTTTGTTAAAATATTGTATCTTGTCAAGTATGTGCAACAGCAATATAATAAATCTGAAGTTATTAATAAAAGCTGTAAAGTACAAGCAGTGATTGCTTTTCCAGTTATTTTTGGGATACCTGAAACACATAGTCGCTTTTAAATCGCATTTCATTTGTCAGGTTTTCTTTCTTTGAGAAACATTTCACATTTAAGTATCCACCTCAGAGGAAATGGAGCCGAGGTGTGAAGCTGCCAAATTCGCATCAGTAATTTCAGTAGAGCTTGGGAAAACACACAATCACACACCTTTGGACGCAATCTGGTCATCTCAACCCCAAAGCAGGTGAATGCGTTTGAAACCTATTAAATGTGATGTCTGGAATTTCCCTCCGTGGGGAAGATGTAAATTACGGGATGGGGAAGCCAGTAAGTGGAGGGACCTTAGCAAAAACAACACAGGGAAAACAAGAGAAGCAAGGGGAAGGAAGAAACTGATTAATTGTGAAGGAATGTGTGTACTGTATATAGCCAGACACCTGAAATAGCAAAGTTCCCAGAGGAAAAACTGACCATGTCCAGCAAAGCAGAAATATCAACAGCCTGTCAAAGACTTCAAAGGGCCAGGCCCCTCCCCAACAATAACAGGCCAATGGCCTGTCTATATATGTTAATCAACGAGTGCTTACACAAACTATATGATTGTGGATTTTGTTTACAAATCTTTCCAATGTAATTTTATTAACAAATAATGGTGTTACGTTGAATTAATTTAAGTTTAATTCAGAGTAGAAATGTCTGCAATTACATCAGTTACGTGATATTTCTAAAGAAATTACAAATAATTCTTTATAATAGATGAGGAATTAAATTGAAGTCACTGTAAAGTGCAACATACAAATTATTTTCATTAACTGAACATGCATCAAAGTGCCACATTAGTCATTTATTATCTAATTAACTATGTTGATTTTTAATGGAAACTATTAGGTTTTGCTTTGCGTCAGTCTCCACAAAGCCCATTTATCCGGCCACCTATTTCTGCAGCGGAAACACACAGAATCCGATTGACTCCAGATTGTGCTCTTGATTGCGCTCCAGCACCCGATGCCTGTCAGTGGGAAAAGGCCTTTTGAGAATCACTCTGCACTCTGCTTTACCATAGAAATGAAGAGACGGTACAGTCAAACATAGACACAATGTCAAGAAAGCATAATAAATCATAATCAGTCAGAAGTCTAATGAAGTGTTGGTTCTCTGTCTGTTTTTCTAACTGTCTTTCATCACATATACTTTGATTTGCTCTTTTCGTAAACCTCTTCTGTTTTATTTCAGTGTGTGGTTTACTCTGTGGCACACTCTTTCAGAGAGCCATTGTGTGTC
This sequence comes from Chromobotia macracanthus, assembly GCA_036877525.1. Taxonomy (NCBI): domain Eukaryota; kingdom Metazoa; phylum Chordata; class Actinopteri; order Cypriniformes; family Botiidae; genus Chromobotia; species Chromobotia macracanthus. The sequence goes on along the minus strand of JAZGTH010000033.1, from coordinate 5,721,304 downwards.
ACTGTTTTACATTTCAGGGCCCTCTGCTCTGGGCCCCACTGCCCCACACACCTACATGGTTCAAAGCATAACAACATCAGCCTGAGCACTGGGATATTTCGATAAGAGAGCAACTAACAGAAACCACATTGAACCAGAGAGATTACACAGTAAAACAGCTTTCAACTCAAAGACCAGTGATGTTTGAGGCAGTCTGCAATGCTGCCTTTGTTCTAAAGCCTTCTACCCAGATAAGGTAACAAAACAGCCTCTAAAACTGCCACCCAGAGCAAATGTTTATTTCCATAGTGATTATATTTCCATACCCAGTCAGATGGAAAGTTTGTTTCAAGGCATTTAAAGAAATCCTCAGCTGGGTTGTATCAAATGTGTGAAAAACCTGATCCCATCAGTCAAACAAGCAACTGCAATTTTGTTTCTAGCATGATTCCCTGATTGATTTTGGGAGGGAATCAATTTTTTTCCTCTGTTTTTTTCACAGCTTTGTTTTGGTCTGTATTCCCACTTCAAAGTGGGCCCAGGTGATGGACACATTCCTGGTCTATTGATGCAGGATATGACTGAAACATTCTAGAAAGTATTAAGACTGTTCTGTAAGAATTTCTTTCTCTCAGGCTTCCATTTTTGGCCATCTGCAACATTAGTTGCTAACAATCATTCATCTAAATGCTTTATATTAATGAGCAGCGAATAATAATGCTTAGAGTCTATCCAAACAACCGGAGGTGCTTTAATATAAACAGTATGACAGGATTGAGTGCAGGGCTGGTGGCTGCCAAGGTTAGGTGTGTGAAAGCAAACACTCCAGTGTGTATTAGGACCAAAACTGGTCTGCGTTTCCAGTGATGTAAGTTTGTCAGGCACTTTAAACAGCTTGTGATTTGTGTACTGGGTCTCTCTGGTGCTAGAGCTGAGGATCAAGAACTGCTTCTTATTCAGCTTATTCAAAGAAATACTGAAACTGAATGATTTACATGAGGTTTAGTTCAGTATACCATAAAATACATCTACAGTGTTTCCTGTTCCGCTGTCTAATGGTGGTGCTGCGCCAAATCGAGTTGTGAGTTTGCGTTCTTAACTGAATGCAGTGAGAGAGAAAAGTGCTGTGAAAAAATACATAAATGACAGAAATGGAGCAATTTCTAGAAGGATTGCAAGACTTAAAAGTCAGTCATTTTGAATGATTCATTAAAACAAACTGGCTTATAAGAGTGATTTGTTCGCTAATCAAATTGGTCTCAGACTAATATGGTCGGAATGATTCCACAAAGTCATTACTTTAGTAAAATTCAATCTGAACTCTTACTGTGTTACTGTATGTGTATTTGCGAGACTTATATTTGAATTTGTTAAACGTGTGTATGTATAGTAAAGATAAACATTCAGAACAGTTTTGTTGTAACAAATCATATTTTAATTTTAAACTAAAATATGTTATCAAAAATATCATTTCTTTTAGAATATAGGTGTTACCTCAAAAACACAAAAATAATCAATAATGGAATCACTATGAAACCAGAATTATTAAATGGACTCAAAACTGGTAAATTTCCTTACATTTCCATCACTATTAATCACTCAAGAGTTTTGCTTGCTTCACAATATTATAATCAATTAGGAGAAGTGGAGACACTTTTATTGTCTGAACACTTCTAAAACTTGTTTTCCTCCTCTACTGCTTCTCTGTTTAGCCTGTGACAAACTTTGGCTTTAGAAGATCTCCATAGCAGCATCCAAAACATCCTATTTAGATTTTTCTACATTTCCTTTGAAGGACACACGTGAGCCCCACATACATGAACTTCAATCTTTGTGGAAAGAGACATTTCAGAGTTCTCATCTTATTTCCCATTTCTTCAGCCACAGTCTCGTTTTCCTACCCTCTTATTAATTGCTAAGGGATACCGCCTCCTTCCACGTGAGGAGACTGTTTACGAACTGTTGTGACACTCGCAGTTTTCTTGAAGGACAGCTGAGAACCCTCAATGGAAAAGCTAAACACCATGTACAGTAAATACAGAGCTACAGGCAGAACACATTTAATCAAGCTCAAGACATCTATTGCCCAGGGAGAAGAACTTCATACCTCATCTGTTGTGCTGTTTTCCTCAACAGATTGTTCTCCTTGATGAGTTGTTTGCCTCAAACTTAGCCAAAAGCCCATCAAGAGTTCAAGTATTTACGCAACTACTGGCTACTGCACTGAGTTTTTAATGGTTCATATTTTGAGGAAATTCCTTATGAGGTTATGAACACAGAGAGTGACTTTGTGCAGATAACATTTCTACTGGACGCCTGCCTCTGGGAAAGACAGTATGGTGTGGCGATGGGGGCCTGCAAAAGCAATGTTCACTCTACATGCTGTGAAGCCCACGTGTTTCTATTTTTCTTGGCTTTCAGTCTCCCGTGATTTGGAAAGTCCATCCAAACATTTTAACAAGATATAAAGCATGCCATCATCCTGGCAGCTTTATGAGGGCTATTTATCTATATGTGCTGCATTTGTACCAAGATATTGTTGCTGTTATAAATGCCATAACTGAAATAACAGCTTCGTTCGGATTAATCGTTCAGCAGATGTTATGGGGTATATACTTTGTTTTGTTAAATTATGTAACGTTGCCGTAATGAGGTCATGGTTTCGTCTTTACGTAAGATGACGGTATCAACTGGTTGATATTTAAATTAAAACCATAATATTCTCACAGATCCACATAACAAGATAGTCAGGTACCTCTGGCTCAAATGAGAAGTTTTTATTTGGAGAGGCTTTACAGCTCTGGGAGAGTGGCGTCTTATGTAATGTCGTATTTAAGATGGTGAATCAATGTAAACCTCATGGTGGGATACGGAATGAGATGCGTTTCACCCAGTGATTACTTTCATTCACTTCGCTGGTCCATCTGAGGTTGATCAGGAACATGAGAACACATGTGAAAGTCCGAGGGGATGGCTGGTAATATTTGCGGTATCCCAGAATGCTTCAGCCATGACCTCACTCCATACAGTTCATTGCTTGGCTTCAATGTTCTGTTACAGTGTTAAGAGGAACGTTTTGGGTTCAATACAAGTTAAGCTCTATCAACACCATGTGACATAATATGACATAATATGCATTACTACTGAAAAAATTGCTGAAACGCAAAAATAGAAGTAAACAGGGCCAATGGTGAGCTTTCATTGCAAGTATGTTACTGTAACAGTGATTTTTGCTTCTTTTTTTCTTGATGGGCAAATCAAAATGACTTTCTTTGATAATCAACATTACTGTCAAGCTTAATTTGTACTGAACTCAGAACATTTCTTTTAGAAGCCTCCACTTACACCACTGACCAGCGTGGTCTACTGTACATCTAAGAGACTGCAGATAATGTTTCACACACATCTGTCCACAAGACAAAACACCATGGCAAGTCAAAAAAGAACTTCAAAATATTGTGAGGAACTGAAATACATCATTGCGTAACAGCTTTTGATCTGCTGTGCATTGGTGCTGGGCCTTGTTCAATCGGGGCGGCCATAATGGATCTTGCAGACTCGGCTATAAACTAGAAGTCAGCGCTGCCAATGGAGCTCTAGATGACCGTTAAACTCACCAAACTGGCAGCCCATTGGCCTGTCAAGGGAGCATAAATGATGAGGAGGAAGGACGATAGAGATGAGGATAAGGTAAAGATGTAAAAAAGTAACAAGAAGTTTCAATTTTAGATGCCAAAGAAAATCAATCAATCAATCAAACCTTACAGGTCAAACCACAAGGCACCAACTATGACTCATATGCTTTCTCATAGGACTCATGTATGTAGATCTCATCACTATAGAGCGTTTCGGATGCCAAGTCTATACTGTCTGATTCCTTTACAAATAAAGTGTTAACTTACCCTTGGAGAGCCAAGTTTCAACTTGGCACCGATCTGCTAGCTTCTTTTACGCAAGTTGTGGCTTTGACATAAACATGAAATCGATTGTTCAGTTGTTGAATTGACCCTGTTTTCTTTTTTAAAGGGACAGCTCACCGAAAACTCTGTCATTATCTATTTCTTTCTTCCTTCTATGCAAAACAATAGGAATACATTTTGAACGATGTTGACACTGCTTTCTTTAATCATACAATGAAAGTGAATGGGGACTGACACGGTAACATTACAGAAATAAAGCATATTGTGAACAGGTTTTCATGTCCGTTTAAGAACATTAGAGAACATTAGGAGAGCATTAGCTAAGGCAAAAATCAAACACGCTAACCTCTGCTCTCTTTCTCTCTGGCAACATTGGGACGCCAATCTTGAGAGAACAACTTGGCAATGAAACAAAAACCTAATCTACACCACCAGGAAAATGAGAAAACATCAGCTGTATAAATACATACGAGACACTTTGTGGACTGAAGGTATTGCTAACATCTCACAGAAAATGTTCTTCTATTCGATACCACCATTTTCTCCTGGACTAAGACTTTTTATTGTCGTTTACAATCTATAATATTATGTTTTGTGGTTTCACATGTTGTCAGAAGGTTGTAAAATGGTTTTGTCAGATTTCTTTGCAAGATACTTACTGGTCTCACTTTAAGAATACAACTTCCATCATTATGATGATAATCTTAAAATTATACTGTTACCAATGGAGGATCTGCAGATTAACATGATTAAGGATGTTTTCCTCAAAGCCCAATAACTTCAACAGAACTACCTCATGTTCCAGAAAAATCAATAGCCCCAAGTGAAACTGTAAGTTCAAACGAGCAAAATTCAATGCGTTGTACCTTTGAGTATGCGTTGAGGAAAGAAATTTAATACTTCATTTGGATAAAAATCGAAATCTGTTGAACATGGATTACCACACAGGAGGAGATGACGCATGATCCCTTTAGCAACTCCATAGCAACGCCCCAGCATTTACCTTAGTTCAATGGTAACTCACTGAATCTTTTGATGTTGTTTTGGGCATTTCTACTGTAACAAGACAGTAAGATTTTTCCTACCGTAGAAGAATTTAAAGATATTTCTGGATTTTTGATGAAGCTTTGTAGAACACATTCGTCATCATAGTGTGGGTCAGAAAACAGATTAACATTCATGCAATCCTGTTGTCCTGTGGCTGAAGATAAACAGTTTTGTAAACAGTTTTACAGCTTTAAATATAAAATGTTTATGAATATTAAACCAGACAGTGCTGAATAAACAAGAACAACCTCTGAGATTTACAGAAAGAAACTGTTATTTGCAGAACACTATTATTTGTGTGATGGGATGCTTTACAAATATTGTTTATTTGAAGAACATAGACCAGACTTCTTAACTTTGGGTTACCAAAGATGCAAATGCCAATAAATGGGTCACGAACAAAAAAACAGACATTCTTATATAGACTGTTTAACATAAACAGTTGTTTTGTTAACCCTAAACAGTTATAAACAGTTTTGGTTGTTAAAGTTATAAACGTGTTGTTGATGTATCTGTCAAACTCTGCAAAACATCATTCCAGTCATGACATTCTTTCTAACAACTACGTGTCCAAAGTCTAGTACCTCTATTGTGTGATTAGTCGTATATTGGTTGTTCTCCATTTGGCATGTCTTCTGTCTGGGATCAGCCCATGCATATGGTCTGCAGACCTACTTCATTTATCTTACATAATGCAACATGTTACAAGAGGGAATAAAACCTTGCATTGATTCCAAAGACTACATATCGTATGAGATAAACACCTTTTGTAGCATGAACCTAAACATGAGGCCTCCTAAAGGTTTGCCAACAGCTACATCCATCTATGTGAAACAGACAGTCCCAAAGTGGCTACCATTCCATGTGACAGCCTGCTGGATTACTTGCTGGATTGGACATTTTCGTATTGATATTACAGTGTTTGGAAACTATCTCGGACTGGCAGAGTTTGCGGTTTGGAACAGCAGTAATGAGTCTGACAAAAACAAGCATATCCTCTACCTCCTCTGAAGCAGTGATTAAAAAACTGGATTTGTGTTAGAAATCCATCAGCAGGGCTCTACAACATCCTTACTTTCCTCCATAAATGAATCTCGTCTGTCCAAATTCAAGCCCTAAGAAGGGCATTCACAAGAACTTTTTCTTTTTTCTTTTTTCGTTTGAAAAACGTATATAACCACTGGTGCCTCTGGCGAAGGGTTAAGCCCAATTCATACATGTAGCTAATTTATCTCTTAAGACAGCCGGGTCAATATGCACGTATAGGTGATCATGATGTCCAATAATGTTATCATTACTAAATTTTCAAACATTTTGTTAATTTTAACATGCATCAAACGTTCAAAACATTTATCAACATAATCATTATAAACATGTAAAAGTTCTCCTTGTTGTAAAACCTGAGCTTCAAAATTCTGAGTATACTAAAGTATTATAAATGTATTTTTATAAAATGTGTAAAAAAACTACTCACTTTAGAGTATAAGTTACTACATCAAACCACTAGCACCAAGTCTTTCGGTTTCAGTTTGGTTTTCATGTATTTCAATTTGCGCAGCTCTCTGTCTGACTGATCTGATATTGCATCAATTCCTTCCACATTTATTTTTACTTCTGCAAATATTGTTAGTGCAATATTAATATTTCCTGTGTCTTTGTTAGCATTTACAAAATTGTTGGCATGTCTGCTGGGAAGCTAAACTTGAACGAAGTGGCCAAGCATGTGTGACTGCCAGATGCTGCCCCTACCTGGATCAATCTCCTCTGCAGCTTCTCACCTTTTGCTTTATTCTCCTGGACATGTTATTTCCTCTTTTTCCATAATTATGTTTATTTTATTTTTGAATTTGCTCTCTACTCCTTACGCAACACTCACAATGTCTGTTTTCATGTACCCCGCCGCAACACACACCCAGACTTATCCAACAAGCAGAAACAAGAAATAAAATGACTAGAAATAGCCACGCTATTATAAAACTTGGGCATTAACTGAAAAATACTAATAAATACGTGGAGAAGCTCAGCAAAGCACCAGGCATTTATTAAGCTCTAATGAACACTGCCCGCTTATTGACGTAAACTTACGTAACAGTCTGGGCACATAGCAAGGAAATCTACGATAGCTGAACAGCTCTGATCTACAGCTGCAAGTCAACCTACAGGAGCTGAGTGGTAAGTCAGGCTCGTAGAATGGAAAAACTAATAGTGGTGAACCATTGTTTCCTCAAAAGCACTCAGGATAGCACAAATTTATTTTAATGTAATAGATTGATTCATGACAGCCATATGATTATTTTGATCCTGTTTAACAGAGAGCCTAGTTTTCCCAAAATTACACAAAATTTAAGCACTATTTTAAAACTTTTTTTAAAAAATGTGAATTTTGAACAACATGAGGGTAGCCAAAGTAACCAACATTTTTTGAAACAATAGCAGCAAACCTTCCTGCTCAAGTTTTTCATCCAAAGCACTCCAGGATAACATGAGCATTTTCAATTTCATTCCTGGATTAATGAAATAGAAGAGACAAAAGAGCAGATAAAGAGCAGAGAGATTCAAAACATGTCATGTTTGTGTTTTCAAGGAGGGCCTGAATTGAACAGTTCTCTGATCCTGTATCTCATGTTTCTCCAGACTTTCTTATGTGGAACAAAAAGGCATTTTTTAAGAATAATTACACTACAATGTAGTGTATGAAATCACTAGGAAATCAAAATTTTAGTTTTGTGACTTAGTTTGTGTGTGTTAGCTTTAAGGGCATCTTTTAATCATAAATTTTTAAAATTTACAGGCTTTTAACAATATTGATGATTCATACTGCACGACACAATGAATGAGACAGAATGAGAATGTCCCTCCTCCTGACAAATCATGGTTCATGTCTAAGACAAATCTAAAGCCTATTGGCTACCTTAGAAAAAGGAGATTAACCCCTCAATATGCCCCGCCCACACTTCCTGTTTCAAGAGGACAAACAATACAAGGACAATACAAGTAAACTGCTCCTCAAGTGAATTCACTGTCTTTAAAAATGAAATACACTGGGTAAGTAAAATCCATGAATGTTTTATTTGTATTTGCCCTTGAGACCATATAGTGTGAAAACATTTTATTTATTGGTTTGCCATTAATTCATGTTTTTTCATAATTGATAATTGATCAATAAGTTTTCTCATGTGACCAAATATGTTCAAATAGTTGTTTGAGATGTATTTTGTCTGCAAATGTGGAGCATTTTGTTCTTGGCCCACTCTGTATTCGTGGAACACCAAAAACATTTTTTTTATAATGGCTGCATGTTACAACATTTAGTTTGTTTAACAGAGCATTGATTTTCCAAATGAAAATTTGGGAGTTGTAAATAGACACCCAACTATATATTTTACCACAAACCTATCAAACTTATTATTGATCAACTGTGCTGGTAAAAGGAGAAATACTCAAAGCTGATCCAGGCAGGTGCTGTGTTTTCAAGACTTTGAGACCTTTCCTGGTGAGGAAAACCGAAACCTTTGGTATGGATGCATTGAAACATCCCATTGAAATGGATAAGGCTCTTAAGGGCTGATTAGTGTACAGTCAGTGGAATGTTGTGTTGTGACCGCTGGCTTTAAATTAATTCAAAACATGTTGAAAAGATTTTAAGTTTTATATCCAACACGGGATTTATCATCTCATAATACTCAATCCTCTGCCAGAACATAATAGCATTACTGCAATTCTTTAGCAATCTAGTATTAGATTATATGTAAAGAAGCCAGGAACAGTTTTGGATGTGTTCAGTTCATGTACCTCTTGATTGAGATTGGAAAGTTTTGTAAAACTACTCATTACATATTTTTTGTTCATGTATTCAGTGGTAGAGTGTTGCGTTAATCGTGCAAGAGGTTGTGGATTCGATTACCAAGGAGCAAATATACAAAGACAACATGTAACTTAAATGTACTGTAAGTTGCATTGGATAAAAGTGTCTGTTCAATGTAAATTAGTATTATTTTAGCACTTAGTTTGTTTGTCATGCTAGTTTACTAGCTCTGCTAGACTAATCCATGTAAGTGTTTGTGAAAAATAATCGTAAAAGTTCAGAACAATGGTGCAACATTTTTTTGAAATTTGTTACAGACTTTAAAACCACAAAAATCCCAATTTGGCATGCAGGCAAAGGGAAAAAAAGTTTTCAGCACTAACTCAGAGTTGTATTGTAGACATCTTTATTGACGTCAAACCAGTTTAATGAGCTTTTAAAAATGTTCCCAGTTACTATTAGCCTGCATCTTGTCTTTCGTCGTTGGTCTATTTGTTTTTCCTTTCAGTATTTCCTTTCAGAAAGTACTTTCAGTATTTTTTGTACTTTATCAACATACAAACACCCGTGATCTGATCACCCAAGGTAAATCTTAAAACCAGGTGTAAATTGGGTTTATGTGGCTTTCAAATATCATGGGATGACTGTAGCATAATGGTCAGAAAGACTGGTAATGGTTAAAGGTGACTTGAATAAAAGCACCTGTCGAATTGTTGATAAAATTGGTGCACTGAAGCCACTATGCTTCAGTTGTTGAGTGCTGAATTATCTTCATCCAAGTAGAGCGATATTAGGTCCAGATGCTCCTAAACAAACTTTCCAAAATATCGCTTGATGGCCTGATCAAAACTTTCAAATACAGCTGCACGGTGTACCAAGCATCTGGAAATGTGTCAAGTGTTAAGACCTACTGCGGGAATATCTGAATGTGGTGTGCTACAGATTGTAGACCTCTAATTAAATAAAAAGAAGCAAAATAATGCTCTGGTTTGTAGCATAACCACTCTCAGCCTACCATCAAAGTCAATCTACCAACAAATCACCACAAGAAAACTCAATATGTGATTTGACTTTAGGCAGAGTCAACAGAGTTAACAGAAACAGATTTGGCCAAATGGTCCCAAGAGTGGCCCATATGGGTTATATCTGCAAGTATCTTTCAGGCACATAAAACCTGCTGACCTAAAAAAATGTGAAAATTACCATAAAAAACTTCTTTCTTTCGTACGTGAGCAATAAGCAATATTCAGCAATATCTAATGGCACTTACTGTCCAAGTCCTGTAAGTGGTTTGTTTTCAAATACCAATACATCCTGTCAAGTATCACTGAAATGGGTGCACTGAGAAATCACAGCTGCCTCTTTGATAGCCTTAGGGTGTGTAATCGCCAATAAAAAGAAAAGCCAATAAGAAAATTTAGGCAATCCAAGAGAAGCTCTATGCCTCTCTATCTTTTTGGTCTTTGGGGTTTCTCCAAGAATTCAATGCTTGATGTGCTAGCATGGCCCAGTTAGCCCCTGCTGGTAAATGTTGTAACTACAGCATCTGCCTGCAAGAAAGCATCATGTAATCATATCTGTCCATGCCACAACAACTTAGTGTAAATATATATACACTTGCTGTAATTAGTCATTCTGCATTATACATTCATAGGTTTTAGATAGAATACCACATGTAGGACATTGTTGTCGCTGTGACATGTCGACTGGTGGCCTACTGATCACACTTCCTGACAATAGTGGTAAGTGTGCTAGGGCAGGTTTGACCCTCAGAGCAGATTGTAAAGGGCTCCTCAAGCAGGAGACAATAAATTTTGACTCACTGCAGCTCTTTCCACCATGAACATGTGGAACATGTAACATCCACAGATTTATGCACAAAACATCCAGATCTTTAACAGGCATTGGATCTCATCTGGATCTCACACAGTGTGAATAGACATTATGTCCTACATTTAACCAATGATCTACTTTTCCCCTAGACATGCAAATAAACTGCTGGAAAATACTGATCCAGCATGCTGTTCCTTCAAAGGGGTTTGGGACGTTTCTTTTTCAGCCAGATGTGCATCTGGTCCAGGCAAATGCGAGGGCCAGCCCCTCCTTTCCTTTCCGCAAAACAAAACAAACACTTGCCAAGGCCAGCATCCCCTCACACACAACAAGATATACGTCAGCTTCCATCAGAAAACGTAATGGGCTGCACATACTTTTCTTGAACATCCTCACTCCAGTCCTAATCGCCTTAAAGGTAACAGCTGGGTTACATGTTGAATAACATGTTAAGTGGTTCAGTCCAGCCGGTAGCCAGATATGAGTTTGCCATGGGTTATACGACAATGATTAATGGTGATAGAATGGAGGTTAATGATCTTGAGCACATGCAGAAGTTCTCTGAGGTCAGTGTTTCTTCTCTGGGTCAGAGAAGGAAACACAGCACTAGAGGGTAGAAACAGACAAATGATGAATGTCAGAAGGCAGGTGTGTTATTCTCAGAGGATGATCGGGAAAAATTATGGCTCAGTTTGACTCAGCAGAGAATTTTAGAGGGTTTTTCTGTTTGTGAAGATGTATATGCATGTTAAAATCTTTTGGCAAAAATTCCTATGTTTTGTTCATCAGTGATTGAACTTTTGTCCTGTTACTGTACATTAACATCATCTTCACAATCCCGCAAGGAGAAACACTGGCTGGTCTTTCAGGCTGGGATTGTTTGCAGGTTCAAGGAAAGCTGGTTGACCAAGAAAACCAGCTTAAACCAGACAGAGACAGCAAATCAGTTTTTTTCAAACCAAAATGTAACCAGAGAATGAAATAAAAACTACACAGTGGGCACAAATATCAACTCTGGAGCCAGACCTAAATTGCTCGACTTTTTAGTATATTTAGCATTTAAACAGCAGTTCTGCACTCTCTTGTCTCAAGTTGAACGTATCTCCTGGTAAATCAAGCGTCTGGAGTTTGATGAAAGTCAGCAGAGAGCGTTGTTGAAGGTTTGCTGGAGTAATTCAGTGCCACTTTGAGCTGGGGTTAATCAACATAAAATGTCTTACAGATGGAACTAACAATGCTTCTACAGTATGTACACATCTATATTTCATTTAGATTTTAGAATCGCAGGATCTGCTTGATGTGTGCAAACCCAAAGCCATTCTGAGAGTCAGAATGAAAAGTTTGAATTAGAAAAGTGCCATTAACCTGTGGCAGAATTTTCATCTGTGGTTTTTCGCAGTAATGTAAATCATGCATCTACAGTATCTGATCAAAACCAGATTTAAAGAAAAAATCCCCCAAAAATGAAAACTCATCATGTACTCCCATGTTGCTCCACACCCTGTTGATTTTCTTTTGTATAGATCACAAACAGAGATGTTAAACAGGATGTTGATACTGTTTTTTCATACTGTAGAAGGCTGTCAAGGTCCAAAATGTTTTTAAAAAGTTCAAATAGATGATGTTCATATTTTAATTATTTAAATTTGGCACATCATAATCGGTTGTGTCACAGGCAAGAGATAAAGTAGTATAATCGCCCTTTTGATTTTTTGGCAATGCTTATGCTTTTTCCATATATGCTTTAATTATATGGAATTTTAATTATAATTTCATACATATGAAATTATAATTTGATTATAATTTAATTATATGGAAAAAGCAGTGTGTGCTAAACTTCAATTGTGTTCTATGACAGGAGAGTAAGTAAATGCTGACAGGATTTTTACTTTTTGGTGACTATTCCTTTAACTTCACATCTATGTCAAATAATATGGAACAGGCTGAAATCTGCAGTGCATTAGTATGGTCCATGTCAGCGTACCTGTGAAAGGCCATTCAACCTGACAGTTAGGTCATGGAACATCTTACATAATACATTTTTTATGTAGATATATAAATATATTATGGGGGATGCTGGAGGGTAGACTTTAAATGTTTGTTTCCTTTTTAGAAAAAGTTTACATATCCATGTCACACTCTTCCAACTGATGCCATTTGCCCAAGGCTAAAAGACAATGGTACCATTGTAGAGCAAAGAATGATTTTCCATCTAAGAGGCTTAATTTGCAGGCCAGGCATGGTAAGCTGTTATATAAGCCGTGATTTCTCTGACACACACACATACACTACCGCCATGTCTTTCCTGTAGTTTCAAAACTCATCATCTTGATATGTCGCAGGACAGGCCCATGAGCAGTCTGTGTGTCATGTATGTTTGCCTGTGCCTCTGGTATTGGTGGACACTTTCATCCATCCATGGTATCTAGTCTATTTAGGCTAATTCTGAATCTAGGCTTTCTGCTGTCCTATTGCTTAGATTCAAAATTTGGAACACGCACCAAGTTTGGAACACGCATCCTTCAGCCACACTACACTTTGCTTTTTATGATATTCCTGCTGCTTTAATGAACAAATATAACCAATTCCATTGTGGCTTTTCATGTTCAGTCCCCAGCATGGCATTCTGGTATCACACCTTGTGTGCATACCACAGTTCAAGCTAAATCATCGTAAAATTATTTGTTTACTTTAAAGGTGAACCACTTGACCTCAGGGTGAGGTTAACTATTTGAGGCATGCTTCTTAAAGGTCAAATGTTAACATGTTTTTAAGTATGAAAAAACAACGCTGTAATGACCTGATTCTGGTGTACGAGACTTCTCTAATTTGTCCAAGTCCAGTTCTGTCTTTTGAAGTGACTCATTAACAGTTTACAAGACAATCACCAACATGCACAGAGCGGTACCAGCTGTAGAAGAAGATTTATATATGAAGCAGTAAAGACATACATAGATTTACAGCACTAGCCAAAAGCATTACATGGTTTGCTGAGTTCCAGTCTTGTTTGAAAAGCAAAAAGCTCCAGACATGATTATGGCTACAAGCATCTTACTAAGTTAAGTAATATTAAGTAATATTTTGTTTGAGTCATGAGTTTCCGAATTGTGTTAGTTTTATTCAGTAGTGCTTGTCATTTTTTTGAAAATAACGTCTCTTGTAGCACGGGACGTTCTGGAGTGTGATCTCTTGTTTTATGATCCTCTGTACTGATGATGTAGTGGGAGACACATGCTAGGCTGTAGTTGCATAATTTCTGGCAGAAAAAGGATGGGTGGTGTGATTCATGAATGTGTCTTTGTTCACATCCTGTGGGTCAGACGAGACTCGCTGGAGCGGGTGCTCCCCTTTTCACGTTGCATGCGGTGGCACGTGCTGGAAGCATGACGTACTCACTTTCCACGCCCCCACCCTAATTTCTGCCTATATCCCCAAAGGTGAGTCGTGTTGGCAGGATATGTGAGGCTGGATGCCCTTTTAGATGAAACGTAATGTGCAGCGGGTTAGCGATGGGTATGTCACAGGGTGCAGACAGAGAAGTGCTTCTGTCTGCATGTGATGACATGACAGAAGAGAACTGTACTCCCCACCAGAGCTCATATCACAAAAGGAATGGTGGTCAATGGCTCTTCATCTTATGCCCTACTGCTACAGTATGTTTTTCCCCAGTGTCCTTTTGGAACCCAAACTCCCTCAGTACTGGTTACCAATGAAGGAGTGCCCCAAGTCTGCATATTGGGTCCAAACTAATTTTGAAAAAACATACACACATACACACCCACCTACACTCAAGCTGCAGGAGAAAAAGTTGTGATGAGGGAAAAAAAGTGAGAGAGAGTGTGTTTGCGAGAGAGACCAGTAAATGAAAGCCATGTTCACCCCACACAAGTGAGTGTGTATGTAGATCGGTGAAGGTGGGTGTGATTGAAACTCGCATCAGCAATCTCCTCCCTCCCCAGTCACTATACATCCAGGAGGACTCCTCACACAGACTATCACTCAGCAGCTGCACACAGTGGGCTGAAGAAGTCCTGAACTGACACCAGCAGAAGAACCAGAGAAAGTGACTTAGAAAAACTGTTCAGCATCCTCCTTCGGTTGGAGTCAGAGCACCATGGCTGGCAGCACTGTCCTCCACTTAAGCCTTCTACTGACACTAGCGGGAATTCTTCTCATCGCATGCAGCTCTGCGCAGAGAGTCAGAGGCAAGTTCAGCAACACGATGCCACATGATGCCCTGCAGCACGTTTATGCATGATTACTGTTTGTTTTTTGGTTGTGATGGACCTTTTGTATTTGAGAATGCCATGCATTTCTGAAAAGTGCATTAGTTTAGTAGTTTAGTGTAGATGTAAGGTGCCCTAAATTCATAATGCATTTTGCATATATAGATGCATTTTGCACTCACAGGTGCACTTAGAAGTGCATGTGCAGCTTGTCAGAGTATAGCATGTATTAGGGGCATGATATGCAGCAGACAGCATCTGTCTTTCTTGATTAAATAGAATGAAGCTTTACTGTGGAGAAAAACATGAATGACAAAAAAATGTAGTTCCCTGGAAACCACACTCCTGAAAAAAACAGCATAAACCAATCTAGTTTTTGGTGGTTTAAGATGGTCTTCCAGCCTGACCATGGTGGTATAGGTGGTCTCCCAGCATGGCCAGCTGAAAATTGCCTTAAAACAGATCAGCTAAGACAGCCAGAGACATTGAATTGCTATACTTCTCGAATTGACATTTAATTTTGATGGACTAAAATTTGAAACACAGGCTTACAACAATAAAGCAATAATTGTTACCTCATGGCGTATGCAGCTGGCCAGAATCAATGTTTTTTTTGTGCATGTGTGTAACGTGCTAGCATGTGTACTAAAGAATAAGTGTGTGTAGATTTCATGACGGCACTTGACTGTGTGTGTTCTAGTGCAGCAAAGTGAATTTGTGTGTGTACATTTCAACACACTCTAAATCACTGCCAGAGGTGTGTGTGTGCAGTATCTCTGCAAGATCTCATGCTCCCAGCATCGCTGTGTGCTTAGATTAGCTATGGTATTAGTAATACAAGCTCTGAGTCCACTATCAGCACTCATTCATCAGCTATTAAAAACCACCTCCATCTCTGGAGGGAAGATTGTCTACGCTGGCCCAGTGCCCAGTCTGCTGTACTGAGCGTCATTCAGCACAGCTAGTCAATCAAGCCCAGCACAGTTCTATGTTTCTTTATAGAAATGAACTGGACAACATGCAGAAAGTTTAAGTTAATGAGCAGGGCTTTGATGTGATAATTGACCACATAAATGGAAACATTAGGTTGAGCTGTCTGCTTATTCTTCTGGCTCAGACCAAGCTTCTGCTTGTTACTGTATTTTCACTTGCCATGGGCAAAATACAGCTTAACAACACAAGTGCAGGCAGCTGAGCTGTAAGTTGAAGCTCTGGAGGTTGAAAATGCACCCCAGAGGACTAAGACTGAATGTCATTCCATGAAAAGGGCTCCATGAGATTTGTCTATGTGAAAATCTATCATACAAAGAATGTCTTGGTGGCAACAAATTGCATAGTATCATCTCAAGCTACGTTCATTACGAGGAATATGCTGGAAACTTACACTAGCTGTTGCTTTTTCTGTTGTCAAGGTTGAAGGTGGTCAAGCATTCAAGAGTTAATAATCTGACTTTTTAACAAAAATAATAATAAACAGCTTTTTTCTATGTAGTTATATTGCAGAGATGTTTTGGACAAGAACAAGAAATTATAACTGTTGAATTAGAGTAGAACTTGCCAGGTTTTGAAGTTGGCTCCTCTGGAAACTTAAATGATGTCACTTCCTTTCATTTTGTCATTTTAAAATGATATTTCACTATTTTGGGCATAAACAAATGGTGTAATATGGGGGATGAGTGTGTACATCTATAATATTTACTTACAAATATATGTATTGCAGGCCAGGCTAACATATGTATTTTTGTTGTGAAGCACTGTTCTTGAGAAAAAGTTCAGGATACTCAAATACTATATGAAGATATAATAGCAATAGAGGGTTGTTGGTCTGCCAGTAATGCTAGCTGTGTTAATATGAACGTGTCTAAGTAAGAACCTCAGAAGATTTAGAACAAAACCAAGTATAGTAGATGAAAGGATTTGGAAGGAAAAGAGGAGAGCAGCTGTTGAGTGTAGAGATCAGTGGTGTTGTAAATGTGACTAGGAGATGAATGATTTGCTGAAGTCTGGGAAAACGGTAGATTTACGTTCCCTCCGGGCCCTCAGGTGATTAACTCCTTCAGAAGTTTACAGCCATTTTTAAATCATCTGCATATTTGGGTCATGTTTGTCCTAGTACAATGTGGAGCAAGCAGCCTTTAGATTTTCCATGGAAAGCACTTATTTACACTTAAAGGTCTGTTCATTGTAAACTAAAGATCACTTCTAATTTCCATGAATTTGTTTATTTAAAGTCTTGAACACAGAGACTTCTGAAAAACAAAGTGCAAAATAAACCACTTGATTTGATAAAGTGAACGAATAGTGATTTTGGCAAGTACCTTGTGTAGCATGGCTTTTGTCCAAAATGGAATGCTGTGAATTAAACAGGCCTTTATAAAAACCACTGTGTTTCAAAGTGCCAGACACCCCTCAGTCTGAATTTGAACCGTATTCATGCAACAGCTAAAAAAAGAACCATATCTGACAGTAAGCAGCTTGGGGCAGGGCTTTGGATGTGGGCTGATCAACTTGGGTCTGGAAGTCATTCAACTTCAGCGCCAGGAAAGAGCATGCATGATTATGCTTGTCACTGGTGTCATAAGATATCCCCCCTTTATTTCACCTCATGTCCGTGCCATAGGCCTACCCTCTGTGGTTACCACCTTTTAGAGCACCATGCCAAATATCTGTGTTCATAAACACAAGACAGAATAATTGTTGATTCTGAGGAAATCCACGTGATTGGAAGTAAGACTTTCTGATGACCTTTGGACCAAAAACTACAATAAATTGCTCAAATGAAAACAGGTTGCCACCAGTAATTTTATTTAATTTGCCAAGTAACGTGACTTGGCTGACCACTTACAATGGATTGATCTACTGAATGCTTTAGGGATTGGGAATGTTTTTCTCTCAAGGTAGAAATGTGATATCTAGTTTTGGCTTGTTGATTTTTGGCTTGACATCTTCAAGAACACAATTTGTGCAATGCTAATGATTAATGTTGAAAGTCTTTTTTTATACCACTTCAATGTTCCATGTGTGGATTAGTGTCACAGACTAATGTAGTCTTCTGTGGCCAAGGCTGGGGGACTTCAGGTGCTAAATGGCAAAAATAACACAAAATTATAATGAAATATTTACAATTACAACACAAACCCACCTAATTTATTTCAAATTGTTTTTTAAATGGTCCATGATTCTACCAGTTTTCTAGCCCCTGATCCCTGAGGTATTGTACAGCCATTCTCCACTGGCATGGTAAAGACTCCAAAGAGAGGTTTTAATGACTCTTGTCAAATGTCTCTAAACCACAACATGTAAAAGCTCTGTGGTGACAGTCTGGTGAGAACAGGTAAACCAATAATAATACCATTTAATCGTAAGCCATATAACCCGTCCATGACTAAGAGCCTCGGCCGCAGCCTAAAGCGGCACTGACACACAGAAATTAAAACAGACATCTCTAGGAATAAACAGAAACAAGACTGTGCCTGCTTTTTAATTACAGTCAATCAAATTAATTCAGTACATTGATTGTAGAATATTGGTGGAAGACCAAGTACAGTTTACCCTAACCTGTTGGAGCTTTGTATATACTGCCCTGAGGAGTTTATTTTACAATGATCCAAGTGTCTCAAAAGTATGCGTTTTCCCCAGGCGCAAATCCGACAGTTTTCCTGACCACACACACTTCCTCTCAGCTGTTTGTTTAACTGATCCCAGATTAAGAAGCTGTGGAGAAGAAGCTTGTAATTATTTGTCAATGTTAAATACACACATCTCTTTCCAAAACGCCAGACCACGTAAGTCTAAATCAGTTTAGGGAGGACATCTTGTGGCCTCTTTAACCCAGTGTAATCGTTAAACTTTTGTGATTGATGGGAAGAAGGTGGAAACAGAAACTGGCTCAAGACATTTTCCCTGCTGCAAATTATCCAATAAACCAGCAGTGGAAGACAACACTGGTATAAAAGCAGGTAATTCATAATTAATTGCTTGGCACAGGTAGAGAGATGATGATCAGATAACTTGGAATGTGACCATGTAAAATTCCACAAATCACAGAAATTCTCAAAGGCTCATAATTCCTCATAATATAGTGCTGCATAATATTGGAAGTCCATATGCAACTGTGCTTTGAGTGAAGTGATGAGGAGCTCAACTGTGAAAGTGATTGTCCTTGATTTACCTTTTGTACACCTCAAAAGAAAAAAAACTCCCTTCCATCCCCTTTGGCCCCATAATTCAATAAACCCTATAAATTCCATCCAACACATGGGAAACATAAAGTCCTACTCTTTTACTCCGTAAGTAATTAATCTTTTATTCATTGCAGTGTTCTAAAAATCACCTTTTTAATGAAATTCTTCTTTACTGCCACTGAATCTCAAACATAGAAACACTGAGAATGTTTGAGGAGTTACAGCACTAGGGAATTGTTTAAAACCAATTAAACAATTCAAATATTTTTTCTCTTGACAGTAAGAAGACAGAATATGAAGGTTCGCATCAACGCCACTGGTGATACCATAGTTCTGAAGTTTGTTCGACCCAACCCTGATATCAAACTTGAAGGCTACATCCTAGGCTATGGTTCCAGCATGTTCTCCAAACAGTTCATCCAGCTTCCAGAGAATGGAGAACCCTACGAGACTGAAATTGGTGAGTTTAACCACAGACAGCCGTTATTGCGCTTCAGAGACTAAGTCTTTCCTCCATAATTTGAAGGAAACCCACGAAACAACCTTAGTGTTTGTTTTGTGGGTTAGCATGGGAATGGAGGAGTAACCACAAAAGGTTTATTCCTTGACCCGTCAAAACCACCATCTTGATTTCAACACTCACAGGTTGGCAAGTCATGTATTATTCGAAAACCTAAACTGCAACTGAACCCAAAATGAACGATATTTGTTATGTTTTTTTGTAACCACACCACTTACCATAACCAAAAAAAAACAAAAGAAGAGCCCCATGACGCTTCCTTCATGCTGTAGATCCTCACTTTTGACAAGGTGAAAAGGTTACATGTTAGTCCTAGTAACACTAGCCGTGTTTATTGTTCCCTGTAAAATAATTTCCTGTAGTCCATTAATCTTCATTAAGCCCTAAAGTTCAGTCTAAAGAGGTTATCATTAGGTCATACACATTGTACCCTAAAGCTCTAAAAGCTAGTGTTAGCTTTTAGATAATGAGTCTATAGCAGGAAATTTATGTGGTGTCTGAAGGTATAAAAGTGTAGCTGCTTTTGGAATCAAGCTGATTACGCATGGTTGTTCAAATTGAAAATGCAATTCTGGAACCAACACACAAATATGTATTTTCACAATACTGACCATTAAGGTTTCTCCAGTATAAGTTTGGTCAATGCTTGAGTTTTGTTTCACACGCACAGAAATTGCAAAGGCTTGTCACAGCCTGTAATGGACATGAAAAGTCCAAAAAGGGGCCTTAAAAGTTAACCTCCAAGGCATGCCTTTAAAGATACATTTAATGGAAAGGACTGATGCAAGCATAAATAAATACACAAAAAAAGCTTATCCAGAAGCTTACAAACAAAGCATTGTTTGTTCCAAAAGGTAGGGCCTCTTTAGTTCTTGGCAAAGGTTCTGCTCCTTTACCAACACAATTTGGCGCAGGAACACACAGTCACATCATTATTCAATACTGGCCACAGGTTGAAAGATCATCGTTTTAAAATTTACAGTGTGTGGTGAGATTTGAATATGATACACGTGCACAGCAGATGTTTGAAACACGAAAGCAGTTAACAGCCTCTTTCCAACCTGAACCACCACACGTACATACACAAACCAATGTCTTTTTTGTTTGCCAAGCAAGTTTTATGTCATGCTAACGAGTCTAAATGATTATTCCCGTCCTCATATTCACAAAGGTACAATATGCAAATATGCTGTTTTATTAAGAGATGCAATGGAAACACAATGTTTAAGAAAGATGATTTTTCATTAAAGATCTATGTGAAATTTAAGACTCTATTAAACAAAAATCCTGTAAAGCCTTTCAGAGTTTAATTGCGAATAATATTATGTTTGTCAATGCATATTGTACCCTATTCAGTTTTATTTGCTTGCTTATGTAATTCTTGTTAGACAAAAGATCATGAATATCTTTTATAGCAACAATACTATGTTTACATGTGGTTTTGTTTCAATCCTTAGATAACTTAAATAATTAAAGATAATTTAAAGATAATATAAAAATTTTTCCTTCACAGATGCTGAGCCTAAGTACCTGGTGGCTGTTCAACCCATCCCAACCAACGATGTGAAGAAGCACTGTACAGGTGCATGATGCCTACAATACACTGGCAGCCACTTTTAGCAAGAAATGCATTAAAATTTGATTTTATGAATGGATTAAAAACCATTGTCATCAACAAGTCATTGACCAGATTTATTAAGTAGGAAACATGCAGCAGATGAGCTTCTAAACTAAAGTCTGAAGACCACTAAGCATTAGATACACACCTCTTGTAGGTTTTGCTGATAACTAATAATAAATATGAAACAGGCAAGGTGAACCTGGACAAACCTCTTCATCTGGTGATCGATTCTGTCACACCAACGTCAGTTCTCTTGTCCTGGGGAACCTACTTAAAGACACCATATGAAGGAAACATAATGAATGACTGCTTGGAGGATGGGTGAGTTACACAAAACATCTGGATTTTACATTTTCTTCCATGAAACTGTTCCACATGAGTGTACCAAATCCCAAAGGAAGACTTCATTCATTCACTTCATATTTAGAGACCATTTAACCTGAAAAACATGTTGAAAAGATAATGAAATATCATGGAATCTGTCTCCAGAATTTAGGGGCCCTATCTTCAGAAGCATTGCAGCACATGCAAACTAGATTTCCTTAGATTTCCAGGTTATTTGACATTCTAACTGCACTGACAAGAGGCAGGATTTTAATTGTGTAACTGTTCAATAGATGCCTATTCAATGAGTATGATTTTTTTTGTATAACAAGAAAAAAAAATGTGTGTGACATTAATCCCTTCCACTGCAGGTGTCGTGCGTCTACATATTTAAACGCTTTTTGAGGATACAGGCACTGCTGGGACACGTTTCCACCTCTCTCATATACTCTGGTTTTCATATACAGAAATATGCAAACCCTTTACGGGGAAGCTTTTGGAAAGGCCATTGGAAATGTTTACCTAGGCCAGAAGAGTTGAGAGCTAAAGTCTTGTACCAGAGCTGCTCTAAATAACCTGTTTAATTCCTGACCATTGCTATGGACAGACAACCAGCTTATGAAGCAAAATGAAGTGACGTGCTGGTCAAGTATGGTGTTTCATATAGTGTAGTGTACACACATTGGAGTAGAGAGTTGAACACACAATTCAAACGATGAACACACACCCAGAGCGGTGGGTAGCAGTGCAGCACCCAGGGAGCAATTGGGGGTAAGCTGTCTTGCTCAAGGGCACCTCAGTTGTTTCCTGCTAAGCAGTAGGCCACAACTGCCCTTTACTAAATAACAGAGACTTCCTTGATCAACCACCTTGGAGAACAACACCAGATAGGACTGAATCAAACTTAATTTTTCATCAGGGTAGCTTTAAAACCAGAAATTACTTTAGAGACATTTGTCCTTTGCCTTTGTTGATACAATCTTGGTACGATCTGTCTTTGAAACAGGTATTACACCATCCGCTACAGAGAAAGAAACAGGAAGTGGATCTATCAGACCTGTCCCACCTCTGATACTGTGATTGACAACCTCAAGCCCAACACACCCTACGAGTTTGGTGTCAGATCCAACAAAGATGACCGCAGTGGAGCATGGAGTAAACCAGTGATCCACAACACCAACATGGGAGGTAGAACATACCTGATCTATTCAAAGTTACATTGGGGTGAAAATCTAAATGTTGATTAAGTGTAAGTCACAATTGTTGTTTTTTTTTCAGAAAAAAACATGCAGATACCCTACAAACCTAACCGACCTCCCTTTGCCAAAACTTTCGTAAGTAACATGTTAACTTGGTGTATATAGTACTGACCTATGAGACTCTTCACATAGATGGTCTTTCAGCCTGGCAAGGCTGGTGTCCAAATCCCTCTAAAACCAGCAAAAAAGAAGCTTAGCCAGGCACGTTGACCAGATAACCACTTTAGGGTTGTTTAAACTGTGGATAACCACTTCGGGTTGGTTTTCTGCAGTTTTCTGTAGTGTGCAGTCCATTGTGCTCTAAGCTTTGCCATGGAAACCATGAACTTTGTCAGGCAAACTCAGATTTTCTCACATATTTTATATCCCTGGAGTCAGGAAACCAGTTGTTCCCATGTTTGTGTATGAGACTCAATCTTTTCAGTGTAAGCTGAAATTACTGCATGCCTGTCAGGAGTTTTCAGGGACACTTTAGATACGGTGGTGATACTCTGATTATTGCATTTGTTCACATGATATTAAGACAGATGCTGTTTGTTGTTTAATTCAGTACTTTTTTTTAATGAGGGAAGATAAATGATAATCCCTCTTTTACAGGCGGGACCCCATGGCAGTCTCTTCCCACCTCGACATGGTAAGATATTAAACGATTACTTTGGGGAATCGCCTCATAACATAGCTAAAATCACCTTAATATCAGTTGGTTAAAAGTAACTTAAAAAATGGTTAAGAAGCTCATAAAATGTCTTGTATCATTTGTTAGCTTGTTTGATATTTTGTGTCTAATTCAATGACATTCAGATATTTTAGCACAGGTGTTTAAGCACTTTGGTTAATGGACCAGTGCACTCTAAAAAACCTAAAAATTCACATTTATTCACTCTCACGCAATTCTAAAACTGTTTGACTTTCTTATTTCATGAAACAAAAAATATATTTTTCACAAAATATTAAGATGCTGCTCTGATAATGACAAAAAAGCAATACTAGTCAATACAACTCATTGATGCCATACATCATTAGCTGTTGTGGGTAACATGACTGATCATAACATAGCAAGTTTGAATAGGGTGCAAAGGTAACAGTTATTAAATAACTTTTCCAACAAATTCTTCCTTGCATAAAGCAATTATATAGCTTTAAAATGACTGCTTTTTGGTCATTATTGGAGTTTGGTCAGTATGGTCAGTGTTGGGTAAACTATTACTTTAATCTGTTTTAGTAATCTTTAATCTGTATGTAATTGTTTTTCTGATCGTTTGAAAGTGTTGCTTTGTTTCATCACAATCTCCTTTCCAGCACTCCACAACAAAACCCAGCCAGGACTGTTCAAAAACCCAGGCTATATTGGAGCTCCCAAGACACCTTTTGGTAATTTCTCCACCTCTCTTTACTCTTTTTGTACACTCTTTTTTTTTTTTACCCAGGATTTGGTTTTATTCCAGTCATTCACTTTACACTGGCCTTTCATGCTCACAAACGTTTAAACATTGAATAACTTTTCCCTCTCAAGAGACTTGTTGAGCATGCCTGCTCACTTTCTCTTTCTCCTTTTTTATCATTTATGAAACATTGCATTATTCCCTACAGTGCCACCAATGGGCCAGCAGGCAACCGTTGCTGCTCCAAGAGCCAATGAGCAGAAATGGCTTCAGCTCCCATTGGGTAACCGAAAGAAATTCTGTTTTGAATCACTCAGCTTATTAGCAGTCAGTTGGTAATCGCTTCGCTGTCAGACTTATTGCTGGGTGTGGGCGGGGATTAAAGACATCCTCTGTTATGATGGGCTGCATGCTGGCATGCCTTGTAAAATCATTGAGTTAGAAAGTCCAAATCCCACTGTGATGAGGATTCCTGAACCGGTTGCTTCCACACTGAGGAGGAAATGTCAGAGTAAGTTTTCCCAGGGTGCTGTGCAGCGAAAGCCCCTTTGTGGTCACGCATGGTCACGCATTTACGCGGTCTAACGTAGGCCTGCTAACGCTCCACCCATCAGCACCAGTCAGACTCTGAATCTACCAATCAGCTCTCTCCCTTTCACACTCTTTTCTGCACATCAAGTCCCCTATCATTTCATCACCTGTGAATCACATTTTAACTGTTATAAATGTTTTGTTTCTTCAGTGCCTCTTCTGTTCTTAACTGTCCATAAATGGCACTTTCTCCCTGTGAAAAGTTTGTGTACATTACTGTTCTCTAAACACAATCCCTAATGTGATCATACATCCATAGTTTTATAACCTTAGTGTTGCCCTAACAGCAAATAGTAATAAATCATAGTAATAGCCTCATTCATTAAGCAGACGTTTTCATCAAATGCAACTCATTATCAAATGAGAGAGAGCATTTAACATTTTCATAAGAACTAACAAGGCTTGTTTACAAAGCTACATTTACAAGTAGAAATAGTTCCGATACTAGGAGCAGGATATACAGTAGAAAAATATACAGGGTTTTTTAAACAATGCTGGAACATTAGGGATTAGTCAGGTGTCTGCAGAACTGGTGTAATACAAAACCTTGGATTTTGGACATATACCATGACTTATTATACAGTTCTTTGGAGTGCCATAAAAGATATATATTTATATCGTATATGTATACATTAAAGTACAATTGTATATGATACCATCACTGTATCAACAGCAACATTCTTTTTTGTAAAATAACTTAAGTAAGGTGGCCTTTAATAGGTTTAAACTTTAGCTTCCTTTTCTTTGTTTTTCCTTTTCTGAGCTACTAAACCATCTCATTCTCTGATCTCATCACCCTTTCATTCATTAATTCAAGGATTTGTCGGTTATGGAGTTTTTGCATCTTGAGCTGCTGGCCTTCGTTCAGTCTGCATGAGGTCACTGCACGCTAAAAGAAGAATCAGTCACGTTTCGGTTCTAGCAGGGAAAGGCAGAACTCTAGGAGTCCCACCTCCTTTCCTGTCTTCCTCTGTCTTTGAACTCTGGATATGATAACTGTACAACTCTCCCTGTGTTTTTCCACTTGGAGCCAAACTGATTATGAGACCAAAGTCAACAAGTTCATTCTTAATCCCTTTGAGAAAACCATCAAGTCAAACTAAACTAAAACAGGGTGGGGATGAAGGCAGAATAGCATGCATTGGTAATATGTACTCATGTATCCGTGACATCTTGAGTTGATGGGATGGAACTGAGTAATTGTTACTCACATGTAAAAGCTCACACTGTCTGTGCACTATCAAGACTGTAAATAAAAAACAAAAACTAAAAGCATTCAACGCACAATCCACTCTGTTGGATATCTGAGCCTATGGTCTCAATAGTCAGCTCTCCTGGAAAATCCAGCTTAAACTAGTTAAAGGTGGTTCAAACTGGTCATTACTTTGTCCAAGCTGGCCTAATAGGTTGATCAGCAGGAGTACCAACTATTGGGGCCAAGGTCAGCCTGGTGGACCACTCTGGCAAAGCTGGTGAAGACCAGGTTAGGCTGGTTAACCATGTTTTAAACACTTCTTGAACCGGCTAACCAACTGGACCACCTTAAGCTGGTGTAACCTGGTTTTTACAGCAGGGAGGGGCTCATCTGCTCCTTTCTCTTAAACAGATTCAGACAGCCATGTTAGAAATGACTCCTCTCAGCTGGTGGAGATCCCTCCTGTCCTTCCCCAACTTCTATCCACTAAACCCTCCCATCCTCCAGTCACCCCTACCCCCTATTCCCTCCCCAACGGTGCCCGGACACAGCACGGACACCCCCAAACCAGGGCACCTAGTGCCACTCAACTGCCACATAGTTCTACTGGTAATTTCAAAATTTTGTTCTTGTTATTTTTCAACTTGGTCTACAAAATACAATTTTCAGGATCTGTTGGTTGACAGGTAATGAAGAATAACATTTCTCTCATCGGGAGTTGGTTGGATAAAAGTGATACACAGACATAGGATATTAATAGACGTATAAACCACATTTTAATCAAACACAGTAATTCCCTAACTTCAGCCTCAAACAGATCCTTTCACACTGCATTTCTGTGAAATACAGGAAGAGCTGCCTGTATATTGTGTAACTAAGACAGCCAATGAAAACAGAAGATCCATGGTGACATCAGTTCCCATAATCCCTTTATTTACTTGTAGTGTCAGACAGACTATCACAACTGTCCCATCAGTGTATATCATGTATGTGTTACTGTTTCAAGTCATGGCTTTCCTGTTTTCTCCCTCACATCATGTTTTGTCTTCACAGGAATGCACTGCTGCACTTTAACAACCACCAACACATCACATTTAGCCTCACTGTAGTCAAACATCTACTTTTTACATGAAAAATGTCACACATTATCTAACTGCTTGTGCTGTTTATTGTAGTGTTTTATTACTGTATTTATCTAAACTAGTAGCTATAGTTATTTTAGTTTATTAGTATTTTAGTCATTTTAGTTTAGTTAAAAGTAACTTGATAATGAGAGATGTCTTCATTTCACATTTTTGGCACATAGCAGCACTTACGTGGTTATACTTGCCCCAACATGCATCTCTAGTCCTAGAGCCACACGATATAACCAAAGCTGCTGTTGTTTTTCATCTAGGTAAGAGCATCCAGGGGGAACCAATCTCTTCTCTTCCACCCAAACCCAACGATTCCATCCTAGCAGTGAACACCAGGAACCAGACATCACTGGGCAGATACCCTTTTTCTCCTCTCTCTAATGGCATGAGACCTTCTTCCCCCAGGCTTGGTGATTCCTCCAGAAGATATGGGGGTAAAAGATACTATTCATACCCCTCTCTTGCTGGAAACCCCACATTAAGCTGTTAGATATGTTTTGGAACCTTGTAGCTGTTTTCTAGCTGGTTATTTGCTGATCATTAACTGGTCTATACTAACTTAAGGTGGTCAGGCTGGTGTTTGGAACATGGTGGTGGTTGGCCAGCCAATGACCAGCTTGTATCAATTTACAACCAGCTTGGGTTACTAGTTATCCAAACCATACCTACCAGCTATTCTTAATTCTTAATCTGAATCCTGTTCTTTTCTTTGTTTTATCCCATTTTAGTTCTTTGTTTATATCTGTCATGGTCTTTCTGCTGTAAGTGGCAACATTGTAAGGCAATTTGGTGTAAAAGTTCTTTACAGAGCAGTTTTCTTCAGGCAGCAATAATTGGCATAGCAGGTCCCTCTCCAGAGCAACATTTTCTCTCTTCACATGTGGAGTGTGTGCAAACCAGCCGTCATACTCTGTCACTCCTGACAGTTTTATTGTCAGTGAAGTATGTGTGATTTAACCCATTGGTCATGAAAACTGACGGCATGTGCACAAATCTTAAAGGGCCCCCTCTTTCCCTCAGGCAGTAGAGCAGCCACCTATAACTCCACCAAACTTCCATTGGTGGTTATATGTAAATCACAGTTTCGTTCAGCTGCTGTGCACCTTAAAAAGGAAAACAATATGATGCTGCCTTACTCTTCCTTTTCTCCATAACATTCACTCTTCTCCCCTCCAACAGCTAATGGTGAACACCATAAGGGAATCTCTCTACCCAAACAAGTCATGTGGTCCAGAACAAGAATGGGTAAAAAGAGCCAACTCGTCCTTCATGTGTGTCAGCCATAATTAACCTGCAAAACTCTATTTGTGACGCAGCCCATGTTGATGTCCTTACTATCCATTATCTCCTGTAAAATAGGACTTGCACAACTACTCATTTGTAGACTAGTTATCCAGACAAGTAGTGCTCAGCATATTACATGACTTGCTGTATGGCCGCTGTTGCTTTGGTACTTTCGCATAAGTTTTAAGAAAATTTATGTGCATTTGCAAATATTTACATTTATGCATTTTGCAGACGCATTTATCCAAAGTGACTTACAGTATATTCATGGTGTACATTTGATCAGTATGTGTTCTCTGAGAATCAAACCTATGACCTTTTTCACTGCTAATGCAATGCTCTACCAGTTGAGCTACAGAAACACAGGAAATATATTTGGATGCAAACAGATTAAAACGGTTTGTAGACAAAGGAATTTACATCCAGCTTTCACTGTATATAACTAGTCCAAAACAAGTCGACACAGATCCGATGTGTTTATTAGTGAGAGAACTAGTCAAGTAGTTGGTGCAACCCCTACTGTAATCTCATCTTTGTCTATTCATCGTCAATTCATTTGCTCGCAAGTTTGTCATGTTGTCGTCGATGTTTGTTGTTGTTTTGCAAGCTTCTGCAGATCCCATGCTGCTGCGAGCTTTATGGTGTAACTGTCAAAGCTGTTTTTCCAGATTTTCAATGGCTGAGATGTTTATTTTATTTGCAAGCCATCAAGAACAATATGGTACAGGGCATTTATTTTTCAAGAGAAAACATTTATTTTGGTCTTTTGGAGAATGTAGAAACCCACCACAATGTCCTAAACTGTTTTGTAACATTCTGTGGCTCTTTTATTGTGCATTTGAGCAATAATGTTTGATACTCCCTTTTGCAGAGGATTTTAGCTGCTGCTGGTTAAAGTCTGCATGACTTTTGCATGCTTTATTGTAGTCACAAGCTTTCATGTGGTATGGGGTCTTTGTCAGTCTGCTATATTGGATTTCCATGTTTTTATTGTAAAAAACAAAAAGACTAAAACTATAAATTATATGATTATGCACCATATTATGATTATCCATGGATGATCCACACACTTTTACCCTGCTATTATTTTTAAGATAAAATTACCAAGGCAAAACCCATAGTCCTCAATAACCAAAGTTTTAAGATCAATTCTTGATCATACATTAGAATTCTGCAAATAAAGTGTTTAATTGCTTGTGCAAAAACAGTGGAATACAACAAAACAGACAGATCATTTGACCATTGGCACCTGAAGAATGTTTAAATGAGCATGATTTGAATTATTTTCTCATCTAAACACCTAAATTCAGAGATATGTGGTGGTAATGGCAAGTTGGGGCCTTTCATTGAAGAGAATCTCTATAGTCATGAAATAAGCAGATTGATTTGACAGAATCTACTCTCTTGACCAGCACCACAGACTGCAAGAGACAAAAGCAAATTCACCCACTGGTCATCACCAGCAAAAACCTCTACTAGCGCTTTAGAAATTACTTCCCATTGCAAAAATATGCCATCTATTTATCTTTAGTTTATTTTCAGCAAGTGGAAGTTTTCTCACCATCCAGCTACTTGTACCAGAGGTTTTAGGGAGCTGAGCTCAGTTTGATTACCCTGTGAGGAACTAAGGGTGCTTCGGATGTAAAATTAATTAGTTTTCCTGGGAAGGGTCCACATGCTCCAGCCTGTTGGTGTTTGGCTGTTTTGCATACTGGCATTGAGAACTGAAGGCTTGAAACTGAATTGCCTGAAGTGCCAATGTTTAGACTCCATCCGTACAATCAGACAGAAAACAGTTGAGGGAATTGTCTTTCATTTGCAGTAAAATTCACAAGCAAGTTTGACCTCTCTTTCTGTTACCTCTATCTAGCAAAACATCTGAACCTTAAGTTTAAAGAAAATAAACAGTAAAATAAAATAATTCGAACTTTCTTCTGCTAGAGTTGGATGGATTTTTTTATTCTTTGATATTTGGCTTAATTTGATCAGATTCAATTCATTTTAGTGAGACATATGTTAGAATATGCATTAAGTTTGAGGAATTTTCAATGTAGGAACTTTTTTCATCACATTGCATGAATGTATGTAGTTTAATGATTGTGCTTGGCCGTTAAGTACAAATTGAAAAAAAAAATACTTTCCATTTTGCTGCAATATTTCCTTTTATTAAATCAAAATTTTATTTCCTTTTGATGAAAGATTTGAAAGGAAAAAGTATAGCATAAAAGCAGTTTAGCTTTCAGACTTGAAGAGTTTGAGTTTCCAGAAAGTTAATGATGTATTCCACTGTTTTTCATGATAAATAACCATTGAAGGAATAGTTAACCCAAACTGAAAATTCTTCATTTAGTCAACTTCATGTAATCCAACTGTGTTTGTTGCTCCTTTCTTCATGGAGCACAGAGAAATTTCGAAAACTATTCTTCCTTGAAGAACAGAAACTTACAATAACATTTTCGCATTTGTGCTTCTCAGAGGGTCATAAAGGGAGGTGGAAGAGGAAGCAGGTTTAGAACAAAATAAGGGTGATTAAATGTTGACAATGTGAATGTTTGGGTAAACATTACATTAAGAAAACACTGGGAAGTTGCGTGTATGTTAGGATGATGTATGGTAGTAAGAGGGAAGGGCTACTTCTGACCTATTACTGCAGGGTTGAAATATTTTTGGTGCCATTTCTGAAAGCATCCTCATCATGAATTCATTATTACTGGATACAGATGAGGAAAGGAAACAACTGGATACTTAATCCTGATCCGAAGTATCAATGATTTTACTTCTCGTTTCATCATTGCAGGTCCTCCAGCTGCACGTCCCCCTATTCCCGCAAAAAAGCCTAATCTTGTGGGCAAACCTGGAGGATTAGGTGGGTTAAAAATACGTTGATCTTAAAAGGTTCAAAAGTTTACAAACTAACATCTTTATTAATTAAAAAAAATAAGCAATATTGCATTTGCTGTTCAGGTTATATTTGAAGTTACGCCGATATATGATAATACTAGCAGTTGTAGTAACACTGGCAGGAATATTCTTGTATCCGTTACATTCAAATGTTAAATATTCACTGGTTTGCGTACACAGGAGACAAGATGACTGACATAAATCAAGACAAAGCCTCCATCTTGAAACCTAGGCTGCCACCTGTGACAGCAAAACCATCCAAACCAAAAACAACATCTGCTCCTGCAGTGACAGGTAGATTTATCATTTAACCTCTTCATTTTTGTACATTGATCCTGAAAAGGTCTATAACCCTGCTTAAAAACTTAAAAAAAAAAAAAACTTAAAACTTAAAAGCTTAAGCCATCCTAAGTTGCTGGTCCTAGCTGTTCAACTTGGTTTCCCAGCTGGTCACCCAACTAACACTAGCAAACATGGCTGGTTTAAGATTTTTAAAACTGTACTATTACTGACACTTTGTTCCTCTCTTTTATGTGTCCTAGCACCCCGATTTGAAACATGGGAGAACTCTTCAGTTTTTAGCTCTGTTCCTGCTTCTAAGGTTGATGCCATGGGCAAAGAACGCTACATTGGTAATGACATCTTAGTCTTAACTATCCAAGCAGTCTCAAAGATGTTGATTATGCATAATACTATATATACAACCCATCTAAAAGAATTTTATTTTGAGAGTTGTATTGGCAAAGCAAAAAAGAGCATAAGAATTTAAAGCACAACTGTCATGTTGTCTAGCTCCACATGTGGTCTATAAGACGGATAAGAAACCAGATGAACCATGTTCCATCACCACCTCTCTGAGTTACTTCCCTGAGGAGGAAGGTGGAGAACAAAACGTCACTAACCCTCCAAGAACAGCCCCATCCAACCTTACCGTGGTAACTGTGGAAGGATGTCCCTCTTTCATTATTCTTGACTGGGAGAAAACGGATAATGAGACAACAGGTAAAACAGATGAACCAAATGAAGACCTTGGCCTAAAGTCAATTAGTTTGGACTTTTAAATATATTATGTATGGAATTAAATATGACCATGACTTGGTCTTTAACTCTAAGCCATTCAAATTGAGTTTTAATTTTGGTCTTTATGCAGAATATGAAGTTATCTCAACCACTAAAGGCCCTGATGGTGAACAGGTTTCCATTCTAATCACCAACCAGACCCATACAGCTGTGGAGAACCTCAAACCAGAGAGCAGGTAAAGTTTCAACACAAAATCTTTTTTCAAACTCCAGTCTTTCCTTATACCCCTGCTGGGTTTGATAGATATATTTTGGTTCATGTGGGTGTCAAATACCATGGGTATTAGGACTTGCATGAATCCTGAGGTCTGGACAAGGTGTTGGACATGTGCGCTGTGGTCTGGCTGTAGAGAAGCTGCCACATTAGCTTTTTAATGAAGCTGAATATAGGCTCGTGATCTGGTGACACAATATAAACCAGGGCTTCCTATGGACTACGTCTTGAGGCACGTGGGCCTTGGTAATGTCTCTACATCACACATGGAGGATCCATTAAAAGGGTGGCCACAGACTTTGAGTCCTCAGACTCTGCAGAATAAATATATCAAGTGTCAGGGCTCAGGAGACGAGGAAATAAGAACCTCATTTTGCTTGGAATTTAACAACAACCCACCAGCATTCCAATTCAGACAGTGTCCGTTTTAATAATTTTCGATTAGGCAGACTTCCTGCTCTGTCAGGAGCAAAACTTTTGATCTGCAATGAATATACATAATGGTTTAATGCAATATAATGCCACATGACCTCTCTTTGTCTTGCCTTACAGTTATGAATTCAAGGTAAAGCCTAAGAATGAGCTTGGTGAAGGACCTCCCAGCGAACCAGTGTCTTTCAACACAGAGTCTGGTAATGCTTATATACTGCTTTCAAACTTAAGCACATTTGCAAATGGTTATGCACCCATGACACATTATTCATTTACAGGCATTGTTTAATCATCATAAGCCACCGTATCAAAATCAAATCCCAGTATTAACAAGAAATATGTTTTAAAAGTGGTATAAAATGCTAATATCACCAAGCAAGAGATGCAAATTATGACTATACATATGTATAATATTGACATATAAAGTCATCAATATTTGTACTGATACATGTAATGAATCGCTTGTTGTTATCTTAATGACTTCAGCATGTCTACGTACTGTTATAACTTCTGGCCCCATCACAGCCTGCAGATGCACCCCTGGAGTTCTGTCAGACAGCCAGACTTTCCGTCTTACACACTTACTAACAACATATCATAAATAAAGTACAAATAAAGACCCACATTATCTACATGTTTTATGGGTGCGGGCTTTAGTTTTAAACCTCATCTGGCACACAGAAAGAGAGTAAAAATAAGAGAGTCAAGAATGGAAACAAGGGCAAGGAAGGAAAGAGAGTTCATATGTGCAGTGATGAGATAGGAATATAGAAAAATTAAAGGATGCAATTTTCCTACCAAAATCTCTGAGGCTCTCCTCTCCTATAGCTTTGGCAGATCAAGCATGTTAGTTCATGCCAGCCGATCTCCCTTCATAAGGGAGATTCAAAATTTGCTGAAAAAACAAAGTACTTATGCTTTTTGGAAACTACGGTACTTTTTCACCCACTTATTGCCAGCCAATGCAGAGATGGATAATGTGTGTCAGTATCTTTTCTTTAGTCTACAAATAATGAGCAGGTGCATGTAAAACAAAGGCATCATGTCTGATCCTCACTTTCTGACTGTTTTCTCTTGCAGCGGATCCACGGGTGAGCGAGAACGTCTCAGGTACGTACTTCTTCAGGTGACAAATTCCTATCTGTTGAATAAATGGAATGGAACGTAATGACCAGTCCCACAGACAGAAAAAAGTTAGGTAGAAAGGAAAAGAGCCAGGCTGAAGAAGCAAACGGGCGACGCTGTAGTGACT
Source organism: Chromobotia macracanthus (assembly GCA_036877525.1). Taxonomy (NCBI): domain Eukaryota; kingdom Metazoa; phylum Chordata; class Actinopteri; order Cypriniformes; family Botiidae; genus Chromobotia; species Chromobotia macracanthus. The sequence goes on along the minus strand of JAZGTH010000033.1, from coordinate 5,687,119 downwards.
TCTTATGAGTTCACTTCTTCCACACCAAGTTCTCAGCCAGACAAAACATTTACCCAAGAGTGGCAAATGGATAACACCATCTTCCTTTATTCAGCCAGCTGATCTCAAACAAAGGCCTCAGTTACCTTGCACTGATTGAGTTGCTACGAATGGGCCAGTCTGATATCCATCTCCCTTGATTTCTTCCTGTGCATTGTCTATTCCAACCTAAATTGCCAGAGTAATGGAACAATGGATATAGAGTGCTAAGTAAGCCAATAGTAAGAACACGGTCTGACAGGAGCCAATGGAAACAAAGACTAATGGAACAGCCCCTCAGCTCTTTTAATGTCCAGCAGGCCTTTGTTAACACGTGTATAAACAAAAATGGAGTCTGCACTCCAATAATCTTTTGAAAAGCCTCCTGAAAAAGAACATAATCTCAGTGCCACGATCTGTGCCAGCACATAATATCTGGCCTGATCAGTTCATAAAATAACATCTTGGTTTTTTTTAGGTAAAGATGCCATTTGGACACAGTTCCCCTTCAAAACAGACTCTTATTCTGAGTGCAATGGGAAGCAGTATGTGAAGAGGACATGGTACCGCAAATTTGTTGGCATCCAACTCTGCAACTCCCTACGGTATAAGATCTACCTGAGCGACTCCCTCAACGGTCAGTCTTACAAAAATTAATCCATATATTTTCTTGGTAATTTTACATTGGGTAGAAGTTGGCAACTCCTTTTCATTTCAGGTAAATTTTACAACATTGGAGATCAGACGGGCCATGGCGAGGACCACTGCCAGTTTGTAGACTCATTCCTGGATGGAAGAACGGGCACTCAACTTCCTGCAGACCAGCTGCCACCCAGGCCAGGTGTCACAAAATAAACAAAGAATATACAAATATATTTTGCTTTTAGTTAGCATATGCAGTCTAAATGTACCTTTTACCACAAACACCTTGTCTTTTCCATGTTCTAAGAAACAGCTATACGCTTTAATTAGCCTTTGGTGATATAACCAAAGTCTGATGTCAAAGTCTGATGCAATATTGTTGGTTTTTAGGGTTCTACAGAGCAATGAGACAAGAGCCTGTCAACTTTGGCCAGATAGGAGGGAACTCCCACATTACCTACGTTGCATGGTATGAATGTGGTACACCAATCCCAGGGAAATGGTAGGAACCAAGCAAGTGTCCACACAGAACCCTGCAGAGCAACTCTTATTGGTTGGGGTTGGTGCCTGCTATGGTTACATGACAGGCCTTTGTTTTTACTGTTTTATTCAACCACCAGTGAGGGTGAGTTCAGTCACTTCTCAGCCTACAGCACAAGTTCATACAATGTTTAATAATGTACAGGATCAAAGAGTCAGGGAATTCTTTTGAGTACATTTGTGATAGGTAATAGCAGAACAATGCCTCATCTCTTTTTATCATATGGTAACTAGAGCAAACTAAAAAAAGGTTAAACTACTTCAAATACAATGAAGTAATGAACATTATTATGAAAGAAAAAATACTTTAATATTGGGAAGCTGGCTCCCTAAACTATTTTGATATTTTGTGTAGTATTATTTATCAAAGTTTGTGGTGCCATGTTTCTTGCAATGGGTTTCCAGTGAGAAAGGACTGGGTTTTTAGTTAAACGGTTTAGCAAAAGATGGCCTGGACTTTTGTCTATCCACGGAGGCAGCTATATTAGTTTTGTACTGATATTGTAGGTCTCTGATATGTCAGATGTAAACGTAATCTCATATGTATAGCTGGGACTCTTTGAGAGGTTTCTTTTACAAACGCCCCAGTAGGAGGCTCAAATCAGGTTACCCACACTAGCATAGAAAGTATGGACACAAGACAATATGTCTATGTTAACAAAAGGTTGGGATGAAAATAATTACTTTGCATACAGTCATACATACCTACATGTATACATACCAAAACATGCTATTTAACATTCAGTTAGATGCTTTATGTCATGGCTGTATTCTTCTAATCTAAGCCCTGGTATGATTGGTGGTTCTAGATTGTAAGGAAGGACCTTACACTTGCAATTTGCACAGCACAAATGTATTTATATGTATATGGAGAGAGTATTTTTTTCAGGAAACCTAAACACAAACTAAAAATTTTACCCTTAAGCTTGTGAAACATTTAAAGTCACACTTCCCATCCCCTCTCACACCCACCTTCTCTGAGTGTTAAACCACAGTGTTCTTTAAAGGTACTTTAAAGGACAACTTGTTGGGGTACCATATTTTGTACAGTTTTGTCCCTGCCAATCCCCTTGGCAGAGTATATCTGGCTTATCCGTATTTTCATGGAATTTGTTTGTAAGATTAAACTGTTTATTTTGTTGTTTTGGACACATTTTCTCTATTTCTGTATGTATTTTACAGTAATAAAAAAAACAGAAGTTTTGTTTCTTTTTTTAAGAAAAGAATCCAGCGTGTCCTGTTTCCTCTTTTGCTGTAGCACCACCCATAAAAGTTTTTTACTCAAAAGTTGCTCTTTCATAGCCCAGGAGACTTGAGACTTCTTAATTATGTTTCATGTTAGTATCAACATTGTCTCCATTTTTTTCTCCCAAAAATCCCTTAAGGGATGTAAAAATAGGCTCAAATGAGCCAATGGATGGCATATTGTAAAAGTATACAGTTATTCAAATGTATGGCAATGTCAAAGGCTAAATAATTTGGTCTTGAATTGAATAATGAATTAAATTTGTATTGAATCTCAGACTTTTCATCGCATACTCTGGCATCATTGACCAAAAAAGCTGAGAAAATCTCTGAGCACCGTGAGATGTTTTTCTATAGATAGTTACAATTGAAGCCAGTTTCTCTAGCTTAGCCTATGACACAGGTGGGTTTTCTTTTAAGGAAATCCAGACATCTGACCTCTGGGACATCTGACCCCCACTAAACCTCTCTCAGCTTGTTCAATCTTAACTCCAAGTACAACTCTAATTTTAAAAATAAACTGTTACATGCTGTTACATAAAACAAACAAAATACATGCTTTACTAAATTAATATACTTTTCCAGAGATAGAAATAAAGAGGTTTGCCCTACCAAACCCAATACAGGGACATTCTCCAAAAACCACAAAGCTAGAGGGAGAAATGAAGACAATAAAAATTTAAAATTCCTTTTAGTGACTTTGAGGTTTCTAAAAGACAGTACAGAGTGCATAGGAAAAAGAAAAATATAAACATTAATTCTGTCATCAACCAAGACTAAAGGCAAGTAGGATACAGTATGTCCAAATAAGCAGATATGGCAAAACAATCTGTTTGGTCACTTAGCATCACAGTTTTCCACAACTTTACACGGAAAGAAAACCCACTATTATGCAACTTAGTGTTTTTAGCCAAGTCAATGACGTATGTTCATAGTACGGACTATAGACCGCAGATGACACTTGGGCAATCAAAACTCTGCTTGCAGGGAAATGGGTCTTAAGGCCAGATCACGATTTCAGGTGTATGGAGTTGAAATTACTTTAAAGGGGGTGACTGGGTCCTGAGTATTGATCGTTGTCAACCCAACAAAAGGCAAAACAATCATAGCTATAAAGAGTGCAAATTACGAGAATTCTGACAAATGCCATTCTGATGAAACCTAATAACATCTATAAGCTCAGGCCACCCTCACAACTTGGCTGTTTTCAGCAGCAAAGCATTCACACACATCAACAGCTCTCTCCCTGAAGATTTCACAGCTTTCAAGCAGCACTTTATTCACACAGCTGTGCTCATGGCCATGAATCAAAGTAGCCACTGCATAGCTGATGCTTGGCGTGCCAACAAGAATGCAGCTAGGGCAAATTAAGCTTTCTGGTGGCAAATCAGTGACAAGTCCAGTGTGCAGTTTCTGTCCCAACACGTGCTGGGAGGACCTCAGGAAATTGATTCAAATCCACATTGATTTGTTTTCAGAAGGGATTTGAGTTTACGGGCCAAAATGTGAGATACAAATACTTGGGTCAGTCAGGGTAGGTGGATGCGTATACATTGGTTTGCACAATTAAAGCTCACTGGGTTGCACGATTAATTTAGTCAATTGACTATTTATTGAATTAATCACAGGATATGCCAATTAAATAATCATATACAACAGTATTTGCTGAGAAAAATAGACATTATTGTGACAGATGATGCACTGAATAGGTACTGAGTAGGCATAATCTGGCTTTAGAAATCAATTTAACACAAAATAAACAATTAACAAAGTTTTTTTTTATATAATGACTGATTGTTTCACTGGACAACACCCTTATTCGTGGTCTAGGGTCTAGAGCAGCCATTTAAAGCTGCATTGAAACTTTATTTTGGACCTTCAAAACTATGAATCCTGTTGAATTGCATTAGATGGAGAAAGATCCTGGAATGTTTATCTCAAGAACCTTAATTTCATTTTGACTGAAAAAAAAAACAAACATCTTGGTTGGAATGGGGTAAATTATCAGGAAATTTTCATTTTGGGGTGGGAATATTCTTTTAACTACTATCAAAAAACAAGAATTGGCAGGAATTAAGGGTTATGGTTAGGTAGGGTTGTGTTTTCAAAAGTTTTCATTTTTAAAATGAGTGTGGGAGTTCTATCTGTATCTGTTTACGAGTGTGTACACAAACCATATTGTTTTTGGGCAAAGAGGATGATTGGAGAAAAAAAAGAATGGATCTGCTGACTATCAGACCAAATGAAAGCAAAGCCCACAGGAAGCACAAAAACATGCTGCAGTAATTTTCATGGCTCACTGGAGTACTGTGGAATTACTCTCATTTTATATCTGCTTGCATCCTAGTCACAAAATGTCCTTGATCAGCTGTGGTGAGATGGATATATGTGGTTTCTGGAAGGACAAGACCCTTGAAGAGTCAAAACATCCAATTTATTCACCCTACGTGGATGAAACTTTATTGCAGACTTTCTGACTTATTAGGCAGACAACCGCATAGACACGTGCACATTCACACAAAGACCTACTCAGCATATTTTTCAGTGTATTACAGAGATCTGGGACACACACAGAACCGGAGAACTTGTTGTTGCTCTGAGCAAGCACGTGCTGGTAAGCATATACGGCTAAGTGAGAACATGGCCATAATCCAGTTAAAAAGTAGACCAATGGGAAACTTAGATTTAGCTAGGTGGAGTGACTTGTACCATACTCACCATAACAAGCCCACTATAAACAAACCACAAAAAACATCAAAGAACCTAACCCTTGACAATAAATAAGGAAATAATTTACATCTACACTCAGAACCAAGGCAATTTCTTAAGGTTTCCTAGGGGTTTGACACAATATGACCTTGAGCATGCTCATCACTAGTATTATTCCTGTGCAGCTAGACATTAAATTACAAATATGAAGTCTGGTCTACTTTGCAGCTTAATCTAGACAAGAATAGCATACCTGAACAGGAAGGCTATCTAACCCTTTATGTTAATGCATTGCTCATTCTGAATGGCCATCAATGGAGAAAAGAGGCTTTTTAGGAAATAGATGTAGTCATGGCTATCAGAGGCTAAAGAGGCACTTTAAAAACAGGGTAGGTGATTTGTTCCAGAAACATTGTTTTTTATGCTTCTGATAACTTTCAGAATGGGCTCCTGCCATTATTATTTATGGGAATGTAAAGCTTTTTCCAGATATTATTAAGTTACCAAGCACAGCAAAATATAATTTAAGAAAGCCAACCAATCATATAAGAGCTTGTTGTTTTGGGAAGACTTTTATCTGCTGCACACACTGTATGAAGACCAACAACTGATGATCACTCAAATGCTTCAGCTTGCAAAAATAAAATATCCTTCAGAGTCCTGTCATCTGTCTGGTCTGGAATGTTTTCACACTAGGTTTGTAAATACAGACAAAGTTTTTTGTACAGTGCAGTGGCTATTTGTTTGTTTTCATCTTTTTCTATTCAAACATTTAAAACCAGATGCACTTTTAAATTCTGCTGACAACATGCTTCAAAACCATAACAGAAAAATAAGCGCCAAAATATGCTGTTAATCCACCTTGGAATGAATTTAAAAAGCATTTTGAGAAATGTTTTAAAGCCAGCGTTAAAGGTGGTGTTGTGAAGTTAGTAAAGATGTGACAAAGTATTTGACATTAATTCTGTTACAGATCTCCTGCCATTCTGAGATCAAATGATTTCTTTCATTGTAACCATAGTCCTATAAAATACACAAGAAAAACCGTGATTCCGTATTGAGGGTTCAGAGAAAAGCAACAGAACTCAACATCTGAAAAAATGATCTCATGTCCAAGCAACACCCGCAAACACAACTGAGTACTATATGTAGTAAAGTAAAATAAAGTATTTGTTAATGTATGGTAACCCATACTTGTAATGTGACCTCTGCATTTAAACCATACCAGTGAGTAGCGATCACACACACACACCTGGAGCAGTGGGCAGCTATCACTGCAGCGCCCGGGCAGCATCTGGGAGAAGGTGGCTTTCTCAAGGGCACCTCAGTTGTTTTCAGCTGGTATTGGGAATCAAACATGCGACCTTTGGATTAAAACTCTTAAGAAATGAACTTTTTAATGAATGAGTTGGAATTTGATCTAAATGAGCCCCACAGTATGTTGAATTGGTGGATATATTCCAAGCTAACCATTAGGGTCCCCGGCAACTCAGCCCATATACCACAGTATTCATTTTTTTTTACAGTTCTTATGAATGCAACTCAACAAAGAGTAAAACACCAGGGCAATCTTTCTTTTGTTTGCTCTCTTACATTATCAGAAATGATCCTGGTTTAATGACACCAAAAGACACAAAAATACCCCAAAGGGCCAATTTTGTTTTTCAGATTATTGCTGAGACTGAATTGATAAAGTAATTTATATAGTATTTTATAAAAGAAAATGGGTGAGCCAACACATGTTTTTTAAATGCTCTCATAAAGGTTAAAAGGCCCCTAAAAATTAATTCCATGGATAATTACTGCTTGATAAAAAATTATAACAGCCATTCAAATTAGGTTTTCCTAGAAGCCAGGTACCTTCTCCAAGCTTCTCATCTCTCATCCAGTTCCTTCAAATCAGGGAATCCTGACAAAGAGGATAAGGGCATTTCCTGCACTATGCTTTATGTGATTTGTCAAATCTAGGCCCAATGGGAAAGTTGTCAACAGAAAGAAAACAGGATCAGTATTTCCAAAACACAATCAGAGTCATTTGGCAATCAAACCCAGTGCTTTCCCATTCAACAGTGCCATAGTACACACACACACACACACAATTTCAACACCAAAGCCACTTTCATCAAACCAATCACAGCATGTGATCTGTTCAAGCCAGGGCTCATACTCCAATAGAACATTAATCATGTGCAAGAAAAAGACTCTTTACTCCCTCTTTTTCTCTGTAACCTTAGATGACTGATAGCCACATTTTAGCTTTGTACTTAGTATTCACAGGCCTCAGCAACACTACATCCCCATTGCTGTGCCATTTTGCACAATTTTTAATTGTTGTTAAATGTACATGTGCATTAGGTTCATGTATTTGTCTGTTGCAGCGGGTCTTGCTGCATTTCCTGCTTCTTTAATTTCATAATGCGGCTTGATAATAATGCGCTGGACAGTTCTTCTACTACCACCTATAAAAATAAACAGCTTTTCACTACTGCAAAAATAGATAAAATGCATGCAATGTTTTTGTCTCAGGAAAAAAACCTTATAAAAATACATTTTATAGAGGTCCAGTCTGTGAGATGGTCAAAAGTGGAAAAGTGGACTGCCCTCCTGGAAAATCCATCTTAAGCTGGTCATTATCTGGCCTAAGCTGGTCATAGGTTGTACAACTCAAACTCATGCTCCAAAAATCAGCTTGGACCAACTTATGACCCTTTTGGACAAGCTACCATGTTCCATATTTACAAAACTTCCAGCTTAAGCTGTATTTTCCATCGGGGAGGGTCAAGGAAAAAACAAACAAAAAACACCTGAAACTTCAGGGCAGGCCTTCCTCCAGGATTAAAAAAAGTCCACACATGCTTTAAAAAAAAACATCAAAACAAACTTGTCACTCTGTCAAGTGACAACGGAAAAGTGTGTTTAAAAAGACCATTCTGTGACCTAAAGACTGCCAGAATACAGAGGAACACAACTAAACAAAATCTCTTGCCTCTGACCATCTTTCCACCAGACGTTACAAGATGATTGTAATTCAATTTCTTCAGACACGTAGATTGAGGTCAGTCAGTATTATGCACACTGTGGCCTCTGTGAACTTATTTTTGCCTAACTTTGTAATGTTAAAAGGACCTTCTGCAGACCTCAGAAAAACTCTCCTACTTAGAAATATTAGAAATAATGTAGAAATAGTGCCTGGTAGTTTGGCAATGGTACTGTCATTGCACATGCACTTTAATAAAAGATGATTGGTGGAAGTATGCAACGTAAAATCGGCCACCTTTTCTCATAGGCACACAACCCCAGATTTAAGTTGTTTAGCCAAACACGTGTGCGGTAAATGCCATGCAACTAGTGGCAGGGAAATTACTTCATGGCAACGCTGATTGGCTGATGGAACCACAAGAACACTCAGAGTCCCAAGGCTTTTACCAGTGACTATCCTGAACTGTGAGGTGAAAGGCAGCAGACAGTGAAAAACACTTTAATTACTTCCTTTAAGAGGACTCCTCCAAAATAAATAGCAACTGGTAAAACATCTAGAGTAATATTGTAAAATAATTATAATTCATATTGCATATTGCAAGCATTTTTTGTGGACAAAGTAACTACATGTATGTAGAGTGAAAACTCAAAATCTGTGTTGACCAGGGAGGAAGTATTGCAAACATTGGACTACAATACTGAAAGCCGTCAATAAAAATCCAGGTAAATGTGTTATTTCTATTACTTGACCAATGTTTTGGTCTGAAATTGAATAGGTACATTCAAGACCCCAGTCATTAGCCTAGAGTAATTTTAGATTTTTGCTAAACTTAATCTCTTGAAAGCAAATGTGAGACTGTACCCATTGCAACTGCAAACAGTAACTGTCCCCCATCCTTATCAACCTGTCACCCTTCTTTAGCTTGACCCCATCAAATGGAATAAAAGAATGTTCCACACATTCTTATGTATTTTAACACCTGTTACCTGCGATTACATTTGAGGGACAGAATAGTTACCATATTGTGCTTCAACTAGAACAAACACTGTCAATTACCATGATGTGTGTTCGCATCATATGAAAGGCTGGTAAAGAAGGCTGGCCGTGTTTGCAAGAACCTGCCACTTGGTATCATTAAAAGGGCACTGAGTTTCTGTTTGTAAGTGAAAAAGAAATAAAGCACACGCCACAGAAAACTCACAGAAAGTTGGAAAAAGAGTGAGGAAGGGAGAGAAATGTAGCAATCAGTTTAAAGACCAGGCTTTGTTTCAAGCGTTTTGTTCTGTGTAGGAATTTCCTGAAAGACTCTCTATCCAGTGCCTGTATCAACCAATCCCTCCCCCCTTCACCTCATAGCACATCTCTATGCTCCACATGGCTTGTTTTCTAATATGCATAAGAAAAGCTGTTGCAGATAGCTTCACCACCTGTTTCTCTGGCCTGGTCTAAAGGCCAGAGGTGGACAGCAGTTTTGCAGAAAGAGAGAAGGTCAGAGTGCACAGAGGTGAGGGTCACAAAAGTAGTAGAAGTAGGTTCAGAAAGAGTACAGGAAAGTTATATAATCCAAAGCCAAACTCCAAATGCATACGTTTTACTGATAAGAATTACTGAAAATCACTGTGTACTGTATATCTGAGATCCTTTTTTAGATAACTTGTCCTTTATTCAACATAAGCATGAGTCATTTTCCAGTCATATGTAAAATGTTATTATTATTTACAACATTTGGCTTGACAAAACTCGATACAGTTCAAACATCTCCAATCTAGAAATCTTTAATAATATCTGAGACAATTATTGGACCCGCAAAGGACGCAGATGAGCTGGACTGCAATCCTGTGAGTGTTTTTAGGCTGCAATAAGAAGGAAAAACACTAAAACATTTTTAAGCGAATGAAAGATGAGCAATCTTTGATGTGCCCTCAGAGGCTTCAAGGGAAAAATGTGTCACCTCACTCACTCTCTTTCCTTCATCCTACTTTCACTCTTGCCTACCCACCATCTGCTCTCGTGGAGATTTTCCTTGGAGCCTAAAACAAAAGAAATAACTAAACCAGCACAGGCTCCAAAAGACATCACTTAATCATGGCTGGAGCAAGATCTTACACCAGGGACTCAGAGGGGACACACTTCCAACTTGCTGTCATGTCCAGGCCTTAATTGTTCAAACAGACAAAAGAAATGGAGAACAAATCTCCCCACCTGATGAGCTCTGCAGTTGCAGGCCATCATTGTACCTGCCAATCTGGCTGTCATACAATCAGGCAAGGAGTTCTCTAAATGATTGTAATCTTAACTCCTGGCACAAGTCATGGATTTATGATAAGAATTACCATTCAGCATTGGTGTAGGTGAATGATTGTTACAGAAGGCCCTGAATCCAGTGAGGGTCTCTGCACATAAGCTTGTTTTGATTCACCAGCTTGTTTGTTTTCATGACCACTGTTTATTTCTGTGCATTCCACTGGTAAAGTTAACAGACTTGCTAAATAGTGTTACACTGATCCTTTTCAACTGTGCATTAAAATGAAACAATATGGTCTGATTTTTATTTTGGGCATCTGCAGATACAATTACACTGCAAAGGCCTGTCAGTTGGGAAAAGCATTTTGAAAAAGGTGAGGCAAAAAGAAAGGAGGAATTCTCTTCCAATGTACAAGACTGAAGCAATTCAGTTTGAGGAACATGTTGATCTTGGCCTGGGCTTTACCACTGTTTTTTGTCCTCAAGCTAATCTTCATGCTGAGTGACATTGTTTATGATTGCATGACATGGTATGCATGGTTCTCATTTGAAGAGAGGGGAACGACCACTTATGGTTACATAACCAAGAGGAGCCTTGTGGCTTGCATGCTTATGATGTCATGTACTGCGCATACTGCTTTCTTATAATTGATTAGAAAGTTCATTTAAGTTCATGTAATTTGTTTCTGAAAGATAAGACTGTTCTCTGGTTCTATTCAGTCCTGTGACTGATACAGCATAAATATACAGTGGCAATGTTAGCCTAAACTTTTAATTATATCTTTGGTGTATCTTTGGTGACAAGATGGCGTAACTTCTTTACATGCAGGTATTGCATTAAGGTGCTCATGTAACATGCTTCCTTTGCATTGGAGAGTACATGCAAACCTTCACGCCACCCTCTAATAAAGAACTTTTGAAGTTTGTATCTAAGACCACCAGTGAGCTAGTGAGAGGAATAGACCATCAAGGAATGAGTTTGGCAGAATGCTCAAATGAACAAACTTTCAAACTGTTCAATGAAGTATGTAATTTCAGGCATTGCATAGTCATATTGACTACAGACAAGCAAAAAGCCATGTGCACAACTTCAAATTCCTAATTTATGAGGCCAGTAGCACTGAAGTGTGAAAAGAAAATGGTCTGTTGATGTTTTTAGCCAGTCTTCATCATTTAACCCTACACTAGTACCTACACCAAATGTACAATTTCTGGCTGGTGTTCCAAGGGAGGCAAACCATTAAATTTAAAGTGAAGAGTAAAGTCTCTCCAGATTAAAGCACCTTTGTTTCAGTGTCCACTACTAGTGTCTACTACTCATCTTTCCTCGCATATGAAATACTTGGGTATTTCACTGATGAGTGCTCCTGTCATAGAAACCTCCTTCAGTGGAACAGCTTACTTGGTTGGCTTACTCCGCTATCAATCAGGAAGTAATCACCACTGTGTGGACTATGGCACTGGGTGTTTTGGTGGTGTCATCAGGATGCCAGCATTGTTATATAATGTCATTTTTTTCTATTATAGACCACCATGGTCTCAGAAGTAAGTCGGGGAGGAACTTATTTATTTAATCCAATTTAAGCCACAACAATGACAGATAGCCTTTCTGATCACTGTACTGACAATTTTGTCACCAAATGCTGGCAGTGAATTTTGGTCCTAATAATTCCCAAGTTGGCTTCTTTTTCCCTTGACCATCTCTTCTTTTTCATTACTCACTGTCTATTTCCATATGAACATAAAAGGAATTAAAGGATTACAGGAGGTGGCGTTTAAGTAGTATGATCCACTCCACATGCCAAACTCATTCTCTTTCTCTGTCACAAAGTCCAATAAATCATTATCAATAAGTCTTAATAAAGTACACAAAAGCTTGAAGCAACAGGGGAGTATCTTTTTTCAGTATGAACCATTTGTGTGACTCATGCAGACACTTTTCCTCCATTTTGTGGCCTTATTTCTAACAACAACCCTAACACCTGGCAAAGTAAGCAGATTCATGGAGATCCCTTATTTGCATGTGTTAACAAATAAAGCTGTTTTTCCAATGGAGATCTGATCTTGTCCATCACAGACGGTAGTTTTCTCAAGAGTGTCATAATGAACAGACCAGATACCATCAACAGACATCAAATGCAATGAACAAACCTTCAGCTGAACACGTCTCTCCAGAATGGCAGGTTCAGAGGTGGAGAAGCCCTGGGACACATCTGTGGACAACATAGATTCTACAGCAAGCACCTAAGACAAATCTTTCCAGCAGAAACCTTCGTCACACCTGCAGAGGCCTCCAACCTTCCAAACCTATGAGAGATATGGATCTATTGTTCCTGTGGAAACATGCAGCTTTTTGTCCTTGGATATCTTCAGTTACAGAAAACATGTTTCTTCAGATTTCATTTTTTCCAAGGTACTGCAACTAGCAAGAAACAGAAACAAATTTCTTGTTCCACCTCCATTCTCTTGTCAGGTGCCAAAGAAAACAAGAAAATACGAAGTGGGTTGCTTATTACAAATGAATTAAACATATGAGAAGCCTGCATGTCCTTAATTACATGATGTATTTGAAGTTGATATATGTACATTTGCTGTTCCTCCCATCTGACCACCTACAATTCTTATTCAACCCAATTAATCAAACACCTGCGAGATAAATCAGCATGACAGACTTATGCATAGAAGGCGGTTTAGTGAGTAAGCCTATTACAACTGATTGAGTGCACAACCTCAAAATCTCTTTGGGTGCAGTGCAAGTGTGCAGATAATAATGGCAAGAATCACTACTGCTAACTTCAAAAGCAATTTCTAAAGTAATTTCTAGTATTTTTTCCAAAGCATATTAAGTTCTCAATTCCTAACCCTAACAGTTGTAAACTGTAGGCTTTGTAATCACAGAGCAGACACAAAAAAATGTAAGGAATGACACCTTAAAGCAACATGTTTTACAAACAAAATTGTACATTGTATAACCATTTACCTTAGAAGCACATACTTTTGACACCTGGGCATGTCTCATGCTTCTAAACTAAGGAGCTATTTTAATTTAGATAACCTCCTCTTCTTCATCTTCCATAGTTCAGACAAAAAGTCCTGCTCAAATTCCTGCCATTAGTTGAGCCATGCTGGGACTAGCTGAGGTGTATGAGGCTGAAGGTTTAGTGTTTAAGGGAAATCAACCAACAAATGGTTTACTCATAGCTGTTTCCGCATATTAAAACAGCACAGGAGAAAGTATTTTAACATCATAAAAATTACACACATCACCTTTAAGGTTTTTCTCTGAACGGAATGGTGAACATGTTCTAAATTAAAATACTGGAAGGATCTTAAGTACTTTAATTCTTACAGTCTCATTGCAACAAAGTCTGGGAAGCTGATGGAAAATGAATCGGATGTTAAATGTCTTTAAAATTGGCAAAAACACTGATGCCTCTCGAGAACAATATCATTTAATTTTTTTAAATCATAATGTATTTAATTATTTTTATTTTATTTATCAGACACTATTTTACCTAAAATTACTGGAATAAAAAAAATCTGTCCCACAATGCATTGTGAAACAATGTTTCTATTCTCTAATATCACAATACTGCAACAAATCTGCTATAAGGAATCTAATAGCCTGGGGGAATGCTGACAACATTCTGATGAATCTCAGTCTTCCAATAAACACTGATTTTGTTTGAAGTCAAACAAAAAACTAGGGCTGTCAATCAATCAAAATTAGCTGTATAATGGGTAGCGTTAAAAGTCAATATATTATTTATTTTACATACATTAAACATGTTTTTCGTAATAGTGTTTGAAACTCTAAAAACAGCATGCATACATGCTGTTAAACATTTCAGAACTTAGCCCTCATCGCCAAAGAAAAGGACATGTGTGGTGCTGGAGGAAAACCCTTAAGGTTCTGAATAAATAAAATAATGTAAGCCAAGCATAATGGAACCCAAAACAATTATTAATTTAATACAGAGAAAACAAGACTGAGAAAGAAAAACAGCAAAAAAAGAAACTGAAGCTCTACAAAGAGTCCCTACAAAGCTAACTTTATAAACATCAGTCTTCTAAAAACAAAATCCATTAAAAGCTAATGTGTCATCACTTTGCAGTGATCTATATTTCAAAAACATAGTATCACATTTCCATGATAATTTAACCTCTCCTTACACAATGAAAGAAAAAGGAGAGAGAGAGACAAAACATTATGCCTCAACCAGCCACGTTAATACAAGCTGTTAACATTACAGTGCTTACCCTGTATACAAAATGGTACATGTAATTACAGTGTGTACGTGAATGAGAAAGAAAGAAAGAAAGAACGAGGAACTGAAAAATCTTTACAGCCATAAAGTACTAGACAGCAGGTGTCATGCCTGAACAACTACCTGACAAGTTATTTGTTAGTATTGTATTAAAGACCACATATTTGTTTTGCTGCTTTTAGTTCATGTCTTGAACGTTGAAGCCATCTAGATATGCTGGAGTACTCCAAAAAGTTGACAAAATTAACTTTTAGCAGATGTATGTATTAATAATTTACAGTCTCTGTCTTCTGAGCAAATGGACCAGAAAAACTGACCCATTTTAGTTCCAGATGACCCATTTTCCACTACAAATTTTACCTAGTTAAAAGCTTTCTAAAATAACATTCACCCAAAAGCAGATATTAAGTGACAGTTTGTTTGAATTATATTTAAATAAAAGGGACATGTCCATATGTTCTACACAAACTTTCTATTTTCAAACTAGATGCGTCTAAACAACTAAAGATCAATGCTTTTCAAGTTATTTTACTGGATCTTCAATAAAGTCTTATATCTGTTTTTTTTTTCCCAAAAGAACCAGATCTCCAAAAGTCCCCAAAAGTTACCCGTCCCCTCTACATGCCCCGGTACTTTGGTCCAAGCAGATGTTTTAAATTCCTAGAAATGTCCCTGTCCATAACAATAAAATAATAATACATGCATGTTCTATAGGACTCCTGCAACCTCTGCAAGTATTCAAGCATTCAGGGCTGTAAAGAATTGAAAACAGTAGTAAAGCAAGATGAAAACAATTATAATCAGGATGGAATGAACCTTGCAGTTAAGGGCATGCAAAAGAAAGAGAAAGCTAAGGCCTCACCACAATCTCACAATTGCTCTCATCATGAGCTATACTGATTTACAGTAGAAAAACCCCTGGATTACCCAGTCCACAAAGTTATCAATGAGGTGAATGGTAGGAGTGGCAGGTGTTTACAAAAACTTGACAGGTTATTTAGATTTGAAAGACTTTTTCCAGGTCGTTTTGATACTGTATATGACCCTTTGGCACAAGAGGACTTGCCATATCCTCCCTTTTTCTTGGTTAACTTCATATGTTTATACCTGTCAGAGAAGGTCTACCGCAGAAACCACACTGGCTTCACTCCTGCTATTTGAGGCTCCCCAAACCAAGATTCAAGCCCATCAGAGTGCTTAGAAAGCAATAAAATGGACAAGAAAAACTGAAAGAGCAGAACCACAGTGTCACTGCGGAAACATCCATGATTTTTGAGGATGAACTGCGTTCTCACATTTTTCAAGCATTTTATAGATTGCCTGGGTGGATTTCCATTTGTTGGTCAGGTAGCATTGAATTAGTAGATTTAATCAAATATACATTTTTATACCAGAGTTGGAGTCTTGATGTTGTGGTGTTGGTCTCTGGTAACAGACCTTTATCTATTTCCAGCATACTAAGGGTTGTAATTACCTCAACCACTCATCAGCATGGTATCTTCATTCTTCATTCATTTTTTAAATATAATTAAAAATGTAAAATAAGCATATTGAATTTAAATTCTTCAGAAATTGAGTTTTTACAGTATTTGCAGTGTGGATGTTAATGGTAAAATGGGGTATCTTGTATTGGTTTTTGTAGGGTCTACTCTAGACTCCAACTCTACAAACATCTTCAGACGTTATTTTGCTTCAGACTAAAGGGGGGTCTTAAAGGGGAGAGTTGGGTTGGCATGGTGTTTCCATGGTGGTGTACCTCAGACAGCTTTTTGATGTATGCAATGAAAATCTCAGCAGGGTCTTCTGGCATCTTAAAAATGACAAACACAGCCTGGGGGAAAAATAAAGAAAGAGAAGGAGGACACAGTTTGAGCAATAGTGGAGTGAAATACCACCTTTTCCTGTTTGCGGTGATAAATGGCCTGTTGACAGAAAGCACTCTGGGAAGAATGTTATGCTCTGCTTGCCCACAGCATTAGAGCAAACGCATTATTTTTTTCAATCCTTATACTGCCCTTATAAACAGTCCCCTCATATTTGCCTTCTTTAAGGGTGGGTAATTTAAGAAAAAATGTGTATCACAATATTAAAAATTGACCACCATAGTCCAAATGTCAACTTTGAAAATCTGGGATATTATTTATTTTCCATTTAATGCAAAGTATAGCAACCGATAAATGTCCACCAGATTATTGTTCTTTTTTTGGTACATCACATCCCCCCAGTCTTCGGGTAAGAGGTGTGGCCTAGTAGGAAAAAACGACCGTCAAGGTAAATAAAAAACTATTCAAACCCATAATTCAGATGGCAGATGTCAGCAGCCACACCTAATACATATAATCCCAAAGAGCTAGAGAAGACCTTATCTCTTAAAAACAGAGACAATACACACAGTTTAGCCAAACAATGTAGCTTTTGCCACACCAGCGCACTTCAGCAGGGTCTAATGAGACATGCTGAATCAGTCTTTTATTACCAGGACACTGGAGACAAACCTGAATGATGTTTTTTGTGTGGTTTTGTATTATAAATCCGATCAAAGTCTTTTTAAAAGACATCAGTTCAATTTGCAGCCAACTTGGTAACATCCCTCAGCAATTCTTTATGCAGGTAATAGGCATACAACTACAGCTCCCATCGACTTGAATGGGCCAAGAATCATTTTTTAAGGTTACATTTCAATAACTTTTTTCGAATCAGCAATAAAGTCTGGCAACAATAGCATCATAAATTTTTGCTCTAGCTCAAAAAAATATGTGCTGAAATTCTTTCCTTTGAGGTCTCAGCCTGACTGAGGTGAGACTACAGAGGGGACCAGGAAATTAAACACCATTGCTTGTCAGATGGTTGTAGCACAAGGGACCATTTTCCTCAAATTTACTTCAGTCTTACCCTGTTGATAATTACTCAATGAAATGCTGGCTGACAAGATTCAAAGCCAAACCATAACCCAAACAAAAGTGTAATTCACAAGCTGCAGCCATAAATATAAGTGAGAATAAAAAGGAAATACTAGCCAGCAGAGTTAGGACAACTGTGACTCATTAATTTTGGTATATGTATGTGTGTCTATATGTGCGTGTGTTCTCTGTGTACAGTGCTTTTTGTACACATGCTCTTTGTTTAGCATTTGTAATAACGTGACTGTTTTTGTGTGAGCGGTTCAGTGCACTTCATCAATAATGCTTGTCTTGGGTTATGATTTTAAATAAACATTTGATATATTTAATAGTAATAGTTCAAGGAAAGAAAACAATAGGAAAAAAATACGATTTTGTGGACTGATCCAGAATCAAGAGGCAATGGTGAATCATCTCTAGATACAATCAACTCTAATTATACTAATGTAAAAAAAAAATGGATTACTTTTGCTAAAGCATACACTTACATTTTAAATGAAACTAGATTATGAAAAGCATTTGTATCAGTAAGCATTTGATCTGTAGGCCAATTAGTTGCCACAGCCAAGGACCTACTTAGTAGGAACTTAACGGAGCATTTGAAAACAGCATACTGACCAGAACCAGATATTACATCTCAATCTACACTGCCACTGAGGAGGATTCATGATCAGTGATGACTTATGGCATATCCCTGAAAATCCAGAACAACAGCAATGCGAAAACAGCTGTGTGCAATTACCTCCAAATTACACTGTATCTGAACTTAAAGCTAATTCTTAAAATCACCTCAAACATCCCTCAAAGTCTCAGGCACTACAAGAAAACAAGTCTATACTTCTTAAAACTTCTTGTGACATTTTAATCTATGTCTGTCCCATCACACTGCTATATGAACAAATCAAAGGGGAAACCTATGCCCAGTCCAAAAAACCCAAGAAAACTCACGATGGTTTCCAAAAGGGAAAAACTGAGAGGCAGATTTAGCATTAAGCTGAGCTAAGGAAACCTTCAGAGAGAAAAACTACTGCTGTGCTCTGGTGATGGAGGAAGCAGAAAAGCTGGCTAAAGGACAGGGCTGTGCGGTCTCATCTTCTGAGAAGGGGCTTGGAGCAAGGGTGGCGTTACATTACATCACATCACATCTATAGAAACCTCATTCACATGACATCATAAAGAAGTGATCAACCATAGTTTATTTTGTTTATACATGCAGTTTAGGGGGCATTTTTATTTAAAAAAAACATGATACCGTAACAACAGACAGAAATATTCTAAATAATGTCAGTAGGCTCCATGAATGGCAGAAAAACTGCAAAAATGTGTGGCAACGTAATATTTGCCTGTCCAGCAGTAGTAAGTACAGACTATTTCACAGACATAACAGAAAACAATGATGTGATTAGATTTGAGAACAACCATTGTTTCCAGGTGAATTGATACAAAAATCCTGCATACCTCTACTCTCATATGTCGGCCAATCAGATAAGAGCTTCCATATGGACATTGAAACTGAGACTAAGGGCAGAGCCACTTAATACAACCTGACATCAATGGCGATCGCTGTAAGCAAATGTGTTTTGCAAAAACAGATCACATGTAATCCACACAAAGAAAATAATTACCTCCAATACAGACCAGAAGAAAGAGTGGACAAAACATAGCTAACAGATTAAAGGGGACGGCCTGTAAACAAATCTACAATTATAACACAGACAAACAGGTGGCTTATAAAATGTGACGAATCAGTGTCTGTGCAGATATACAAATATATAACCATACAAATCTGATGGAACATTGTAAAAGCATGTACACGAAGAGCGTGTCAGTCCCACCTGTTGCACATCTGGTAGAAATGACTGAACAAATTAAAAAGGCAATCTTGGTTCTGTCTAAATTGTCTTGGTTTGGTAATTGTCTGGATTCTGTCTTGGTTCTGTCTAAATTCTGGCTTCCAGAATATAATAGCAGTTAATTTGGCTTGTTATACCTGGTTGTATTTTTATTAGGAGATTTGAGTATTAGGGAATTGAGTTCACTAAAAGCATCCCCTTTGATTGCTTCTCTTTTGTTTCTTTACCCAAAACGAAAGAATTCCCAGCGAAGGCCATTGCATGACACGCATCTATATTCATAACGAATATCAACAACGTTTTCCTGATGAACACCATCTGCGAGTTGCAACAGTAGTGCAGAGGTCCAACAAGTGCCAGATCTTCATTCACACAAATAGCATCCGGTTACACAGCATGTTCGCAACATGTCTACTAATGTGTCACACAAGTTTTACTTAGAAAATGTATCTGACTCATCCATAGTACGTGCCAAAGGAGTCATTAGAGGGTTTTTGAGCAGCCGAGGAGAAATGCTCGTCGCAACCCAGGGTCTTATCCAGTGAACATTCTGTGAGCACTTTACCTCACATGTAGCAACAACGTGACACTCATATTTTTTTGATGTGTTTTCTTCCCCACATTGGCATAAATATAAACAAAACATTGTTACCAAATTTGAATCGATAACAATCAAGACCACACAAATAGATAAGTCAGAAATCAGGTAGCCTGATGCTAGTGTTGAATTTATAGGTAAACAAATGCACAGCCGAAGAGTTTTGCAGTTCTCCCTTAAGACAGGGAACAGATTTATGTGCAAAGATGCATGTTTCATATTAATTTCAGAAAAAAGCCCAGCTGGAGTCTTTTGAGGAAAAACAATTATTAAACACATACATTTGAATTAATATGCAGGCCTTGCAGAAAACAGCAGTGTTAGCTGCAAAAACAGATGAGATACAAGTCCTGCGGAAATTCAGCTGAGGCCTGAGTCAACAGAGTCACTATAAAAACAATACAATTTTCAGTTGAGTCAGTTTACACGAACATGGTATTGGGGTATAATGGTGTAAACTCTAGTAAGGTTCACATATAATGAACATAATCTGTCTTAACTTGTGGAACTGAACTGCTTTTGCAATTTGCATCTGCAACACACACATTACTGCATTTCCCATAGCTGCAGGTCAATTAATACATTTGCATTGATGGGCCTCACATTGCACGACAATTGTGTACATTCAGGTACAAAGACAAATAGACAAATATGGTTAAAAACAGTCCATTATATTTGGCTCCATTTTGTTCTACTTGTTTTGATTTTAAAAAATTGGCTTATTTAAATGTCTCATAAGAAATTTAAAATTCAGTCAGATGAACCTGAAAAATGTCAGATGAACCTGAAAAGCTAACTATACATGGATTCCTTAAGACTGATCAGTTAAAAAGCAGTGTTGGCAACCCAGCAACTAGTTAAGTTTAAAAATATGTTTTGCAAATCCCTTGCTTAAAGGCTTTATGAGACATTCAATATACTATGGTGTCCCGTAACCTTAAATGGCTCAAACTCTGGGAGACCCTGCTCATCTCAGGATTAATGTCCAGAGACAAGGACAAAATCCAGATGTAAGCATCAACAAACATATGCTGAAGATCCCATGTGTTTCTTTGGTTGCCCATCCATGTTTTCAATGTATTCTGCAGCTCTCCCCTGATGAATGATATACATGCATAAACATACCATCTGTTTTTGTGTCTGTATCTCTGACTGCAACCCTCAGGATAACAGGGAAAGATGTCTGTGTTTTATCAGTCAGTATATAAACTAATCGTTCTCCATCATGTCCATACACTGATATTTTTCATTCGTGGAAGTCTTGCACTTGTAAAAGACTATAAAAATCCACTTTGCTATAGTACTGCACAAGCAAACATCAGACTGTGAAGCAGCTTTATCATTGGTTGAAACTGCTGAATGAATACACCCTTCAAAGAACAAGTCTGAACAAAGCATCTAAGTTGTGAATGAACTGGCATGAACGAACTGAACGAACCAAGCAACTTGTTTGGTCTGTTTGTGAATGAATGAATGCAGCATCTAATTCATAAAAGATAAACTGAGATTACACTAATGCCTTGTTTTAAAAACCTTGTGTGCTGTACTTAATTATACTTCCTAAGGCAACATGTTTTTGCCAAATTCTAGGATTGCATGTAACTTTTTAGAGGTCAATTTAATAATGAACTAAACTGTATTCTAAAGTGTGAGGAATGTTGATTATAAAAAATATGAAAAGGAGCAATTCTAACCAAAATGTAGGCATGTCTAAAATATACATCCACTCACATCAGCTATATTGAAGTCAGTTCTGTATCTGGCAGGCTTTTAATGGGAACGCCAAGTTGTCACATGTGTAGAATACTGCAAATCAGTCACTTATGAGGTTACGTTTAAGTTCGTATTCCACCCTAAAAGACAGCTGCCTGTGTAGTAGTCCTGTGCCTGGGTAGTAGTCAGCAAGGCAGCTCCCAGGTTTTGGAGGAGAGCTAAATTGTGGTCTTTTTCTGATTTGATCATTGTAGACAGCTCATTTGTATGATATATTTTATCATTTTTTACCACTGTGCAATCACAGAATAGTACAACTGTGTTTCAGCTAAGACTCTTGGTAAAGAATGTGGTGTCAGATGTTTTTGTTTGTATGTGTCTGGCAGTCCAGTTCATAGGGTGTTAATTGAGTGTAGATGATGTATAGCTGTCCTATGGCTTGCTTGAGACAACAAAGCATCCATCATTAGTAAGGTTGATACCGCTCTAAAAATCGGCCAATTAGAGGAAAGCATTCAGCCTTAGTTTTTCCGTAGACACCACAAACAGAGTAACAAATAAGGCTGCCAGGTACCTCATCTGTCCTGGTGAAGACAATTTTCAAAACAGAAAATGAGAATAAGAGGAAATGAGGGATTGTGTATATGAAAAAAATTAGAGGGATAAACAATACCCGCCAAGAAGTCACTGCAATCTTTTCCTTTAGCCACACAGACAGAACAGTTTAATGGACCTTATTTATGGCGTGAATTGACAAGCATGCTTTCTGGTTCCCCACAAAAGCATAGCTTATCATTATTTATTCTTGTCTTACTTGTTGCTCGGTAGATGTTTGAATGTACGTTTCCACCAAAACAGTTGTCACTTTACACCTGGACTATCTGCAAATACTGACCTAATTATGCTGTATATGTCACATGATGCATCAAGAGTTTGTCTACTGAAGGCCAAGGTGGGTGTAAGCACCACGGTTTGCTTTCTGGTTTGCTAGACAAGATCTGTGCATAAGAAATCAGTCATCTGCACAAATTCTCAGTTATAACAAGACTGATCTAGTTCTTGTAAGTTGAACAAATCTCAACACATTTCATCCTAATGTTCTGAAAGACCGCAGTATGGGACATTTAGGTCTCGGATGTAATTATGATTCAAATTTTGATAATATTCAGAATATGGTCATATATGGTAAACCTACAAACCTGATTGCAATAACCCAATTAATCCAACATTCAGGTTTCTAGAAATCCTAAACATTATAGATTTTGGGTCACGCAAATTTCTTATTTGGAAGATGAGACACAAGGGAATTACTACTTTTTCCTTAGGAGAACTATATGACAGCAGGAGACCAGAACAAGTCTCCATTTGGTCTTCTTGTAACCTTCTTGCTGTCTAGGAGAAACAATCAAGATATTACAGGGATTTCACTTGTGGTTTTTCTTCCCTTCTTGTACATTCTCAAAGAGGCATTTCATTACCCACCACAAACACACACTCTTAGTATGCAGCTCTAACCATCACATTCATATTCACATTCATCACAGCTCTAACCTCCAACACAACCCAACGAGGAAGAGGCCATCAATCCACATTACAGTGATGAGGCTGCTGCCTTTTCAACCCTTTCAAGGACACAATAAATGACTAGCCAAGCATTTGTTCACCTCACACCATTTAATACACCCATGTCCAAAATAGATTAACCAAACACATAAAAATAAACCTAAGCTTTAACCACTAAAGATGAGCTCAAGCAGGTGCACAAAGTATCTGTGGCAACAAATATATCTCTTCACATAAACTAGCTTCTCGAATGACTATGAGGCATTGAATAATGGAATATATTTTAAGGGACACAGCATTTTTAGTGAGCCAGAGCTTTTCTTTCACTGCACTGCACATGCCGTACTTAGTCCCAGAGGCCTTAACATCGAATCAAGGGATGAAAATAAAACAGAAGGATGATCCATCATCCCTACAGTACATAATGAAATGCCACAGCAGGGCTTACAGAAGGCTAATACATGAAAATGGGCAGCAGTCCTCATCAGAAATAAAACTGTCATACACAT
Organism: Chromobotia macracanthus; assembly: GCA_036877525.1. Lineage (NCBI taxonomy): Eukaryota > Metazoa > Chordata > Actinopteri > Cypriniformes > Botiidae > Chromobotia > Chromobotia macracanthus. The sequence goes on along the minus strand of JAZGTH010000033.1, from coordinate 5,663,337 downwards.
CCACCCCATTGCCTTATGAGGAACCATAAACCAGGTCTCTGCTTTAGAGGGAGATTATCTTTTGCCTAAACAGACCTTGTTGAGGCTCAGTGATCCTCAGAGCTGGATTAGTGGGGAGTCATTCCTTCTAGAGCCATATTGGGAGATTTTCTGTGCATGCTTCTGAATCAAAGGCCAAAGGTAAAGATTGCTGCTAATGCTAATTAGTTCAGCAATCATCATTGTAACTTTGAGATGGTCCCAGCACTTTGTTGGAAGCAAACCAAGGAGCTTAACAACCAAGAAGACACAATTTTCACGGCTGTTTTGATGTAATATTAACTGCGTTCAGACTCAAAATGCAGCTGAAAAGCCAAAACATAGCAGAGTCATATGGTTAATATCACTCCTCGCTCTCGCTAGGTTAGGAATGTTTTGGGAGATTTGAGCTGTGCTCTCTATCCTTTACTTTCTCCATTTCCTAGAAACCAGCCGTGAAATGGTATTCATCAGCTATGCTGTGAGTGGAGGTCTGTTGGGACAGAAGCTCCAACCAAAATGAACGTATCACTAACTGGGATAAAGCAGGAGGGCATGTCAATCACATGATGGCCAATGGGGAATCAGCATGTCTTCTGCAACAACATCCATTAATAACAACTCTAACACTTCATCATCTTTATTATTTTTAGCATTTTACGTTGATGTTCAGAACAGCTGGAGGTCTGAATTCAAGGTATGCAAAATTTAAACAACAAATTCATCTGGATGCACTCATCAACACTTCTGAAAATGTAGGGGTTTATTTTGCAGTTGCTGTCCCGGTGTCCTCGATAGGCCTAGCTTAACTAGAAGGTTTTTCTGGTCAACCAGATTCACCACAATGACCATACTGATCATCGGTAGGGCAGCAAAGCTATAATGGTCCACCTGTTAGACCAGCAACAAACCAACTACCAGCCTGGACACTCAAACTCACTATAAGCTGTTTCGAAAATCAGACTGTGTAGATGTCAGACTGTGTAGAGGATAACAGTCTCAACAATTTTTATTGGAAAAAATTGTTTTCTAGTAGGTAAAAGATGTGGTTTGGTGCCGATGATGTTGTTTGTCTGGACCCAAGCAAAACTCTAAAACACAAACACATAAGCACATGTTCTTCCACCCATTCCAGGCCAAACCACGGTCCAAACTTTAATTTCACTAATATCATATCAGTCAAAATCTTCCTGTCACTCTCTCTCTCTCTTTCTCCCTGCATCCTGACAGAGGCGTGGTGGTCTCTTTAAGGCGCACAAACACGTTTTGTCTCCTACGAGAACACGTGAGGTCATCCTCCCTCCACGTGCCGTCAATCACGACCAAACCTGTGACTACAGAACACTACACTTCTGGGTCAAACCAGATTCCTTGGAAAATGGATGATTAAAAATAAATAGCATCTGGTGTTTTCTTTTTCCTTCCTTTTCTATTTTACCACTCTTGTTCTAATATTAGCCAAGATCTTGGGTCTGTAACTGAGAGTAGAGAAATGCACTGACAGATCAGCAAGGGCAAAGAAGGGTTGAGCTGACAGCCTGAGGCAAACCACTTTGACAATGAGGTAAACACCCTTTACAAGCCCAAATAACTGTAATACCTCCATTCACCCCCCACCACACTGGCCCTTGCTTAGAATCCTCTTGTACATTACATCATAGTCAATACATTGTGTTTTATCTCACTGTTTGTATCAGCGTGTGCTATGAGCATCTCATCACACTCAGCCCCATCTGATTCCATGTTTGGAGACATCAAATAGCATTTGGCCTTTGCTTCCATTTCATGAACATGAAATGTAGGATGGGGTTAAAGTGCATGGCAATATGGGTTGTCAAACATGCAGCTTACATGCATTGCTTATTCTCTATTGTAGAGATGAGACAACAAAGCAAAGATGGGCAAAAAAGAGAGAACAAAAACAGAGACGATAAAACCCTAAAGGCTCAGCAAGAGATTGCCTTTCCATTCCCAAGCCCAGTGATCCACGAATCTCGGCATTTAGGTCATTAATAGCTACAAAGCATTTGAACACCATTTTGAAATGCATCCAAATAAATGCACAAACTCAGATGTATGCACACAAAAATCCTAAATCTTGGGAGAGGACTGGTTCTTAGCCCAGACCTTGACCCCCTACTGAGCAACCAAAACAAACACAGGGATCGTTGGCTAGGAGGACTAAATGACTCAGCTATGTAGTGGACCTGCATTCACAAACCTCGTTTATGCTTGTTGCATTCATAAGTGTATTGTTCGAACATTTTTGACAAAAGCATAGAACTTTTAGCTTTATTCTTCTGTAGCACTTCTGTGCCTCAAAACAGTTTGATATACAGGCACTTCTGCTTGGCCAACTTCCCTCAAATTTGTCAGATGAGATTGGAAAAGTGTGTGTGCTGACAAAAACTGGGCTGCACAAGGCTGTAAGTAATGGATCCTTACGGAGGCATCACTACAAGCATCATAACAACTTCTGGCGCACACAACTACCTACCTACTTCTTTCTAGTGTTATTTCATCCTGCCATTGATGGCAACAAACTGTAACTGGGAATAGAGAAAAAGACAGTAAGAGAGAGAGAGATATAGAGAGAGATAGAGGGAGAGAATGAGATTTTGCCTTTCCAGCAAAAACTTTTGAGTTCACATGATGAGAAAAGATTACCTGGGCAGCTTTAAAGAAGAGCATACAGACCACTGTTATGTACCACAAATTTAAAATAAGTGACAACCTATTTGTTTGAAAGTTATTGTTTTTAAGGTTTTGTTTGGTGTCAGTAATGGTGCAGAAATTAGATACTACACTTTTAAAACAAACTCAAGTTTGGAGCAAGCAGTTTAAGAATACGGCTTACTATTCTAATCTATGATAATTCATTTAAATTGTAAATATCTGCACAGATGTTACTAATGTAAAACAATCCAAGGCATGTCAGACAAAGATGTCTTGTGATTCTTTAATAGAAGGTCCAGATTGAAAAAAAAAGTTTCAAAACACCATTAACAGAGCCACAATACAGACAGAAAATCTTACTCCACCACTAAGTAGCTAAAATGTGTGTCAACACAAATCCCTCATCACCATCAGAGGCCAGTGATTTTGCACGTTTGACTGTAAAGTGTGACGCTAATGGGTCACTTACCATCATGGATTGAGATCACAAAGACATATGATAGCCAGAAATTCCCAGAACACAGTGCAGATTCTGAAAAAGAGACATGCAAGTTCAGGAAAGGCTGAAAAGAGAAAAGCTAAAGAAAACACTGAATTAACTTAAGTACAGGTGTGAACAAACAGGCAAAAACATGTTGTCAGCTGTTTTCTTAAACCTTTTGGCCAGTACAGACCCCAAAAGTATGTTCCATGTAAACCAGCAATCCAGGAAGGAGAACCCAGAGCTTTGTACTTACAATCAGACATCCAGTATTTACTGTTAAACAACCTATTAGCTTAATTAGGGTACAGTTCGTTCTTCAAAAATGATCTCCAAAACCTTTTGGTTGTGGAAATCTGGGGAGCAAGAAATGATTTTGAAATTCAAAATGGAGAAGTTCTGCTTTTTGTAAATTGAATTCATGACTTTATAAATCAACTTGTTTTGTGTTTGCCTGTTGTCTGTACAGGAAACAAACAAACGTCTTTGAGAAATTGTTGGTCGAATGCAATATTTCTTCAGCTGTACCCTGTAGCAGAATGTGTGCGCCCTCATTCTGCAGGTCAAATTATTACGTCTCAGCAACCTTGTTGCAAATAGATTTGAGTATGGTCAAGGTCCCGTTTAAGCATTCACAATCCCACACATACGACTGAACAGGTCAGAGACGTTCAGAAGATGACCATGAAGTCACTGTCTACAGAGGAAGAGAAAACGCCTTAGTCTGTGTGGAAAACGAACTATAAACAGTGAATTATGAGTGATGCAGAACAGTCTTATTCACACCACTAAAGTACAGGACGGAGCTGAATTGGACCCGTGGCTCTATGAAAACAGAAAACAACCAATGTCCTCTAGCACCTGCTCCAAAACCTCACCATTTGCTAATAAAAACTGAATGTGGGTTTCCCTGGTATAGAGCAAGCAAAGTTTGCTTTTGTTAATTATCAAAGCCTGTAAACCTGCAATATTAGGGGGTCTTACCATTGGTTTGAAATTACAAAGCCCATTTTATAGTCACATGCTAACTAGCTTGATAGTTAGATAACAGGTTACAGCACAAAGCTTCCAGTGAGGTTAACAACAACGTTTTAAAGAATTAAAGGGGTCAAAACCTATCCACTTTATATAAAAATGATTTAAAAAAACCCAAACACTAACCCTTGATGGTGACATTAATAACATATTTCAAGTCATGAATCAAAGGATAAACCACCTTTTAGCGGTATTAGCCTTTATTTATACATTTGTACTTGTAAATGGCTCCATCTGGTGAGTGAAACAAGAATTTATGACTTGGTTTGCGTTCACAAACAATAATATAACGGACATTGAACAGACATTTAACACATTTAATACCACGAACAGACATTTAACACATTAAATACCCATTTATATTGTTTAAAGAAACGATATAAACACCTTTTATATCACACAAACGTGCAACGATTTGCAAACTGCAAATCACGACAGTCACGACAACTCAATTTGACGAATTATGAACATGCCAGAAACATCCACAACTCTTATGAGGCAGAAATTATTACTGTATAATACTCTATAATTATTATTATTATAAACTTATATCTGAGGTAACTTACTGTATGTAAGGGCCTGTAAACGCTGACGCGTCCTGCCGCCTTGAAAACTGTTTTCCCGCCTTTGGAGAAAAGGTTGAGCTTTCTCACAAAAGTTTACAAAATGCGTATAAGAGTTTAAAATACTTTATTTTTGCATTTAGTCATTTACCAAAAAAATACGAAAACCATTGCACTGCACACACAGCTGACCTATGAATCATTTAATATAATGAAAAGTAACCTTTTTTATATAACCTTGGTTGTCCAATTATGTTTTGGGTCTGAAACCAGGAAACAGGTTGGATTTGTGTCATGTCAATGTAAATATATTAATCAGGTGGCCTACAGCTAATCTACAGCTGGTTAGTAGTTTACATTTTAACCAGATGTAAACAATCCACCATTACTTGAGAGGGAAATAAAACATTTTCATTCAAGCTTCAGTATATATTCCCAGTAAACAGTCCCATTATTCCCAGTTCTTTATTAAAACAAACAACAAAAATGATCAAAAACAATTACACTAAATATTTTTCCTGAGACACACACACAAAAAAACACTTGCTTCTGCACATCTGCATAGCATCCATCTTCCATAATTCAGCCATAGCTGGTATCTTCCTTCTCACTGCCTATTAAATGAGCCTGGGTCTTGCTCAGACATTCATTTTATGTTGTTATCCCTTGGTTTGTTTGCATTTAGTTTTACAGTTACACTTTATTGAGTTTGAGGCACAAAAACAAACATATTTTTAAATTTAAAGTTAATGCATGTATGTTTAGAAAAAACTTGATACGTTAAAACAACTATTGATACGTTAATTACCATTGATGACCTGTGGCGGACTGATAAAGTTAGGATTAGTGGGTGTGTAGGTTTCTCTGCTTTCTGGTGCCTTAACTTTCCATAAAAAGAATTTTTTCCTGTGAAGGCCAATGTTTTGAACTGGAGCATTCAAAGCGTTGAGTACAGCTGGATTCGAGTTTAATAAAGATCTCAGAGTAAACAAAAGGAATATTTGAATGCCCTTTGGGAATAAAAAGAGAAAATATCTAATGAATACAGAAACATTGCAGATTTAATTTACAGTCCATAAAGTTCATTATAATTCATCTTAGGTCTTCTTCTGTGAATATTTTTCCATGAATGCCTTCAGAATTGTCAAAATATGTAAAAGACTCAATAAATGTCTTAATAAATGGGGAGGATACTTCTTTTTGTTACCCACAGTATTAATCAATGGCCACTTTAATTATTATTTAATGTTTAATGATAATGTTATCCAGTATATGAGAACATCTTTTTGGTATGATCTTTATACTTGATACTGCTATAAGATGCGTATACTTATACTTATACTTAATGATGGGCTGTGAGGGTACAACACATAAGGCAAACAAGGTTGAGAAACACTTCATTATCTCACCTGTGTTGTGTTGCAGACACAGAAAACTATACTCAGGATGAGGCTGAGTGTTTCTTCATGATTGAAGAGTAAAATGTAGCCAGTGACCCAGGACAGACTAAGCATCACAGCAAGAGAAAAACTACTCAAAATCTTCTTCTTTAGAGGAGTTGTCCGTGATCTAAGCAACAACAGTGTTATTGGCAGAACATACGCTTATAAATTATTGATTGACATAAACAAGATTGAACTTATTATTATTGAACTGATATTAATTCTGACAGTATTACTCTAAAAGTGAATATACCTGTTTAAATTGGGGTTGGTCTTGCAGATGTTGTGGGAGAAGTGTAGCAACATTGCCATGTTGGAGATCAGCATGATCATCACAGGAAGCAGGAATCCCCAGAACATTGGCTTCCTGATGTCAAACTGTTGTTCATAGTCCAAGAAAGCCAGCCAGCAACTTCAGAAAAGTGTGACAATTGAACTTGTAAATCCATGAGAACAATGTTACAATGTTAAAGAATTAAACCATTTGTGTTAAAACACTGTGGTGTCCATAACATAGTACTAGTGTCAACACAGAACCAAAAGAATTTCATTTGTGAAAACCCCAATATTTGGTACTCACAACTCTTCTTGTCGATAACCTATAGGTTCTGCTACTTTGTAGGTGGAACCCAATGTGATACCAACAATGACAGCAGGAAACCCTGGGACAAAAAATGCTTCATGTGCACTCAGCAATATTATTATATATATTGGAACTATTAGAATTCTTCTAAACAAACACTATTTAATAATAAAACATTTAATAGTCAGTCATATTGTATAATATATGGTTTTACAAAAATTGATGCTTTATGCACTTTCAATTTCTCCTACCCCAGCCAACTGCTAAGGACATCTTCGGAAACCATGGAGGTGATCCAGAAATTGTGGTTTTGAAGAGGAGAAACACATTAATTCCATACAAGGTATTCCAGGTAAATGTGGCCAATAAGAAGTAGTGAATTAAGGCTGTAAATACTGTGCAGAGACCCTCATCTGAGTACTGATGGTAATCTGACATAGGAACTGTTTTTTCTTCAGAAATTGGCTCTTTGGCATGTTTGACAGGGTTGTTTATGCCAAAGATGAAAAGAAGGTAGAAAATCGTCATGCTTAAGCAGATGTTCACCAAAAGCAGAGTAGGGCTGCATCCTCTTGACTTCCTGCAGCAAAGAGTGTATGAATAAATAAAAACTGCAGGACTATTGGAAGAAGGTGCCACACTTATCTTAACAACAATTGCTGAGAGCTATAAAACAGCCCTGACTGCCAGAAGCTGTCAGAAGTCTTAGCTGTTTTTACCTGGTCACAACTTGGTAAATTGCTGTGACAGTCAGACCCACTATAGACAGAGAACAGCCGGCAATGCTGATCCAATGTAATGCTGCAGAATACTGATAGTTTATATTGAAAGTCTGCAAAAAGGACATTAGATATTTATCTGCCTAATTTAAACTGATAGTTCTGGATTATAAGGATTCATAAATCACAGCACTAAAGACTTTACCTTCATAATTAATTTTATCATCTAGCTGTAAATGTATCTTACCATCAGGATGGCAAAGTTCAAATTTGTAGGTGTTTTAGATTTACAACTGCATAGTGCATGATCTGAGAAGCTGTTTGTTTTAGTGCAGCCGTCTGTACTCCAGTCCTTTTTGTCGTAATTCCAAAACACGCATGCAAATTTGTGGAGGGACAGCTTCGAACCGCTCTGAAAGGGTCAACAGTGTGTTACAAACAGGATTTTCTGCATCAATCCTTTAGGGACATTGCAGAAATCAATATCCAAAAAGAAATTCACTTCAACAGTGTAACCAATCTGTGATACCCAACTGAACCACACAGCCTACTGATGCTTTAAAAGTTTTGAAATGAGATTTACAATATATATTTCATCCAGCATTGTTTTTAAGCCGTGATTATTTTACATTCATATATTTTCTTTCTATTACCACAGTTTTAATTGGGTGGACCAGCTGTAAATGGCACTTGTGTGGTCCCTACACAGAAAATGATTGAGGAAAATGATATTATTTTATACAAAAAGACACTCCTCACCGATGCAGTGACTGCAAAATTAAACTCCGTGTTTAATTGATTGTCTTTCAAGTTAGCAGAAATCACTTTTCTCTTTGTATTCAAAGACGACTTAAAGATTTTTGACTGAAAGAACTGGTCGTTATCATAGAGAACAAACCCAACATCTTTTTCAAATCCTAAAGAGAGAGAGAAAAAAATTTGCCACTGTAACTTTAACCTGTTTGCTAATCGTGGTACCAAAGATTATTCGTATTATTAAGATGTCACAGTTCTATTACTATGAATGGGGGGGAAGTGCACTCAATATGTCAGTTCCAGCAAATGAAATCCCGCTTTCTAGCAGAAAGAGCTAATTGTCAGTCTTAAACACTAATGTTTCTTTGGGTAGGGGAGGTACCCCCTTTCTTTTTGCCAGACTTTTTGCATGCGCAGTAGCTGAAACGACTTGGGAAAATAGTTTTTTAGCACAATTTGAGAGAAAGTTTAAGTTTATGAAAGAAAGTTTATGGTATCATTCATGTCAGGTTTAATAGTTGTTTGGAAATATATCGCTTTATTGTGACCTTAGCCAAAGATTTTAGGGATATATTGGTCTTCCCCCATACAAGTTGATAGGACTTGGTCTTGTTTAACTAAAATAGCTGCCCTGAGGCGTTGCAGATATGGCCGTCAATAACAGTGACTTTCCCTAAAGTGACTTTGATGATACTAATGTAACATGCTCTGTAAGTGAAAGAAAAAAAACGGGCCTTTATTACTATAACTTACTATTACTGTACTTTCAATAACAATCGCATGTACAATATTTATTAAATACACAGAATATAGATCTACCTTGAGTGAAGGTGATATTCATCTGCAGGTCAACATCATTTTTTTGTGAATGCAGAGTCTCAGGCACATTCTGGCTTGAACTCAGTTTTATTCTGTTAGGTAAAAAGGTATTATTCTGCCCTGTAGATATCAAGATATATTTAAAATAATTTTAGGAGCACACTAAATGTACAGACAAATATGTAAAAATGTAAAACTGTTGTGTCTGTACCTGTAGCACACATAAAAAATTATTTCATGCTCACGTGTAAACATCATACGTTAACATCACTTCAGAGTTATAAAATTAAAATTACAAAAGCATTTATTGTCTCCTGGGTTTAAAGATATTTAGATAGATATACAGATCGCATCATTTATTTTTTTCTATTACATATTTTACATATTTGAAGAAGTAATTACAGTTAGTTTTCGAACAGTAGTGTACTTGCCTTTAAATAAGGTTAACTGTACTTGTTGCCCCTGAGTTGTCCCCTTGATGGACTGCACTGCTAAATTTGGCTGCACTAGCATATTATCTGTGTCCTTGTGCAATGATAATTTCTGCAATGTTTGCGTTAATCTACACAAACACAATCCACAATCAGACAGTATACATGCAGACATAATGCTGGCATTGTGCTTGTGAGTTCATATGTAAGATGTTAGGGGCAGTACATAGAGATGGGAATCATAAACATATATCTGATTCTAGTTCCTTTATGATTTAATGAACTATTCTAAGTGCTTCTGAAGAAATTATTGATTTAAACTATCTATAATAACATTTATATACATAACGTTTACATAAAGTAATACATAAAATAACTTCTGTCGCTAATGTTTATCTTTACACATTGTCACATGAACAACCAGTTATTATACTAATTCTCACAAAAATGACATAAAACAATGTTTTGTTTGCTACCCATTTGGTCAGAATTTGGTAATTCTGACCAATTAAAACAAATGATTCTTGTTATTCAGTAATCAAACTACACTGGCCATGTTAACTGCATTTAATTCAGATTGCAAGCTCAAAACTCAAAAGCATAATATGTTTGCCATGGCACTGTAATCTGGTACATTATTTTAATACAGTATTCAGTTTATTCTAAATAAAAGCCTGTTTACGATTCCCAACCCTAGCAGTGCAGCATGTGACATTTTGTAATACAATGAAATTTCGTCATGGTCGACATTAGAGAACTTCTCATGACTGGTACTCAGGAGCTGACTGACTGTGGCAACTGCAGACACGGCAATATCCTGCATAACAAACAAGAAGAAACACCTCTGAAATTATATAAATTAAATCTGTAATTTGATAAATGTAATTCTGGGCCTCAGAGAGAGATGGGTGAAACACTTAACCACACATTTACATGGCCATCTATAAAGTCCTATATAATAAAGGATTCATAAAATCAAGGTGCATTAAATATGCTCCACTCATTTACATCCATAACAAAAAATAATAGCAAGTGGGCTCTGGCTATTGTTTAGCATGCAACTGGCGACTTGTTCCAGGACAGACTCAGAGGGATTTTCGTAAAATCTCTCATGAAAAAGACTCCTGTTGGTTTTCTCCAATTTGAAATGCTCTTTTAGTTCAGAGTTTTTAATTCATGGGAATTCGCTTCAAATAGATTACTATATATATAGATTACTCTGTATATAGGGCTAGGATACAATATCTCTATATCAATGTCAAAGAACCCACAAGTTAATAGTGTGTTGACAAACTTTAGCAAAAAGGGCATACTACTAAGCCAGTCAGTGCAGAACAGAAACTGGATGCTGAAAGACTTGTGCAGTTGTATGCAACTATATGATATATGCAGAATCAAAAACTGGGCCTGTGCAGTAGATTATGTAAAGTTCTGTGTATTGTTCCTGGTTTAGTCAAATTAGGTACCTGTTTTATCAGAACTGGCAAATTAGGCAGACACACAACAGATACACTGTATTATAACACAAATACCAGTATGCAAATAAACTCCATAAAAAAATGAATACAGGTAAAGTTTTAAGATGTAAGCAAGTAAAATGTGCCTTGTTAGTTTACAAAAGTGCGTAAAAAATGGACAGATAAACAAACAAAACAAATCTAAATTATTAATGCTATACTGTAAACTTATAGCAATAATATTTGTATAACAAAATTACTTCACTTAATTCTTTTTTAGGGCTTTAATGCACTGGTTTGACGATATAGAATTTAAAAAAATGGCTCATTGTACTTTTTATGGGGTATTTTTTTTTTAAAGTAATACTATAATAATTTACACAACTTAAACAAACAATAATTTTTTTATTGAGTTTTAGGGATAATTTTCCCAAACTCACCCTAGTGTCATTCCAAATCTGTATGACTTTTGAGAAACACAGAAGATAGTTTGAAGTATGTCAGTAACCAAACAATACTGGCAACCATTGACCACCAAGACGTTTCTGTATTGTGATGATTGATAACAATAATTCAAAAACCTTGCCGACAGTGCTCTTACATAATATAAAAATATTTTCTTGTGTTCCAGAAGAAATAAAGTCATTTGATATATATATATATCAAATGACTATATATTTGATATAGGGTCTGAGTAAATTCTCATTTTTGGGGGAACTATCCTCTTTAAGAAACCCCCTTTTTATGACCAATTTCACATCTTAATGTGTTTAAAGCTTAATAAGTACCATTGATTCCAGGGGTTTATCAGGGGAGAGCAAGATGTTGGCTATTTTTACTGCATTTGTGATGTTCTGTGATGTTAGACGTTCTGGAATGGATGTGAGGATCTGTGTACTTGATGCTAAGTCCTTTTTGATTTCAACAGAAGTCCCAGAGACCTTTAAAAAATTATCAAGCCATCAGCTGGAATGTCCTTTTTCTCATAATGTGTAAAAATCTATGCAAAATTTATGAGGTTAAATATTACAATCAGGAATATTGATAGCTTACCTTTTCAGAAATGTTGTCCAGGGTCAAACCGCATTGTAGAGTCTTTGGAGGATTAAATATGCGGGTAATTATGTTACAGAGGGCTGATGCCAGGGGAATCCCAGCTGAAAAAATTTAGAATGATTTAAAGTATATTCATATATGAAGTACTACTTTAATGTGTATCATAAAAACAGCAATTCAAGAGGACAGAGTACCATTTGATGTTCCAGATGGACATAGCTCTCTTGAGGAGGCAAAATGGCCTAGGAATGTTTTTGGAAAGGTGAATTGTTCATTTGTGAGCAGGACCAAAATTGTCTCTTGGCAGAAATTTGCTGTAATAACAAACATGATTGTCCATAACCTTAAGAACTTGGCATCAAACATGTGCATGCATAGTTCACCCAATAATGAAACTTCTGTAATCATTAAATCAGTCTCATTTTACTCCAAACCTGTATGATGTTTTTCTGTATGATGTTTTTCAGAAGATCACAAAATGAAATGTTAGTAAGAGTGTTTACATGGCTCTTAAAAAATACAGTAAAAGTGAATAAAGTTGTGATAAGTTGTTATTGATTGATAATCTTCTGCCCTGACATCTTAAACAAACATTTTTGTGGTTTATTGAAGTAATACAGGTTTGGAAAGACATGAAAGTAAGTAACTATGAAGATTAGAATGTTGGCTGAAGTATCTCTTTAAGTACATGTAAAAAAGAATATAGCTGACACACAAGAATACATTGTAAAAAAAAACTTTGCTGCCCTAAATTTTTAGGTTTAATCAACTTGGCTTTAAACATCATTTCAACTTAACATTTTACATCTTTAACTTAACATCTTGACTGGTATAACCAAAAAATAGATTAAGCAAATTTCCAACTATTTTATAAGTTACATGAACTCTACACCAGTCAAGATTACAAAGAGTAAATTGAAATGACTTGTAAAACCAAACTGATTAAACTTAAAAATTTAAGGCAGCAAAGTTTTTTTTTACAGTGTACATTCTGTCTACAGTGCATGCATGTTTTACATAACCAAGATGTCTGTCGTAGACATGTACTTTACATAGATTTTCACAGTAAATGTCACCAAATCTTATACCAATCTCTAATATAAAAAGTTAATTTTACAAGGCGGAATAAAAATAACAGGCTACATATCATGAAATATTATCAATGGTTTTACAAATGTTGCAGAAAGGTCCGCTCCAGTCATCTTGACAGAGGCATAACCCATTTAAGAGGACTCCATTTTGGCACTCCAGAGTTGTTGTATTTGTGACTGATGAGCTGTTGCGTAATGATATAGATATAGAGCTGACTTTTATATTGTGTTCAAAAATAGCTGTTTACAGAGACAAAAATCATTATTAGTCTCAAAACACAGAAGAAGTTGAAGAAATATGGCATTGTGCTTGTTACTTCTGGATGAAAAGAAATTCTGATAAGTTATTTAATCAGATTTCAGCCTATTTTTATGTACAATTGGTTTAAGACAGTGACTAAACAACCCAGCAATCATACAACCTTCAAAAAATATAATTCTGAGTTCTACAAAACAGAATGTGAGTAAAAGGTGACAAGCGCATATGCATGTTTCACAGTGTATACACAAATATTACATTCACTATTATAAATTTTTGCATTGTTCTTTGTTTACAGTATTCTATAGTGTACCTAGGGTCAGATTAGTGTATTTAATTGTTTCATCCAAACTTTAATAAACACCCAATGACACCCAATGGGTCATTTATAAATACCAAAAACATATGCAAAAACATACAAGTCACGCAAACAGATTAAAGAAAGAATAAAAGATATGAAGGTAAACTAAGAGTAAAGTATCATACTATATTGTGCCTAAAAATACACACCAATACAGAAGAACCAACAAAAACGTAAAAAATACTTTAACTCTAAGAAAATGATTTATAAACAAAAAATATGCATACATAAATATATTATTATCATTATTAACTCATAAAATTAACCTTACCTAGGGTGCAGATCAAGATCAGACAGCGGTCCATTGCGCATAAATTGGATAAGACTAACATGACTGCTGTGAACGGTTTAACACAACCTGTTTATAAAGCACAGTAGTAGGAAGTTCATTAGAGAAGGAAATAGGAATTTTTAAAGACTTCAGGCGTCACACTTCTTTCACACAGCAAAGTCTCTGCTATAGGCTAGTTCAAATCATAAAAGCAGAATCAAAGTGGAGTTAATCTAGATAACTGAATTAAAACCGGCTTTTGCAACATGCAAACTTTATCCTTAATGGATACTGTCATGCCTTATCTTTAATTTTGTTGTTTCAGTATGATTCTGTTTCAACCCAATACCTTTTCAGGGCGCAAGTGATTTAATTACTTATAACTGTGCTGAAAACTGATGAGCTACTCAAACTGCATGCGTGTACCGAAGAGCATACATATAGGCAATTGTGTACATTTATTTCATAAATAAAATGTAGACCTGCTGGAAATATGCAAATATATGAAAACTCATAGTATGCAAATACATACATGAGTTTTCATGAGCTTGATCATGGTTTCTGCTAATACTGTAAAGACTATTTACTTCTGTTATATCTTTTGAAGTAAAACATCCATGTTAGCACTTAACTGCCTGTGTTCTTAAATGCATGAGACTTATCCAAGCTGAATGTAATTATTATTTAATTGAATAATATGTAAATCAGCCTTATGGCTTGTACCCTATATGCCTTTATTTGAGTGTATGTGTGTATTTCCATCCGCAGGAATTGATGAAAAGTCATTACGTGATGACGTACAAAATCTAGTAAACCTTTTTGATTAAAGAATCGGACTGTACATATGCAAGACTGTACAATGTGTACAAAATATGTTGGGATGATTTCATCATGTCACTGTCCCTAGTGAATCCCTGAAAAGCATTAATATCGTGCTTGAGGTAAAGTTTATGAGCAGAAAAACTACCCCCTTTTCTGTGCTGTTTGTCCATGTCTGGTTTTTGTCATTGGTCATCAGAATTTTAATCAACTTGGATTTAGAAAATAATTTGAACTTAATATTTTAAATCCTGACTGGTGTAACTTAAGATAAAATAGATATATAAGTCATATAGATAATATAAGTCATATAAGTCAAATAGATAAAAAGTCAAGCCATTTTCAACTTCTCAAGTTACAGCAACTTCTGTCAAGATTAAAAATAGTAAGTTGAAATTATTTGTGCAGCCAAGCTGATTAAACTTAAAATTTAAGACAAAAATTGTATTGGTTTATACAATAAACAGACCAGAAATTCAATGTTAAAACTAAGCATGACCGCTAGAGGGAGCAAGAACCCCCACAACATGAGTCGCTTTGGATCAAACTTTTCCTCCTTATCCAGAGAAGCCAACCAACAACTGCAACAGGCATAACAGATAAAATGAGTAAATGCTGTGCATTTGAAAATAATGTTCAGAAGAATTTTACTCTATATTTAATAACATTTAAGCTTCTTCATTTATTTTGGGGGAGTTGTGGCCTACTGGTGAGTCGGGCTTGTAATCAGAAGGTTGCTGGTTCGATTCCAGCACTAGCAGGTAGCAACTGAAGTGCCCTTGAGCAAGGCACCCAACTCCCAATTGCTCCTTAGACCCAGCAGTGTGCTGCCTACTGCTCCGGGTGTGTTCACGGCCTGCAGTGTGTTCACTCCTCACCAGTGATGGGTTAAATGCAGAGGTCACATTTTAGGTATGGGTTACCATATGGGACAAATCTTCACTTTCATTCATTTGACTTTCATTTTTTTAAATAGTGTAAAGTAAATGTGAGATGTTTTGCTTACGGCTAAATGATCTGTCACAGTGTCATTGGCTAAATGATTCTTACAATTGATCTTGGCAATAGCCAAATGGGTCTTTATAGCTGTAGGTGGTGTCTAGTGAGATGGCAACAATTAGAGCAGGAAGGCCTAAGACATGACAAACAAGATATAATGGTGCATACGCAACTGTGAACTGAACTTGTACAGACGCCTACAGGCATGGATGTAGCGCCATGCAAAGGCAAACATTTTCAGTGAACCAAAGTTACTGTAGAATAGAGCTATTCACAGTTATTCATTATTAGTTCGTTATGCAAACAAAAGTGTCCAATAATATGGAGGACATCAAAATAAAGGGAATAGTAACAGGCCAATCAGTAAACCTGTTTGAAAACAAATATTTTTACCATTTCATTTTGCAAAGCAGAAATTGCACACTTTAGCTTTAAATCTACATACCCCAGCCAGCTGTTATGGCAAAGGCACGAAAACCTGGGGTCGGACCCTTTACGGCATTTTTAATGAGGAAGAGCACATGAACTGCGTGCATAATGTTCCAGGTAAACATGGCAAGCAGGAAATATTGGAGCAAACCACTCATTAATCATTCAAAATAATGAATTTGCAAATTGAGTTTTGTAAAAGCATGTCACACATCATTTTCTTATTCAAAGCGAGTCTTTGTATCACAAGCAAATGACCATCAGTGCATTTACGCACTTCTACATATACACCACTGAATATCATGCAAACAACTCATATCTACACTTAACCAATAACCTAATATTAATATGCATCAGTGCTTCCTGGCAGAGATCACTGAGCAACTAAAGGGGTTTTAAAGTGGTGAGACCAACAGATATTCTTTAAGGCTGGTTCACACTACTCTGGCATTATAGACAATTAATTGTTGGATTTAGAATGCTGGTACAGTTCACACAGCTTCAACAAACACCACCAGGCTAACACACTAATCCGACAACACCCAATACAGGTATAAGCCTATAGTCTGTGCTTTTAGTTCGCACAGGAATGTACCACAACCTTTAGTTAATAATCTGCTCAACATATAAAACAGCCGTAGGTTTATTTGTTTACTTGTTAATATCCCAGTGGAAGCACAAAGCACATTGTTATAGGTGTAAAATAAATTCATTGTAACCAATCGATTGTATTTACTAACAAAAGAGCAGAATATCTTGCACACTATTTTTCTACATTGATGAGTGTGGGTCTAACACCCCCAGTTAAGCATCACTGAAGATACAGTATATTACAATAGATTACAATGCCAGCAGGTGACATCTAAGCCTTGAAGCAAAAGTTTCACATTACTGAGGTCTTGCTCTGGGCTCAGAGCCATTAAATAAGTCAATGTGAGAAGGGATTTTTTTTTAAGCTGAACATCTTGGTTCTAGTCTCCTTTTAGGTTCAAAACAAAGAGCTTTAAAAAAGAGGATAAAGACACAAACAAACAGATGACAAGTCACTATTATTTTCCATCAGGCTCTTATTTCTTCTTTTTCTCTTGTGTGTTGGTGAACCAGGAATCCAGCAGCTTTTTGCTGTAGTAGATCTGCCAGCCATGTACTTGAACTGCAATAACCATGACTAAGTACATTACAGACACGGCTGAGAAGCCAAAGATGAACCTATAAGCTTTGCCATGGCGATAAAGCTGTTGAGCTATAGGGAACATCTCCATTGCTCCATAAAGAATAGGAGCGACACTGAAAAGCCCAGCACTGATCATTGAGATGACTAGGTAGCTGATGTTGTTTTTAGGCAGAGCCATGAAGCTAAAGACCGTAGGTATGATGCTCAGGAGATAAATGTATTCCCATTGGTACGGAGAGGCCACCACCTTATGCGACACTAGGTTCAGCTGGCTTACCACCACCTGCGCTGCTACAAGCAGCCAGAGTGCCGCCTGAGCGATGTTCAGTTTCTTGATCTCCGACTTCAATGCCACACTTGGGGGGACAAAAGAAGGGTCAGTCTCATGAGATCACAGAGAGAAAGAATGAGATCAACGCGCACATACATACACAGAAAAAGTTCAAAGAATCACCTGAAGTACCCAGTAAATACATGCTTCAATTATTACGAATTATTACTAAATTATTACAACTTGTTTTTTATTTACAACACACACGTACCTCATCTGATAATGTGGCGCCACTCGCTCGCGATGCTGATAGTCGCCTCCATCAGTTCCTGCAGCTCGCGGTCCTGATCGTGATGCCATGGCAACCCACCACCTTCAACAACCTGAGGTAAAACTTTACTCGTTAAACTACACCGTATTTCGTCGATATAAACACCCACCAATACACCAGACAGAATTAAACACATGCATGCGTTAAACCGCGATTTTACCGTGTTACAAACCGCGGTAAAATCGTTAACAAGCGCATGAATAACGTGCGTTTGTATTTACACGTTCATCTACGGAGACTACAAGTTTACACAGAAACGTGTTAAAATGGCAATTTCAGAGCATTTTTGCAGAAATACATCCGTTTAAAACACGAACACCGATGAAGGCACAACTAAAAGTGTCAATAACAACAAACGTATCGTTTACGCATTGACTTGAACAGACTAAAGATCGAGACTATACCAAACATATAGACCAGATCATAAACTTCAAAAACTTAGTTAAACTTGTAGTTTTCTTTCATTAGTTCATGACCTTGTCCTGGGCTATCAAACAACTTGTCACGTATAAGATTTAATTGCAGGGTTTCACTAATATCCATGTATTTTATTTCTTATTTTATATTTTATTTTATTAAGATCCGTATCATGACAACTTCTACAGCTTTTGCTGTAGGTTTTGTCTCCTAACAACGGTATGATTTATAAATGAAGCTATTTCAACTTCTTTTACAATCAGGCATTATCTTAACAAACAATGAGAAACACCTTGCTATATGTCAAACAAATAAAACACCCACACTTAAACATACCTTATTTTAACATGAAGCAGTCAACAACTTATACATACGGTGGAAATGTGAGCGAAAGTAGCTTTATTCGACGTGTGCATTGTTTTCGACGTTAGACTTCACTACCGCCCTCACTGGTGTGGAAAGGAAACGATATTTAGTTTGCTAAGTTCACAGTTAAGCAGACAGTTAGCATTGTCTGCTAAAGCAATGCCAGTTATGTTAAACAAGAATAATGTCTTGATTCTATACACACACTAGACTAGATACTTACTAAAATAGCTTTTCATTATGTACATCACCCTAGTGTCTGGTCAGGTTTATAGTACCCAAATGTTCAAAAATGATAAATCATGGAGGTGATCAGTATTCTTTATTTGTTTAAAATTCCTCAAATACAAATGCACACAATTTGATTAACATTATTCTATATTTGACAGTTTAGCACCATTGTGAGAAATTATCATACAAATCCTTCTTTTTGTGCACCATCATCTCTTTGCACATACACAAATGTAGCCATTCAGTAGTAAAACTAAAAATAAATTACTGAAAAGTTCCCAACATCTATGAAATCTTTATTGTAACTTAGAATGTGTGCTTGATCAAGATGGACCCTTCAACTTGAGATGGTGATACTGTACCCAGCTTTCAATATCCTAGAGATTGTTTTTATAAACAATGACCTAGTATATTAAAAACCTTTGATATGACAGAACATTTCAAAAAACAGATATGTATTTTTACTGATGCTGTTAGTTGTGAACATTTAAAGACGTGATCAAATGTGATAATTTAGTTCAACTAACAAACAAAAACCTATATGTGCCCATATACTCTATTAAAATTCATTGAGATGGTACAATGATAAACTACTACAACAGCAGAAACATAGTGCATATCCACCAATCTAACAGAGCATTCTCTATTATCACAATCTGAATACTGCATCACTTTATACTGATATGTAGTCAATATGACCCCAGCTATAAACAACCAATATAGTACCAAACAATAAGAAATATGTAAATAAATAATCTGATAAGAGTTCTATCAAAGTGCTAACAATATGGATGGAATACTGAACGTTGTAAAATGTGGTCTGCTTCAAATTATGTAGCTGCGTATGCTCTCTCTCTCTCTATATATATGATGTTCCACTGCTGCACAATATGCTGTAAAAGTATGCATCACACTGTATCGTTCAAAAAACCTTCTAATCACCTTATTCAGAACCATTCATGTCCATGTTCATATATGCTAAATCTATTCCTTAATAAATGAACATTGATGTTTGAGTTTGAATGTGTGAAACAGAGTTTGCATGTGTGACTACCTAGTTCTAAAACAATGTGTTAAAAAGTGTGTTTAAATCTCCCTTTTCTAATGAAATTCTAAACAACAGGTCTCTGCAAATGATGGCACATACACAGTTGATATTTAAAATTCACATATTCACATGGGATATAACAAATACCCAGAGAATGATGAGTGGACATACGGATCAGCATAAAGTCCCGCAGCTTGGTCTGATGGTAGCTGGACATGTACAGTGTCTCCAGCATGTAAAGGCAGCACTGCACTCCCTGATGCCTGATCCAGGTAACTTTTTTTGTATTCATCATATGTGTACATAACTGGCTCTTTGTTTTTGTACAGTGCTACCCAAACATTGTTTCTTTTGCAGTGAACATGGTAGACAAAGTAGTAAATTCCAGGTATTTTGCAAGTGAATATGCCTGTTTGAGGATTGTAATTTTGGTTGCCATTATATAGAATCTTGTTGAAGACAATAGGTAGCCCAACTGGAGGAAATGGTGTTGTTAGCTGAGCAGTAAATGCAGGCATTTCTACGCCATTCAAACCAATAATGGCTCCTCCAGGCTTTTCTTTCTTATAACCACCTTTGACACCATCTAGCCCAGGTCCTGTTTCAGGAAGGATTTGCCCAATAACAGGAGTTTGAGCAGGAGGCCCAGGTAGACCAGGTGGGCCAGGAGGACCAGGTATTCCAGGCTGACCTGTCAGCCCACCAGGTCCAGGTTTACCAGGGGGACCTATAGGACCCAGGGGTCCTGGTTTCCCCTCCCCTGGTGGTCCAGGTTTTCCTGGTGACCCATAATCCCCCTTAGGCCCTGGAAGACCAGGTGGGCCTAATGGTCCCGCTGGACCCACTAATCCTGGGATTCCCATGGGCCCTGGCTGACCTTGTTCTCCTTGGAATCCACCTTCTCCTTTTGCACCAGGCTTTCCAGGGATTCCAGGTAGACCAGGTAAGCCTTTATGTCCATTTTCACCTTTAGGCCCTAGTGAGCCAGGTAGGCCTCTAGATCCTGGTTGCCCTAATTCTCCTGGGAACCCTGGTTTTCCTGGAAGTCCTGGAGGCCCTGGTTCACCTTTTGGACCAAGCGGACCTTTAGGTCCTATTGCGCCGCCCTCTCCTTTTGGACCAGGAAAACCAATGCCTCCAGGGGGTCCAGTTAGACCTGAAGCACCTGGAAGGCCACTTGGGCCTGGTGGTCCATTCATTCCAGGAAGACCGCCCTGACCCTTCTCACCTTTTGGACCTTGAGGCCCGGGCAAACCATCATGACCCTTTTCACCTTTGGGGCCAGGATATCCAGGCTTTCCAAATCCAGGCAAGCCTGGACCCCCAGGCAAACCAGGGGGGCCTGGCTCACCTCTTCCACCTGGTAGACCTGGTTTCCCTGGGAAGCCATCTGAACCAGGTTTTCCAAAACCCGGTAGTCCTGGTGGCCCAGTTTGTCCTCTCTCCCCTGTAACTCCTGCCAGCCCTGGTTCTCCAGGTGCACCAGGTTTACCTGGCTCTCCAGGAGCCCCAGGTAGTCCATTTAGTCCCGGCTTGCCAACCCCTGGTAGACCTCCTTGTCCTGGTGATCCTGGAGGTCCAGAAGGTCCCTTTACACCCGGTAGTCCTGGAAGACCAATGCCATTCTCACCTTTTGGCCCTGGGAGGCCAGGGATCCCAGGGAAACCTTTTTGTCCTGGTTCACCACGAGGCCCAGGTTGTCCTGGAAGTCCTTGGCCACCTGGTTTTGACACACCTGGTAGGCCATGAGGCCCTGGAGAACCTGGTGGTCCTGGCAAGCCTATCGGCCCTTCACCACCAATTGGTCCCAACTCACCCTTTGGTCCTGGTAAACCTATGCCTCCAGGTTTTCCTGGCAATCCTGGCATTCCTGGCTTTCCAATTCCAGGGAATCCAGGTGGCCCTTGGGGACCAGGTTTTCCAGGAAGTCCTGGGATACCATGACCAGGAAGTCCTGGTGGACCTTGAGGCCCTGGAGGCCCAATTTGACCAGCCTCACCAGGGAAACCTTTTTCTCCTCTTGGAATTGTTTCACCTGGTAAAAATTAAAACATAAATGTGTAAAAACACTGGTAAATATAACAAACATTCTATTAGGTGCATGACAAGATGAATAAATGTAAATGTTTATTCTATGATTGATTATTATTATATTATATACAATGAATGATTATTTCTAGATGTTTGGAAGCAAGAGTCAATATATATTCCATATTAATATATTTAAGAGTGAATGCAGTAGAGCAGAATAAGGTAAAACAGCATTGGGGAAATTCAGGTAGAGACTGATAGTCTTGCTTATCTATTTGTTTTGTTTGTTTTAGTACCCAATTCACTACAAGAATTATGCAAATAATAATACTGTAAATTGGATATATAAAAGGAATATATATATAATGATACTTTTACAATACACTATCAATTTACTTTATCATTTAGCTGATAAATTGTGTCTGTGGGTGAGTTTTTTAAGCAATTTTTAAACCCAACCTTTTCCTAAATTGGGTTTACCCATGTGCATGGGTATGTGTGGTCGTTCTTTTCCATAATATGGTAGCAAAGGCATCTCATTTCCATATGGCATGTGTGGCATTTCCTTCCCATGGTAATGGTGTTGGGGTATCCCCTCATTGCCATGTGGCAGAAGAGGTAATTGTGGCAGGGGCTGGTGCTGTTGAGGCAGTGGCTTTTGCCCATAAAATGCCCCTGCATGTATATGATGTAGCAAACAAAGGTGCTCCACTAGGAAAAACAAGCGAGCAGAGAGGAGAGGCCCAGCCATGTCCTGTGGAATGAAGTACAGAAGAGGGAGTTTGTACTGTTGAAAAACACCGGAGCTAACAGTAAGGATTCATATCAAAACCTTGTAAAAGATTATTTTATTTATTATATAAAATAACATATTATTTTCCATTTTTAAACATGACCACTAGAGGGAAGTAACTACCCACAGGTTTGGAGACAGTTCAGAGGTTTGTGTGTGTTAATGTGCATGTGTAGATGTTTGTGCAAACATGTATACAATAATTATCACACATATATATGATAATTATAGTGATTATAGTAATTATAGTGAATCACTTATAGTGATAAGTCATATATTCAATAATTATAAGCTAAAATAATGCAACAAAAGAAATTGCACAGTTCAAAATTAAAGAAAAACTAATTGCAGTAATTGCAATGCAAATGTACAAAAATTTTACAATTTTCTAATTTCTAAAAAACATGATCTGTTTTATACTTTAGAGTCCTCTGTTTTCTGTTGTCTTGGGTTATGAGAGCCACATCCTCACACTTCTGTCATCTTTCCCTTCTGTGGCCACCTGCCTGGAGCCACAATGAATGGAAAACCCAGTTTCTCAGTTACTTTCTGCAGAGCGTTGGCAGTATAGAAACCAGCCGATAGCTGTACCAAAAGGCAAAACTAAGCCCATCCCCAGTGCTGAGGGGGCATCCTGCTCAGACTAATGGAAAAATTGTGTGATGATTTTTATGAAAATGGTGTTTGATTCTAATACATACAGACTTATTAAGATCAATGTGAGGCTGGGTTGTAAAGTCCTTAGTTTTAATACACCTTACTGAAGCCATCTACAGCTATAATTTCACAAACAACTTTGGTCCCACCATAACTGAGTTGTTTGAATACAGATAAGTGCATTGTGGGGTGTATGGAGACAGACATATATGCTGGAGTTATATGATGGAGTGTCCACAGTATGTACAATACCACTACCAATGTGTGTTTTATTTAGAGCTTCATGAAAAGCAAATATTCTTAAAAAACAATAACAGCTTAAAGCAGCCTAAAATGATCTGCTGGTATAGTTGTTTAAACTGGTCTGGCTGCTACCCCAGTCTGACCAGCTTAAACGGCCAAAATGTTCTTTCTTTCTTTCTTCTTTCTTTGCTGTAAAAAATGGTTAGGAAATGAGGACCTTCACATCCAGTGACATCTGTTCCTTCATTCGTATGTATTCATTTTTCTTTTTGTGAATGGGTACAACATAAAACATAGATTCAGAAGAAAGCTCCACCTGGAATCTCCAGTGGGCCACCCAGAGATTTGTTTTTAGAGATTCTTATAAGTAACTTGGAAAAACAGTCCCTAAGCAGAGCTTTTGACCCAGCAGGTCTTTGTATTAGACAAGACTCATTAATCAAAAAGAAAAATTGTGCAGTTTTCTCTGTAATCAAAAATTGTAAGGTCAACAAAACAGTCTCATTAATGCCTGAATATTTTAAGGTGATACAGAATATCATAATGACACTATGACACCACCCTGCATAGAGCACCAGGGAGATGCAAAAATAATCTCAGCATATGCTGTTCAAGAGAGGTCATGGGAAAAACAAGGCTCATAAAAGCTGGCCAAGGCTTTTGTTGTTATGAACCCAAATATCAGGAATTGTCCAAACTACAAAGTATAATCTAGCCCAGTATAATTCTCCATGCTTATTTACCAAATTCACAAGGTCAAAATAACCTTCTCACTTTGTTCCCTCTGGCTTACATTAGATGTTCATTAGATGTGCTAAAAGCACAGTCCTACACACCTCTCTTTAAAAACAAGAAATATGTTAACAGACAAGGGTCAAAACCATAAAGACAAGCATGATGGAACAACAGCAACCCTATACCTCCACTGCAGGAAGCAGGAACCAATGTTTTTCTCTGGTGTTTCTCATTTTTTTTGCCTAAATTTATAACCGCAACATTTGTCTGCTTGGTTTCATGCCACAGCTCTGTTATTACCCTGCCCCTGATAACAAAAAATAAAATTTCCATTCCTACTTCAAATTTTCTGACTGCTTCCAGATGCTTAACTTCAATTCACAATAAATAAATGGGTCCTAAAGAAGAACATACTGGGTGATTGATGTTGGGGTGCCGTGATAAGAAGCTCAGCCTTTGGTGGGGGCATAAAACACCAGAGAGGCCATCAGACTCTACAACTATCCTAATTATTCATATTAATTCTGAAACCTTTTCTTCAAGTTATTTAAAAATAAAATAAGTTCCACAGTGTTTGTACCCTTACCAATGACTGGAAACAAAATAAAGGCCAGAATGTCCTGGACCTGAACCCAGTGCCTTCTGCAGTGAGAGGAGGTTGGACACTTTCAGGGTTCCCATGGTCATGGAAATTCTGGAAATGTCAGGGAATTCAGTAATTGTGATTGCCAGGTCTGCAAAAGTCAAGTAAATTAATAATATTTTGCTCATTGAAAGTCTTTGAAAATGTTCTAGTTATGCCAGAAACTGTACCTGACATACAAATGAAAAGTTCACCAAAATTATTGTAAAAATTTTGCAATCACAAACAACTAGCAAGGCCAAGGAAAAGTCATGGTAATTTATTGGCCAAAAAACCAGGAAACCTTTTCCAGGTTGCTCTACAGCCATAGTCCCTGTAATCAATGAACCAGAAGTCATTCGGATAAAAAGCATCCACAACATGCCAAGTGACCCAGTGTAGTCTGCAACATTTCAGCAAATGTTTTCTTTACCATGGCTATTTTCATTACTTGTGGAGATGGAGTGGACGCAAATAAGGTTCAGGATTTTGTATCAAGATATAATTTTATACAGATGTACAATGCACTGAGATAGAAAGAAAAGACAAACAGAGTGAAAGATTAGCTAATAAAAACATCCTACAGATCTATAGCACAAAACGTTACATTTATCTGCCCTATAATCTGTCTCTTACTGAAATACAGATTGGCTAAACTGTCAAAGTCTTACAAAAGTCCATGCTAAACAAAAGAGTTCAGCTTGGGGTGGGTGTTCTTTTAAATGCTGGCAAAGGGATTCATTAGTCAGTATTTTGTGGCTGCTGTTTTAGATCTGGGTAATTTAAAAAAAACTTTACTGTGTTTTATCAGCAAGATAGTGATAATGATGTGCCAACAGTAAACAGCAGTAGATGCCAAAATAGACAGGCACACGTCCACAGACACGTGAATCTGTGTTCCCATCCTACCAGCCAGTACAGAACTTTCTCTCTGAAATAGCATTTCATTTGAAGGGTGATGGGTACGAGTGTGTTATTGGGATATTTCCCTCATTGGAATATTTATCCCTGACAGACATACAAACATGTTTAGCTTGTTATTTGGGCATCTGTAGCAAAGACTGTACTAGACTGCACCATCTTTCGTTTAAAATGCAGTTAATTGTGAATACTACTGACTAACCATAATCCTAAACATTAAAAAAGCTTTTTGCACTTGTAAAATTAAAAACCAAAATAACATATTTAAGGTGTGAATCATTTTCCAAATTAAGAACTTTTATTTAGCTAACGTAAACAAACCTAGTAAATATGTCACAAAATACAGTTAAGTAAACCCACACGCACTCAAAAAATAATTTGTTGCAGTTATAGAAAACAACAGAAAACACATTTTCGATAAACCTCTCTTTGATCTTTTTAGAGGAGAGGAATTATTCAAAAAGTGTGTAGCTTGGTATATGTGCATTTCTATTTTATATTCGTGCATACGGTAAGATGGAGCATTCGGTTATTCCTCAGGACAGCGGAATGCAGAATCAGCTGACAGAACTGAGCATCAGCCAGAACTTCCTGGGACTGTAAAACACATTCCCTCTCTTTCCCCCTCTCACAAACACACACCCACTCTCATGCCTTCTCTCTCAGACAGAAGGGAAGATTTCCATGTAAGCGTGGGTCTGTCCACACAGAAAAGGTGGTTTGGGGCAGTATACAAACCACGAGGGAGCAGGAAGTTCATCCACGCTTTCTCTAAAAAAGTCACATGGAGGTTCTCAGGAAAAATACATTTTTTATTTGTGTATAATCATAGCATTTTCCAAAAATTAGTACAATAGATATTTATAATAGTAACTTGGGAAAAAGTGCTACTCTGTTTTAATTCTGTCAGAGTTTAAAAACCGTATGCTTACATAGATTCTAGTAGAATAATTTATTACATCATACATTGTTAAAAATAAAACTGTGCATTAACATTTTTTATTTTTTTCAAAAGTTACAATTTGGTTTATCCCTATGCAGGCAAAATTTTGGTGAATATTAGGGAAATGCAATTTTCCCAGTATTCCAATTAAACACAAATATTTCAAAATAAAAATAAAAGAAAATAAAAAAATCGAAATTATGCGAAGGGTAAGACACACACAATAACTCTAGGGTGGCATTCAAAAATATACCAAAACATCCACCAATGACAAACAAAGGTCCAAACAATAGGACATTGCTTGTTATTCTCTATTTCTGGTGAATCATGCTTTATCAGCACTCATGACCTTAGATGACTTCTTTTTCACATCTTTCTATCCTTTGTTCCAGCTGGACACTGATGTTGTGATTTACAACAATACAAACATGTGCCAGGGTGTGCTGCTGCATTTGTGAGTGTATGTGTCAGATTCCAAGCTAACATTCCCCTAGTTCTGCACATGCTTAGAGACAAGTGGCTCTTCCCAAGGCAATTCTGTGCATTTGTCCACAATATAATGCTCTTTATGCTGAGATCGTCCCAGCTTGACCCAAGGAGTGCAGAGAAGAGACAGCTTATTGTTTCAATGTAGGAAAATGTGCCATGTTGGTGAGAGTAACACGTCTGCACAGTCTGCCTGCTGAGGCTCCCGTCCCAGGTGTTTTTTCGATCCAGTTTTTTTTTATGAATTATGTTACTGATTATTCACCGCCAAAAGTCTTTTCTTTCATACGCAAAGTTATGCCCATCGCATAACATAGAGTGTCAACATAAGGAGTGGCAACACATTTGTTTGCATTTGGTTTAGTGATTCCACTGGAACAAATAGCAAGCCACTAAAAAACAATAAGTTTCCTCCACATATGAGAACCACAGCAACCACACAATGAAACATTAAAAATAACAAATTCCAGCAAAAGATTGCCAGTCATTACGTCACAAAAACTAAATAAAATCTCCTGTTCCACAATTGAAGATGTTTCTGCGGTATCATCTGCCTTTTCTACTGAACTCATTGGAATGCATTGTGGGAATGCCTTCTCCATGTTGGATGGTGTAGGATTTGGCCAAATGAAGTACCTTAGAAAGCAAACCTTTTGGAACAGCTTCGGCTTTGGAAACGCGCCTGTGATGCGTTAGCATTTCTGTGTACAGAGACAGCTCACTGTTCTGCAGCTTATAGCTCTAATGATCAAACTGCTTCCTGTTATTTTTTCTCTGTAACAGGCAACACTGGGCTTTGGTCTTCTGTGAGAAAGTATGCATAATAAATGCATAAATTTCTGATTAGCCCTGAGCCTTGCTGGTCTTGCAAATATCTGGCTTCTCAGAAACCAAATTTAAGTGCTCAGCCAAACCTCTCTTTAAACAGAAGACCCTTGGCCCGCCACATTTCGGTGTTCTTGTTTCAGTACGATGCTGATTTGACATGAGAAACTACTGCCAGAGAAGACCTGTAATTCTATAGTCTACGATGGAGAAGATTTGTACAGTACACAGTTTTTGGCCTTCAGAAAGAGGACAATAGCTGCATTCATGATTCAACCTGCGTGGTATGAAACGGCATAAATAAAATCCATAATATTTTTTTTCCCACTCATATGTCACAAAACCCAATCCATCAAAAACCTACTAAATCTTAAGCAAGCCTCACCCTCTCTTGTAGAATTTGTTTCCTATTCATGAAAACATTTATGTCTTCGATTCAGATAAAAAAGTTATAACATCAATCTGTTAACAGTTAATAGAGGGATAATGAAAGAGATAGACAACAAAGTTCACAAAGTTCCTCACAGCATCCTCAATACAAGCAGCTGGATACAATTTGATCAACATCAGGTTGTTGCATGAAAACGAGAGATGCGCTGTACCGAAATGCCTCTGGGGTAAAAACAGACAAAACAAAGCCACAACTTGCAGTGGAAAATTCCCCTGTATTCTCCTTGCCTGCCTACTGCCTCTATAAACACTATAAACGTTAGATATACAATTAGAAAACATTCAGAGTATCACTTCATGGTTCTGAACAAAGTAGCTCTGCAGTTTACAGTGTCCTAACAAACGTCAACAAACACCAAATTGCCAGGTTTTCTGGATGAGTGTGTTAACATTAATTAGGGTGTTAACCCATACACTTCAGAATGTTTGAAATGTGAGGTTATTGCAGTGTGAAGCAGCCCTAATAGACACAAAGAGGACAAGCCCAAACTGATCACAATTAATGTGCATGTAATGTATAAAAAAGACCAATCACAGTTTACTACTATACATTATACTACCGTAACATTCAATTGATAGAAGTGAATATGATTTTTTAAACTTAATTAAAAATAATGACCAAAGCCAAAAAACAGATACTGTTTACCCAAAGGCTACAATTCTGCAAAACAAAGTTTAAATGGAATTTGAGAAATTTCAAAACAGTGTTGCCTAAGCACTATCTGATTATTATATAGAAACAATAAGCACCAAACTAAATATGAAAGTCATTATTCCAAACAGTTTGATCTCTAGATTAAAACACACAGTCACTAGTTACATTCCAGCAACAATTTCTGATCTGATCAGAGTGAGGCCAAGAGTAAAAACAAAAACTGTATCTTTGATCTAAAATTTCCATATCCATCTGGACCAGAGATGGAACAAGAGACAATGAGAAAGAGGAACTAAACACCACAGCTTTAACCCAATGTCCAGAGCTGGTTGTATGCCCTCAGGAATGGAATCTTCTGGACCTTGGAGACATAAGAGAAAAGCACTAGTTGTACAGCTGCCCTCTGACCCTCAGTAATGCCCAATGCCAGGAAATAAAAGTAAACTAGAGTGAATATGGCTCTAGAATTATATAAACCCTTTGAACAGGGCTGAGTAAAGACTCTTGCACAACAACAGGTGTGGTATGTAGCAGGATATGAGTTTGCTTGAATTTGCTGTGTGAATTGTGATTTCAATTCATTATCAATGTCAAACGTGGTTTTAAGACTAGTCAATCACTAGTTAAATAAGTGTTTACCATTTCATCATGCTATTTAGACTATACTATCTATATTGTAGTTTCTTAAATAAAATAATCATAACAGTAATTCCATATAACAATCACATTTTTTGATATTTCCATTTGTTTGTGTTTGGGAAAACATGTTTTTAGAGGTTACATGCACAAAAAGCAATATCTAACTAATTAAATATTTTACAGCTAAAGTATAAAAATGTATATTTAGTAGCCTAGTACTTTGTCAGTTGTTATTTTTGTGAAGAAAAATTTCAGTGTACCCAAAAACAGCCATTTCTAGCCAAAAAAAGTACATTCATTATACACATTTCCATCACTTACTAGGATTTTATTCATTTCTTTGACTTTTCCAGCCCTGCAATTTTAAAATTCCCTGCTATTACTACATTTTACATGAATCCAGATACAATCTAGGCAAATCCAAAATGATGGATAACCCAAAATTCAAACACACTGCATCATCATTAATCCAATGAACAGGCAGTGAATAAGGAAACATCTATCATGCTTGGATATCATTTTCATTCTGCTTAAAGACTCTTTTACTAACCCATATGGAATTACACAGACTTGCAAATCGGTGTGCCAAAAAACGCAATCTTGTTAAATTTTCAGCTCTAGCCAACCTTTTCTGGATCAATAGCATAGTTCAACAGCAATACCTTTTCAGATGTTTTAGTGGATAAGCATTATATATGTATAGTACTCACCTCTCTCTCTCTCTCTCTCTCTCTCTCTCTTTGTCTCTCTGCCTTCTGTTTATCTCTGAGTGAGAAGTGAAGAATATTCATAAGACAGAAAGAGAAGTGTGGTTAAAGGCTGAAGGCAACATGCTTTCCACTTTTATGGACAGGTAGGAGGGGCGAATCAAGTCCTCCTAGGAGGTGGGCAGAGAGAGAGAGACCTGATCAAATAACCCTCCACCCAGGGTGTTGATGCAGTAGCTATTAGGTTCAGTTTTAAATGTTTACCCTCCATTTGCTGCTTTTAAAGTAAATGTACTTACTCAATCTAAGTAATACTTGTAGCAAAAGTGACATTGAAATTTAAAAACCTGAATATTTAACCAAACTTTGCTATAATATATTCATATTTATCTGCAACAAAATATACACATTTTACAAGCTGTTGTTAGTGAAGTGCCATGCTGGTGACCCATACTTGGAATTTGTCTTCTGCATTTAACCCAGACAGTTAGTGTACACATATTGGAGTAGTGAGCGGTGAACACACACTGCAAACCATGAACTTACACCCAAAGCAGTGGGCAGCACTGTGGCGCCTGGGGACATTAGGAATTGAACCAGAAACCTTCTAAACGCAAGTCCAGCTCTCCAACCTGTTGGCCAACTACAAAACAAAGCCAATAAAACTAAACACAAAAATAAAAAAGACAGAATTAACAACTGTAAAATGCTGTACGTTACCGTTACAATTGGGGCAAATAAAGACACATTCACTATAAACAATTGCTGAGGATGAAGACCTTTAACTTCAGTTATGTTCTGCCTCTGGGCCTCTGCGTTTATAAAGCTTTCTAATCGATCGCTGAAACTTTAACATTTTCAATTATTTATTTATTTATTTAATAAGGTATTCCTTTAACTAGAATTAAATTTTTTCTTTTGTAATATCTACATATATTAAAGCTGCAGACCACAACCTTTGCCTCTCTACTGCCATCTCTGTTTGAAACCTAAAAAATTGCAGGTACTTGCAGAATTATTTCCTTAACGTGGATGACAAGTTTAAATTGTAAACAACTGCTGTGAAAACAAGCTACAAATTTTAAGTTATTATTAAACATTTAGCGTTGCGAATTGGGATATGGTAAGGAGAATGACAGATCGTATTGAACACTGATCTGTCATGTACTTCCGCCATAACTGATTTTTGTTCATTTTTAACCCAAAAAATTGAGTTTAGTTCAACTCAGTTCAAAATGACTAACACAGTTCAAAATGACTAAAATGCAGTTATCATTAGCAAATGCACAAAAGAATAAGCATGTTTATTCAGAATATTGTGTTTTAAATATTATATTGTGTATAAACATGTAAACTTATTTTTCTGAATTAACCAAAATATGGACCATAATATGATAATTATGTGCATGTAAATGTGGTCTGCGAGTCCTTAATTGTGTGCAGAATAACAGGCTTCGGTTATGTAGTGTGGGTATGATATTTTCTGGTTAGATCAAACTATTCTGGTTTGATCTAAAGCCACACATTGCTGTAGTCTGTCAGAGTCCCAGTTATTAAAGTTCTGCTTCCTGAACTGAAATAGCTTTAATCTGTGAGATTGGCAGGTCTATCCAGTGACTCATGCTAACAGGTGGATGTAAACCTCTGGTTGGTCCCATGATGTTGCCTGGAGTCAACGGGTGTTGTGAAGGCCGTCTGGACTGATTTTGAGTTGACATTGGAAAATGTGAACCTTTAAGAAGTCGGGAACCATTTGTGGGGCAGGATTGTTTTTTGACATTCACTCAAAAACAACCCCAAAATATTTGACTAAGATGAAATTTATTTATTTATAGTTACAGGAGGATGAATAAGTGTATTGCACTGCAACTAGTTCTGTTCTTTGTTTCTTTTATTCCTCTTTCTTAATTCCAGAAACAAGAGAACACTGTTTTCAGACACCAAACCATGTGTTTCAGAAAGCTGGGTGGCCAAAATTCATCCATTTGGCAAAACAAATTGCCAGATTTTCAAGAAACAACATTCCCTTTAAAGGGCTTAGGCTATTGTATTTTGGAATGTTGCCTTGTATGGCCGGATATTTTTTGCAGTTACCATATACTTCAAAACACAGTCTGTGTTTAATCATATTGTTTGGATCCATTATAGCATAAATAGCTAAACCTTATTCAGTCCACAAGGTAATACACAACTGAACAAGTCACGAATCATTCTTATGTGCTGAAACTATTTTAAACTGACGGTACTTTACATTCTCAAAATTCACTGTTTGTTCACTGTTTCAACAACTCTTATAGGTAAATACAAAAATGTGGACTCTCCCGCTCTCCTAGAAGGTCATTGTGCTGGTTCTAAATGTTAAGATACTGAGATATCACATAGCTGTGCTTAAACAAGACGTCATGTAGCTTGAGTCAAGGGGTGTTCACACATAGCAATTTGAAGCAGTAAAGCGAGTGAGAGCTGACAACACAGCAATTATGAGCACAAGTGACTGAGTAAGCATAGCATGTATTACAATAGCCGTTTTTGGCTATTGTAATGACACTTTTTTTTCACTTTGACACTTTTATCCATAAGTGACACAAATGCACAAATGCACTATAAGTGATTTATAGTGCATTTGTGAAATTCAGTCTTTGTATTACCTGGAAATCAAATCGTTTACTTGTTTAGTGTCATGTTCTACCAGCAAGGCTTCAGAAACACGAAATGACACAATTTTTGTTGTTTTCAGGTTTTTTTGTTCTGTTTCACATTTAAACTCCTTGCCAAATTATGACTCCCCTTTTTGCGACTGCTACCTGATTACCTACTTCTAACATGTACATTTATGCATGTGGCAGAAGCTTTTATCCAAAGCAACCTACAGTGCATACAAGGTATACATTTGATCAGTATGTGTATTCCCCTGGTAATCAAATCCACAACATTACACAACCATTGAGCTACAGGAACACAACAATTTGGTTATTTTTCAGTACCACAACAGCAATACATCTCCATTTTCAAAAGCTATAGCCAGTGATAAAATTGCCCTCATTTGGCTTACATATCAGACACTGACTTCCTCATGTTCCTGTAGCACAGTTGGTAGAGCATTGTGTTAGCATTGCAAAGGTCATGGGTTTTATTCCCAGGGAACACATATACTGATAAATGTGTACCTTGAATGCTCTGTATAATAAGTCACTTTGGATAAAACTGCCTGCCAAATGCATAAATATAAATTGACTTAGAGATTTAAAATATACGATACTAAAAGCTGCAATAACAACAAGCACATCCAAATCATAAGATGAAGAAGAGTTCAAGTGAGGTCAGTACCAAGAGCATCTGGATGAGATTTCATACGTATTTCTCTGTCTTTTCGTTTCTGTTCTGTATGTATACAGCCCCCTGCTGTCAACAAACAAAAATGCATTTTCACAATTCATTTGACCTGTAGGCAACATTCAGCTTGCCTGAGAGAACCTTCTAGAAATTAAACCTAATCCCAGATTCTGCACAGAGGCACATGCTAGTCATATTTCCCAAACACACTCTCTTTCAGCTCTCTGAGGGAAATAGGAAAAAAATAGATTTGTCCCACTGCAATAATTACAATTGAGCAAATACAGAAAACGTGACTATGACGTGGGGTATCCCCAATCCCTGCTTGTTCCCTACATTCTGTAATTCTGTGTTAATACATTTAGTCCACACACCTGCCTGTGTGGCAGCAAAAGTCTGTTAACACAATATATATGTTGTTTAGAAGCTTCTATGTGTGTAAAGACAGATAAATGTAACCATATCATTGTCTCAACGCAGTGAAACAGGCCTGACTTTGGCTGGAGTACAGCTGTGGAAATATCTGAGATCATTTCCTAGTTCTAAATCTTGCAACTTTTGCTTCCTCAGAACAAACAGACACCTGAAGAAAGTCCATAAAACAAGGTGAAAACATAATGACACGTTCAGCTGGACTCTGTGTGAAATAGTGAGCCATATATCTAAGACAAAAAGCTTTCCCGGATCTGCAAGGAATTTTAACATTCGTCCAATAGCCGAGTCAAGTAAGAGTCAATTGTTAACAACTCAGAGAAGTAAACAAACATCTCTAAATAAAAAACTCTGATGACAACAGCACATTTGCCCCACAGTTGCCTTCTCTTAATGTTTATTTTTCTACTCTGCAAAGTGTAACCAAATAGGCATTTATTTTCCAATCTTGCACTTCTACAAATTTTGATAAACTGTTTATTTCAGGTATGGCAACTATTAAAAATCCACAGTAAATCATAATATGGTCTAATGTGACTTATAAACTACAAAGGGCTGTGACTTAATATGACACCCTGTTATGTATTTGTATTGTATTTTGTGCTTATTAAAATATCAAGTTGTTAACTCTGTTGGCTTTGGAGAAAACATTAAGTGT
This sequence comes from Chromobotia macracanthus, assembly GCA_036877525.1. Classification (NCBI taxonomy): domain Eukaryota; kingdom Metazoa; phylum Chordata; class Actinopteri; order Cypriniformes; family Botiidae; genus Chromobotia; species Chromobotia macracanthus. Next base: position 5,628,104 of record JAZGTH010000033.1, on the reverse strand, counting down.
TCGCCCTGCTAGAAAAAACAGCTTTAATTAGCCTATACCGGTTTTGCTGGTCTCCAAGCCTGAACAGCCAAGACCCTACTTTAACCATCAAACAGACCAGTCTAACCAACTTCACCAGACTTGAAGTCCAGCTAACCACCTTTGGCTGCTTTTAGCTGTTTTTAAAAAGTGAAGCTGTAGTTGTAGCTGTGATTTGAAACATGGCTTCTAACTGGTCCAAGAAGGTCACTGGTCACAGCATCTTATGATGGTCAAGCTGGTAGATTGACCAGCCAATGAACAGCTTGGACTAGCTAAAGACCAATTTGAACCAGCTAATGACCAGTTCAAACCTGTTATTGCACAGTTTAAACCAGTCAATGATTAATTTGAGACAGCCAATGACCAGTTTAATCCAGGTAATAAAGAGTTTAAGACGGATTACATATGGGATGTTATTTTATTCCACTATCTTCTATAATTATGGCATAATGTGCTCTGAATTCAACTGGAGAAACCAAAGAAAATCACAAAGTAGCCTCAAATGTAGCGTGACATGACAAAACGAGCACAAGAAGTAAAGCAGGTCTTGCTTTGTGAATGTGAAAAACATATTTAAACTAAACATAACAAAGAGAAGCTTTCATGCAGGTTTCTGTAAATAGCCTGAAGGCTCGTATTAGTTTTGTGGTGTTTGCTATCACGGTCAGCCTCTGGTTTATGTCCCAGCTAAGAAGAAATCATGTGGAACATAGTCGGGGGTAATTTTAGCTTGAAAGAACGAGTCTGTCATCAGCCACTTATACGCAGATGTCATGCACTCATGATGTCACTGTAATTGAATGACACCTTTAAGATTCAGACTGCGGGCTACTGAACAAACAGCAAATCTAGATTACATCATCAGCCCTTGATTTGTCAAAACTGAAATGCAACATTTGATAGTAGCTCCATTTAAAGCGCAAATGTTTATGTATATGAGCAATCGTGTATTATTGATTTAAACTATGCGTGACCGGCACCACTGTTTGGCATGCTTCACTTTAACTGAGGCATTCATTCAGTTTCAAATGTCTTTTAGCATAAAATTCTGTTGAGCTAAATTGTCCAAAATTTAATGAAGCTACAACAGATTTTTGCTTAAATGGCTAAAGGTTAATAGATCTAATTATGTTCTGAAATCCTTACACTGTGGACTGGGAATATGAAGTCTCAACAAATCCACAATTAATGTTTTGAGTGAAATAGGACATTCAGTATTCAATAACCTTAGATGTTGCTAAACTACACAGCATAATCCATGTAAAATTTTGCATGTTGCTTTGTAATTGTATTCATTAACAGCAAATTGGAGATGCTGCTTTTTGAATTGTTGGGTTGAGGCATACATAAACGAAACCATAACTTGACCATGCTAAGATGAACTGTACCAGAACATCTCTTGTTTCAGCTGTGAATAAACAATCTTTTCAGAGTTTGTTTTTAATTCTGAGGAACAAATTCCTTCATGCAAGTCTTTTCAAAAAAAGTTTATTGTGCAAGTTTATTTTGTCCAGAACGCTCCACAGAGAGCAATGTTGCAGGTGGACGATTTCATTAGAATGTTCTGAGGACCGCTTCCCTGATGCAATGCTACAAGTTCTTAGGAACACAAAACATGACAAGCAAAGCTATTCTTCTTCTTCTCCCTGGGAAGTGATTCATCACACAAACAGTTTTTTTATTAAACCAAACTTTTAACCTCCCTTCTGATGTCTAGAAAGATGATGTTCTGTCTGTAGAACCTCCTGAGACCCAGTTTGAGAGAGCCAGTAAAGCACTAGGGGAGTTAGGAGTCTGGACAAGACTGTCTATTATGGAAGAGAACCAGGGTCAGTCTGGGTTCATCTGGGTTGGGGTCCGTCTAGTTCCACTCAGGCACAGACCACCCACGGCCCCTTCACTGATTTCAGTTCAGTTTCCATCATTCCAGTTTTTATCTTGGTTTAACTTGTTTTGGATAAACCCACCATAACAAGCTTATAAAACCAGAACCTTTTGGCCAAGTCTACGTTTGTTTTCCATGGAAAAATAACAGGGTTTACAACAATATTACGGCAAATGAATAATCACAGAATTTACATTTGTGGGTAAATCATTTACTATTCAAATGAACTATTCTGCACTAGATGATACATTACGTAGAAAGGAATGTGACCAATGGCCATTGTACTGTCATTCCAATATAACAATATTAAATTCCAAAAAACTATTTAACAACTGCAAAGATGTACAAAAAAATGATTAAAACACTATACACACAGTTTAGTTAAAATTAATTGCAAAAGATGTGCAAACATGCAATCTGACAGTAAAATGTGGATGTAGGTGGAATTACCACTGCTACTTGGTACACAGTTATTAGCCAATATCAACAATTTTTAAAAATACCCAATTTGTCAACCGTGGGCATTTGGTCACATGATCTCTCTAAGCCTATTGAAAATGTTTAAGTTGTTAATTAAATGTAATACTTCCACAACAGCAAACATAGAGCTCCCTGTATGAAATAATGTGAAATGGCTGTTTAGTCTCTTCTGTGAATAAAGACCTGTCTTAATACAGTAATTTACAGGTTATATGAATCAGTAGTTCACACATTCTGAAATTCTATAAATGTTCCCCACCAGACATCCACAACAAACATTAATATGTAGGTGTCAGGCCATGTTTTTGTGAAAATGAGCTATAACTGCTGTCACAACATCCTTATTTATTTTCTGTCTACCGAGAGTTTATGGTAGCAAACTGTGCCGTTTCTGTACAGCCTCTGAATTCGTCATCGTAATAAAAGTTGTCACCGTGCACCATTTTTACTGAACTCATGGGCCAATGCAAGTGATAATAGACGTAAAGTATTTAAAAACATAACAAGATAGCTGTGTTCAATTCGTCAGGCGTGCACCGCCTCTACAACAGTTGCAGAAAAAGTGAAACACAGCATTTAAACCAAAGGAAAGAGATTATTATCTGGTTACTAGTGGCATACCGCAAACTCTGTAAACCATGATGCGAAGCCCCACCCACAAGACACAACGTCATATTTGAAATTTGGTAAAATAGTTTGACTGGTAGAGACAGCTTTTTTTTGGTCTACAAGAGACCATTTTGAGAGAAAATTCTGGAACTACTTTTAAGTACCATGTAAATACCATGGCCATGCTTTAATGTTGATATTGACCCAAGCCACATGTTGTGAAAATGCACATTTTGCACAAAGAGTTAAATGTTAAAAAAGGGGCTTAATGTCTGTCTTGGTTTGGAGCATTTGGCGAAGAGCGTGTCACAGCCTGTTTATTTACAGGGTGAGAAGTATTGAAATAACTAAAAAAACTAACTTTACTGAGCTGCAAACCAAACTCATGACCAATTTTCCTATGATCAGACATGGTTGAATGGCTTTTGTCATGATTTTGGACAGCTCTCCTCTACTGACATCCAATGCATAGTGCTCTGTTTGTACCTCAAAACAGGAAAGCTTTAGGAAAACAAACCATTACATAAAATGAAGTCATAGAGGAGGTTCTATGGTAGCGTGTTAACTGAAATGGAACTTCATAAGTGATCTGGAACAATCTATGTAGGAAGCAAGTGTGTCATACAAAGTCTCGAACACGCTGGTGACTCACATCACAATTGATTTTTAATAGTTTTATGTTAGAATGTTGCTAGGCAAATAGTGCAATACCGTACATACACATATTGGGTTCATATTTTGGGTATGAATGGGTCCATTCATAATTAGACTATCAATTTTCAATGAATGAATTATTATATATTATTGTATAGTATATTACCATCAACATTTCTTTTAAGTTGTTTGATTTAATTTATTTTGAGCTTGTTGCAGTGCATTGTGGGATGGTCTTATCTGCAAAGGATATATGTAATGCTACATTTGAATTTGACTAAAGGAAGGCCTTAGAAGGCCACGACTTCTGACCACACTTTTCTTTGAAACAAACATATACATGCACACATTGGATGCCTTCGATTTTGGAACAGATTATATGTGTATATTTTCTGTGTATATTTGTCCTTTTAAATGTCTTCAGCATATTTTGTGAGACACTAGAGGAAAGCCAGTCATGATACTGAATTATTGTAACAGACAGGCTACATAACATTCTGTAAATTTTCCATCTTCTCCAAAACCTGTCTCTAGTATAAATGTCAGCATTTCAGTAGTTTATTTAATCAAGAACTGGAAGTTTGTGAAACAGAAGATGTTTTCATTCATGAAGAAACATTTGCAGTTTGTTTATAGCACCTGCGGGCTTGTCAAATCACAATGTTAAATGTTAAAACCAGACGAGAGCAGCAGGAGTGCACGCTAATGTCAGCCGCAGTTGATGAAGGTGAGAAGAAATAAAAAATGAGCTAGAAGATGTCGTACTGAATCCAGCAGCTTTTTGAGTGGGAGAAAAAAATAACTGAGGCAGCAGCTTGCCTGGCTCATGGTGAACCATGGAGGTTGTGACGACTCTATTACCGAAATGTTCTCCCCCCGGACCTTTATATTTGACACAGAGTGGCAGTTTAATGGCAGAAAGTCAACACAGATGGTGTTACGAGAGCAAAACGAGAGCAACATCACTCAGGTCAGCTGACAGGAGAAGACGAGCAAGGGATAAAGGTGCAATCATGGGGTCAAACTGCCGGTTCGAAGTGCTTGATAAAATGTGTTGTTATTGGATTTGAGGGTTAAGCTCTTAAGCACTTTGTGTAATGTAAAAATCCCAACATCTGTTACTATGCTCAGAAACCCTCTTAGGCAGAAAGGAACCGATTTTGACTGCTCAACAGCATTTTTTCAAAGGCAGCTTGACAGAATACAACAATATTTTTATGAAATGCTGGTAAAAAACCTGCATGGCAGCTGATGTGAGGAAAACATTAACCAACCAATCCATCAAAAGGCTTCTGGGCCTGTCTGCATGCTCACCACCTATCTGATGTCTCGATAGACTTCTTTAAGAGATGACTCTCTGAGCCAGGCAGTCACTCCTGTATGCTTCAAATCCACCATTTTCATGAGTGCTGTCCTGGCTTTAAGACTGCAGTCCCACAGTGCTTACACCCGTTATTAAGAACAACTTTGAGATATTAGTTATAAGCCACCTTACGATCTTGATATATCCTTATCGAATTATGAAGGCTTTTTTCAGGACAATGCTGCTGTAACTGCTGGTCTAAGATCAGATTCTGTTTGGCCTGTCCAATAGCAATAGGTTTTGCTGAGAAACAAAAAATTAGAAGGAACATTGGAACCAAGAAAATGTAGACTGTGTTTATTTGTTCAATTTTGGAATGACAGTGGCCTAATTTTGGCTCAGTGACGCCAATTAAACAAACAAATCTTGAAAAAAGTGGAAAAAATGTTTCCATCCTGAGGCCAAAATGCAAATTAGAAATTCTTTGACCATAACTGCAAGTACTGTTATTGGTAAAAATAATGGCTATGGCTTGATAGCCCAATGGGCAGAGCATTGCATTAGCAGTACAATGGTCATAGGTTCGATCCCCAGAAAACACACATGCTGATAAAATGTACACCTAGAATACATGTAAGTTGCTTCAGACAAGTCTCAGTCAAATGTTTAAATGCAAACATACTGGCCTGAAGCTCTTCAGCAAAACACTTCAGATCCAATTATATGTTTAGGAAATAACTCGTGCCTAATATCATGGGAACATTACTGTCAAGCCAAAATTACGTGATTTTTGCCAGATCACCATGGCATCAGTCTGTACTCTATTAAATGCCTCTTATTTGTTTGGCTAGTACATGTAGCTAGTATCTTATTTCGATGTGGTCTGGAAGCAGTGGCAGTGTGGGGTTATTTTGACTGGAGCCTCTTGTTTGCTTAAATCAAATGAATATTTGGAGGTGTTTGGTGTGGAGCCCCATGAGGTGAACAGCTTCTGAGGCACTATCTGTTTATTTGATGGCCAGATGTCCTGAAGTCGTTTTAACTAGCAGGGTCACACAGACAGTCACATACAAAGTGGGGAAAATTATCAACTCCCGCTCTGTTGTCCTCAGTTTCTGCCCACTGATCATCAGAACACTGAGGGCAAGTTCCAGACTAGAAGACGCAATATAAACTAGATTGTTTGTTTTGGGAATTCCTCCAGCTGAAATGCTTGGGAAAGTATGGAAATCTGCAGGAACAATAAATGTCAATGTGTTAAAATGTTTACTGAATAAGCATAGTTTGATGTATTTATTTATTTATTAATTGTATTTGAATTTATGTATTTGAAAGCCAAAAAGAACATTTGTTTAAAGTCTCATTCACTCGCATTTATTGGTTTCACTGACTGAACGTCTTCAGCTGGCGTTTGTTCTGTCTTGGAATGTTAAAGCAGTGTGATATATTTTTCCAACAAACCCTGACGCACCCTAGTTTATTCATGAATCCGTGACAATGAGAGAAGCATCCCTGCCAACTCCTTAGAAACGAAGCCTAGGTGGAACACCTGACGTAATCGCTCCATGTTGACTTCTTACATATTGAATTTTTTTCAAATTACCTCATACATTACAATTATAACTCAAAAAGAATATCTGATGTCTATTCGTTGATTTATTTGGTATCTTTATGAACAGGAAAATATATAGTCAAACAACAAGGCTAATGATAAATTAATACTCAATGATTTTTAATTTAAAAATGGCCTTTTGGCAATAATGATGGGGAAGGAGAAGGGACTGAGATTTGGGGTATTAAGGCTATGATTCAAATTTGCATTGCGTTATAGCACATTAATCGGCTCTTTAATCAGGCTCTTCCTTGCAAATGACCCTTAAACTCACAAAACACGACAAGACAACCTGGAAACTTTTAACAGAGCAATGCAAACAAATCTACAATATCAAAGGTCAAAAATATCTATGATGGCATGGATCCCTAAACCACAGAGATGCGTGTAACATGTCTGCTTTGTCAGAAGAATTTATTGTGGGTGGAAATAAAAACAAACTGCATTTGGATAAAAGATGTACTGGAAGAGAGAAAGAGAGCGAGAGTTTAAACTCAATGGTCTACGTCAGAACATTTTCTGAAGACCAAAATGACATGATGACCAAAATGGAAACTGATGGAACCACCCAGAACATCCCACTAATCTGCTAAAAAAGATTTTAAAAACTCCCGGCGATAGAAAGAAAAGAAAGACTTTTTGTGCCACCTGACCAACAAACGTTAATGTTGGACCAACTTGGAGTTTATTATTAGCATGGAATCATAAGCATTGTTTTCTGGAAGATGATGTGTCTCTGCAACACTGTCTATTGACTGTCTAATTTGCTGATAATCAGGACCTTCATGGTTGGTTTAATCCAAGTCAAGATGTTATGTTCATATTTCAACCGCACATTTCAACTAACAACAAATTCAGACAGAGACACAATTTAAGAGAGAGGCATTTAAGACAAACTGGAATTTCTTGCTACATTCACAGACAATTTCAAATATAAACACGCTTAGCACAAGAAATACCACCCGCAAGCTGTCACAACTGACAAATAAAAATGTGAAAATGTGAGAAATCAATCTGCTTATATCGATAACGCAAACAAAATCACTGTTTGCATTGGATCGACAGTGACGCCGGACAGGGAGTGGCATGTCTGTACAACGAAATGCTAGCTAGGCTGTTTTAATAAATGCCACTTTGTAAACTTCGTTTCAGTATTAGCCTGTTCAGTAATTGCTAGTGTTTAATGGCCCTAACAGATGTTGGTTTGATACTGAACCAAAGTTCTGTCATATTCCCATGTTGTGCTGAGTTCGGCCTATAACTTCAAGAGTTTTCGTTTCAGCTCCATCTGAACAAACACTAGCAGCCTCAGCCATCAGTTTGATGATGTATGTTTACACATAATAAGGAAATTAAAACAGAGACACATACAGTATGTGATGACAAAGTATGTGTGCATATGTTTATGTAGGAGAGATTTGGCTGGTTTTGAAAGCTGAAGTAAAACATGACCACAGAAAGACAGAAATCCTGCTAAAGTCTCAATTTTCGGCACGTAACTCGTTCCGCATCATTAACGAACATTAATGATACCTCAAATCATGTAGCTTAATTAGAAGAGGCCTGTTATTGCTTTTCAAAACTATTAGAAATGTTGCAGACAAAAATTGAAGAAATAACATTTGGTCTTTCTCTTGCCTTCATCTGCTACACTTCAATCACCTTTATTTGGGGACTTTTCTCAGCAAACAGATATATGCAATTACTTGTGATTAATTAATCACCATATCAAGCAATTCATTTTGTTTTAAATTTTTAATCAGTGTATAAACAGATCAATTTTAATAGACGCATTAGTCTCACCCACTTCAAACTGCTTTGATGTGCTTTTACCAGCATTGTAAAAGCAGTTTTGATGCCCAGGAGGAAATACTTCAGAATCAGAGAGAGGCACTATTTACTGAGCATGTGATGAATTAGGTTTCTTCTCCATGCAACACATTTATCCTGGCAGTGTGAACTGGACACTGTGGGAGTCTGTTTTCGCTCACACAATCTCCGGCATGAGATCACACACAGACACTGTAAACGAAAAGCAGACGTGCCAACAGACAATGTCAAATGCTTTTTATTTCGACTTTCACTTTAGGCGTACAGACTTGCGTACAGAGTGGCAAAATTCCATGCAAGTCTTTCTGTAAAGGAATATTGTTCTGATTATTCTCAAGGTATTTCTGGGTTAGGTAATGATAAAGGTACTTCTCTCAATCAAGTAATGTGAATTATTTCTGTAACTTCCCAGCTATATCAAGAAAGGAATTACAGTTTATCTGAAAATTGCTTTGAATGGTTAAGGCCCAAAAGGTCAGTCCATTACATTCACATTTATACATTCAAAAGATGCTTTAATCCAATTATGCATTTTTACCAGTTTGTGTGCCCTGGGACACAAACCTACAACCTTGGCGTTGCAAGCACAACATTCTACACATGAGTAGAAGCTCAGGTAAGACTGGCAACTCACAAAAAGATCACAAAGACAACCAGCAGAAAAAAAACACACTAGGACATAATGGGTCGCAATCTGGACTAAACCCAACCTCCAGAAACATCACTCACAGCTTTGAAAGGTCTTGAGCAGATGTCTTTAGTGGCATCTCAGGGCATGTCATAGCCCACCATTTTCTCATCCCTATTGGCTCCCTGATTCACTCTGTCGCTTTCTGCTGCACATTTGTTTTAGAATACCAAGGCCATGAGAACATCAGACTGCTCCACAAATATTCCAAACACACTGTGCAAATACTCGTCCAGCGGCGTGCCAGTGTACACACCCGTGGCTCTTTGCTATCTGTCAACGCTGGAAGTTTCTCTGTGCTGCAGGCTGGGAAATGTATGATTATCAAAGCTGGTTCAGGCTGGCCTTGTATGGGGTGGGCTACTGGTGATGGAGGAGAAGCCCCCGGGGTGTCAGTCGTACAGCTTCCTTAGGAAAAGCTAACACAATCTGTTTCCTCCTAAAATGTCTCAGCTGGATTCAGACCTGATTCAGAGTGTTACAATTGATTTGTACAGTGTCCATATGCAGCACAATGGGTGAATATCAATTCATGTAATATTTAATAAATAATATGTATTAAAACTGTTTTGTATTTTATTGTCAAAATAAAGTGATTCTATGTCTTTTCTGATGTTTAGTGTATCTATGCCATGCCTTATTGTTTACCTCATTGTTGTTAATTTTCCTATTAGACATACATGATGCATCAGTGGCCGATTAATGTAAATTAGGGCAGTACAATACATCAAAATGATCAAAACATCACAAACGAACGATTTTTCAAAATGTTATGCATAGCCAGTTTTTTTATCAGTGCTATCTGCCGATGCAGATAGCTGAGAGACTGCTATCAGAAATTGTAGTGATGCTTTCCCCTCCTGGAAAGAATGTGACATGTTGGTTATATAATCTTTAGCTTTTAAATATATTTTAATAAAATTAAAATCGATTTTACACATGTGATTTTTTTTAAATCGTGCAGCCCACTGTGGCTGTTACACACTTACAGTGCATTCAAGGCATATATTTGATCAGTATGTGTGTCCTCTGGGACCTGAACCCATGACCATGATTCAGCTAATGCAATTCTCCACCAACTGAGCCCAACTGGGGCTTGTTTCAGGATCATCTGCTGTAAATAACACTGTGGGTTTATACCTCATATCATGAAACTGTGAACCAACACAATACTAAAATTGTTTCTAGCACAAAGTTGAACAAAAATGTCATTAATCAATGAATAATCAATGAATTGTGTAGGCCCAACAATATGCAAAATTATAACCATTACATAAACTAAACTGACAAAAAAACAGTAAATGTGTGATTTATTAGCCTAACACATGCAACAAACACTGAGCCAGTATTAGAATTAGATGAATCTACACAAAAAAGCATTTGATTGAACGCATGACCTTTGAAGGAAACAGTGAAACAAAGCAAGTATGAAATTAAGCAATGCATTTGTAATGTGCTTCTGTATGGACAGCCAAACCCAGTGCATCATGGGACATTACCTCAAAACCACTAAAGTAATGTATCATCCAAAAGGACACGACCACAGGAAGTATAATCTAGTCCACTCAGTTTACATTTGATATGGGTAGATACAGTATGTTCTGCAGATCCAAAAGCAATTGAGAAGCAATGTTCTCACCTTCACCTAATTAGAAACTGGCTTGTATATCTCCAAAAGGCCAACTGTTTAAAATGTTTAGTCTGATAGCATTTTGAAACCGGGTTTCGTTGCCCAGTATGCAACAATACATTTTTCCGGAATAACTGGGAATACAATTATCCACAACAACAAATTTCACCTCATGAATTTCAAAGCTAAAATTTGAAGAATGCAACAAGAGTTTCTCAGCCCGAGCGCATCACCACCACTGACTCCTGTAACCTCTTCCTACGCTGGAGAGCATGTACTTACACACTGTTCACATGTTTAGTCTCAAGTGCTTTATCCTGCTGCCTTTGCTACAAATTGTTGGCAGTGCACGTTCAAGCATTTTCTCAACAGATCCTTTTCCCTTTCCTCCTAAAAAACGCCTTCTTCCTGAAAAGCACTTCTTGCGAAGTAGTAAAACAAATGACTTCAGGGCTTTCCCGCAGCCTTGTGTTTAGGCCTCGCATGCGAGCAGCCCATCATGCGAGCCTGTTCACTGACATTCCATGACAAGCATGATTTACTTACAATTTAAAAAAATAGTTCATCCAAAAATGCATTTTTTTTTCTCAGTCATGTTGCTATGACCCTGTTTTATTTTCTTTCTTTTGTGTTACAGTTTTATGAGATTAAGGCAGAACGTCCAAGCTGCTTTTGGTTGCGAATTGATTGTTGTTTATATTTCCAAGCCTTGAAAAGGATCTAAAAAATTCTTATCAGTGTCTGACAACCTAAATTTCATTCTGTTTTCATCATATTGTTTAAGAAAAACGTAGACTATAGCGCAAAATTCATTTTTCAAAAATTTCATTTTTCGCTTTTTGTATTTTTTTGTATCACTAATGAAAGAAAATAATACAGGTTTATTAAAACATGGGGGTTAATAAATATTTGGGGGTAAATAGGAGAATAATTATATCACTAAAATCATTTTAACATACCTTACAGCATTTAATGTACATAAGCACCATGCTGTGATTTTGTATTAATGAAATAAATGATGGCTGCAGTAAGGAATAAACAGTTTCAAATGTTTTTTATGGAGTTCCATGTATTGTAACGTCATAACAAACAGACTTCCAATTTGTTAGCCAACTCAGTGTGCGAGCGCTCTAACTCAATATATAATAAAAACAGAAGTCAACATAACCTTATCTTAGGAAAAACAGATCTTTCTGTTGACACATCAGTGAGCTTGTTTCCTAAAATATAAATACAGGAGCAATAAATGTCCTGCCGCAGAATCTCCATTATAAATGCCCATCCTGATTTAAAGCAAAAATAAAACTCACACGTGTGGAGCAGGCAAAAGAATGTTTTCAACACTGCCAGAGGACTAGCACAGATTTAAATCTGTATCTGTGTAATACCATCAATGTGTCCGGCTAGACAAAAGTGATCTAAAATTAGTTCCAGTAGAATACTGCTTTAATTTCAATGGGGAATTTGAGGACCACCGAATAACACTGTCAGAGTCTCGCAACGGGGTTTTAATTTTTGGGACTGTATCAGTGTGGCTGGTTTCACACTTTGCTGCTCGTACAGAAGGCTGTGCATGTTTTGTGCAGTCCAGACTTTGCGCTACTGTTTCCATGCTCTGAAGTTAAGTCCGTTTGTCATTCTAATGTACTTTTATGAGAGTTTACTTGGCTTCAGAAGATGGTCGCAGATTGCCTCCAAACCAAACCAAACCAAACCAAACTGACATTACATGGTAAGACTGGCAGTCTGTGTGCAGTGGTATGTCTCTGCTAGGCCACTAACTGTACCTCAGCTCACTAATGATGGAAGTTTATATAGGTACCTTCAGATGCCACACTGAAGGTGGACCTCTGGTGGATGCGATGGGAAATGCACCCATAAAGATTAAAAGCTTGAAAGCTGTGGTTTGGGATCCCAACCCCTTCTATTTGACATCCTTGAGCATAATAACTGAAATAAAAGAATCAGTATGTGAGATGAAAGCTGTTGTGATTAGCTGAATTTTGATACAAGTATGGTTTCAGCGGTCACCTATCAGTCTCGCTATCCAAAAAAGGAACATGATTTATTTGGATTGGAAGTGAATCAAAGCCTGTGGCTGATTAAACAAGGACTGACCCCGGTTGCCTCCATAATGAACCAGTTACGCTTGTAACACTGCAATGAGTTTTAAATGAAATCCGTAGGTATCTACTGGACGAGACAATTGGCTTTCTGCGGACCTGCATTTAGTGCCGATCTTCTGCACTGAACTTTGTTAGGACCACTAATGCTACAAAAACATAAACTAATCCCCTACACTAACATATGGAACTCTACACATTAATTATCATAATAATAGCCTTTCATAATTTCCCAGCATGCAACAGCACCCTGAATCAGCTCAGCCTGATAAAGCACTACAGCAGACCAATATGGATCTCAAAGAATATGATCGCTCACAATCATATGATTCTTACCATTTATTTCTTTTAGTCATTGCATTTCATAGCATTTCATAGCATCTTCCTGTTATAGGCCTAAACTGACCACTGAGCTAAAATTACAAGACAAAAAACAGCAGGCTTATTGGGCCTTATATATATGCTGGCCTTGAAAGAACACATTTGTTCGGTCAGATACTTCTCAAGTTCAGTAATAATATGAAACACATCTGACCAAGTAATGAACAAGGCCTGCTCAAACATCTGAGAAATCTGGATCTAAGCAAACTCAGATGGGTTATACGTTTCCCACAGCTCCTTGCTGCCGGAACATGCAGCGCCTGCTCGGATCATAAGCGGAAAACCGAATTCCTTCCTGAATCCCACTGGTGATGTACTGTACTTGTTCAGAACATTTAAGACATTCAGGCCTATTTTTGCCAGAAATGGTTGATCCACTGCATCTGTGTGAACCAACATCGGAACCCAGAACCTCTGTGGTGGAACCTGGGTTCAATATTTCACAATGTTTCAGGGTCAGTATTCCATTAGCCTTATATGAGGTTAAGAACAAACTTAAACAAGCAAACCTATCACAAACTAGTCAACACACAAATGTGCATTCCTGCTTTTTTCCACAAGAGCTGTGCTTCAAGTAAAGGCAGACGCTGACCCACTTTCAACAACCGCATGATATCAACAACCTTCAATCAAAAATTACAGATGGCCAATTCTTTTAGAACGATGAAAAATTGAAATTATATATATACTGTTAAAAATTAAGACAAAAAGTATTTGGAAGCTTTCTAGTAGTCACTTAGCCTGATATTTTACCATTGACTTTAGTCATCAACTACCTTTAATTCATCCTATTATCTCAACATTTAAACACATAAACAAGCTCTGAATCATCCATATGCTTGTTTGGTGGCCCGGATTTGGCCACAAAATGTCAAAATCCGAGGCTCTGCGGCTCTGCTTCACACATGCAAAGACCATGAATTCAACTTTTATACGAGTCTCTCACAGTTCAGTCGATGAAATCAGAAAGCAAATAGCAGATGGCTTGTGGAGATCTTTCCATCTTAACATGAGGTCATCAAAGAAACATCTGAGTTCGCTTGACCAAGACAATACACAGAAAGACAACTTATCAGTGACAACTACATCATATCAGGGACCCCACTGTCCTTTTTCTCTATAAAGGCATTTGTGAACTGTGAACATAGAACACAGACATGTTGGTACAGCTGGGCAGATTTTTTAGGCATCGCTCGTTTTAAAGCCACATCTGTCCACAAGAGAAAAACAATCAGGTCGAAACTTTACATTCTAACTTTTAAAACAATTTAAAAGTTCATTTAGAGTTCATTCAAGAGTTTGAGAGGCCAAATGCGATCTAGATTCTTGAGATTATTAATCACAAATGGATTTTCCAGATATTTTTCAGGAAGGTCCTTTAAGTGCCAAAATCTGGGATGAAGGTATTCCTTTAGATAGAGAGAGCTGTTATTTTTCCTTTAATAAGCATATCCAGGATAAAAACAATGGAAAATTATTTCTTTACAGTTTGTGGTGCCTTGGGTCATTAACAAACAGCAAATGTTTTTATGGACTGAACAGTTTGTTTCTACCAAATGGTTGAAATGCCCAGTTGTCACATAGACAATTCTTCAGAATTCTACATTGAATTATTTACATAATAAAAGAACTCCAGTGACTTAATACATTGTACGTATATTTCTGTTCTTTATAGGAATAACTCATTTGCACTGAATAATTAATCACAGCCGTGCTATAGAGTCTAACAGCTCTCCTGCTCATGTGATATAGCTTTACTAAATTATGTAAAATGTATATTTTCATTTTTGGATTAGTCTTTTAAAACAGAAATGCATATACAGTTCAATGTACAGTAAATGCATGTACATTATTACAGTAAAGTAAATCTGGTGGGATAGAACCTTGCCTTTACTGTAAAAAGCTACAGCACAGTGTGAAAGCGGTACATTCAGAAAGCGTCTGGAAGACATTAGCAGTAAGAAAATTTAAACAAAATTTCCAGAATCAACTGTTTTGAAAGTGTAACCGGCTTTAACACCGATTTGATCTGATCCAGCAGAAATCTGTTGATGCAAGTTTGGGGGAAGTTGTTCCCCATCGAATAAAATCACATTTTTGATTATATGTTAACCACATTTGCAGTCTCTCCGTCTCTCATCCACTGTTTCCAAGCCAATAATAACTAGAGGCTCTGGGTGATTCAGTAAAATGTTAACGTTCTCTCTTTCACTTCAATTAAAACCTTGTATGTGTGTGTGTCTCCACAGTTACCTCCAGCAACATTCAATTAAAACTTAATATAACTAAACATGACTGTTCAAACATGAAAAAAGTAGCTGAGGGCTAAACAACACAAAAGCAATCATTTTTATCAGCCGCGTTTCCTCAAGTAACCATCGCTGTCGCTATCTGTCATACCTGTGGTTAGGGATTTGTACTTAGAATGCAATTTTCAAGCCAGATGGGTGAAGACAATTTCGTATCCATTTAAGAGCATTAGGGTGGGCTCTTTTCATTAGGGCAAGTACACAAACACCCAAACCACACAGAGAAATCAATTCATATAGCAATGCACCAGCACCCAGCATAGCAGCAATAACCTCTTTCACACAGTAATCCTGGCAATTTACCAGCTAACTAGCAGAATGACTTTACCTGTAAATACACAAATGCCATGTTGCATGCAGTCTGTATTTTTATTGTTGCTAACTTCTAACTTTTTACATTCCTGCAACTTTTTTTATTAAGAAAGGAGAAATAATCAACTTTTTAAATCTATGTATCTTAAATCTAAGTATTTCATTTTAAAAGCAGCCACTCTAACACAGCTGCTCAACTTGCTTTAACCATTTAGTTTGACAGACAAATTCCAGGTCCGTGTCCGTCCCCTGGTAACCCTGCATTCCTTGTATTTCTGGGTCTGCATTTCCAGGCATCGCTGGACATCTACAAATCCATAAAAGTGGATATTAATTCCATAAACTCCCACTCAGCCAGAACCAATGTGTAAATGTAATGTGACACCAATACAAAAATACATATAAACAGAGTTTAGTTTGATTAAACACATTGATCATATAAATATGATCCTGCTATCGAACTACATCTCTTGATGGACTTCCTGTCTTCTTTAACTGTGTTTGACAACTTCACTTGATCCATTGTGCAAGTAATAAGTAATAAGAACTTATTTCAAGCCCAAAAATATTGTGTTTCATGCAATGGTCCCTTTTCCAGTTTGATAAAATATATCAAGTACAATTTTCTATCAGCCAAAAACATGTTCACATATTATACCATTGTGCCATCTTATAGTCTTTTTTTTAAAATATGGGCTCATACATTTTGTAGCAAAATATGCCTACATATTGCAAGCAGCAGCTGAAGTATGCAGGATAAAAAATGAATATGATAAATAAATATCACATTTTAACAGCTGACATCAGCTTGTCATTGTTAAAGTTGTATTACATCAGTACATACGAGGGACTCTGGACAAAGGCAGACGTTTGTTTATCTTGACGCATGGCTGTTCTTACATCTGGTTTGTTTGACTGATATGTTGAGACTCTTAACGTTTTGGTGGAGGTAATGTTGTAACTCTCGTCCGACAGTATTTTTAACCTCTAAAACGTATAGCTAGTAATGCATGAAGAACAAATCTTCAATCCTGACACTATGACACAGTACAAGTCATTTAAAACTGGCGTCAAACACAGATTCACTCCATGTGTCGATCTGTGGCAATACCATTTAGTGGCCACTAGAGGTCACTTCACCTATTGAAAGTTGTACATTTACATTTACAGCATCTGCATTTACATTACAAACTACTTGTAACTTTTGTTTCTTTCACACTGTTTGCTTCTCTCGTGATAGATGCAAAATATGTGTGTGCTTCTTTTCTTTCGTATCATTAAATACATTTTCTACATGAAATATACCCACATATATACTTTAGCTCAGACTGCAGTGAATTAAGTTAATCAGTAGTGGGCGCTGTATCATCTTTTTTTGGGGGGCTGGGTTAAAAGTGCATATAATGTCTGCACAGTGACCCCTAAAAGTATCAGGACACTAGAAGCTGTATATTCTTTTTATTAATATGTTTAGTAACATTCTTTTATTCAATAACACTTAATAAAACCAATATAATTTATATTCAGAGAAAGACAGACCATTTTAATAACTTTATTCAAAATATAAAAATAAAAACAAACAATGTTACTGAAGTTGTACAAGAAGTTCATAAAAACAACAGTAATAGTCATATTAAAATTATATTATGATGCAACTGTATTATGTAACAGTTGCATCAATGCAAAGTCTAGGATAGTATTACAGCCCTAATGCTGGTTATATTGAAGTTAATGTGAAATGTAAAAATTATATTAAACGGCAACATCAAACAGAACTGTAAACATTATGTTTTCAGACTGGGTTCAAACATGTTGCTCTGTCAGGCTGCTTAAACCAAAGATTGCAATTCTGTTAGGTGCAACTAATGGCACAGAAATGACACGCTGCAGCTTTAATATCTAGATAAACGGTTAAAAATAGTTTTATTAATAAGAATTCACTGATGTGTACTGGATCACAACAGTAAACAGACTGTCTGGGCGTCTCTTTCGATGCTGAAGGGAATGCATCAAGAACTGATGGCTCCTGTATATCATCCAATCAGTTCCTGATGCAGTATCGCCAACATCAGAAAGTTCTCAGACATCAGGCCCACTGAACTTCCTCCAGTATCAGATACACTGAATAACATCTGTAACCAAGGGTGGTCATTTAGTGATGATAGATGGATGGATGGACTAAGTATGAGCGAGTCTTCGAGTTTATGAGTCAATGAATTATTGAAAAGCTCAAACACTTTTAAAATTTCCTTTCAGTGCAGCTACACCCTGTGTAGCCTAAAAGAGGCAGATTCTATTACTTTAGATTCCCTTCAGTCAGATTTTGTTGAATTTTTGAAATTTTTTCCTTAAATTCCTCTTCCCCCGTCCAGTAAAGCCCGCTGATATTTCATTGTGGTGTGTTCTAGCTGTGAACAAAAGTAGCAGGGTGCTGCATGTGACAGAACCCCAGCAGCACCTGTGAGAGGGGCGACACGCTACTCACAGTTGCCAGCTGAGATTATGCCAAACTCAGCTGCTCAATCCTGCAGTCCGCCAGCAGGGGGCGCACAGACAGCCACGTTTGGATAAGGCAGCAGATTAACGAACTTTAGCTCATCAGTACAGTATAAAAACTGACGTCTGAGCTCAGTGAAACTTGAAAATAAGATGGTAATGTAAAACAACAGATTAGCATTGTGCATGTTAGCATCAATAGATAAGCATAGATCAACCCCTGCAATAGAAGTCAAGGGTGCAGGGTCAGGTTTTAGGTGTAAACAGACTACTCAACCCCTACAGGTCAATGTGAGACTGTAAGTATATCACAGTTGCCTGCAGAGATTATCCAGTCAGCTCATTGTATCTTTAGTTGTGTGGTCGTAGCTCTACTCAATAGGTTGTGTTGGTTGAAACTGGCCCATTTGTCATTGTTTGTTTGTGCATGTGTACTCATGTTTTAACACAATCGCATGCAGAGTGTGCCGTAAACAAGCACTCTAATCCATTAAGGCAGAGAACTGACACGCAAGGGGCAGTTTGGTCTCCCCCAGCTGGTGAGCTGAAGGGCGTCTCCCCACGGCATCTGGCGTGTGTCCCTCAATAACCCCCACACCCTCTTAACTACAACACACATACACATCTTCGCTTAGCGAGACCGTGATCCCTGCTGTTGTCAGGGCCCACCGGTCGCCATGGCAAACTCACAGGAACCCGCGCCTGTATTGTCCGAGCGTCCGATGTGTATGTCCCACTCGCTGTCTCTTCTTTAGAGTCACAGCTCGGATCCTTTGACACTCCTGAACACTGCAACAAATTGAGAAAGACGGCGTCAAAGCACAGAAGAAAGGATTGAGGGACACAGAGAGAGAGAGAGAGAGAGAGAGAGTAAAAGAGTAAAAGAGTGAGGGAGTGAGAGAGTGGCTGTTCTGTGTTTGCTAGACTTAGTCGTGTAGACCACGTCAAAGACCAATTTCTCCAAAACTAGCAGACCTAACCTACTGACCATTTTAGTCATTGCTGCAAACTGTGATTTTCTATTGAACACCTGATACAAACTAACAAAAACTAAAAGAAAAACATGAGCCTTTCAGTTTCAATGGTCCGATTTGTTCTTTTATTGAATGCACCTGATTTCAACAAATTTTTTAAGCATTGTGTATTTTTGTGGAAATACGACTATTTTGTAAAAAGATTTTGAAAAAATGTATCCATCAACTAGCTGTTTGGAAACATTGACAAAATAATTTAAAAAATTTAACTGTTTATTTACTCATGCTCATGTCGCTCCAAACCCGTATGACTTTTTCTGTGGAACACAACAGGGCATGTATGAAAATGAGCTGAAGAATTTCTTCTAATGTGCTCCATGGAAGAAAGAAAATCACGTAATTAATAAGGGTGAGTGTTTGCTCGATTGGCTAATTTAATTCTAAAATGATATAATTATTAATTCAGGATAATATTGACAGCTGAAACCAGGTCAGTGATAACGCACACCAGAAATAAACAGGTTAAAAGGTAAAACAACACCTGATAAATATGTGATAAATATGTCTGCAGAAAGTGAGATGTTTTAGGAATATTTATCACTGAACTTCACAGTAAAACTGAATTTACATTCCTAAGTCAGAAATATCGTTTGTTTGTTTTTGTCTCCAACCTGCCTTGTGCTCCGTGGATTTTTGTCTATGTTTGTCGTCAGAGAGATCCTAAACTTCACCTGGGCATAAATGTAGTTTTTTTTAACCTGTTTAAGAAACAGAATGAAATTGAAGGAGATGTGTTACGGTTTTAACCTACAATAAATGTTTATTTGGATTATAGAAGTTGGCCATTAGAAAGGGGAAAGTTATATTTCAAATCAGGATTTTTCAAACAAATCAGGCCCCTTCCATTGACTCACAGGGAAACTGTTTCTTGAATATATTATTTTTACATTCTACTGAAACTATGATACCAAATGCTGAGTTGCCCAGCAAAACATACAAATACATTTTATATATATATCATTTTTAGTTTTTTTTAGTTTTGATTTGGTTGTTTCATTTAGTTTGCCTTGTTTTGTTATATCTTTCCACAATCTATGCTGTTATTCAACAGTCACACCTCAAGTTTAGTTCATAATTTTTCTTCGTCCACATTCGTCCCTCTTTAAACCGAGATGAGATGTGTCAGTTGGTGGCCATATTCAGAACTGAATACTGTACAATGGTGTCTCTATGTAAATTTGCAGGAGCTGCGGGTTGGAGGACCCCCTGATCTGCAAACGGTATTGTGTTAAGAAAAGACCAGCGGCGTTTGAGAACTTGGGCTCAACCAAAGGTGACGTATGAAGGGGACGGAGCCAATCCCAGCATCTTCTCTCAACGTAAGGCAACATTTCAAGACATCTCAGTGCCAACTTGCCCACAAACAATCGCGATGGACATGAACAAGGATGACATTTTTATTTGTCACAGACCTAAAGTCTAAATACTTTCCCACCAGGAGCAGAGAGACTCAAGGACAAAAAACAATTGAGAAAGTGGAACAGTCTGACTGGCAGTGGATGTGGTCGGGACCCCCCTCGGTCGTCATATTGTCTTGTAGAAAATTGAAAACAAAAAAAG
Organism: Chromobotia macracanthus; assembly: GCA_036877525.1. Taxonomy (NCBI): domain Eukaryota; kingdom Metazoa; phylum Chordata; class Actinopteri; order Cypriniformes; family Botiidae; genus Chromobotia; species Chromobotia macracanthus. The sequence goes on along the minus strand of JAZGTH010000033.1, from coordinate 5,607,177 downwards.
ACAATATGGCCAGACCTTGACAGAAGGATCTCTGATGTTGCTCTTGTCCCATTAATGAGGGCTGTTATACTGTATTCTCTAAAGTTTTGTTACTCTGGTACCCTGGACGTCTTGGACTTCTTTATAATTAGAGTAATAGTCATCTTCAATTAGTGATAGCTCGTGCACATAAGAAGCTTTACGTGAAGGACCCCCCCCCCTCCTCATTTTACCATATTCAGATCAAACAGTTCTGACATTTACAGAATGACAATCTGTGTTTTATATTACACATGGTATTGCATATCATACTGTATTGTATGTACGTTGTACGCAGTAATGCATTCACGCACATTCCTGCACCGTCCAAATTTTGTGGCAATAAAAAGTCTGTTCTATGATAATATTAAAATAGCAATATTATAATATTATTATAATATTATCATTAAAAGTATTATATATAAATATAACATTATTTTGTTATATTATATACCACTATATGCCAATATTTAGTTATTTTTTATTTATATTATTTATTTAAAAAAATAATTTAAAGCATAAAAAATGTAAAAACGTCAATTTTTATATTATTATTTCTAATTAATAAATGCAGCTTTTTCATTCAGTTGTTGAAGTTAATTGAGTCTTTAGCTCATGGTGAAAAGCAGCAGATGTGTTAGTACAGTAGTGGCTCAACTGATCAATGAACGAATGCATTACTGCAATCAACTGAATTACTGATGGTGCCATATGGGCCCGGGGCCCGTGATGACAAAGCACATTTCTGTAAAATAAAAACTCATAAAATCATAAAATAACGAATCTGCAAAATGTGCAATCTATATTTAAATGGAGCCTGAAAAACGATTTGTTCTTAAAAATGAAGGCATGGCACTAAACACGTTTTGCCCCAGTATTGCATCCCTTACGATCTCTATCTGAACTCTAAATGTGCAACACCTGGACAATTTAAGTATGTTATTGTAAATGGTTAAGAATGTGTGTAAATCTTACCTTGCCTTTCCTCAAAAGGAACCATCCCAGGACGTCTGGGCCTCCTAATACAAACACACATGCACTATACATCTTTTGGCTCTTACTGTGGTGAGAGCATGTGCTTCTAGCCTGTGAAGTCCCACCCTATCTCTCTGCCTGGTAAGGAAACGGCTCTCCCTCTTCCAATGGCCCCCCTTCATTGATCTGTCTTGCTCTTTCCTGATAGGCGTTCCATTGTGTAGGTCATTTCTTCCTGTTTAACCGTTGCTAGGGTTTCTTCAACAAGCTGCAATCTAAAGGATTTTTGCTTCAGACAGAGAGAGGTGAAGATGTGAAGGCTTTAGTCTCTTCTCCCTTCTTCCCCTTGTTCCCTCCACCGGGATGGGAGGAATGTAGTACATGCGTGTTAAAGAGCACTGAGTGTATGCGGCCTGGTTAAATGGGTGACACTGTCTGGCAGGGCTTAGCTTGCCGAGCTTTTACCCCACAAAGTTTATATCCTAATGCAGCTCTTCCAAAGTTTCCCTCAGTGAGACATAAGGAAGTTCAGGCTAATGAGCTAACGCATCTGTTTTGACGAGACGCGCAGCATGGTGTACGCAAACAGGCAGCGTGCAGCTCACTCAAGATTTTACGGAGTAAAATTTGTTGGCTTTATTTTTAATTTGTGCTGATTTGCATTTGCCAGTTCCGCGTTTTCGTTTTCTTTAACGCGAAGACTTGTCGTAAATTTGTCAACATGTTCAATACTACAAGACAAAAGATCCTTTGCATCTGCTTACAAGAAAGTAATTTGCGTTATTTTCAGCAATGCGTACAATTAAAAAAAAATATAAACGGCAGAAGAGGCTTGTGGGTAGCGTTCAGTTTGAACAAATATTACATTCAACTATGAATTTTAAATGATATATAATGTATCTGTATTTGTGAGGATGCTTTTTTTGTGTAACTAAAAATACATAACTAAGGACTAAGAACACAATTTATAAACTAAAATTTGGAAAAAAAATCTAGTACATTTTGTTGAAATACCAGGATTTTCGTCAGGATATATAGGCTGGATGATTAGCTTATTAGTAAAATGTAGTAAAACGGCTGACTCTGTGAAGATGGGGGCTCTTATCGTATGCAGTGGCCCAGCCTGTGGCCTTCCCACGCGACCATTTGTTCATGATTAAACATTCAGTTAGTCTCTATGGCAAGGTATGGTCCAGCCACACCTGCTGTTTTTCTCTCGAAAATGTTCGAAATGTGCTATGCAAGGTTCAGCTCTGGATATTAGAGTTGAACCTTGACTGGTCAAAAGAGAATGGAAATCACTGTATATTGTAGCAGAAACAAAAACATTTTTACTCTTTGAAATAGTGCAGAGAAAGCGTTCGTGAATTACTATAAAATTCGTGAATTTTCCACTGGCAGGCTTTGTTTAAACAGGGGCTAGGTGTAAACATCAGCAGCGATAATATAATGATATCTGGGACACGTTGAATATTGCGACATTTAATTTATAGTTCCTAAAATTTGCTATATATATATATATATATATATTTTACTCATTTATTATCTTCCATCTGCATTGGACTTAAATGCTTTGCTCTTTTACATTCGTAACTTATTTAGAATTTAAATTTTGTTTGAATAATGTGCCTTATATTGCACAGCGCATTTCGCCTTCCCACAGACTTGCTTTGTATGGTTAATTGGTGGTTAATCTCCCTTTTCCCTAAAATGTTCATAAGAAAATGTTGGTGTGAGAATATCAATACAGTATAGTGGAGTAAAACACTGCAATATTTTGAAGTCATATTTTATCTCCACCACTTACAGAAACATTAATAAATTTAAAAAAATGGTTTAAATGTTAGTATTATCATCCAAAACATTTAAAAGTATACAAAAATACTTTCAGTGCGAGTTAAGAATGAGACAAAACATGCAGGTGCAGAGGCGCAGAGTGAATAATTTCCAGAAGGTTCACAAATCTGTGGGGTGGGCGTTGCCCTTCGCTGCCACCAACAATTGGCTGGGTGCACCTAAGAATGTCTGAACAGATGCTTTGGATTAAATGCGAATTTCTGCAATGTGCATTCACAAAACATGAAGATTTCACAACAATTGACTGAAAATAAAACATATGAAACATAATTCAAAAGACGTTTTGAAAGCCTTCAGGTCTGCACGTGGTGATACGCTTGTTTATCTCTGGCACATTTGGAGAATGGGGAAATAGTCCTGTTTTGAATATGAGGAAGAGGATGGTGTGAAGGGCGTATTGATTAAATCTTCTTGGAGTCATGCCATGAGCGACCTTGGCCCTATCAGGGTTAAACTTATTACCCTCCGACTTCTTGTGACCCCCGCTGACCTTTGGTGTGAAAGCAAATAATGCTGAAAGATGACCATTGGCCAGACCTCAATGGCCTTCTGTTGACCAAACACATATGCACAAATGCAGCGAAGGGGCCAAAATAGGCTTATGTACAGAAAGGCACACTCCACCTAATGCCATTAACCAGTCAATACAAGAGACAGGAGAGGGGGCGGACACACTGGTTTTAGAAACGTGTACTCTTGAAATGGGTTCGCCCTACAGAAGTGTGCCATGCTGCTCCAAACTGATATCTGGATATCAAAGCTGAACTCTGGTTGAAACAGAATGGAAATCGCTGTATATTGTAAAGGGAACAGAAACATTTCTTGCTCTGTTGACTAGTGTGGAAAATGCATTTGCAAATTATTATCTGCATAATGCTTATCCCCTCACTTCACACACGTATCTCTACGGCATCACATGAGAGACATATTTTACAATGCGTAAAAAAAAGCATGGTCAAAAATGTTTCAAACAAAAATTTGCATCGAAATAGAAATGCAAAAGTTGTGCAACCGAATTCCATCGAGTTACTGAATCCTCATGAGAAGGAGTATTTTGTAAATGGCACCTGCTGTTCGTAGTGGGGTAAAAATATAACATTTGTTTACAACCCTGAGTGGCATGCAGTGTGTAAATATGCTCAAATAAAACAACCTACATAATTCATTTAGAATTATCAGTTTATTTAAAAAGTGCCCAATAATATGCCACAGATTAAAATTGACTATAGTCATCAACAATCTTTCTAAAATGTACCACTATTACATTAGTGGTTGGAACAGAATGAGATAGTTGCACGTTCACCAAAAAGTTCTTTTGAACAATCTATGATTGCAACAAGCCACACAGAATATACGTGAGCGAGAGCCAAAGGAAGAGAGAAGGAAATCAGAAGGAGAGGGAGAGAGTACCTCGTGGATGCACTGCAGTAGCCAGCCAGGGTGGAGGAGAGAGGCGTGACGCCCGGGAGATGGAGGAACAGTACTCCATGCCTAGAGTGTTAGAAAAAGAGAAGGCAGAAGAGAAGAGGAGAAGAGAGGACCACTAGCTTTAGCCCTGCTACTGTTTTTGCCCTGCTGCCAGTGGCTGAGAACGAGGGGAGCGTGTGATTGGTGGGTGGGGGCAGAGGCCCCGCCTCCTCATCCTCCTCCTCTCTGCAGTCTGCGTTCCCGGCCTGTCAGGGTGAGTTAGCCGAGGGAAAGAGAGATGCAGCTCCCCACTCTTCTCTTCTTTCACCCCCTCCATCACGGACGGATGGCAGGTGGGGCAAGAGCTGCTGGAATGGCCAACAATCTTACCCCAGTGCCCTTTTATTTTATCTGCTTTGTTTCTTCGCTGTGTCCTGGACTCTCTTAACTGGTAGAGAAACTAGTAAATTGTAACTGTGTAATATGATGTTGTGGGCACTTGAGAGAGAGATGTGGAAAGTAGACAAATGGCAAGAAAGGGATGGTGAGAATTTCAGGGAGTTTGTAGATGAGTGTCAGCAGGTTGTCACACAATAACAAAGCAAACCGAGGAACATGTTACAGCTGACAAAAAAGAAAAACAAAACAATAGGAAGAGTTAGCAGAGTGAGGGCCCTTTTTCGGGCACATTCTTTGCAATTCTTTTCTCAGCTTGCCCCACCCCCATATTTTTATTCTGTTTTCATTCTTTCTCTCTGGCCACACTGGCCAACTGATCTTGGCGTCTTCGGTCGCTGCATTTGTCATCCGCGTACGCCACTGGACACGCAAAGTATTGATTTTTTCTCTGTCCACCTTCTATTTGCTTCCTTGCTCTTTTGCCTTCAATGTGAGGACCAAACCATGAAATGCAGCCCAAAACTGAAAGAAGAGGAATATTCAAGATTGAAAACCAAATGTAAAGGTTTAGAAAATACATATTAATCGACATTATTCTTAATGTTAAGGGAACATGGTTACCACTAGCACAGGGTTTGAAAAGAAATGTCAAAAGAGGCTAAGATTGCTGAAGTCTCCAGAGCAGAATACAGTGCAAGTGTATAATAGTACACTGCATTCTGTATTCTAATATAATATAATATAATAACCCGCTTGGCAAAAGATACAGATCATAGATTTATTCAAGAAAGAAACTAGCCAAAGAAAACACACTAAAGCGAGGGTGAAACAGGATTGTGAATTAGCTGTCCATCAGATTAAATAGGTGGCGTGTGCCATCCGCTCCAAGGGTCATCATGTTTTTGATTTTAAGAAAGCAAGAGATGTTAAGAAAGAGGTTGTGACCGCAACTAATGCTATGGAAATCGGAGGCTTTTTCTAAGGTGACCTCGGCCCGTGTTGCCATAACCCTTCCCCAATTCGCTTTTAGTGTCCGTGGTGTCCAGCGACCTTTAACCCACACGTGTACCCACCCCCAGGGCCCAAGGGTCTTGCCCTGAGGTAGGGTCGCGTGTGCCCAAGAGGGTCCCAAGAGGCTTGAACCCTGTTGTCATGGAGATAACCTCAGGGAAACAGAACTCCCTTAGCGGTTACATAACACTCATGACCAAGCAAAATCTCGCCTTGTGCAATTGACATTTCGATCAGATGTTTAGCTGCAAGGATAAACTGAGAGGGATTGTTCATTGGAATAAAACAGGCCAAAGCCTCAGTTGGGTCACGAAAGAGGTGCTGTTTTTGTCCCTCATGAAAATGTGTGTAAACAATGACTTTAAATCCAGTACCTTTCACCATAAAGATGCCTTTTTGGCCTATCCTGGGTTTCCAAATTATTCAAAATTCCAAAAAAACATGGCAATAAAAGCTAGCTAGTGTATCTATTCTCTTTTAATATATTATTCTTACATTTTAGTTAAAAAACTGACATCATCATCCTTTCGAGAAGGAAGTTGTTAAAGGGCGAATCAATTTCCTTATTTAAAATAACACGTTATTTTATATTTTGTTAGAATTGTCAATGAGAGACGCTCTTAAATAGTAAACACTATTACTTTGATTTTGTAAACAACTGATAATTGAATTATCAGCATTAAATAAATGATTTGTGGTATAGTGTAGTGTCATGATTTGAGCCACAAGGCTAGTATGGCTAAATAAACAGTTAAACAGTCAGCATGGCATATCCCAACATATTAACCTTTTCTAATTTAGCTTGAGGTGGCACAATTGAATTTATTAAAACATACAGCAAAGACATTCTTTGTCTGGTAAAATGTTTAAAATCTTAGAAAAAAAGGTTACTTAAAAAAATTCTAAATGGAAAAGGAGTTTAATTTTATCTGCAAACATGCATAACATTTTTTACATCTCAACACTCATAACCAGACAGAATTGTTACCTGCTTCAGTTGATGTTTTGATCAGGTTTTAGTTTATGAAAAAGAAAACTCACACAAGATCTCTTTACTATCTAGATTATTTCTTTTAGACTGCAATTAGATGAAATGGACAGCAAATTGAAACATTTGTTTTGGTCTAATGCATCTCAAATGTTTCTCCTGGGAAACAGACCCAGAAATGTCACATACGTCTCTACAGAAGTGATCTCAGCAAACTGAGCTCATGAATCTGCAGTCACAAGCCAATATTATTGAAGATGTCAATATGAAATTAATTATCAAAATTAACAGATTGTTTTAGCTATACAGTCACCACATAATGGAAAGCTTCTACAACAGGCCTTGAGATGACCACTGTTGGGATTAAAACGATTTTTCGGGTGCTGACAACCCTGTTAGGGCACCTGATCGCGAGTAAAGCCTGAACCCCATTACAATAGCAAAGCAGAATGGGAGGAAGCATTGGGGGGGCTGTTGTTGTCGCAGCCCTCTAACACCGCACGAACAGGGGCACAAAAGCTGCTGAGGATGGGGGTGGAGTGGAAGTTCAGAAGGAGGGTGAACTACGCCATCTGCCATAAAGCTGGTGCATTTGGGCAGGGGTCGAAAGGGAGGGGCCGCACTGGTAGGAGTAGGTTAGCCCTAGATGTGTTTTTGCAAGATGGACCAGGTCTTCCCTCAAATTAGACACGACCCCCTGGAGCGCAAGCCGCAGGAGACGGCCAATTCCTGCTCGCTTGCCTCTGTTTGCTTAGCGGCTTGATAATTAGAGAAATTAGGGAATGTCTGGAGATTAAACAGCATGAGAAGCACACTCCTATTATGCTTTGCTTTCCTTCCTTCAACTGCTCTGCTGTCCCCTCACTGTGGCAATGCACAAAACACACATCAGGAAACATATATGATGTCAAGCTTTTAAGCCATTCATCATTCATTTATCATTTTCTTGGACAGCTTTCTTGTGGCCTAAATTATCAAAAGATGCTCCCTTACACACACACACACAATGCACAATGGCCAGTGGTTCATGGTCTGTGCAAATCAGTCTGACACTTTTTCTCCTTTGTAAACTCTGCTTTGTAACCATTGTACAAACATATTTGGTCATGGAAAAATGCATTAATGTGGGTCTACGTTCTAAAGTATTGACATTTCCAATAATTTCAGATAATAATAATAGTTACAGTTTGGTTTGTGAACATTATATACTGAAATATATAAGACATATACCAGCATCATTAAAGTTCCCTTTTTCTTGGGTCTTACTTTACTAAATTAAGTCATCACAGCCACAGATCTAATAAATACACTATTGCGTGGAAGATAACGACAGATTACAGTTGGAGCTAAGCGATGAGTTACTGTAAATAGTATGCTATCAAGACTACAGGTTCGCTGCGTCAGACGCGCACCGACCCGTTTCACAATAAATGCTTCTACGTGGCGCCATCTAGTGACAAACAGACATATTACAGCAACCTGCCGCACTTAAACATTTTAAATAGCATTTCATCTAATTCGTAAATACATAATGAAATAATTATATACATAATAAATACAAAATGAAAGTAAAATGAAAGTACGTATTCTGACATAATAAGGCATTTATTTCTTATAGTCCCTTATACTTTTTACCCTTAATGAATGTAATTAAATAAAATGCTCGTAACCTTAGATTTAAAACGCAATTTTTTTTTTAAATCTGTGCTGTATTGTGAATATAGTCACGAGTAAAGTGCGTTATTAGGCATGCATGTTTTTAATTTCATAAAGAAATATTGTTTGTGAACTAATATTGGAAGCTTACATTCAGGCAGCACCCGTGAACCACCCCTGATTTTAGAGGTTAAAAAAACACATTCTCCACCTGCTTCAGCCCAGATCACGCCACCTGTCACAACATACACCACCCTGTCTGAAGCAGACTGTAAATAAGGTCTGGAGTCAAACCCCCTGCTGCCTGTCAAACAACAACTACAGTTTCTGGTTCAGTTTTGGTTTTCAGGCCAAGCTGATCAAGAAAATTGTGGACAGTGCACACCCGATCCCAGATCAGCCTTTTTTTGTCTGAGATGTGTTGTCTGGATACTGCGACAACCCCACAGACTTACAAACAGGGTGGGACCTTACATTGGGGCGGCAACTCCTGTTAAACATCTTTTCATTTCGACATTTGTCCAGTAGGGGGCACACAAAATCTTAGAAATAAAAACGCATAGAAAAAAACTGATTATGTATGACCAGCATCCTGAATACCATTTAACAGTTTTCACTTAAAACGTGCACAAAACAAATTCTATAATATTCATCCAACAGAGGTAGCTTCATAGCCCAATACCTGCAATTCTGAGCCAAACACCATTAATCTAGAACGTACAGAACCTGCCGTAACCCCAATACATCAATCATGAGTGCTCTCCAAGGTCAAGACAGACATAGAGAGAAAGAGAAATGGGAGAGAAAAGACCAAAGAAAGAGTAATAGACAGAGAGAGAGAAGGAAAGAATGAAGGCACATTTGCATTGCAGGTACTAAATTTCTACTGGGTGCTGGTGGAAATCACATTTGTGTAATTGTGAAGAAAATGCAAGTAAAAGTGAAGAAAATGCAAGTAATCAGCCAAGTAACCACCACAGTGCTTGTGTGTAACAACCAATCCCTAGGTGTCTATAATAATCTGTTTCTTAGAAATTATTCAGGTCCCCCTTCAATGTTTTTCTGTTATCATCCAAGAGGTAAGTTCATAAGTCTGACCACTGTCTGGTTGTCATACTCTGGTTGTGTATCTGTTGCATTTTGCATTATGAGCAATAAAACAAGAAGGGATGAAGGCCCTTCACCAAGAAAGAGGTCCTCAAATACCTGAAAGACTCTTGAGTAAACTGTATGCAAATGGTCCGAAAAAGGACTTCATAGCATCAAAATATTTAAAAAATTATACATTTTTATACAAATATACATTCCATCATCTGTAGCACAAACAGGGCAGGATGGGCTTCATGCCAAAGCTTAATACTTAGGATTAAGAGTTTGGTAGCCCTAAGATTGAGCGATAGTAATAGTGATGCCTGAGCAAGCACCACTAATGAAACCATTAGTGGTTTCAAAGTGCTGTGAGATGTGTAAAATTGGATTAGCTTCTTTATTTCATGTCAAATTTAAACTCTACTATAGAGCTCCTCCCTGTGTGTTCTTTAGCTCAATTTTTCAATAAGCTTTAGCTCAATTTTAGCTGCTTTTTTTAACCCAAAATACAACATACGCGTGTTTTTGTTTCTCCTGTTTTGTCTGGCCTGTGTGCATAAAACTCCTACATTTTGATTTCTTTGAATTGCTTCTGTGGAAATGCATTTTGTAAAAGTAGGTGTTTAGATTTATAGTTACTATAACCAAAAATACGACATAGGCACGTTTTTGTTTCTCATTTGGGATAAGTGTTATGCGTTTGAGGTGGATACAATAGTTAAATAGATAAATAATGTTAAATATAACATTATGTGTAATGCTACTAGTGGCTATTCCGGATCAAGCAGACTCTTCTTAATGAATGAAGTTTTAGATGCAGTACAGCAGATCTTGATCTGAACTTTTCATCATGTTAATATTTTTTATCCCTGTCTTCTTAGTTTGATCTAAATAAAGTTACTTATAAGCAGTGCCATGGTACATTGAAGGTATCAGATGGTAGCATCAGATGGTTATGAGAATGATTTCCATATTCATGCTCCATGATCTGAAAGAGGTACTCCAAAGTATTTACAAATGTCCTACAAATGTGAATCTGTACAATAGTACCATGGTAATGTTACACCTCGTCATTGGCCACATACAGTGTGGACATTTTTCGACGTTTTGATGATGTTTTAGAAGAAGAATATTTTGTAAAACAGTACAATGTCGCTGAATACAACGAAACTCAATGGGACTTCTCCAGAGGTCTCGGATCCATTGATCTCGCGACTTTGTCACGTCGCCGTTATTAACGAGGGATTATGCCGCACAATATTGCCATTTAAACAATGTCGTGTAAACGACGATGTGAGTTTAAAGAAACACGAAGCCACACAAACCTCGTCGCGGCGACCCTCCGCCACATCAACCCGTTTTACCTCAGAGACGGTAACGGCGAAGAGGGCGGGAAGCGCGCGCGGGTGGCGCGAGGCGGAGTTTGCCCGTGCGCGCGCCGGGCTTGTTGGGAATCTCGCGCCGCGTCATCTTGGGTTGGGTTGCGCTCGTCGGTCCGGCGGAGAAAAGCTTTGCCGTTCACACGACGATCAGACCCGTACGGACGTAATGCGGACCCGCAGTCATCTCCGCGGTCCGTAGCTTACAGAAGACATCATCGCGCATCCGTTTTCCGTATATCCAATAGCGACGGTGAAACGCGATCGGTTCGGTGTGACCGGTGGTGTGCGGTTCTCCGTGTCCGAGCGGCTCCCGTAAGAAACTTCACTTCATTGAGCTTTATTGACTCGGGTTCATTCTGCAACAGGTTTCTAGCGTAAACAAACGCCGTAAAGTTGTCAGACCACGTCGGAGGAAACCGATCTCGCACAGCGATGCGTAGAAGAAGAGGATAGTTGTTGCACGACAGATCTGCAAAGAAATCAACAAGAAACGCTTCTCGGGGGACCGACGAAGGTCTTTGTGGGTTTTCTTGTATTGACACCGTAAGGAAATATCCGAAGGAATATAAAATATCAGGAGCTCGTTTTCAATATGATGCCGGTAAGTTCAGCTGAGGTCGAGTATTTTCCACTTCCCTCGATCCATCCATCTCATCTCGCTTTTCTTGCTTATATACGTGGACTGCTGACTGACTCAACAAATGCATCGGATATATTACATTTCTTGTGTTTGCACCGATTGCAATCATATTATTGATGAACCAGTACAAAAGCTGTGTTATATTGGTGAAGTAAACAGGGAGCTGCAGGAGATGAATTACCTCTGTGCTCCTGTAGATTTCATAACCTGTTATCTGATAATGGACACAGAATAATCCAGAGCATTGCGTGTCCATGAAATGCTGTTCATTTCTTGCAGGATCCCTATGAGATCCAGCAATCGTAGCAGAGAGATGAATAAAATACCAAAATTAAGTATTAGGAAGGGTGAAGTGTAAATACAATTGTATATACACCTATGCAACATATTGACTTGAACTCATGACATGATGTTTTGTATCAGGTGCTACAAAATGTACTAAAGAGTATAATATATGTAACCCAATAATGTATAGTAGTTTTAAAGCAATCTAAATGAATATTGGTGGAGATGGTCAGTATAATTCACATAACAGACCCAATCAGTTTATAGAGAAGCATTTGGTAGCCCAATAAACCTGTTAAAGACACTAATATATGTAATATTAGTAATTATGTTTATATATAATTTATTTTGTCCTTCTCACAGTCCGAGGTAAAATTCTGCACTCCAAAGGTTAATTTTCAAGTGAGTCTTTAATCTCCATCGGCTTTGTCACCGTATGTCTGACTTTCTGGATGAAATGTAGCTACTATCCATGGCTCTGTAGACTAACTGCATAGTATAAATTATAATCCCTGTGTACAAACTAGAATGGAAGTATTTTCAAATGTCTGGAAGAGATGCAATTAATAAAAAATGGCCTGTGTATGTAATAACTCCTACATTTTAATTTCTTTGAATTGCTTCTATGAAAATGCACTAATAGCACCCTATATTTAACTAGCTATACTAGTTTTCCATTGTAAGATGATCTGTTGTAATTGGGACATCTGAGATTTTATGTACAGATTTGAACAGGATAGGGAGGACAGCTATAATCATTTCTAAGGTGGGATTGTCAGTTGTCTTGATGTGGGCATTACGGAGGTTCATGTGCTTCACAAAAGATTTAAATATAACATTATGTGTGCTGCTATTAGTGGCTATTCCGGATCAATCAGACCCTTCTTAATGAATTAATTCATTAACTCAGTTATTTTATCCATAAAGTTGTGAATATTCAAAATGAAGGTGTACCTGTACCAGGCAGTGAAATGTATTGCGTATTTGGTGAAGGTCGAAAAAGGATTGTGAAATAAAATACCGCAGACATTCCTTTCCGGATAAGATTAGATTTCTCAGAGGACCCCTGAGTTAGCCAAAAAATGTAGGTAATTTGCTCTGTCATTTGTACAGAGGATGCGTGAGAAAAAACAGATGTTAGATTTGGATGGTATTAAAATGGCACTGTTCTGTGAAACGTCCATAAAGCTGGGAATTTGTCTGAACTCCTCAAGGAAAACTAATCCCATCCAAGTAGAGCTATACATTTGTTTTTAGAGCATTTTTAAAACATCAGTATGTTTGAGCTTGTTTATTGCTGTGTTTTCAGTAATGTGAGTTGGCGAAACAGTGACTGTGTTCCGCATTCGTCCCATAAATCTTTGTGTGTCTTAAGAGCTGAGTTCATTGTTTTTGCTAAGAATTACCTGCTGTTGTAACTCTCAAAAGGACAAGTTGAAAGAAGAAGTGGGATATTCCTCTCAGGTGACATTTTAGAGAAGTGACCTGCATTATCTTCATTGCGTTTTTAACAAAGATGCATTAACAATTTAGAACCATTGTTTACAGTTCCCCTAGGTTGCATAGTTTTCCTCTGTTGAAAACCATTGTAGGGTCCTTGTTGGGCCATTGTGTAGTCATGTATTTTGTGGTCATTCAAAAAAATTCCCATGCAAGTGCAAGTAGCCAGAGCAGCTATTTTCAAGACACTAAATTGATTTGAATAAATGACTTGGGCCGAGAGCACTTGTAGAATGAGATTAACTTGTGGTAACTTAATTGTGTAACCCACTTCAGTTCAGAGGCTGTGCATTTGGGGTTATAAATATCACTGATTGTTGTTGGACCCTTTCAGCCACCTGAGGCCTCAGAGGGAAACAATGACCAGAAATGCGGCGACCGGTTGCCACAGCAACTGTTGCCATGATCACACAATAACATTGCTGCTATGCAGAGGAGTCTGCGTTTGGAGAACTCGGCTCCCAAGGACCAAATGGTAATCAGGCAACCGGAATAATTTAACTTGAGGCTTTAAGACATTTCTTGGTACAAATCGTGTCTGTACAGCTGAACAGAAGACATAAAGTCAGCTCACCTGTTCTTTAAACTGACAAAGGTTGCATTAAACCTACAAGCTATTAAAAAATTTCAGGACCTTGAGGGAGTTGATTCTGTATTTGAAACGCCTCAGCATTTTTATTCAATCAACCACAGTCTGCCTCAAGTTCTCCCCAGGGGCAGCAAGGTCTTGAAGGGTCAGTGTGTAGGCCGGAGAGTACTGCATGAGCTCAAGGCTAATCCTCACAAGTTGTGCTTTGTGTCAATCTGCAGGGGCCATATGGCTGATTCTGCAGCGACACACACACTGTGTTTACTGCATGCCGGCAGCAGACACACAAGCCCTGCTGAATCTGCGGCTTCTTTGCTGTGACTTACAGAAGCGCCTGGTAACAACTTTTCAGTCATTATAAAATCCTGAATGAAATGCAAGTTATCACGGGCTAGAGAAATATATATGCTGTATAAAGCTCCCAGTGTTGTCCGATTAGAGCTTGTATTGACAGATGCCAGTGTAGCAATCAGACTAAATAATTGATGCTTTCAGCATGCATTGGATTACACCTTATTCTTTTGCAATAGTGGCTTTTCCTTGACTTTGTGGTTGGATGTTTTTCATTCTCCCTTTCCAGTGGGATGTCTGCCCGCCTTTGCAGCAGTAGGGTAATGAACCGCTACAGTTAATGAAAACCATTACAGAGAGACTGCAAACATACTGATGTATGTTGTGGAACAGGCAGTGTCATTGGTTGTGTATCTAGTTTATACAATCTACTGTTTTCCGCGTTTAACAATAGTCTTTATTCATGTGTTTTATCATGGAAGTCAACATTTACCATTTGGTAAATGTCATGTAATTTGGGATTTGTAAGTAGTTTTCCGGTTCCATGGTTTGGTTAGTTCTAAGACAGTTTAGCGCTACTGGAATATTGTTACGTCATAGCCAATCACTTCAAAGCAAACTGGCTTTTTAACAAAGATGTGGTTTAGTCATCTTTTGTTTAATGTTTACTTATTCAGAGCTTGAAATGCAAAGTTGCCAAGGCAACGCCAATGAAGTGAGAGATTGACGTTTTTTCTTTTCGACCAATCAAAATGGCCATAATGAACCAACCTACATAACAACAGGTAAACAACAGAGTAGATTAGTGTAGGTATAGCATGAAAATTGTAGCAGAAATATTCTGGAGTACAACATAAGATAAGATAAAAATAGCATATATTTATTTACTTACTTAATAAGAGATCTCTATGCCTTAAAGAAATGTAAAGGAAGTTAAAGAACCTGCGTGACTTACCACCAAGAAATTATTTTTGAATATTACAAAACTCAGTATTCAAACAAGAAGGGTAGTACTAGTCAGCTGATAGTAAATGCATTATGTTTGACTATTCAAATCCATGACGTCGCTTGTGGTTACCTGTGACAACACAAACAGTGCCCTGTTGCAAAACAGCGATATAGTAATCTTAAATCTCTGGCTCATTCCCAGGACAAAATCATGCCATTGAGATTTCTCAGAAATATTACTCTAGGGATTAGCTGTGGAATCCCTGATGCAGGCTGGCCTCTGGCACAAGGGCTTTTTTATAACAATCTCTCTAGGGTTTATGTCCCCTGGCATCAAGTGACTAGACACGTCCTGCATACAATTGTTGACAAGAAGATCCATCAATGAAGCACTAATACTAAAACTTGGATAATATCCATATCAGTTGTTGGAAAGTCTCTAGAAATTCTATAATTGCAGTGATAAAAGCATTGGTGTGTGGTTTGTTTGAGCATAATGTTATGGAATAAAAATCAAGTATAGGATTTACAGTTTTAGGAAAATTATATTATAGAACATTTCACAATAGGAAAAATCAATACATTCTAAACATCATTAGATGTGTTTTGTCTAGAGTTGTGCTGAAATGAAGGCGCATGAAGGGAAAACTATGTAAGATGTCTGCGGTTTCTATGTAGGCATGAGGCAATATGCTCTGTCCATAATTCAATTTAGATGTTTTAAGAGTTTGTCAACCTTCTCAAAGGACCGTTTATCCAATAAAGGCTCTGACTACTTAGCCTGAGAGATCTAGACAGAATGATTACTTAGAAATCTGATTAGAGAAATGTTGTTTTTTAATATTTTAGGTAGTGGGTTGCAGACCACAAAATTCAGGTGGCAATATTTAGGTTGCAAAGTTGTGGAACATATTCAGGAACTCAATGAAGCACAAACAAGCATAAATATTATCAAGCTCTCACGGTGGACATTTTCTTGACGGACTAAAAAAGACATTTTCAAAGTCTTGAAGAATTCATGCAGTTCCTGTTTCCTCTTCCTGTATGTATCTCAGAATAGGGTGGAAGAGCTGCTGAGTTTTCCCCCTACCCATCTGGTATAGTAGTACCTTGGTATCCCTTGCCAAGATACACACACACACATGGTAACAGAGAACTGCTGAGTCTTTTTGAACTCTGTCAGCAGTAATAATAACTCTGCTGCCGAAAGTCTGAAAATAAACACACACACATATGTTTGTCCACATAAAGAATGCTTATTCTTTATGAGGAAAGACATTGTTCTCTTATTCAACCATTCTTGCATTCATAAATAGTACAATACATTCATACGTGGCAGTAAATGACACTATATTTTCCCAGAGAAAAAAACACAAGCAATCATTTAAAAATATGAATATCTCAGTTGGAATTTGAACTCAAACATCCTCATCAGATTCTTGTATAGAATCTGAAAAGATGTTTTTTTTAATGAAATATAAGTGTTTCGATCGTGATTTTTTAATGAATGTACAGTATTCATGAAATTATTTGGCCCACATCGACAGCCTCATCTTTCTCCGTCAAAAGTCTGGAACTGCTGTTCACCTCTGAATTACAAATCAATTGCCTTTCTGACTAATTGCCCTGTGCTCGTGTTTTATTTCTGGATAAGAACCCTCTTGATGTGACAACCATCTGTGCCGACTGCAGTCAAAGTGCCAAAATACAGCTGTTTTTTTTTTGTGGCCGGCCAGCCATCCATCTCACTCTTTCCCACTTGCACAGCTGTATTATAAGATTATGTGGGCATCTAGTAAATAGTCACAGATTTATAAACAGATTGCTTAAAAGCATTCAGAATGAACCTACCTTTCACCTTAACACCTACATATAAAGGTTCTTCTGTGTTTTTGGAGAACCTTATGTTTCTTAATTGGATTTTTGAGTGTATGTAGGGAGTGTATACAGTCCAATAATCAAGTTTCTGAACTACAGTAGGTGGCTCTTAAAGGGACAGCTCACACAAAAATGAAACTTTTGTCAGTGTTTAATCACCCTCATCCAAACCACATGACTGAAACACCAAATGAGAGATTGGGGAAATGTTCCAGGTGCTTAAATGAAGTCATTGGTATATTCATACATGTTTAAAACAATACAATTGAGCTATCCCTTTAAATGACTGGAAGCACATTGTAATGCTTCCTGTTATGGTCTTTTTTACTGGCCCAGATGTTCCTGACTGTGTACCTCAGCAACAGTGACAAGCACTTCACTGAGATTCCCATCACACCAGAGACGTTGTGCAGAGATGTGGTGGACATGTGTAAAGAGCCGGGGGAGGTGGACTGCTATCTGGCCGAGATGTGGAGAGGATCTGGTATGTGCTGACGTGCCTTTTTAGCATTGTCTTTGTTTCATTATTGGCTACAGGGACCAAGACTTTTAAAATATAGTAGAGCAAACATATTCCAAAATGTTTTGAAATGATATGGCTCCAGATTTTTTGGGGTTTGAAGTCTCATAAAAGTAGTCCATTCACCTTGCTTGCTGTTTTCTAGCTCTTCTGAACTGTTGGCTTGTGTGAGGAACAGACTAAATGGTTCAGAGGAGCTCAAACCATCTAGATGCCGAAAGTCTAAATATATGCAATTAAAAAACAGAAATTTGACTGCTACTATGGAGGGCAAGATTTTCAGTAAATAACGAGTCTGTCTCATTATTTATATCATGCAATGTTATTGTATTAAGTACTTCAGCAGTATAAATTACCTTTATGGTGCTATTTTGGTCATGTTTGGACCTTGATAGCCACTGGTCACAGTATGCTATGCAAAAAATACGGTACCAAAGTGCAGTAGAGTGGTTTTATTGATGCACGTGTCTATGCGACAGTGATATAAAGGTAAAGTCGTACATCACCATAGAATGGACCTTTGCCACCTAATTTGCATCCCTGGTTTCTAATTGGCTGCTTTCTTTCTCAGAGCGTGTGATTGGTGACAGCGAGCGAATTATTGAGGTGCTGCAGCGCTGGGGTCAGCAGAGGCCAGAGGTGCGATTCTTCCTGCGTCACAACAGAGCACCCGGACACGACACAGGTCAGAGAGAGAGAAAACT
The DNA here is from genome assembly GCA_036877525.1 of Chromobotia macracanthus. Taxonomy (NCBI): domain Eukaryota; kingdom Metazoa; phylum Chordata; class Actinopteri; order Cypriniformes; family Botiidae; genus Chromobotia; species Chromobotia macracanthus. Next base: position 5,589,040 of record JAZGTH010000033.1, on the reverse strand, counting down.
CAACAGAGAAGATAAAGTCGACATGCATAAAACTCTTTGGCTGTGTTCACACTGCACACAAATCTGGTTTGGCTTTCTGATCTGAATTTTCTGATCTGTTTCTGATCTGCCTATAGTGTAGCCAATATTTAATGTATTTGCAAAACTCTGATTTTAATTGGATGTGGTTAAGGTCTGTTCACTGTTCAGACTTCTAAAGCTGAAAAAGAATTGAGGGCCAAAAAGTGGATTTCCGGTGCTGGTTTTTAAGTTTCAAACTATTGTATGGTTAGATAATGATTGAAACACAGACGAGTTTGATTACATCCTTCCCCTGTGGCGGTCTGATGTCACGTGGCCACAGTGTTGAAGGGAACAAGCGTGAATGTCATTTCCTTTTATGGGAGAATGTGAATGGAGAGGTTGTGAATATGACATGGTTACAGCTGTTTTGGAGCTATGAATTATTTACTGAGGACTGGCTTGTTGTGTGGCAGTGCCTTAGGCTTTGGAGCAAGTCAAAAACGATATCTATATCTTGTGTCCTGTAAACGTGCACACCCAGAGGATTTTTTGTCAGCGAAACAAGAAGATGAATGATTAGGTATTACAAAGGTATTACAAAATTTCACATACTGTACTTGAACTTGTAATCAAAGTAGAATCTAGTTATTTCCTCAATTGTTTTGCAAGTTATTTTTAACACATAAATGCGCTTCACCACAATTTCCTCTTATTTGTTTACACTGTGTGTTTAAAGTGAATCCTCCCTTTTCCCCAGAGACATTGAAACATCCCAGTCATGTGAAACTGGCGTGTGGTTTCAAATTTCACTGAGTGACTTTGGCCCTCTATACCGGACAAAGAGCGTCTGTGCGTCTACAACAGTGCCAGCTGTATCGCTCCTGCGTGCATGGCTTTACCTCACAAAACAGAGCCTTGTTTTTCTGCCGAGGGTAATTATTGTCAACTGGAGCCAGCTTGACTTGTAATTGTCGTGTTTGTGGTTTGTTTTCACACAGAATTGAGGTAAAACCCAACGCTTGTGTAATCGGTAAGCTCTGATTAGGACCACCACGGTATCAGACTGTGACCAAGATCATTTGTTGGCCATTGTTTTGCTCGTAGACCGGTTTATCCGGTAACCTATTAAAGCAGCTAGTGCTGGTGGTGCCAAAGTTGAGGTTATGTAAGTGGGTTCCTGGCACAGACACTCACATGCAAGATAATTGTGCACTGGTTCTTCTGCCTGGCCAAACAGCCATTATGTAATAAGGTTCACCCCAGTCTAGTTGCTATGCAGTTGCTGAAGTAGTCAAAGTAGTTGATAAGGTTGTCAGAGTGGTTGCTAGGGTGCTCTGAATGGTTACTAGGGTGTTTTGGATGGTGGCATAATGTCACCAAAGTGAAAAGAGTACATCCTCAAGTCTCTAAGGTATTCTGGTTCCTGGGATTCTTGGATTTTTTTCATCCGTTTTGTTTTCTCTCATGCATGCTTTGATCTCTAACCTTTTCTAATTCCAGGAGGTCACAGAGCTCCAGAGCCTCCCATCAAGAGAAATGCAGTGAAGGGGACGATGGACAGACACATGGAGAACGGAGTAAGTGTGAACTTCTCTGAGACTCCAGCTGATGACTGTTTAAACTTCAAAGCTCTGAAGCTCAGTAGATGTCCACCATAATAAAGTATTGCTTTGAATCTCCAGATGGTACCACCTCATATGGACATCACCCTCAGTGAGCTGCAGGAGATGGTGTCACGGCAACAGCAGCAGATCAATGCTCAACAACAGCTCCTGGCCTCAAAGGTGGTCTGCTTATCAACCTAAATCAATACCCTGTTAAATTGATGTATGTTAACTGCATGTGTGGCTTCAAGTCATCCCTCACAAATTCAAGTCATCCCTCAGTTTGTCAAAAGAAATAAGATATGCATTTACAGTAAACATAAATGAAATGCAGACATACAATAGCTGGCAAGCAGACAGGGCGACTGAGAAATGTATTAAACAACTGTTACACTCAGTGTATAACCATAGCACTTGTTCATTTATACGAACTAAGGGATTTGGTAGTCAAACAGCATGGCCAATCTGATCTCACTGGAAAATGTAACTAGTTTATGACATGGCGAATTTGACGGTCCAACCCCACCCCTAAACCTAACTGTTACTGGGATGAAAACAGATCATACAAAAGCATAGAAATAAGATTGTACAAATACACACAAATTAGCCACCAATTCGCTAAAATGTAATAAAAAATTCCTTTTCAATAGTCAGCAGACGATAGCTTACATAAAAAACAGAAGGAATGTTCATCTGTCTTCAGTCTTAATGGTGTCTGAAAAGGTTTCAGTGAGATGTTGACCTGACATCTCCTCACAGGAGCAGCGACTGCGTTTCCTGAAGCTGCAAGACCAGCGGCAGCAGCAGCAGACGTCTGAGCAGGAGAAACTGCAGCTTCTGCGGGAGAACGCGGAGAACCAGGAGGCCAAACTGTGCAGGGTTCGAGCTCTTAAAGGACAAGTGGAACAAAAACGCATCAGCAACAGTAAACTAGGTCAGAACTTAAGAGAGCGGACCAGAAGCTTATTAACAGAGGAAGTTACAAGTATCAACATTGGCTCAACCAATGGTTAGGAATGGGACTACTGTTTGGCTGACCAATTGGAGATGGGGTTTTTAACTAGTTTGAAAGAGGATTATTTTAAAATTTTGTTTGGTGCAGCTAGAAACTACTCTCTGTTGCTTTTTTTGAAGGCTAGTTTATTTATATTTTATAATTAAAAATTTTTGGACTTCTTCCAAGATCATTTACAAAGTCATAATTTGTTGTGGCCCATTTGCCCACTAATGGAAAAGTTTCTCTTTTACTGGTTGTGTTCAAACAGTATCAAAATGCCATTAACGACTGAATTAATCAATGGAAACAACAACAAATGATCATGCTAATAAAAATGAGAACTTGATTAACAAGAGAAGATGGTGGCTCATTTCTCTCTCTGGCTGTCTGTAGTGGAGGAGATCGAGCAGATGAACAGTCTGTTCCAGCAGAAGCAGAGGGAGCTGGTAGTTGCCGTCAGTAGGGTGGAGGAATTAAGTCGACAGCTAGAGATGCTGCGTGGAGGCAAAATGGATGTCCCCCATGAAGCGGGACCGAGCTCGACAGGAGAACTTGAGAGACTTTACAAAGAGCTTCAGGTACACATAGGAGTTTTGATAAAGGTTATAGGGGATTCATTGTACACTTTGTAGCATTCATTTTTCCGCTAAATGTTAGTCAAGATTATACTAGTTTAACACAAACATTCCACGTACACTCTGTACAGCCTTTACAATTAAATTGTATTTGAGCTACCATACCTTTAGGACCTCTATGTAAATTAACTTTGTTACAATTGGCTCCATAGTGGGACATTTTTGTAGATACACTTTGTAGATTTTTTTTAAAGAAAAATTGGAACAGAAAATTGTTAGTCTTGGCCTGACAAAGAAAATTCAACAGTCCTTCTTCTGTTCTGCTCTTTTCCTTCTTTTTTCAGCTGAGGAATAAGCTGAATCAAGAGCAAAGTGCCAAACTCCAGCAGCAGAGAGAAAATCTAAACAAGAGGAACCTCGAGATGGCTGTCATGGACAAAAGAGTGGCTGAACTGAGAGATCGACTGTGGAAGAAGAAAGCTGCTCTCCAGCAGAAAGAGAACTTGCCTGTGAGCGACTTTCCACATTTGCTGATTTTGTTCTTAATGGCAGAACTTAAGTTCAACAAAGTCACAAATTCTACTTTCTCACATTCATTCTGTCTGTCTTTATTTGCAGCTGCCCCCTGAAGGACAGGTCTGTCAGCCCCCTGGCTTGGCCAGGGTTGCCGCTGTTGGGCCGTATATCCAGACCACTCCAGCCCCTTCGGTTCCTGCCAGACAGGAGATCCTGGTGAAGCCTGCTTACCCCGATGGCCCAGCTACTCTTCCCAAACCACCCCCCAAACCAACCACAGGTGTGTAAATTCATACAAGTCTGAGTAAGTTTATATCATGGTAGCTGCATATATCACAATGTAGTTATTTTTGCAGTTAAAATGTCTATATGTTAAATAAATGTGATAAATAATTTATTTGTAACTTCATGGACACAAATGAAGAGTATTTCATAACAAATGAATGATCAGTTTGCTACAGGTGCAAAGACAGCTTCACATTATACAGTGTAACAAAACAGTTAAAAAATGAAGATGCAAAGTAGTCCTAATATTACACTATAATATAATAGAATTAATGGAACCACATTGGAAAATGTTGTAAAATATTCGTCATAAACGCCACATTGTGGAACATTTTTTAATTCTAAATTAATGCAGTAAGTTGTGCTGTTGCTTGGCAACCAGACTAAACTAAGCTCTGCTTAAGTTTTTCTTCAAGGTCTTTTTGGCTTGATGTCCCATGCTGTATTTTCAGATTACTACAAATTTCTTAGCTTTTCTACCACGTAAAACGTCTACCACGTTACATATTTGCATGTGTTTGTTTGTATTCGTTCCACAGTGCTAGTAAACTCAGATTCATCTGTCTTGTTACTTTGTGCCAGGCATTGGTTTCCTGACAAATAAGATCTCCAAGGTTTCAGAGTTGTTCTCCAGCACTGAAACCAACAGCAGTGGCCATGGCCACTCCTCCACCCTCCCTCGCATGACCAGCCACACGTCCCAGGAGAAAGGTACTGCCCTTCAACCTTTAAAAAACAAAGTGAAGACAATTAAGCTATGTTCGGCTTAATTATGTTTTCTTTAACATCCTTCATAGATCAGGAGGCAGATATTAGACCGCCGACTTTGCCCTTACGAAAGAACCAGAGCAGCGAGGACCTCTTGAGGGACACCCAGGTACACTGAGGGACTTAAGGCAATGCTTAAAGGGACAGTACACCTAAAAATGAAAATTCTGTTATCAGTGTCTCTACTTAAAAGTTGTTCCACTTTTATATGGTTTTGTGTGTTCTGTGGAACCCAAGAGGAGATGTTAGGCAGAATGCTAGCAACTGAGAGAAAAAGATTTCTCCTTTTGTGTTTCATGAAAGAAAGAAAGTTGTACAGGTTTGGAGAGAAATTAGGGTAAGAAAATAACAGATTTTTCATTTATGGGTGAACTAATTCTGGAACAATTGCGAAAGATATACAACAAATGAACACTAATGCTTGACAAGAAACAGATACAACACAGTAAATGAATACTAATGCCTAAAACACCTGAGGTTTTTGTGTCAAGAATATTAAATTGATCTCACCATCAGAACAAAAGCAACTAGATACATATTTGGAACAGTTATTTGATTGATGATCCATATAATTTGAATTTGAACTTACATCTGTGTGATATCTGGATCATCATCTTTTCTGCTTCTCTAGTCTGCAGAAAAAACATTTGGGAAGGTTCCTCCGCCAGTTCCTAACAAGCCCAAACCTGCTCTACCAGGCCAGTCCACCTTCAACAAACCTCCTTACAGCACAGGCACCTTCCCTGGCAAAGCTAGATCAGCCAGTCAGAAACCTCCGATGCCTCTTCCTTCCCACAACCACATCTTACCCATACCTCCACCCCCCAAACCAGACACCTTGCCCGCCGCGACGGTACGTCCTTTCACATCAGACGTTTCGGCAGGAAAAGAGACATGCACCCCCACCACGCTCCACAAGCCCCAGACGTTAACCGCAAGCTCCATCTATTCCATGTACACTCAACAGAGCATTCATGGGAAAGGTTACCAAGGGCAAAGTACACTGACCCGATCACAACCTCGAGGTGAGTATCGTCACCTCAGCCGTCCCGCAAACCATTAAACAATCACTGCATTGGGCCTTAAAGTGTAAATGAATGCATTTATTTTATTTGCCAAGAAGATTATTGTTAGTATTATTATTGTTCATTTAAATGTTCACCGAACCTTGATGTTTAGCCACTTGAGTATATACATTACATCAAATTTACCACGGTTAACGGAGTCATACACCTAAAAGTGATAATTTGCTGTCAGCTAAATCTTGCATACTCTCTGGATACATTAACAGCAGGTTTTATTGTTTGGGTGAACTGTCCCTTTAAAAGGAATTTTGGCACTGCATGGGACAAAATCAGGTTGACCTCTGTGTTACAGAAAAGCCATGGAAAACAGTGCACCAGTTGTTTTAAAATGCTTAGGTATCCCGTACAGTTGTGTAATGTCTAGTAACAGGATTTATCAACTTTAATATACAAACATTTCTTTCATACTTATAATCCAAACCTTGCTTCTGACATTTTGAAGTTCAAAACCTTTCATTCGGTTTCAAAGTTCACCTCAGGGCAGAAAAAGATTTATTACAGCCCCTAATTTGGTTGCAGTATTTAAATCAAGCCTCTTAATTATTACAACAGTCTAGTCTGTTAGTCTGCTTAAATTTTTGTATCAAATTTCACCTAAATATTGGGAGAGTTTCAAATGACATTTTTGCGCCCATGAAGGACACTCAACCATCATACTGCAGTTATTATACCTTGAGTAATGTAATAACAGCTATAGTTGTACATTTTTTTATTTTGGTGTTCACTCAGGAAAGTGTAGATATAGCGCATTGACACTCATCTTGTTTACTAAAGATATTATCATAGAGTTCCTGATTGCTGTCTCTGTCTTTCTCACAGTGTACGGTAAACCATTGATCCCATCCAGTGGGGGGCAGCAGCCTCATCCTCAAGACAGCAGTCATCTTGAGAAACCTGGTGCCTTAGATGGTGATCAGGTTGACCAAGGCAGCCATGTGGCCTCTGCCACATCCTCCAGCGAGAGCCAGGAGACGGAACGCGTTCCTCGGCCCCTCAGTCCAACCAAACTTCTGCCTTTCCTCTCCAACTCCCATCGGCTCCAGAGCGATGCTGATTTGGAGGCCCTGCGGAAGAGGCTGCAACACGCTCCCAGGCCTCTTAAAAAGCGCAGCTCCATAACGGAACCCGAGGGTCCAAGTGGCCCCAACATCCAGAAGCTCCTGTATCAGAAGACCACATTGGCGGCCATGGAGACCACCACCAACCCCCCAACAGGCTTCGTACAGACAGTAAGTGAGGATGGTGCCAGGCCGGTAGCCGACGAAGGCACCAGACCCCAGGAAGGACCCCATGATGCAACAATACCAGAGTGTGAGAGAGAGGATGAAGATCTGACACCTCCACACCTGCCACATCAATCTCCTGTCCTGGATGATAACTCTGGAGTGTTGCCTCCACCACCACTGAAAGAAGAACAGGAAGTCTATGGTCCGACTGCTCCAGAACCCTATGTTGAGGAGTACCCACCCTACCCCCCACCTCCATACCCCAGTATAACTGAGCAAGAGGGACCAGGGGAAGATAGCGTTAATATGAAGGCTCCAGAGGTCACAGGACAGGTCATGCTACCACCGGTAAGTATCGGATGGTGTTCCCCTTTGCGGCCATGATGCGGCATTTATTAGCATTCATGTTGTGATGGAATTACCTTGTATTTCAATTCTGAGCTGTTCTCCGAGTGTCCTTGGACTCAGAAATTTGTTTCTATGGCGACGCTCACAATTTGGTGCAGTGAAAGTGAAAAATAATTCATGTCTGCAATATCTTGAAAAGTACTCTAAGTGCACCAGGTACCACTGGTTATAATAAAATCACAGAAACCTGTCCATTTGATTGTTTTCACGTGATTGTTATGTGGGAAAAGTCAATGCCTTTATAAAATTCCAAGTTTTTCAATTTATTTAAGTATAAACAAAATTCTAACAATTTTTACAAAACAGAAACATAAATACAGTAGTATCTGGAACAAGCACTTTGTGGAATAATTAAAGCCCAGATATAAGTCAAATACGGTCACCGATCATGAAAGAGGGAGCGAGAGTGTGAAGACAGATCAGGTCAGTGGAGATCCAGATCAAACCATCCAATCCGGGCTGTTGCTTAGCAACTACTCACACTAAGATTCTGCGTGCTGCATACAGATCACATTAAACATTTAAATGGAGCAGAAGTGACCCTTAATGAGCTTTTAATATATGGAATGAAAAATTGGTTTGTTTCAAAGTCAAGCTAATGTGAAGTCTTGGCTAAGAACCACATAACCATTTATTTCATTAAATCGTTTACATAAACTGTTCCTGTAAACTTAAATGCACTGTAAGTCGCTTTGGATAAAAGCGTCCGCTTAAATGCATAAATGTAAATAAACTTTAAAGCAGGATTTCCTACAATTATTAGACCTATATATCAGCCAGGCCAATTATTCAACCAGTAATCAGATGGTTAGTTCCTTATTGTGTGATTTTCAATGTTGTGATAGACCTGTTAACCTCAAATTAATATTTTGTTTCCAGATAAGTAGTTTTCTCTATATTGAGGGTATATATATAATATATTACAAACAATTTAATTTCTGCAATTTTATGTAATTAAATTGTAATATCTTAGCAGTATCAGCATTATATAATCCTTTGGCCACCCCGCTGTCTAAATATGAGCATCTGTATTGGCCAATGAACAGCTCCTATTGGTTGACCAATGAACAACTCCTATTTGTTGACCACTGTATCTGTCTGTTTGGCTGGCCAAATATTCACCCATCCTCTTGTTTCTCAGGGCAAAAGAACAAACCTGCGCAAGACAGGTTCAGAGCGCATCAGCCACGGGATGCGTGTGCACTTCAACCCGCTGGCCCTCCTTCTGGACTCCTCCCTGGAGGGCGAATATGACCTGGTCCAAAGAATCATATATGAGGTGAGGAATCGGCCAAGAATGACATAGTGTGATCCAGTATTGAGTAATGTGCAACATGCATTAATAGCTAGCTACCAAAATGGGGACACCATGCAAAAGCTTTGCAGTTTGAAGTGTGCTTGTGTTCATGTGTCGTATCCAGGTGGAAGATCCCAGTATGCCCAACGATGAGGGCATCACCGCTTTACATAACAGCGTTTGTGCTGGACACACAGAAATTGTGAAGTTCCTGGTGCAGTTTGGAGTCAATGTAAACGCCGCAGACAGCGATGGATGGTGAGCGGAATATATATGTATAAACATGCAGTGTAGTTCTTTCCATAGTCGCAATACAACATAATTAAATGTGACTTTCTCCTTCAGGACTCCCCTGCATTGTGCCGCCTCTTGTAATAACGTGCAGGTTTGTAAGTTCCTGGTGGAGTCTGGAGCTGCTGTATACGCCACAACATACAGTGACATGCAGACGGCGGCCGATAAGTGCGAGGAGATGGAGGAAGGCTACGCCCAGTGCTCCCAGTTTCTCTACGGTGAGAAACCTGATATACCATAACAAAACGGTGTGAACTCATAGAGCACAGTAGTAACAATGTCATGATCATGGGTTTGAATCCCAAGAAACACAAATGAAACAAAAATTGGATCTTAAAGTACAGACATCTTGGTATATTTCACAGTTAAAAACTTTTCTGAAATATTTCAGATCTTGTGGCAGGTGTTACGTCTTCTAAATAAAATGAAAACGTTTGCATTGTGGGATGAAGATACATCAGTGTATACATGCATCTATAGCATTGAGCTCTCCTTCCACAGGTGTGCAGGAGAAGATGGGCATTATGAACAGAGGTGTGGTTTATGCCCTGTGGGACTACGATGCTGAGAGTCCAGATGAGTTGACCTTTAAAGAGGGAGACTGTCTGACTGTGTTACGAAGAGAAGACAATGAAGAGACGGAGTGGTGGTGGGCGAGATGTTCCGACAATGAGGGCTATATACCTCGCAACCTGCTCGGGGTGAGAACGTACTTCAGTTGTTGCTTATATTTGTGTTCATTTACTACAGATTATTAATGTTTGATTTTATCGTAGCTGTACCCAAGAATCAAGCCCCGACAGAGGAGCCTTGCATAAAGTCTTAAAATGAACATTGATGTGGCTGACGTTTTCTGATGTGGCTGAAGGAATTTTGTCCACCATTTCAACGATTGCTTTGTTCTGGACAGCTGAAGGAAGTCCAGCTCTGAAGAGGAAATCATGGCATTGTGAAGAAATCTGAAAGATAGTTTACTAGCGGAAAGTTTTACGTTTGTAAAGTCTGAAGCTTTTCAGAACAGTTAGACTAATGGAATTTAAGCATGTGTAGAAGGGAGAATTTATTGATGGTACAGATCCATTGATAGAGTGATCAAGAGTATTATATCTCATATGAAGGATTTTAGTGACTTGTAAGGTTTCATTCTTAGATCAAATTATTTTGTTCCACAAAGCTCATTTTTTGGACAAACTGCACACGAGGCAGCATCTTTTGCAGATTAAGTAATTTTATATAATATTTTTTCTTAATTTTATTCATACTGTCATGTTACCTATACCTGTTCTTACGGTGCTTGCTGCTACGCTACAACAGTGTGTTCTGTGAACAATTAACAATTTATCCTGCAGCGCAATGACCACTTTTCATTCATCAGAATAAAAACTGAGTCAAACTCTTAGTTTTGTTTTTTGAATTTGTAAAGTTAACAAGCTTTTAATGTCTTCAGTAAAAATAAACAAAGGCTTCCACAATCAAACATTATTTTTTTATTACTAATACACCAAAACAACAGATGTGTTAATACTGTTTGCAGACTTCACTTCTGAATCCATTTAATAAGGTACATGAAGGAAATGACAATATAGCCAACCAGCTGCACAATATTAGTTGTTATTTGTGTAAGCACAACATGCACTGTTTACCAATATCTGTGAGAAGAGACTGGGCCTCATTCATAAAACCTGAACGCAACAAAATCTGGGAATTGTTTGTAAAATCGTTTAACCTATCAATTTGTGCAAGAACGATTTTACGAACCATTAATTTGTTTAGCTTGTGAATGAGACCAGATGCAAATACTAGAACACAATTTAATAAAATAAGCTTTTACATGTTATCTGTCACATTGTTAGTTTAGTAACTGGTACATTTAGATCCATGATCATTACATTCATTGTTTTTTATAATTGCACAATATTTCAAACAGGAGTGAATGGGTGATCGAAAATAGACACACAATGCAATTGTTACTTGTGCATGCGTAGAATCTTACAACGGATGACGATCGCACAAAGCTGTCGTATATTTGCAGTCGAACCCTGTAGTCATACAAGATGAACCAAATCATCCTTATAAGCGTGCAATACGCACAAAATGTTTGCATCATTTCAGTGGTGAATTTTATACGTAGGCACACTGTAATCAAGACAATGGAAATCCGTGTGTGTCACTGGTTCTTAAACATTATAGCTTCAAAAATCATTATTTTGTCAGCTGCATGATTAACCTTCTACACATCAGCACCGCATATACACCAGACTGTACTTCTATCAGTGTTAAATCAAATAAAACATGGTCTGACCTGAAAGATCAGACCTTCCTGTACAAATCTTGATGAAAATGACGCAAACTCCTAAAAAGGACAATTATAAATTTCCGATCAGATAAATGCTACCAATATGTAATCAGATCTATAAAGCAGTTTGCAGGCAGGCCTTCCTGTAAAAACCTGCATAGACCCCATCTTAGCGACTCTAAATCCCACATGCTTACTCATGGTCATTCAGGTTTAACTTAAGATGAAACACACACTTGTAAAAACGGAAGAAGTTTCTAAGCTCTTTACACCAACCATAGACAGACTAGTCATTCAGAGAAATAAACCATTACACCACATTCCTACAAATGTCACAGGTGCCAGGAGCATTTAAGCGGGTAAATCTGCGGTTATCATAAGCAAATCTATGATGAAAGTAGCACAAGTGGCCTGCTGCTAATCTGAGTGTGGAAATGAAAAGTGCACGACAGGATGTAAAGGCAAGTACAGGAAGTGACTGTGTGGAGGGACAGCTTATGATGTCACTTCCTGTGGGTCTCAAATATCTAACTGTGGTTCTGGTTGCGATTCTGGTCAGGCACGTGGTTCTGGGTGGATGGTATAAGGTGCGTCACATGTCCGATGCCTTTGGTCACACCCTCTCTGAAAAGCAGCTTGGCTCCCACACGTAGATACTCAGGGTGCTTTAAGAATCTGAAACACACTACAGCTCTTTCCCCCGTCCGCAGCTCGTCCTACAAGACCAGTGAACATTTAATTATGTTTATTAGTGAACTGCATACATTGTACACAGATCTACAAAATCAGCTTTTTCACAAATATATAAATTCAAAATATGCCTAAAGGAACTGTTTCCCAACAATGACAATTCTGTCATAATTAAACCTCCTTCCAAACTATTTTACGTTCTGAATTGCCTTTCAAACCAATGTGCTGTTTTCTGATGCTCATTGCCATACAGACACAATTCATAGTTATGTCTGTATGTGCCATAAAAAGCCCAAATTGCATGTTTTTTTAACAGATAAACAGATGTGATAACTATGAACTGTCATTGAATGAAACATACTAATCAAAATTCTCCTTTTGAGTACAGAAAAAATATCAGCATTAGGGTTAGGTTAAATAAACATTAAATAGGTTTTAAATGTGAGTACATAATTTTTTAACTATTCCTTTAACATTAAAAAGTACCATTTGGAAAGCAAATTTGCTTTTGCAGAATTAGACTGAAAGAAATCGCACCTTTCCAAGTAGACACTCCACTGTGGCAGTCTGCCTCACATTTCCCACATGCACTGTAACCTGGAAACCACGCCGGAACGTCTTGGCATGGAAGAGGAGGACGATGGCAGCCTCAAACTGCCAGCAGATGGTGGGGTTCATTTTAGGACTCACCATTACCATGCCCTAAAAACACAAACGCATCTCCAACAGTCACAACAATTGCAATGTTATTGCATCACAGTCTTCACTGAAGCAATACAAAATTGCTTTCATTCCAGCTTCATAAACAGACCTTTCGCAGCAATGAGCGATCAAAGTTCCCCAGCGCAAGCGTGGCCGCCTGTCCGGCTCTTAGCACGCGGCAGCCGGAGCGATTTCTGTGAATGCTGCACACCTTTAACCTCAAGAACTTGCCCTCGTCGGTAGGGCCCACGACTAAGCGATCTCCCTCACGGCACACACCACTACAGAGCAAACATCACAGAAAAACAGGATTTTGACCTGTAAACGCCTTGAGGTTTGAAGCTCATTTAGGCTTTGTGTTAAAAACGAGTACTTTTACGAGTTTTTGAAGGTTTTTGTAAAGTATGTGGTGGCTAGTGCATGCTAGGTGCTTTCTGGAGCAGTATTAAGTGTTTTGTGTGGTTGTCATTTTCATTGTGGTTGCTAGCGCAGCACTGTTTTCTGAGTGGTTACTATAGCATGTCTCAAGCATTCTTCAAGGTCTAGAGTTAGGTTAGGTTGTTAGGTTATTGCTTGGGCATTCTAAGTGGTTGCTAAGCAACACAATAACAGTATGGAAAGTTGTATTAGATACAGACTGACCTGTATAGTGTCCCACCAACCACCGTCCCCACATCAGGAACACTGTAGATCTCATCCACCTGTAAGAAAACATCACTTTCATGTCAAAACAACATCTGGAACTAGACAACATGTGTGTTGATTTGTTGTGTACGTTTGCTTGTACCTGGAATTCTGTCAGCTGCTGCATGAGCTCCTCTTGCTCTTTACTGTTGCTAAGAGGAGGAAGAATGTTGAAGAAGGCCTTCAGAAGGTCCAGATTCTCCCCTGATACACTGGAGAGGGTGAAGATGGGTGTCACACTGTGGGGAAAGAGCACATCATTACACAAGCAGAAACGCAAACTACATAGCACTAGACGTCAGGAAGTATCTTGGTGCTTTTGTCCCTGCATTGGCGATTTCAAACGATTTCAAACCTGGAAGATTGTGCAAACTGTTGCGCGGCAGTGACAGCATCATCTGGGTTGGCCACCACCATAGGGACCTTGTTGCAACCGGGCTGTTTGAGAACTCTCTCCAGCTGACGGACGGTTTTCTCCACGGTGCTTTTACCACACAGGTCCACCTTACTCACTACTATGAATATGGGGACCTTAAGGGCCATGGCCAAACCCAGGTGCTCTCTCGTTGTGCCAGCTGAGAAACATACAATGTATATACAGTTGAATACAAATTTGAAAAGGACTAGGCAATATAGGATACAATATATCTAACATATTTATATAGATCTATATCTATAGATAATATTAGATATATAGATCTCTATCTATTGATAATATTAGATATATAGATCTCTCTTATATTATATATATACATTCCTACTCTTAAATGTCTTAAATCAACCATGAAACCATGATTTGGACCCGACAGCCATTTTTCAAAGTAGATTTAAAGGAAGCAAGAAAAATATAGTAAAAATCTAGTTTTAAAACATGAAGGCACATCATTCCACTGGCTTTTCTCTAAATAAACACAAGGAATATGTAAATATTATTTACATGCACCATTATAACATCATTACATAATTATTTGTGCACGTTACCTATTTTTGCTGTGAACTTCTGTGAACAAGTTTGCATGATGACACAAATGAATCAAATAAAGGACTGTATAAATACTAACCAATGCCTGTGTTAGCTCCCACCACCAGCATGGCAAAGTCTGGGCAGTAGCTTGTCAGGCCAAATATGGTGGTTTTCAAGTACTTATAATGACCAGCCAGATCAATAAATGTGATCATCTTAGAGGAGCTTTCACAGATTTCCTCTGCTGTGCGTGAATCACTGTAGTTTACAACCTAAATCAATGAGAAACACAATAATTTTTCATTGTTGGTTTCACAGTTAATGTAGCACTGCTAAAATACAACAGAAATTGTCTGAAATGGTTAGAAATAAAACATAAGCTATATTTGTTCAGGCTTTATATGATTCACTCACCTCTCCTTTACTATTAAAGCCTAGGATCTCAAAACTAATGCTGGACGTCCGCCCGGTCTGAATCTCGTGCAGGTGTCTGAAGAGGTTGAGTCTCGCCCTGCCTCGCCCGTTATCCAGTTCTCCCTGAGTCAACACACCCAGCAGAGTCGACTTCCCTGAGTCCACATTACCCAGAACAGCCACACGCAGGTCCAGGAACTACTCACACAAACACACTTGAAAATGTATCGCTTTCATAAGTGGGTCAACGGCAAATGACGACGTCCACAATTTTAAAAAGGCGAAAACAATTTTAGATTTAAAAACATTGGCCAATTTTTTTAAATGTAAATTTTGTATTCATGTTTATTTTTAAAAACTTTTAGACAAATTACCAAACAATGACTACAAGTTATTAAATAGTTTTTTCCAAAAAAATTTTAAAAACAAAACAGCTTTAAGCTTATGTAGGAAATAACAAAAGCTATTTATGTAAGTTTGTTACCAATCAAATTTTAGTTACCAACTTGACTTTCATTTTCTTATTTACCCCAGAAAAAATATGATGATTTTAATTCAGAAATTAAAAATATGTTAATCAAAGAAAAACTGTATTATTATGTTTATGCTTATAAAATAAACACAATTTACGATGAAATGGAACTCATGACTGTGGCATGACTAGCTAACCTGTTGGTCATCAGGAACTTTCCGCACAAGAACCTCCGCGATTTTCCTCGGAGCTCGGTCGCAGTCAACCTCCCTTTCCCTCAGGAGGGTGATATCAGCGCCAACCCTGTAAAAACATCACAACATCTTCATAACCCGTATCTTACACACTCACATTAAAGAATGAATCAGATATCCAGACAGTGCTACATACTACATACTTCTCGGCCATCCTGCGAAGAGTCTTCAGTGATGTTTTCATGTCTTCTTCTGTCAGTCCAACCAGCAGACCATTATCCTCCACCCCGATCTGATACACCGCCTCCCCGCGACCCTCCTGGAGTCGCCATTTCAGCTGTGTGGTTAGGTGCTCGAACCGATACTGTGTGGGGTTGACCAGCTTCAACTGCACAGAAAACACAAACAAATTATGTTGGGTTAGCTGAGCGTATAAGTTTACTGGCTCATATTGTGATATAATGGTGTCTGTGTACCTTGTATTCAATGTTCCCCTCTTCAGCCTAAATAAATAAAGATGTCAAAGTCAGTACACTTTCCATTGAAATCAAAAATACTGCTAGAGATTTTGACAACCTGTGACGAAACAGAGTAATTGCACAAGTTTGGTTGAATTCAATTTTCCATTTTTTTGTTTTTCAAAAACGTGAATAAAACTGCAATAAATGAGAAATGACAATATAGTGCATTTTTAAGTCTGTACTGTGTTGGCATGCTGTCGCGTCATGCCTTTAAAATTGTTTTTAGACTGAAACTATCCTGGGTGTGAACATTATTTTCATATATATTATTACTATTCATGTGTTAAATCGCTTTGAAAAGGGCAAAGAAAGTAGTGATACCATTGTACAGTGGTATTATGGTGCTGATCTTAACACTGTATGAATACAGTACATTTTATATATATATATATATAATACAAAAATATTGCTATTGTATTAGTAATGACAAAAATGGCAAAAATAATAATTTAATGCTATTAATTATATGATGACATATATTATGACTTTGGAGCAACATAGCTGTATGGCATTTTGGCGGATAATGGTTACCATGGTAAATTTCCGACGTCATATTCCGCGAAGCAGCCTGTAATGACACTGTTATTACAGTGGTGATGAACTACATTAGGATGAAATATGAAATATGTATCTTAATATTCAACACTGGCAGACACGTAATGGTGTCACAGTTATTTGTACGTCTGAGATCGTGAGTTTGTATCGATTTACCTCCGGTGGTAAAAACGGCGGAGGCTCATTTGCCTTCTTGCCCCTTCGTCGTTTGCCTCTTTTGCCCCTTCTCCTTCGCGATTTCTTCTTCGGTGCATTTTCTGCTGCATTCTGCGAGCTGTTCGGTTGCATTGCGGAGCTGATGCCGCAGCGGTTTGTGACCTGCACATCCATAGCTCGCTTTCAACAAAAACTACGTTTCTTCAACTACAATATATATATGTTAAATCATAAAAAATATGTATTTCAAAAATGCACGCCTCTGTTATAAACCCGGGTCGTGCATTTCTTATCATTCAACCTGTCTGCTATCGCACCGGCGCCATTAGCACAGTTGCATCCTCCCCCATGACCCCGCCCCCATCCATACTCGTCACCGTTTAATCTGTTTTTATTTTAATGACTTGTTACTGTTTATTTCAGAGGTGACTTTTCATTAACTTTTCATTCGTGTTGATTTTATAAAAAAGGCATTTACAGAAAGCGAGTTTAGGATCGCTTGCATGAGATATTAAGAGAATTACCTTAATGTCCAAAGGTCATTAGCCTACATTGTTAGGCCAGAAATAAAATCATTAAGCCCACCGCCTGCAGGGGGCGCAAGAACGTCGTTTCTAAAGGCCTTTCTGAAAAGACTCCATGGTAAAAGTTTTGGTGATTACTGAAAACTAACTTGTTCCCAGTAAGAGCCATTATGATTACTTTTATGCATCTAGAAATAATGACCTAGAAATGAGTTCAGACATTACTTAGCTATTCATAGATCTTGTGGTCATCTGGGTAAAGCCCACTAGAGAGCAGAGGTGAACTTCTTGAGAACTTCCTGCTTTGTGGTTGGAAACATGTTGAGCTGAAGTATTATCAAACTTGTGGCGTTCAAATTGGCAAGCAGTATTAACTATTAGGGTTAGTTTTTTAAAGCAAGTATTAACTTGTCCTTTATGCTATAGACCTCAGTGATACCTCTAACCATGAGGTGTGCAATAAGTGTTTAAACTTACCATTTTTTTATTACATGAAAAACAAAACAAAAGCCCACAGACTTAACGTTGACAGAAGGTCCAAGGACAACCCAGTATATGCTTTACCAACTCTTTAACAACCACTTAACAACACCTTAGCAACTGGCCAATTTAAAGAAACAGTTCATGCAAAAATGAAAACTGTCATTAGTTCCTTTTACTATTTATTACAAGTCCAAATTACCTAAAAAAAAGTCACCATAAAGATACTTCATTTAATAGACCTACTCCAATATATCTACATTCAAATAAGGTCAGTTAATGAAAATGTTTAATAGCAACAAAATCAAACTTGGCAAACATTTTGGCACACCATGTTAGAATGTACTGTATGGAAAAATTAAGGAGATTCCGAGCTAATAACTACTGTACCTGTGCAATGATATACGAAAGTGCAATATTGTAACCCAAAAACCAGTGTCTTTAAAGTGGTTTTATTAAAAGCCTCTTTCAAGAAACACATAAAGCAACAACAACAGTATTTAAATGATCTGTACAATTAGGGTTTACAAATCATGCATCCGTTACATTACATATCATAGCAACAAGATCATTATAATAATCAGCTTCATTAATGGCATTAACCTTACACATTACCGAATAAAAGACTCGTAAATCACACTTTACGTCAAGTTTCAGGGTTTTACATTCCCTCAAACCAAAATTAGACTATTAAAACTGAACAATGGCTATAAAACAAAGGCAGCACAAATCATTCACTTCTACAGTACAGAAATAGTAATAATAATAGAACAAATCTGCTATTTGAGGATACAACCTGCAGTATATCTTTATCATTACATTTTTTAAACATAATCTCTTCTTCACTGTGCCAAAATGGGCCCTGGTGGCTACATCCTTCAAAATACAAGCCCTATTGCATGAAATGTAGGCCACATGTTATTATAGTGCTAAGCTACCAACCATCTTGCACTGGTTCACACCATAGCGACATCAATTTTCTACCATTAATAATATAAAGGTAAACAAAGACTTTACTGTTTGTATGTGGAACACTTAGGCGAAGGTAACAACATCATGGGGTCGGACAGACCAAAGGCAATGCATGCTTTGACATTTGATATTTTTGTACAGATGCAACATGGGGCAGCACCAGGAATATATTCAAAATATGAATTATTCAGACCTGGGACAAACCGATAATAATAAAATAACTTACAAAAACGAATAAAAAAGACCAGAAATACTGATGACTCATCTTGCACAGACTTTTGTCCAATGAAACACTGAACTTGCAAAACTATTTCATGGGGTCTTGGGGTCAGCTCACAAGTCATTTCATTTGCATCACGTTTTGTATAAAGTAAAAAAAAGGATAGTATTGTTAACAAAATTTATAAATGTTTTGATTAAAAAGTTTAAACAATTTTTCTTATTCCTCAGAATAGTCTCTGGGTTGTTTCTCCCTAAAGGCACAGTGATAAAGCATAAGTGTGCTCTATTAGAGGACAGGTCTATGACTACATGTGGAACTTAATTGTGTTCTATAATTAAAATCTTATAATGAGGTTTGTCTTTGTCCTCCGGTGGAGTCTGACATTTTATCATCCTTCCATACAACCAAGTTAGCTGCCATAAACTGTGTTAACCTGTTTCTTCACGCCTATTGTGGAAGGTTATCAATTTTGCTTGCTGGACATCCCAAAAAAAATCTCTTTCCACACCCTAAACTGCAACTTTAAAGGGACGGTTCACAACAAAATTAGATTGCTATCATCATCTACTGCTCCTAATGGTGTTTACAATTTATTTTTGCTATGAAACACAGACAACAGTGTTTTAAATAATGTCTGAAAAGCTCTTATTACGGGCATTGAGGCCTTCAAGCTTCAAAAATGACAAATATCTCTAAAATCGACACTGTGGTAGCACTCACATTCAATTAAAATATGAGCAGGTTTCATTACTGATGTCAAACTTGCTGTGGCACATCCTGACCTGCCATATTTGAGCTGAACTGAGATTTGAGAGCTATGGTGACAGGTTAAGATTTTCAGCAAAAAAAATGTACTTCCATTATGTATTGCACACAAAGCTGTCATATGGCTTTTACGAATTTTGGAACAAAGTGCACAAGCTGTACAGGCTACTTATATGGTGCTTTTTGTCATTTTTGAAAACAAGTCTCAGTCCCCTTTACGGAACATTTAAGAGCTTCTTATTCCAAATAATTACTTTACATTTTTTGGGTGATCTAATTTTCTGTATGTCAAACAGCCATAAATGATATACAACATGTGATAAGTATACCAGCATTTAGCTATAATTCTATTTGCATGACCCTTGTCCAACTAGCACACATCCCTTGTCTCTTGTCCAAAAGTCACATTCAAGCTCTAAAACTAAATGATTACAGTCAAATCAATGCAGCAACACTGTTTCAGAAAAGTTTGTTGTGTAAAGTAACTAGGGATGTACTGATACCAGCTTGCTTGCTTAACAGCATCTATATACATGCCCAAATTGTAGCGCTAAGTTGGCGGAGTAGACACTGTTACTAGAAAACAGATTGTCAATTGTTTGGACATACTTCAAAATTAACAGTGTTACTTTGCACAGCAACACTTACACAAAGGTTGTACATGCTGTATGTCATGTGGTGTCGCATGTTGATACTGGGGCATTTTTTACAAATACAATTTGCATAAGTATTAAGATTTTGTAATTTTGCCACGTTGATGGCCAGAGTACTTAAAACAAATCAAATGAGAATGCTGGAGTGTGATGGAGCATTTACAACCTATTAGTCAAGTATCCATGTCTACTAGTTAACAAAAACTAAAAAATCCCAGGTCTGTTTTTCAATGCTAGCACCCAGTCGGACCTGTGCACTGATTACAGGACAAAATTAATGGACCACCTACATGCAGTCACCAGCACCACACAATACACATGGTCCCAGACTGTATCATTTGACAGTAGCAAGAGGGTTTCATCAACCAAGGCAATTTGTTACATTTGGTAGGTTCAAAAAAAGACCACTTTAAAAGTCTCCAAAAGGGTGTTTCAACTCCTCAGTAAAGTTCTGTGAGAAACTACTGCTGGTTACCAGTCCCAAAGATACAGTATTTAACTATTACACGACTATTGTAGAAACTAGTACCAACTATTGTAGTCAGAAGGCAAACAAAGGAGATTTTCCAATAAAGGACATGGGTGGTTGAGTATGTGGAAGGTTTGAAATCAGTTGTTTGACAAACAGTACCACATTCTAGATGCAGTCCTCAGCATTCACACTTGTAAAGTCAGTTTAGAGTCTTGGTGGACATCTGGATCAGAGCGGAGTTTTAGTTAAAGAAAATAACGTAACCATTGTTGGGATTTTGCAGCTTTGTGCGTGCTTACAAATACAGTCCCATCTATGCCTGTGTGAAACAGTGAGTCCCAAGTTGACTTCGGTTCTTCTGAGCAAAGGAGAATGTTGACAGAGAAAGCACAATTGTCACAATGTCATTTAGATGGCCTAAATGGGCAAATTGCCATGTCAAGTGTTATCTAATATGTGCCTGTGCGATTAAAACACAATCTTTACCTACAACTGGCTGAACTTCAGATGAAGTGGGTGTGAAGCATCTTACATGTGAATGAAAATCCACCAAAAAAATAATTGAGAAACCGTCTTGGTGCCAACAGTCCATGGATGTTACTTAGATCAAGAGAATGCTGGCTGATGAGTGGGTGGATTCTGAACTTTAGTTCTGGAGATATGGACATGGTGGTCTCTACAGGACTGCAGGTGACAAGAGAAGGTGCAATTGGGCAAAAAGGCTAGGCTGTGGAAAGACAGGATCACTGGGGAAAAAGAGGAGGAAGAACAACATGAAGTACTACAAAACCATCATTACAATGCTGCTTTGCAACTGAACAGTTGTTTAAAAGTACAGGTCAAAAGAAGCAGCCCTGCCTTTAAATATTACTACAATATACCTCAATTTTATCAAAAAATACATTTTCAATTTTATTAATGGCAACTTTAAGGGTGGTTGAAATGGCAAGTCTATGGCAAGTTTTAATGGGTTTAAAGGGAAAGTGGGTTGATAATTTTGCTGGAGCAGTTTGGGGATAACTTCAGGAAGCAGCTGGAGTGGGGGAAGGTGGGTTCTGGCCTTGGGCAGGGGAGGCGGGTTTAGAACCCACTCCTGATTGGCAGAATTCCTTGATGGTAACAGTGAGAAGATTTGTAGTGACGTCAGTCACAACTACATTGGAACAGCTGGGTGCCATTTCAGGCAGCCAGTTGGGGACCCCCTCATCTGGTGCCCTATTTTCCTCAGGAAGTGAAGCAGTAGAGCGGTCACTAACCTGACAGGCCGATGCTCGAGCCGCCTGGGTTCGACAGCGAAGTTTTCGTTTTTCATCCCGAGATGTGGGAAGATTTGGAGAGCCCTGGTCTTCATCTTCAAGAGATGATGAAGGTGGAGATGAATTAGAGGGAGAAGAAAGATGGAATGGGGTCGTGCCACATGCAGAGTTGGACTTGGTGTTTGGCTGAGGTTGTAAGGGGGATGTGGCTTGGGAGCACACTTTAGTTGGAGATGAAGTTTCAGGTTGAGGAGACATGGGTTGTTTCTGAGGAACTGAAGGAGAGCTGCCGTTAGATCCACTGGAGCTGGATGGAGAAGGTGGAGGCTGGTGCTGAAACTTCTGCGCATCTGAAGAAGACTGGCTAGCACCCCTCTGTTGGGCTCTAGTGTCGGACACTTTTTTGGTCGTGGAAGTTAATGACCCACCTGGATGAAGCCCAAAAGGCTGTCCATACATAGGGAAGCCCAACATTTTCATAGGATGCTGGAATGGTCTATAGGGCATGTCCCCATGCTTTTTCCCTATGATACGATTTCGGGATGGGATTTTCCCTCGCCCCACAAATGTTTGCGGTGACCTTCTACTGGCCACTCCACTGCTTTCAGATTTATCGATGACATTCAGGTTCAAGATTATGCGACCTCGCTTGACCTCCCGTGGTTTGACCCTGCGGTTGAGGATGCGGACGGTTTCAGAGAATGGGGAGATGGGAGGATAGGAAGAGAACGTGGATCCTGCAGAGTTTGCCAGAGGGTCAGGTCGTGGCAATGGCCGTCGAGACATCCTATGGCAACGATGGATGTCTTTCTTTAGTTTGTGAGCAGCGGCCAGGGAGTGTACTCTGGGGGTTGGAGCTGCAGAGTAGGAAGATGACGATGATGAAGGTTGAGGAGCTGCCGCGCTTGCAGAAGATGAAGCAGGTGGTCTCGGAGCGGGGGGAGGTCTTGCAGTAGTAGGAGCTGGAGTACGGCGGGTATATGAGCTCCGAGACGTTTCACCTGCTTGTGCTCGCGCCTAGAAGCAAATACAGCGTGTGATGTACTAAACCATCAAACAGGAGCATATTTATAGGTTTAAATTTGCACATATTTGTGCATATTAAACAACCAAACATGACACAACAGCTGAATGAAAATTTTTAAGAACTCCAACCTTCAGTACAAAGTTTTTTGGTTTAGGTCCACGTTTCTTTGGGCCATATAGTTCCTCCTCTCGTTCCCTGTGAATGGTGGGACAGCACCATTTAAGCCAAGGAAAATATGACATCACTTGAGTGTCAAGCACAAACCATAACAATCAAAATAAAACTCTCTGAAGCTGAATGAAAGTCATTTTTGTTTGAAAAGCCAGCAGAGAGGCTGGTTTTCAGTCTAACTGGCAGCAAACAAGCTGCAAAAAAAAACAAAGTAAACAATCTTTTCCTGGCTCTTATTTTAAAAATATTAAATCAGAGGTCCTATTGTCTAGGACTACTGTCCTATATGTATTATGATGGAAACTATATGATGGAGAAGGTGTTTAATTAGAGTGCAAGATGCACAAGAAAAAGATAACCATCTCACTTCTGCTCGAAGGCTGTGATGAGTCGATCATCCAGGATGTTCTCCTCTGGTTCCCACGTGCTGTGTCTGTATTGCAAAACCGACACATGCTGACTATTAGTCCTAAAAATCATCATCAGTAGTTGACAAATAGCAACTTAGTTTTATATGCTACACTTCATCCGTTTTAAACTACGTTTTGAAACACAAGCGTCTCTAAATAGGCTTGACTGTTGTCCTAGTCTTCCTTTGGTTGGACATACAGACAGTCCTTGCCCAAATTCACCCCATCTTCTTGTGGGAGGCAAAAACGATACAGCTATTAATAATCTCTTTTTCTATCATTTTTATACCTGCTTTTTTTCTGTCCTTATAATTTAGAGGCTACATGGAATATCTGTATTATTATTTACTCATGAGCCAAAATGCAAATTAGGTGACCTTATTATAATAAATATATAAATGTATACAGATTTTAACCTGAAACCTTGATGTTGGAAATGTTATGCCTATAGTAAGGTAATGGTAATGTCATACCTATGGTCATTTTAAAAGAAATACAAATGTGTTATTTTACATAACTTTAGATGCATATCACAATGCAGGATACTGCTTGTCCTGTGGTGTTATTAGTTTAGACATCCGTCCCTTCAGCAATGTTTCAATGAAACATATATTTATTGTAAGGAAACAGTTCTTGCAGTCAAACATAAATATAAAATACACTGTATTTATTTCTAAAACATTCATATATTCTACACACTTACTTCAGTGCCCAACCTTTCCATTTAACCAGGTACTCGATCTGACCCTGTTGCAAAGACAAAGACGGGAAAATGTTCTTAACGCAACACTGACTTCAGAATGCATGAACAATGCATGCATGTTGCAATACAAAAGTGCCAAAAAGTGGAGATTTAAAAAAGTGTGCATATCTAAATACAACCTAATACTGAACCTTAGACCTCGTAGACTGTCACTATGTAGTAGTTAAACCTCTCGGTCCACATACGTGGTTAAGATCTGTTGAATCTCGGGTCAGCCAGCATGCATTGATTTTGTCATGGACTCAGGCCAGACACTTTGTCCCTTTTTCAGCCTCCCTCCCCCCTGCTGTTCTTTCATCGGGCTGTTATCAACCCCCAGCACGACACGGCGCAATTTTACAACACGAATCGCCACCAGCATATCCAAACGTCTCGGTATTGACTCGTTATTACCGATCGGACCGTGCAAATGCACGCACCGGGTCGCTAAATCGACCGACATCTGTAACTAGGCCTCCCCTCTTGTCATTGCGGGAGCGTCGCGGCTCCGCATCGCGAGACGAACGAACGGCGACCTCCGTGCGGTGCATCGCGGACAAGAATCAAGCCCAAACCGCTTCAATATCGTTTTCGTCGTACTCACTTTTCTAACTCGGCTTTTCAGGATGGCTTCCGCCGCGAAAACCCGGTCTCCTCCCGCCGACGGCTCCATCTTTCCGGCGCGCGCGCTCCAGACGGCCGTCTCGCGGCTCTTCGCTTCACAAATCTGTCACCGCAACAAACTCCTTCGCCGTCACGTGCTCCGGGTCAACCGGCCCCGGTAGTCGTGGAAACGGCGCGGAGAGTTTGCGAAATGTTAGTTTAACACCGACCTTTTTATTGCAATTTAATGTAAACACGGGTTTAGTTCTTGTAATAAACACCATCTTAACAGGTGACAGTTCATTGCGGGAAAACAACGGGACACGTTTGAATTTTTATTTAAGTATTTATTTATAGTATTTGACTTTTTAAGTATTTGCAAAGGATTTAATATTTTAGGTTGGTGTCATTAGCCATCTTTCTAAAACAAGATGTCTGGTAACCTAAACGGGTGTTTGAACTCATTGTTTAAGAAATGGCGTTAACATTTGTTTTAGGGCCAGTTTAATAATACCATATTGTAATATTAAATAAAGTGCAGTTTGTTTTTTATTAAAAAGCCATAAGTTCGTATTATACATTACTAATGTGCGAATTCAGCTATTACATTAAAGTCTCATGTGAGGTCACCAAACTTCTCACAGCCCTTTCATACTCGGTCGGAATATTAAATAAGCGCTAAACCCCGCCTCTTGTTTTCATTGGCGGAAATGATAACGTTGCGTCACAAACGCAAATAATGATTGGCTCCCGTGCTAGTCAGTCAAGCTTACACAAGGTTGGTTGTGAAAAAGTGATTGTTGATGTACTATCAAAAATCAGCGATCCTCACCGATTACAGCACGGGAAGATGAATTAACGCAAAGGTAAGGCGATCATCCACTACAAATTAGTCTTAGTTTGTGAGGTTTTAATCCAGAGGTTTTAGATTTCACACGTACGTGTGTTATTATGGTAATGTATGGTAAAGTGCTGACTCTTGGTCAGACTGATCAGTCTCCTACGTGGGTATTTTTGACTGTGTAACATAGTTTTAAGTGTTGCTTTTTGTAAGTTGCACAGTGATTAAATCGGGCGATTAAACTGCGACCTATCAATGCCGTAGACTTAGATGACAATTTCGGTATCGAGATGAATGAACTAAAGTTAAAACCCAATATGCATATGCACCATTACCGATCCTGTGAAACACTGAGCGGTCGCAACCAGTCCAGATGTATTTGGGGGTGACTGTGGTTGCAATCCTAATCTTGAAGCTTGCATGAGTCCCTTGATATGTAGCAACAGTTTGATCAAATGGTTTTATTTTCTAAAGGTCTTAAAACATGCATTGATATGTATAATTTACTAATGTTTCCGTGTGCTGGCTCCTCCCCGTGTCAGTCTAACATTAATACAGATGATGTGTCAGACTTATGCAATAAGTAAGACTGTATGCAATGCCCATTTGCACCCATCACTTAATGCATCTTATGTATTTTAACAGCCGTACAATCAGCTAGATTCACAAGCAATACAAAGCAGAAATAAAGCTTTGTTTAATATCAGACCTAAAGGATTTTTCTCAGATATGACCCTAATCAATAGATCAACCTTATCTTTTACCCCAGGTCATCATGCAGTTCCTGGGCCGTATACTGGACACCGTAAGCTCTGTGTCGAGCCTCTTCTCCAACCCCTACCGTGTGAGGGATGTGCAGCTGTCGGAATATAATGGGAAAGTGCTATTAAAACAGGAGGGGAGATTGGTCCTGTACAGGAATCTCCAGAGCCAGTCATGGGACTGTCTGCTACTCTGTCCTGAATCACCATCTGTGGCACTGAGGTGAGGCACTAGATCCAGATTAGTTTTACAATGCTCTGGTCGAATATCTGTAGTGTCCTTTAGTGTAGCGGCCAAACTTTTTCTGGGAGTTTTCTGGGAGTTGGTTGCGATAACTCATAGCCTATTGCTTAATCTAAGACTGATAGATTGACTTTTTGGGCTTTGGACTTTTCTGAAGTTAGCAATTGATTTCCTGTAGTAGTCACAAGGTTTCCTGTAATGGTCTTGCAAAAACACTTTCTTCACAGCCCATGAATTGGGCTACACACAGCAACAATACACTGAGTAAATTATTCTTTCATTTGGGTAATTCGCAATCTGTGGAAATAGATTTGCTTCACTGTTAGTTCATGGCTGTGACCAGTATATTGGTAGGACTAGACCACAAAGAACTATTGTGAGTCCATGCGCTTGTTAAATAATTATGTATCCTGAATAAAACATCCAGCTGTCATCAACCACAATGTCATTAGCTAATAGCTAAGTATGTGCTGGTTTCAAGAATCAAAAGCTGTTTGCTTAGTGTTGCATTACCATTCTGAAAAAAGCTCTTTGTTATTTTGTTCTCCATCCACTACTCAGGATGTTCCAGGTTGCTTCAGAGGAGAATGCCATGAACTGGTTTCCTCAATATGCCCTTAAACTCCGCCCATTTTATGAGATCCTCCGCCCACCACTGAAACCGGAGATTCTGCAGCCAATCGTAGACTGTGTACGGAATCACCCAGACTGGAGCTCAGCTCACATCGCCGTGGATACCGGACTAAGAGACTGCCTGAAACACAATTATGTTTTGAGGTGACAATTTAAAGCTATTGTGCAGTATATACTGCCTAGGATTTTCCAAAAAATAGGATGTAAAACAGTAGAATGGAGAGCGTGGTGTCCAGTTGTCATCTCTGAAAGGGTTTAGTTTGCACTTTTAATCCAGTTCTTTGTAAAAAATGTGAACATTTTTGCAGGCTAGAAAGTCAAGAAAGGGCACAATTGTGACTTGTGCCAGG
This sequence comes from Chromobotia macracanthus, assembly GCA_036877525.1. NCBI lineage: Eukaryota > Metazoa > Chordata > Actinopteri > Cypriniformes > Botiidae > Chromobotia > Chromobotia macracanthus. Next base: position 5,561,207 of record JAZGTH010000033.1, on the reverse strand, counting down.
TTCATCACTGTGTAATGTTGAGCGCATTGCATTGTGGGATATAGTACCCTGCCAAGAGTGCTCTGTTAAACACTGCATGCTTTGGCAAATGTAGGTCGTCCTAGTACTGCATGCAAACAGAAAACTTAACCCATTAGCACACAGTATACAAGTTGCATACAGAAATAGCATGAGTGGTATGCTAAACACAGCCATTCATCTTTTTCTTGTTTTGCCAAACTGACCATGGTGCTGTTGTCATCGCCCTCTGCAGCCAGATGAATGCCCGTGACAGTCAGGGTCAGACCCCACTGCACCTGGCGTGTGAGAGGGGAGATGTGGCCTGCGTACGTGAGCTGTTGGAGGAATGCCAGGCTCGCACAGACATCAAAGACAAAAATGGAGAGACGCCCATGCACTGCGCTGCTAAACAAGATTCCTCTGTTGTTATAGAGGTGAGACAGTGGCTCACATACTACCTGCTAAATGTGTGAGGGCAGCTTAACAAACATAGACTAACTGCTAGAGATGATTTGCTGATATTGCCGATGTAATTGTGCATTTTTCTTTTATAATGTGTTTGTTGTAGGTTTTGTGCGCTCAGCTCTGTGCCGGTGTTAATGAACTGAACGCTGCCGGGGAAACGCCACTCCACATTGCTTGCCGCCTTGGCAGGGTTGAGGCGGTCAAGGGCCTGCTAGGGGGCGGGGCCTGCTGTGATGTCATGGGAAGCAACGGCTATCCAATCCACTCCGCCATGAAGTTTAGTGAGAAAAAGTGCGGGGAAACCTCATTTTGTGAACAAATTGTTTATTCTCTACTGAATAAATATTAATGATGTGTGCAAATTATTTAGGCAGTTCCTAAAGTCAACATAATCTCCAAACTTCTTGTTAAAATTCCTAATTAATGTTCTGACATAATATGATTTACTCTGTCTCTGAAAAGATTTTCCTTTATAGGTGACATCATCTACGCCAGACAAGTGAAGAAAATATTGTTAAACAAAGACCAAATAAAGACCAAATAACTATTTGTTAGCTACTGATGTGGGTAATACAGCCTTATGAAGTGTAGCTTCGTGTTTTAAAGCTGATTTATGGTAATGTGATTGGATTATAGTAATAATTGAAAATAACGATATTACGTAAGTAAACTGGGTTGAAAATACCTTTTGTGTTGACTTTAAGGCTTGGTCTAAACCTAAAGGAAAAAAACACATTTTAGGTCCATTTGGATGTTATCCAGATGTTAATCCAATGTTTGAGTGATGTGTTACTGTTAATTAAATAAAAGTGTCATATTTGGAAATCAGATTTTAATACATTAGCCTTTCATTCTTGTTTCCTTTTGTCTTTAGCTGCGCTGAAGCAATTTTATCTGTTAACCCGAATCAACTTCTGGCCGAGGATCCTATCTACGGTGGAACACCTCTCCACTGGGCCAAGACTGCTGAGGTCCGGAACACTCCATGCTTTGTTTGCTCATATGACCTGAGAAATGATCAGCATTCAGACTGCCCTGTGTTCTTTCTGCAGATGAGTCGTCTGCTGCTGGACCGAGGGTGTAATGTTAACTACCTGAGCAAGACTGGAGAGAGTCCATTACACATCCTGACCAAGAGGGGGCGCTTTGAGGCCGCAATGACACTGCTGACCCACGGAGCCGACCCCAACATCAAGGGCCAGGATGGAAACACGGCTCTTCACCTTGCCATGAAGGTGGGAGGGTGAATCTAATGAAGCCTTAAGGCAAAAAATATATCTGGGTCATATTTCACCCCTCAAAATCAATAGCCAAAAATGCAGACATTTATTTTGCATAAAATCATTTGGCCTAATTATAAGACCATTAAGATTTTTGGCGTGGTGACATAATTTTTTTGACAAGAACATATCCCACCAATTCTTGTCACTAAAGCAAAACAAATGATTTTTATTCAAATTAAATAATTAGGTTAATAAAAATGCAGAGATTTTTTACTTGATCAGATTGATAATATGAGAACTTGGGGAAAGTCGTGGAAATGTTACAATGTGAAAAATCCTAACTGTCCTAAAAATAAGCTTCATTTTCTTAGTTTGTTTTGTGGATGAAACATGTGACATGCTTGCAATACATTCTGTTTCTTTTTTTTTATGCTATCCTATCTGGATCCACACAGTTGGATCACATGGGCCTTATCAAAGCTCTCATGGTGTTTGGAGCAGATGTTGAAGTTTACAATGACCTGGGAGAGACACCAGGACTTATCGCCGCTCGTACCAGCAAGGGTGAGAGGAAGAGGGATGGTATCAGAGATGTATGAGAAATAGTTTTATCTATAGCAGAACAGTCTACAATAAGGTTAAGTTCATCTGAGCTTTCAGAGTTTAAGAGCCCTCAATATAAGTGTGTTGCATGACATTTAGAGTGTATGCATGCAACCATAATCTTATCTAACATAAACCACCATACATTGCATATTATATGCATATATATCACTGCCTACACACTGTTTGTGTGAAGTTGTTTTATCCTTAAAGGTGAAGTGTCATTGGTTAAGCCAAAAATTGACACGCAAATTGGTTGTCAGACCATTCAGACACACAGAGCAATGTTTTGAAAGCGTTTAGTTATTTTCTGCATGTAAAATAGGGCCCAGAGAAAGTATTGTAACATGGAGAAATTACACACTTTACCTTTAAGGAAAGACAACGTTTATATCCATGTTCTTCTGCTTAATAATATTCATACTTTATATATAGTACTCATATTTATATATAGTGGACAAGTGTGTCTGGCCAATCCAGTAAAAGTTGTCTGTTGGGTCTTGATGTTCTGATTGGCTGTAGAAATAGTTTGAGTTAATCTGAAAAAAGTGTCATGTCCGTTTTTGACTCATCTGTTGGTAACAATGATTACATGGCGTTGTCTATGCATACTGTTTTGTTTTCTCATAGTTTGTTTCTTTGTTTTGTCTGCATGATGTGGGTATGGCTATGTGCATGTCTCTAATCCTGTGCTAATATTGAAGGGCCCAACCGTAAGGTGCTTTTGAACATGCTGTGTAGTGTAGGGGTTGAAAGATGTCGCCCCCCCTCCCTCGACACCTTACCCCCCAGTGTCAGCAAAGCTCCGCCTCCTGCCATAGGTAAAGCCCCGCCCTCAAACTTTCTGGGAATCCAGTCGCTTTAATTCTGTCCCTCTTCCCCCCTGTTTCTTTTGCACGAAGCTATTAATTCAATTTACAAAAGAAATGGTCTGCAGTATACAAGGGTATACAAATACTATGGTTTCCTCACTTTATCCTATATCTATTTTATTCAACTTGGCACAATGCATTGTGGAATACATTGGTGTACATTGATGTGTACGATACATATGGTGCTGCCTTGGATTTTTAACTAAAAATAGATTATCTTAGAAGACAATATAATTTACCTTTTGGATCTGACTTTACATTGGGAGCATTTCTGTAATGCCTTAACGTGCTGTAGGCAATTCTCTAGAAGCTGGAACAGAGCCTAAAAATTTGTAGTCATGTATTTAAATATATTGGTTAATGGCCAAATTAAGTAGACTTTATCCTCTCTTTATTTCTGCCTTCATTATTTTAAACATTTCCATGTTGCTGCCTAGTTTTTCTATAACTCATGTCGTCATAGAAGCCATAAATGTAAATATCTAGATGCCACATTTAGCTGACTCAGCTAATTTAGAATCTAGCTATTCCATATCTGCGATAGAAAAACCCTGTCTATAAATACAGCTGTGTCATATATGTACTGTTTAATTTAATCAAATGATTACTGTTTTCACATCGTGCCTATGATTGGCCCACAGGGTTTGATGATATTGTGCATGTGGCAGCAGCTGTTGCGGCCATGAGCCGTGGATTTGTTGAGGTGGATGGACTACAAACAGGAAGCGGGAAGTATGTATTGGAGTTTGCATGTATGCTGAACATATTTGCCCTTGATTTTAAAGATACAGTATCACTTAAGCACACATGCAGAATAATCTCTCTTGCTTTTCTTTTTTAAAGAATAGCCAGACTGTTGTGCCTTGATGGCGGAGGAATAAAGGGCCTGGTTCTAATCCAGATGTTGATCGCTTTGGAGAAAGGGGCAGGTCGACCCATCAGGGAACTCTTTGACTGGGTTTGTGGAACCAGCACTGGGGGCATACTGGCCTTAGCTATTGTACACGGTGAGCAGATGTGTATCTTGTAGTCTAAATGCAAAAATGGCGTATTAATGCAATAATTGTCAAATAAGTTATATTTTGAGTTTATTTAGTTATATCATGTAAACTAAGGTTGATAATTTTTATGTATGGGCGCTGCATACTGTAGCATATATTTTTTGAGTAACCTTCATTTTAGAGCTGTTTTATATATTGTTCAAAATAGCCAAAATAGAACTGATCGCTTTGTATTGAATTCCATTACATATCGTCAATTCATGGAACACTGTTTGTCCAATCACATTGGAGGACCAGAACTAACTCTTTAACTATGTGTATTTTAATATCTACTAATTAGCTTCCAGGACCAGAACTGTGCTTTCACTTTAAAACGTTTGTTAAGCATAAATGCAATAGCATGATAATCTATTTTCCTATTTTTTATACACCTGAGCAGGGAAATCGATGGAGTACCTGCGCTGTTTGTACTTCAGAATGAAGGAAAAGGTGTTTAAAGGCTCTCGGCCATATGAGTCCGGCCCTCTGGAAGATTTTCTCAAGAATGAGTTTGGAGAAAATACCAAGATGACGGATGTCACACACCCCAAGTACTGCTGTTCATACAGTTTCATACAAATACTAAACAATATATATGTACACAAGAATGCCAATTTTGACTCTTGCCTTAGTAACACCCTAACAACCTAGGACATACCTTAGCATAGCCTAGCTATAACCCAGAACATCTTACCAAAGCTCTAGCAACCACATTGAATTTGCATAATAGTGACTTAGAATATCCTACCAGTCTGGCAAGGCCCTACCATCTAGAAGAGAACACCAAGCAATGGCCTACTTGCTGAACACCCCCTAGAAAAAACTAGAACATCCTAGCAATGTCATTGACCTTCAGTGTTCTAGCAGTGCATTGGGGGTTGCTAGGGCAAGATGTTTCATATGGCCTAGCAACCCCCCAGAATATCTTTACCACAATCTATTAACTCCTTAAAAACCACTCCGAACAGCCTAGGTGTAAATCTAGTTTTTAAAATACAGTTTCTTGTCTCCTCAGGGTGATGGTGACTAGTGTACTTGCAGATAGACACCCAGGAGAATTACATCTGTTTCGCAATTACAACCCGCCGGCCCTGGAGAGAGACCCTCCATACAAGTCTACAGCCACGTTTCAACCCCTTACCGCACCACAGGGTAACTTTCTCGCTCTGTTGCATGCGTTCATTCTCAGAATGCTGTAACACTAATTATCTTACAGTCAGCTTCCTCTCCTGTGCTTGATGAGTTTGTTGGGGAGGTCTGACACCCTCAGGGTTTGTCAGTTACGTGCCGGCTGGAGTCATCTACCTCAAATGATGCATAAGGTTTTATTGTCGGTGTTGCAAGGTGGGAGAACGAAGATGTTTTGATAGTAGGATATTCTCAACCTACCAGAAAACGTAGGAAGGTGACAGACAAAGGTGTGTGTGTGGGAGAGACAGTGTGTGAAATGCAAAGGTCACAGTGTTCACAGTAACTTTTGGTGCTTATATCACGCAATCGCACTTCACATTCGAGCTGATCAGTCGTTTGTTGGTTTATTGCATGAGGGGAATCATCCATTGCTTTCGTTCTCTTTTTCTCTTGCATTCGCTCAATCACATGTTCTTGTTTTCTCTCAGAGCAATTAGTTTGGCGTGCTGCCCGCTCCAGCGGAGCTGCTCCTACGTATTTTCGGCCAATGGGGCGGTTTCTGGATGGAGGGCTGCTGGCCAATAACCCAACACTGGATGCCATGACAGAAATACATCAGTACAACAAAGCCCTGAAGGCACAGGTATGACACACCTGTCTAACACTTTTAGCAAACAAATTAAATGTATTACTCCATATACAATTGTGACTTGCATTCTTTTTCGTACAATTGCACATTGCTCAAAATCACATAAATATCAACAATTAAATGCCGGTTTCTCCCTCTCTGCTTCTATATTAGGGCCGTGAGGAGTACGTACACAGGTTAGGTGTGGTTGTCTCATTGGGTACTGGCAAACCACCACAGGTGGCGGTAAACTCTGTGGACGTTTTTAGACCTTCAAACCCTCTAGAGCTTGCCAAGACCTTTGTTGGCGTCAAAGAACTGGGCAAGATGCTTGTGGACTGTGTGAGTTTACATGTACAAACCACACATAACCTATCTTTTACACGTTTAAACAATGAAATCAAAAGGGCATGACTGCGTGCACCTCAAGAATGCAGAGATTTAGTTTCAAAGTTTCCAAGCTGCTACAGTGAGCAGTTTTTGGAAGAGCTAGTAGAATTTGCCAAGGTTGTGGCATCATATTTTTGCAAGAAATTGAAGTCTTGTTTGAGGAACAAAGCAAATAAATGACATCTTCAAGCTGTATATTCTGTATTGTTTTCAGAGTAATGTCAGCTGAAATTGGTGAAATTTGTTTTTTTATGAAATTTAATTTTTTAAACTTTTTTGACCTGAATAAGCTAAAGGTGAATTTAAGGCAAGTAGTCAAAGGTCTGGTCCTGCAAGACTAGCTGTGGAGTAACAATGCTTTAGGCACTGTTGTGTTGGTCAGGACATATTGTGCTGGTGGTATTTTTAGTTAAACTGTTTTTTATTTTTCACTCAGTGCACAGACTCAGATGGCTGTGCAGTGGACCGAGCCAGTGTGTGGTGCGAGATGGCCGATATAAACTATCATAGGTTAGTGCTGTTCTTTTCCTCCGTGGTAATGAGTTTGTTGTAATAAAGCTCTGTGTGAAAGAGAAACGTTCACAGCTTTATTTCAACCGTTACGGTGCATTATGCAAATCTCCACGCTCCTCACAAAATGTGAGATAATGCTGACCTTTCTCTCTGTTCTCTAAATTTCCCTCTTCTATCATTTCATATCATTTATTGCTCTGACTCATGACCTCACCTCTCCCATCTTTCATTTCTCTTCTATAAATCCTCCCTTTTATTTCTTACTTTTATTTTATTTTGTCATGTAATCTTATCTTCCCTTTTTTCTTTCTATCTTTCTGTCTGTCTGCCTTTCTTTAATATTTCCTTTCTTCCTTCCATTTCTTTAATGACCTTCTCCCTTCCTGTCATGTCTATCAGGTTGAGTCCTCAGCTGTCTCAGGAGGTGATGTTGGATGAGGTCAGTGACTCTGTGTTAGTGGACATGCTGTGGGACACTCAAATGTATCTGTATGAGCACAGAGATGTCATACAAACCATCTGCCAACAGCTGCTGCAGCTGTGACATACCATATATATGTATGTCATAATTCAGGGGTTATGACAGATTCAACTAATTTTAGAAATATATTATATATATATTTAAATAATATTGTGTGATAATAAATTGGACCAAGGTCAATATACGTTGTATATGACTATAATCTAGTATTTGAAGAAAGGTGCGCTGCTTTTTATGGACACACACATATGCTACTGTATTTGTCTGTTATTTTAAAAAATGCACAAAATATTAACAAGGTTTTTATTCACATAAATGCACTGGTGACATGTAACAGTTCAGCACTTAATTTTTCAGTTTCGTGTTACTAGAAATTTCCTGTTTATGGCACAACTGTCAGTCGGAGATCAGACTGTATCCTGTGTAATTGAATACAAGGAACTTTCTTCATCTTAAGACGAACAGAACAGGGGTGACCTGTTGTTACAAATGTAAGCAAAATGCAGTTACTGTAACACTGGTGAAATACTGCGTCTCTGACATTTGGAAATTCTATTAATCTTGGCATTTCTGTGCATCACCTTTGTGTATGTGAAGGAAAAGTTTAGAATTTTTGTGTTTGTCAAACTATCATGTGAAGCATTATATAGTTTAATTTTTTAAAGCTGCACCTGATCAGTATGTATATGTGTGTGTGTGTGTGTGTGTATATATATATATATATATATATATATATATATATATATATACATACAATTTGCGAGAGACTGACAGTTTTAACAACAGCGGAGATATATCAAGTATAAAGTTAATACCTCATGTATTCCTCATTAGCCTTGTTTTTTGTTTTGTTGAAGAATGTTTTTGTTATCATGCGCTGATAACTTACACTTAATATTGGAGCTGCAAATTAGTTGTTTAGAGACCAAACTTATCATTTACTGACTTTATATGCATAACCTGCTGCAGCACTGTTTTAAAACCTTTTAATGATATGAAGTGATTATAAACTGAAAAATAAAAAGACAGAGTATTACTTAACCGGGATTAGGTCTGTTCAATTCTGTTGAATATATACATACATATATTAAAAGAAAAATGCCCCATAAAGATAGGTACAAAATGTTAATGCTGCCTTACAAATATAAAGTTATGTATATATTTCATAACTTAATTCTTAGTTTCTGGTCTAAAGTATCTGGCATAAACAGTATTAGAACTATAAAATAGACAAGTACTATAAATTTGAAATTGACATTTACATTTAGTCATTTAGCAGACGCTTTTATCCAAAGCGACTTACAAAGGACGAGAGCATTGAACATTTGTCTTGTATGCCAATGAGCCAAGCCTACAAAGCTACATTTACAAGCGGACATTGTATTCTGTTACTAGAGAGAAAGATGGACTAGAGACAGAATTTTTTTTTTTTTTTTGGAAGGATAGAAGGATAGGATAGAGGGATAGGATAGAAGAGCATTAGGGTTCAGACAGGTGTCTACGAAACAGGTGTGTTTTGAGTTGTTTTCGACATCCTGACATCCAAACAAACACACCCCTTCCTTCATTGCTCCGCCCTAAAAAAAAATGAACACACAATGCAACACAGTTATCGATTAACAGCTGGCACATATGCCCCCTACTGCTGATTGGCTATGAGAGTGTTATAGTGGTGTAGGGATCGGTCCGATCCACTTTGTTTCCCATTTACACTGCCACAACAATGTGTAAGCACAATAGTTTTTTTGTTTTTCAATACAGAGACATCTAGTAAACATTCACAAAATTGTTTGATTTGGTGTTGCTTTTCGATTTTAGTTTGCCACTAATCGCATACTGAACCTTTAATTAGTTGTTGTACATTGTTCTAGTTGTCATGAGGTGTCTGATTAGGGCAGGTCAGTGGTGTTACCAGCTAAGGCATTGCTCTTACAGCTGTTCTTTCAGTTAAACTGTGTATCTCCTGCCCGCCTGTCAGCCAGACGGCCTTCTCCTCCACATCCTGTCATGAGACAAGTAAATAATTCAAAACTCCCAGCCGTATCAAATGCGGACTCCTCGCTCTGCCTCTCTCTCTCTAGTTCTTTCTCAGCCTCTCTCGCCCAATACCAGCCATTAACAGGGACCTGAAAAGACCTATTACAGACATAAGGAGAGTGTGTCGTCACTCACACAAACACACACATACGGTGTTCAGTACCTCAGCAACAAGGGCCACGAAATAACTACAAAGTAAAAGCTTTCACTATCACAGGTATGTAAACCAACAGCACCTCAATTTCAGTGTTTCTCAGGTAATATTATGATATTTACAGGTCTGTTATTTAGGTTACATGTTTATTCTTTTTGTGTGTCCTGTATCTTTAATTGTGTTTTTGACAGAAACAGGATGTCTGGTGCTAACAGTGATCTTTTACATAGATCAACCCTGAGTGTTTATAATGTGAGTCCTGTATTACTCTCATTTCAGCCGAGATCTCACGAGAATGCTTATGAATTATTCATAGTTATTACACATGCTTTTTAAAATACTTAATTATGGTTGGTCGATGGTGATATTATGTGGTCAGGTGTTTTTGTATAATGACCACTACAATTTTATTGGACCGTTGTGCCAAGCAATTTCCTTCATTGCCTTGCTTTGGTTTACGCTGTTTTTTTTTATAATTAGTTGTACATAATAGAAAAATTTGAACAAAAATATTGAATGTCTCTTTATTTATTTGGCAACTATGTTTATTTATGTTTGGTAACAAACATGGTGATCATGTACTGTAAGATGGTCTTTACAACAAAATTAACCCTGCCAGGGTGATCATTTTTGGGTCAGTCTTGAGTTTGTTTTGCAGTTATGACATTATCACATATTTAATAACAATGCAAGATGAATATTGACAGTTTGATGATGTTGTGTTGGGTTATTCAGAACCTCATGGATCAGTTTAATCCGGGGTTACAAAAACTGGTGCTTTTAGGGAACAGCTACATCAAAGCTTTTCAAGGTACGTGAATATGTGTGTTTATACCCCAAGTCGAGTTACCAAAGACATATTGAACTTCTGCTAGTGTAGAAAAATGCAGTGAAAGACCTGTATGCAATAAAACATACTGTGCTTAGCTGGTCTCCCTGTCTGGTCACGCTAGGCCAGACTAGTTTTGATGGATTTTGGGCATGCAAAACCAGCTAAACCACGTAAAACATCAGTCTGGTTTAAGTGATGTTTTGCACTGCATGCTTTGGCATCATCTCTGTCCTAAATGTAAATGCATAATCTCAGTCCTAAATGCAAATGCATAATCTCAGTCCTAAATGCAAATGCATAATGTCTGTCCTAAATGCAAATGCATAATCTCAGTCCTAAATGCAAATGCATCATCTCAGTCCTAAATGCAAATGCATCATCTCAGTCCTAAATGCAAATGCATAATGTCTGTCCTAAATGCAAATGCATCATCTCAGTCCTAAATGCAAATGCATCATCTCAGTCCTAAATGTAAATGCATCATCTCAGTCCTAAATTCATAAATGCATCATCTCAGTCCTAAATTCATAAATGCATCATCTCAGTCCTAAATTCATAAATGCATCATCTCAGTCCTAAATTCATAAATGCATCATCTTAGTCCTAAATTCATAAATGCATCATCTCAGTCCTAAATGCAAATGTATAATCTCAGTCCTAAATGCAAATGTATAATCTCAGTCCTAAATGCAAATGCATAATCTCAGTCCTAAATGTAAATGCATCATCTCAGTCCTAAATGCATAAATGCATCATCTCAGTCCCAAATGCAAATGCATCATCTCAGTCCCAAATGCAAATGCATCATCTCAGTCCCAAATGCAAATGCATCATCTCAGTCCCAAATGCAAATGCATCATCTCAGTCCCAAATGCAAATGTATCATCTCAGTCCTAAATGCAAATGTATAATCTCAGTCCTAAATGCAAATGCATAATCTCAGTCCTAAATGCAAATGTATCATCTCAGTCCCAAATGCATAAATGTATCATCTCAGTCCTAAATGCATAAATGCATCATCTCAGTCCCAAATGCAAATGCATCATCTCAGTCCCAAATGCAAATGCATCATCTCAGTCCCAAATGCAAATGCATCATCTCAGTCCCAAATGCAAATGCATCATCTCAGTCCCAAATGCAAATGCATCATCTCAGTCCCAAATGCAAATGCATCATCTCAGTCCCAAATGCAAATGCATCATCTCAGTCCTAAATGCAAATGCATCATCTCAGTCCTAAATGTAAATGCATCATCTCAGTCCTAAATGCAAATGCATCATCTCAGTCCTAAATGCAAATGCATCATCTCAGTCCCAAATGCAAATGCATCATCTCAGTCCTAAATGTAAATGCATCATCTCAGTCCTAAATGCAAATGTATCATCTCAGTCCTAAAATAAAAGCTCTGGCTCTGACGAGTGAGGCCTACTTCAGTTTTCTAGCTAAGATGGGCGAGCAGGCGCTCGACACTTCATCATCCGGACCGCTCGGTAAGATGTGATGTGTGCCATTTTGTGCCTTTAAACCGACAGATTGTGTGGCAAGATGTTCACCGAGTTCATATGTGGCTTTTCTGGCTTCATTGGAGGTTGTTTGTCCCTTGCAGACTCCATGTTTGTGTAAACGGCAGATGCTTCGTCTCATCTACTATTAAATGCGAGATTTGGCTCGTCGGTGCTCGGCTCTCTGCCCGCATGAGTTTTCGATGAAAGTTTGCGATGTTTATGAATAAAACGCATAAATTAAATCATCTTTGGTGATTATTTTTATGTTTTTTAACACGTATCACAGCGGAAAACGCAGGTTTGTTAGATCAAGTTACGACGCCAGCATTGACGTCTGAATTATAGATGCACGTCTTATTCTTTCACCCCATTAAATTCAATGAGAGCAAAACACCACGATTACCATACACATATGAATGATAACAATAACTAAAACATAAATAATGTTATGCTTTTTGACATGGTATAGGAATATGGAAATGATTTCGTGTATCAACGTATGATATTACTATCTATCATAATCATAACACAGTAGGTTTTGGCCACTTTCTCTGTAGATGTATCAAAGCCTACATAATTATTCATAAATAATTATTATAATACTTAATCATGACTATAATTATAATTCATAATTATAAGAATTATTAATAGTATTATTATCTACCTGATTATTCATTTAAATTTAGTAAGAATTATTACCACTTCAGTTGAGTCATTGAATTATTACCTTGGATCATTTTAATAAACCTATTAAAGACGTTCAACACGGTGGTTTATTGCCACTGTCGGTCATTAACAAACATGTCTGTGAATGATCCCTGTAGTAAAATCTTGTACAAAAGTCACTCTGCCATTTCTTCACCTATTAAATATGTATTCATAACTAAATATTGAATGAATGTGTTTGCTCGTGTCCAGGTGACGTGCTGATTCAGATATCAGAGACTCAGAGGAAGCTGACGGCTGAGGTGGAGGGGCTGGCGAGTTCAGATCTTCAGGTCTTATAGAGTTTCTTTATTTTCCAGCATCTTCATATCGACACACCTGTAGCTGACAGTGTTTCAAATACTGTAGTTTGATAGATGAGAGAATACTTACTGGATATAATTCAACATAAGCATCATTCCTCATTGTGTTAAAACAAACAGATATGTTTGCAGTGCAACGAAAAGTCTTGGGGAAGGACATTCTGGCACATATATAATATAATGATATTAACATAATAATAAATGTTTCTGTTTTAGTTCCGTTGGTTCCATGTGGAGGTTCTGCAGGCCATGGAGAAGAATGTTAAGCTGGATGAAGAGTACATAGAAGTGTGCCTGAAACACTGGTTATGGGTTTGATATGTTTTATATAGGCGTGTGTATATACATTTATATAAGGTGTGTGTGTTTTTGTGTGTATAGGGCAGCTGTAGAGTGTATGAACTGGAGGTGAGGAATCAGGCAGCAGCTTTGGAAAGACAGCTGAGACGTGGAGCTTTCAGAGACTCACTGGTAGGATCATAACTTCTGTGTGTTTATGGATTGACGTTACTGTATCATGTCAGTAATCTTTATTCACTGTCTTTAATGTTTCTTTAAAGAGTTTCAATCAGCAGTAATTGAATATCATCTCTTGCTGATAATGTATACAATCATAAAGCCATCCCAGAATGCATTGCAACAAGCGCAATTAATGGAGTCAATGGAGTTTTTTACATTTTAACATCTAATTAAAATTTACTGATTTACTGAAATACTTGTATGCGCTGTGTACACTACCAAACAAAAATTGACACTGCCTACTCTTATTTTTATTTTTTCTAAGTTTTCCACATTTTATAATGATAGTAAAGTCATGATCGAACTGACTGTGAGCATTAGTCAATTTTGTGTGATGCATGAATGACTATTAACAGAATTCTGCCCATAAGGAGCATTTCCAGTTACTTATGAGGTTCTATTAGGATGCTGCCTATGTAGACAGCAGACACAGGGTTTGGAACGGAGTCTGAGTCTCACATGCATTTATGAGTTTCACACTGTGTGTGTGTGCAGGAGGGCAGTGAGTACATGCAATACCTGAGACAGAGCCAGCATGATATTCTCAAAGAGGAAGAGAGAAGGTATCGCTTCCTGGCCGAAAAACATTGCGGGCTTACACAGTCACTACTGTTCCTTATCAATAAGGTACAGCTGTGTTCATTAACATTGTGCAGTCAGACATATAGACTTTCATTTCAGAACCCACCAAACCTTATCAGGCCAGTTCATGAGCACTCCCCTGTTTCTTATGTGTCGACAGACGGGAGTATCTCTTCAGCAGAGAGCAGAGGGGTGGAAAGAGAAAGTGAGCGAGACCAGAAGTTCCAGACCTCGAACGCCCACTCCATCAGATAAAGAGGTTCAGGTGACATTGGCATGATGGGAATGAGGTGTAACTAATCTGACCGTAGTCTTCCTACTGTAGTTCTCCTGCCATGCGACCAGATGTCGAGACATTTTGGCCATCACATAAAAGAACACGAGTGTCTTTTATGTCTAAAATTGGGTCTAAAATTGAACTTTCTGACACACGTGTAACTCACCCGGTGGTTGAGTTAAGAAAATGTTAAGTTTTATTCCTGAAAATGCTTGGTTTATGGATTAATAGCAAAATTGTGTTGTTCCTTTATATTTTAAAATAAAAACTGTATTGGCCAGGCTATCATTCTTACAGTTAAGCAAATTTTGAATTATTAAAAAGATGCCACAGCTCGCATTTTATTTATTTGCCAAAGCAATTTGCGCATATTAAGGAAGAAGTCTGGTTTTAATAAGATTTGGGTCTCTCTTAATGTTTAACAGTTAAGGAGTCCGCTGGGCTCTCTTCTACAGACTGGAGATCGAGGAATGGATCGTGAGCCGCTGGGCAGAGTGCCCTCTAGAGGTGTGGAGATTTGTCTTATGACCTCATATTTGACTTGAACTCTCTGATTCATACTGCCCATAGTAACACCAACATTACAGACATTCCATTGTTGGCTATTGGCTATTTTCTGGAGTTTCTTCGCAATGTCGTCTGTGCAGAAGCCCTTTAAATTCGAAATAACTTTAAATTGACTTTGTCTTGTAAATTTATCGCTGTTGTCCTTGGTGGGATCAGGCCTTTACATTCACACTGCTTCAACCAAAACCAACAGTATAACACACCAAACCAACAAAACCGAATAACTATTGAAATTTGGTATTTGTTCAACCAACAATTCTCAAATCATTGGTTAACAGTCTTTATCTTTTCATAGCCCCGTCTCCCCTGCCCAGTCGATCTCGCTCCAGCTCTGTGGGTGAGTCTTTGGGTCTGGGTGGTGGTCGCACCATGAGGGCCATAGTGTCCCATCCCCCTTCATCCAATCCAGTCCTGCTTCCTTTTTCCAAGGGTGACATGGTGACTGTACTCATACCAGAACCCCGGAATGGTTGGCTGTACGGACGCCATGATTCAAGCCTTCGGTAAGAGCCGTCAGTAGGGCTTACATGAGTATTATGACTAAGTCAAGTCCTCAGAAACTAGGTCTAGCTTTATCTTACAAATGCATTTTCACTTCCCTTTAAAGTCGATTGTTTTAACTGTTTAGGCAGCGTAAAATCTAGGTCCTTACCAAAACCCAGTTCATGAACCACTAATCTAGTGATTTTCTTTTGATATTTCTTTATTTATGTTTAGTCAGGGTTGGTTTCCTGCTGCCTATATGGCTGCCACTGACTTTTTACCCTTGGGTTCAAGGTAAATATGAGCATTTGTTGTTTTATAGTGACTATTACATTGACATATTCTGATACCAACTGATTCATTTTCAGTGGGGCATCGCTCCGAAGCCACAGCATGAACAACCTCCTGGAGCCAACCAACCAATCAGAAACTTCAGATGTCACATCCCCAGGAATACCCATGCGTCGAGCTTCGGTAGATCTGCGCCCAGTCTCTCAGTTACCCAACAACGAGGTCAAGACCAATCAAAAGACCTACAATGAGATTCCAGCCCCAGCCCTGCCCCTTCGTCGGGGATCGACTGACTTTAGGCCAATATCTCCACTCCCTGATAGAAGGGCGGAGTCTCATTTTGAAAGTAAAGTGGAGCATAAAAGTTATGAACTCTTGCCTCCAGCCCCGCCCCTTCCAAACTCCCCTCTACCTGAACGAAAGGTGGAATTAAGCTCTGAGGTAAGCCAAATTTGTTGATTTGTTCAGATTTACTGTTTGAAGGTTCTTCTTGGTTCTTCATTATTGGATTGGAGATATTTCAGTTTGTTTATTAAGCTGGAGATCTATTTCTTCTCTGGTATCTATGTCTGCAGAGGTCAGGTGCCCATGGACAACCACGTGAGCACCCTCTTTTTCCCAGGTATACATCTTTGAGTTGGCTTTTCTCTTGATTTTTATAGTGTTAGAATGAATAACGTATTTAATAACATAAGAACATATTTCATCTGAAAATCAAAAGAAAGAAGTCAGATATTAAGAATATTAAGCCAGTTTTTATGACTTAGTGCTATTTAGTACTCTTACATTATTGACAGTTAAGCATGTTTTCAATTTTTTAATTAAAAAAAAGTCTCATTCTCATTAAAAAGAATTATATATTATTTAAATAATCTTTAAAATGGGAAAGTATTCATAAAGTATTATGGTATTATTTCCTCTCTTCTTGACCAGAGGATCAAATCCTTTTGCCACCGTGAAGCTCCGACCCACAGTCAACAACGACAGATCAGCACCACGAATCCACTGACAGTTACCACGACAAAATCACATTCCCTGAACTCTGACTGGCTCAGAGTCTGTACTAAATGTCAAATTCTACAGTGTTTGTTAGGCAAAACATATACACTTTAAGTCACAGTGTAAGGTTTTTCACTTGAATTTCAAGGGGTCATATAATGGAAAATTGATTATTTCATGTTCTTTTGATACTAATTTAAAATACTCTCTCCCCAGAGAGAAATTATTTTCTCTCCCTGGTCTGAACAGACTGTTTTTTTTAAAACTAAGCTGCAAAAAGAAAATGATTTTTATTTCACAGAAAAAGAAATAAACCCTGATATGGCTCATTTGAAATCATAATACAGTTGTGATGATGGTAGATCAATACACTGGGTTTGTTTTCATGTGTTCATCTGTATTGGTATTTTGTGTATTTGATGGGTATTATAACCTGTTTACGTTGAGAGTGTTTTTTGATAGTTTCAGCACAAATTTTGTGAAAAGTTTATGTGATTTTCAAAAAGTGTATTTCAAAAGATGACATGTATATTTAATGTGTGCAATTTTGCTTTGGATTGTGACAGTGCTATTTCATGTGAGAAAGTTTATTTTAAAATAAGTGTCTTATTTTTTTAATCGTTAAGTGTTTTTCCTAACTCAACTTAAAGGGCTAGAAGCCGAAACGTCTCACAGTAGTTTTATTTTGGGTGTAAAAATTAATTCCTTTAATATGCAAAAATGTTGGCTCAACTAATAGTGTGATTTTGGGATGGGGCTATCGTTTTGACTAGCCAATGGCAGATGAGGGTAGTGTTTATGAAGTCTTAGACAAATAGTACTTTTTGTTAGTTTGGTGACACTGGTGGCACAGAAAATTAAATATGTTATAAAATAAAACAATTTTTTGTCTTAGACAATAAAAAAACTATATTTTTTCTTTGCACTAGAGGAATCATGGCAATAAATGGAAACAATTGTTTTTCTGAACGCATGGCTTTATTTGATATCTCAAATGTTTTTCCTCTTATTTTGTCTCATCCATCTCTGGAATTCACTGTGTTCAGCGGCTCTATCACAGGGAAGGAGCATAACAAGAAGGAGTAACAAATAGATAAGGAAGAAGAAAGAAACATTAAAAAGAAATGTGTGAACAAAAAGGAAGAGGTCAAAGCAGGACAGGAACCTATGGGGTCTTTTATGAGAGATGTGGTTAGCTCGGTAAAACGGTTTACACGTACAGAGTTTGTATATAAAAAATGAAAAGGTAAATAAATAAATGTTGTTAAGGGAGGAGGATTCTGCTCCTGGCTCGTGGCATGACGTGTAGAGACGTACACTACGATTGGCTGTAGGTATTCAAAGGAGAGTAGTGGTGTGAAGGGTTGCCAGATCATGGTTTACTCGTGCACCAAAGCTTCAAATTCTGAAAGAGAATCAGAATGGTGAATTGTACTGTCACAGTTTTTTGTAGTTTTTTTTTTTTGTTCATGGGGCATGCTGTTTTATAGATTATGGGAATTTTATTTTTTTATCTCAGCCTGTTTCTACACAAAGCTAACACATGATTTGAAGACCTAGATTATAGCACATACAAGTGTTATATTATGTTTCATGATATGTATAGAAATATATGATATGTATATGATATGGAGCATTCTGCAAATGATCTGCTTTTTTATGCATTACATATTTGAAACAACATGAGGTGTAAATGATGAGAGAATATTTCCTTCTCGTTCTTCTTTGTGTGCCAATTATTTCTCTTACCATCTATGCCAATTTTCCCATCCCCATCCTTGTCAGCAGCAGCGAGAAATGCTTTGGTCTCCTTATCAGTGAGATCTCTGCCATCTGCAGAAAAACCCTTCAACACAAACCTAACCAGGACACACAACAAAAGGTGGTATAACCTTCAATCTGGCAATCTGTTTTGATACAGTTTGGCAAAATATGATAATGCACTCTTCTGTGATTTAAATTATTAATGTAATAGGAATTCTTAGGGATTCCAGATAAAATGTGGGAGATATTTTACACAATGGGTCTGTCATGCTTCCTGATGGCACTACAGAATTCTTGTCTTTTCCTAATATCGCAACCCTGCCCCTCTTTTCCATTGCCCAATGATAGACAGTCATGCACTGATAATGAGTAATGGGGTGTGTAGCTGCTGCCAGGTGAGATACATAGAGCAAATCTATCAGAACGAGAATCTCTGCATGTGTCCTTGAGGCCAAGAGGAGGTGTAATAAAGATAGAATGAGACACCAGCCAAGTGTCACAAAAATAAACTAAATTTATGGATCATGCACAAAGAATTTTATGTGCACGGAAAAGGCTATGATTTTACTAAAAAAAAGTTTGGCACAAGCTTTAAAAGAACATATAGCCATGTCTAACTCCTAAATGTGTGTGTGTGTGTTGCCTTTTACTTTAGCTCTTCCTCCTCAATGAAGCCGCTGGCATCCACGTCCAGAGCTTTGAAAACCAATTTCACGTTTTCAGCAGACAGAGCTTTCAGCCCCACCACATCGAAGAACTTCTTATGGTCGAAGCTGTCCGCAGCTGTTTATATGAAAGATACTTTTACTGGTAACACATTCACAGAAATAATGTTGATGATTACCATACACAGCAATTGACCAGTACGCATGTAGTATGGAAAAAGGCATTGCACTGGAATAAATATCAAAATATGCACTGTACAAACATCTTACAATGTTTTTACAACATCTGCACAACATTATACACAAACACAAGCGTCACATTTCTGATTTCTAACTATTCAGAATGTCTTGCTTTATAGACTTACATTGTAAATGCATTTCTGTTAATGTGTTTTTTTTCTTAACTTTTACAAACTGAAGTTCGAGTCAAAATCATTTTCTGCAGTATAGTTAACAACATGCCACATTCTGCAGTCCACAGAGCCGAACTTGTTTTGAATCCATAAAAATTAAAATGATTCCATTCTCATAATTTTGAGATTGTTAGCAAACTCACCTTTGAATTGATCAAGGGCTTTCTTGATATCGTCTTCTTTCAAAAGGTTTTTCATGGCCATCTTGATAGCTAGAGGAGCCAGAGAAAGAGGAATATTAGATGGTAATGACTGATATTAATGAAAAGATGCCAAAATGTGTGCGTGATTCAACACCACACAAATTCCCAGCAGGCTTGGAGCAGCACAGGGATTCAGGCTGAAAATTAGTCTTTTCCTTTCACAATGGCTGTGCCAGCATATTATTGTCTAAATCACTGCATTCTGTTTTATCATATACTCTATGTCATGTAGAATATAACTATATTTATCAGAATATTTATTTTTTTTTTGTAGTCATGTTAATCTTCAGTCTAAGATGTGCTAATGATGACTTTATCCAAATATTTTAATAAGGTACTTTTTTTATTTGAATATTTTTATGTGACAGGTCTTATATTAGCAATTTATACTGATTAAACTGTAATTTAGTTTATAGTAAGATTCGAATTACCCATGATGATTTTTTATGTTTTTTTTTGTTATATTTAGCAATCTTTTGTAAATTTTTAAAAAACACTCATGGTGAAATTTGAACTGAACTTTATTGCCCCCTTCAACAAAATCTTAAGCGTCTACAACAAGATCATGAGTCTTCAATGCATAATTAAAACCTTATGTGAGTACTTAATCTTCTTAAAACGTCGATCAATTGTTAAATTAAATCAGGTTAATCATTGTTAAATCAGGTGTTATTTCGGTATTGTATGGTATTGTATGAACTTTGTTTTAGACGTTTCTCCTAAAAATGCTTTGTGGAAATTAGGAGATTTAAATGCTTCAAATGTTGACATACAGTAGAGCCATATAATAAATGTGGAAGTTATAGCTCAGCTTATTTAATCTTGCAAGAATTTGATCACAAATGTTTATATACAGTACCTAAATTAACACCTGGTGGTCATTTCCAGATCCTGATTTTTATTTATAAAAACCTCAATTACTATCTAAAGGTGTTAATGAGGAAACAAATTCCTCCACTGTTGGTTCAGGTTGCCATTAGACCCATTAGCATCCAAGTGTCTGTAATGAATCCTAACACACAAATCAGGTACTCCGCCAATTCCTCGCCTGTAAATAACTGTACAGCATTTGTACACTGCAAAGTTGGCATGTGTGACAGCTGTCTATGTGTATGTTTGTCTATTTAAGTGAGGTATGTTTCGTCCAAGTGTTTGTGGGTTGGGTAAAAAGACCTTCTGAGAAGAATTGCTGCCTTAAGAAACTCTATCCTTCTGTAATCAGACTGTGTGTGTGAGAGAGTGAGATCACAGATTATAAAGTGAAGTGATATTTGAGGGGTCTCAGATGTGACCCTGACAGACATCTTCAGGCTTTTTAAATTAGTCACAAGCAAACACGCATAATGTACAACCACAACTGCAGCAGCCAATCAGAGCCCAGTTTTTAAAAGCTGATGTTGAAACATGTTACACTGTAAGCTGATTTATGAACATGTATGGACCTTTTACCCCTTGCAAAAAGTTGTCACAAAAAGTGTTGTAAGGAATATCCTTGTTGTTAAATCGCTAGACGGACGTCAAAACATGAGAATTCAATTCAAATAGCACACGTCTCTAGAAATAAGTACAATAGCTCAAATAGATATAGAAGAGATACAATAGTTATAACTATAAACATTATGTATAGTATATAATTAATAACTATATGCTGTATACAGTAGTATATAATTAAAGTTATATAGTTATATAGAATACTTATAGAACATATATAGTACATAGTTAAAGCATATAGTATATTCTATATAAATAGAATAGAGTCAGAAAAATTGAATAATTATAGAGATTAATACTACCACAATACCATATTTATACAAAATGATGTAGAAAAGCATTGTTTATAAGCATTTCTTGCTTTCTACAATCATTCATCCACATTTTCAGGTCAAGACTGTTGTTATGCACAGCAGTAACATTTTACTGCAGTAGATGCACCTTGTTTTACACTGAAACCCACACATTGTACAATTACACCCACACATGTAATTCATTTAAGAGAAAATCACAAGTTAGTCCAAATTACTACAAATGAGTTTTTGAAAAAAACTAACTAGGCTAATTGAATAACGTAATTAAAATGAAAAACAATTAATTGGTTATAAACCAGGTTATGCAAACTAGGAAGAACATTTTCATTTAGGAATATGAGTAAAAGAAGATGGAGAGCTCCAGTAATTTAATTTCTAAAAAGTTTCAGAAGAAATCTCAAAAATGTTTTAGACTCTCCAACTGTGCTCAGATTTGCCAAGACACCAAATTATACATTCAAAATGCCGCGATTTCAGTGTGAACTCAAAGTGTTATGATCAAGATACCTTCAAGATATAGCTTCATACTCTTCCTGAATATCAGCATTTGAACCTACGCTTTATTTCTCCTAAGGAATTTTGACTGAGACTGAGATAATGATATATTCCTGCAGTCAATCTCTGGAGCTTAAAACGAGCAATGTCTGAGCAAACCATTTTCTGCTAAATTCCTGTAGGACCAAGATGAACAAATCCCTCCCGCAAAACTAGTGTGCTACTAGTTCTGCACCTAATCTCCATCCTTACCTGTGGATCCTAGCTGGAGGGGAGGAGAGAAATGGAGAGAGTGTGTGAGAGAGGAGAGAGATGAGACCCAGAGGTGGGAGATGGGTGTCCATCGGGCGTCTTATATACTCTAGCTGACCCTCCTGTCTATTTCAGGAGAGACTGGGTCATAACACAACACACAGGAATATGAGAGATTGTATGTCTGTGGGTGTTTGCGATCACTATCTTAGTGTCCCTAACGAATCAAACCCTGCTATTAATAATCTGCTACCATTTGATGCCTTGTGTCTTAAATGAGTCCTATTATGCATTTTTCCTTTTTCAACTTTAGTTAATGTTTAGTTAAAAGATCTGCAAAGTTACAACTCTCAAAGTTCAATATTAAGGAAGATATTCTCTTCAATAGAAATTGCTTTTTAAGAACTACAACCAATGGCTTGTTGGGATTACAGCGAGATTCTTACATAAACTTCACCCCTGTAAATAAAAGAGACAAAATAGTTGCTGTTGTTGTGTGTTGTTGCCATTCCAATGTAACGTTAACCAATTAGAGCCTATTCAGTATTTCAGAAGGTGGGGCTTCACAGAACCAGAAACTCAACAGTTCATTTATAACAGACTGGGAAGAGAAGTGCAGCAATAGGGTAAACTTTGTGACTTTTTTTTTTAACAATGAAGATAAAAATCAATCCTTTGAAAAAAGCCATTCCAAAATGTACTGCGTTGCTGTTTATTTCCTACATATTCAGCTCCCTATTAAGACAACAGTTTAACTTAAATGGAACCTCGTGTGACTGATCTGAAACACTCTTCATACGCAGTAACTCTCTGCAGTACATGTATAGGAGACTGCTTGTAACTGATTTTAATAAAGCACATGAGTGACTGCTCACTCCTGAAAGTATTTTTCACCTTGTTTTCACAAAACTTGTTGCAAAGCATTCTTTTCTTCTCTGCAAAGAATACAGGCAATGCAGCCTTACATTTTGGCCACAATGAGAACATTCCTACTTAATATCTCCATTTTTGGACCATTTTGAAAATTGTAAATTTGACATTCTGACATTAAACATTTTTTAAAATAGGAAATTGTAAATTGTAATATTCTGAGTGGAATGAAACACCCATTAATTCTAGCTTTGGACTGCAGGCATTTGTCATCACCATTAAGCTTGGCTGTTGAAATATCTTTGTCCGA
The DNA here is from genome assembly GCA_036877525.1 of Chromobotia macracanthus. NCBI lineage: Eukaryota > Metazoa > Chordata > Actinopteri > Cypriniformes > Botiidae > Chromobotia > Chromobotia macracanthus. The sequence goes on along the minus strand of JAZGTH010000033.1, from coordinate 5,537,810 downwards.
GACTGACCCCAGTAGCGTATAGGACCGTGCGCACCCACCGAAGATTTTCACTGACGCATACTTAAGACACCCGATGAAAGATATGGAGAACCTCCTTACTTGTTTCTGCACAACCCCATTGCATGGTGGGTATTTATAGCCCTGCGTTAACCCCAGTAATGTGACACCCTAATAATGTTAAAGTCTATATCAACAGCTGGGTTTCAAATGTCTCTCTCTCGTCCTATAAATCATTTGCAGTCTCTTGATTACATCCTTTTCTCCACTCTGATGATGTCTTATGATTCTAAGTACATAGTGTGCATGGACACACTGTGCATGCCTCTGCCCATCCTCTTTTTCTTCCTCAGTCGGACCAAATTTATTGGTTTTCCTCATGGTGGTGGCAGTCAAGGTGAGGAGCCAAGATCATCTCATCTCTTGATAACGTCAAGGGCCCGTGGATATACGGCTTGATAATGGGAGCCACAGTGTGTGGTAGCAAGTGTCCATTTCGTGAATATTTCATATACTGTACCATTTACAGTGTTTGCCACAATGCAGCAAATTTATATAAACATGAAGGTGAATGATTGTGTCACAGGTCTTGCAAATCTCAGCGGTTTCTCTTTGGCACTTCAGAATGTGTCACTTGGAATTATCTTATCGGCTGACTGATGTGCAATACTCACCACACACTCACACACACACAACAGAGCAAAGTGATATCCTGCTCTTCAGAGCAAACTTATTTAAACTTTGTTTGCATTTATGCTAAAACACAACATCAATACAATGGTGAAATCCAGCCAACACTATATGTCTGTATGTCTTTCTACTTTATAAACATGAGGCAGGCATGACTCAAACCCACATCCCCTGTATAATCATATCATCTTAATGTGTTTGTAGCATGTGTGCCGGCCACTAGGCCATGGATCAGAATTTTCTTGACTTTTTTTTAAAACCTTTCATATGCCTGTTCAAATCATATCGGGGCAGAATACTCTGAGATCATTTTTATGAAATGCTTAATAATGAGCCCCATGGAAGTCAAAAATCTGTTTTCTTAGAGACTCCAGTTAAACAGCATTCCCATCTGTTAGAAGTTGGAATACTGTCACCGTAGCTTGATCCTGTTGCATGACTGATCTTTTCTGCACTGTTTGACCCTCTGTTCTTCCATCATGCAAGAGTGTTTCACTATTTCTACAGGCCCTATTACATTACTCCTGCTCAGCAATTATCACACACACACAAGCTGTGGAGAAGTGTAGGAAAAGCAGAGACAGATAGAGTGAGACAGCGAGACAGAAATAGACAGAAAACAGATCAGTGGGTGGACTGCCCTTTTGATAATAAATAAGGAGTGATGAGGGGGCCACACGAGGAGAAAAGGGTACTGACTGGTCAGAGAGAACTTATAGTCTAACACCTCATATAAAAAAGCAAGTGACATGATTATCACTGTACTGTGGGCTTCAATAAATTGTGCTTAATTATGATGTAAACTTGATAAATTTGTTGCATAGCTCACTATTTGATGGCAGTTGTTTTCATCATCATTATATAAACACATCTGAATTAAAACAATTTAAGAATTTCCACGTTGAATTTTACATTTGCGCCTTGTCCAATAAAAAGCTGATTTATTATGAACAGCAAAAACTGTTTTGATATGTCTGATGTCTGTCTGTCTGAGGGTGCTGCATGACGTATTACACCAGATAACAGGTGCACAAGCTGTAGTGTGTGTGTGTGTGTGAGACAGAGAAAATCTACCTTTTTGTGATAAACTTTTTCTCAGATGTTTTTACTAAAATCCCTTAGGAAATACACAAATAGACACCAATGATACGATTCTTGACATGCAGTAAACAGTGTAAATCCAAAATGAATAGCTGAGATAATAAGGTCTTGTAGCAGTTTGAGGGGAACTTTTTCAGTTCGTATAGAAATATCTGAGTTTTGATCACAAACTTTGGTATCTTGGCAACTCTGAGAACAGTTCCAGACATTGTTGAGACACGGGAGATAATACTGGGGTATTGTTCTTGATTTTTCTGATTTCCTTGTGATGTATTGTTTATTTTTTCGTGTCTAGGAGAAATGCTTAAACTGGATTGTGTGTGGTCTGAGAATAAGACGCAGGTTACTGACCTAGTAATGTAAGCACATAACCCCCATTGAAAAACAATATCCACATTCAAAGAAGCATTGTCAGTCAACTTTACACTCTTGCACTGTTGGAGAACATATATGTGAACTGTAAACACATGCATGTAACCTGTGCGTGTAGTTGTCAGAGAGACGCTGACGCTATTTCTTGCTGAAGGAAAGTGCAAGAAATGTTTCTTGTTTCTTGCAACGTGAAACTTCTCTCTCCTTTTCACATACACACAATCACATACACAATCCATGAAGCTGAAAGGAGAAACAAACGGTGCGGCTGCCGTGACCTTAAACTAAAATGTTTGTGTTTGTTTCTGTGTACATGTATGACTGCAATGTTATATAGTTCACCCAGTTATAGTTGGATTAAAACTGCCTTGACATTTCCAGGTTTAAAACACCTTATTAAAACACTTACAGAGGGCATGTAATATGTACAGTATAGTAATAATAGAGTTTACTAGTTCACAGCAAAATATGATATACACTAAATCAAGACTGTCTTTCTAGTGATGGGACCTAGACAAAAGAAGGCTTAAATATCTGGTAAATATTAGTAGGCCTATGCAAAAGGCTATTATATTAATCAATTTAACAAAATTGGTCACCGTTACTTTGCATATGGTCTGTTCGGTTTGCTGCCACCCAGCGGTCACTGGTTGTACTGCAATGCACTTAAACATACAAACATAAATTCTCTATTTTTTTATTTTGCTGTATTTTGCCAATGTAAAAGAAAAATAAATAGTGTTTATAAAAAAATGTGTAAAATATGTTCTTGGTTAGTTTGTTTTTCATCAAACCTGCCTGTACTCCGTCAGTACATAAACACACAACAAGAGTCGGGTGGAGGTGATGTTTTTCTATCCACTTCCCTGTAAACAGGAACCAAAACATATAAACAAATCTCTGTTTTGTCCTTAAGTGGGGCGATATAAATATTAAACACACATGTGCTATACTAGGTACTATGTGATAATATATACTGTTGTGTGGTATTCATTACCTTTTGCAATGTATGAACTTCAAAAGTACTATAATTTGTGAGCGCTGGTGGGGTTTTTTTGTCTGGAATGAGCTTCATATATGATCATCTTACAGTGAGTTTGACCAGTTTCCGGACAACATTCCGGTCACTGCAACCACTGCCAATACTAAGGAAAAGAAAGGCTTCATTGTTTACTATGTACATTTTCCCAAGACCTTCTGATCTTCTGTCACTGACCTTTCCTTTAGTCTTCTATATATTACCTGTAGTCTCCTGTAGTCTGTGAACTTATGAACTGTGGCTGGTGTTTAAAAGATTAAAGATTTAAAGATATATTGAAGACAACTCAGTTACTAGGTAATAGATTGAGAGATGGATGGATAGATAGACAGAGAGAGAGATAGACAGACCAACAGCAATGTGTTTGAAACACAATTTCTAACACAACTAACTCAATTGTGCCTTTGAGCAAGGCAACAAACACCAGGTAGCACTTTGGGTGATTGTTCTTACAAAAATTTACAGGCCTATTGTACTTTCAGCTTAATGGCAAGGTTTTAACTTATTCATCTTTGACTTTCATGTGTTATTGCAGAGGTTTGTAATTGAAATGAAGACCAAAGGCAACAGTAAGTACCTGATCTACAGAAGATATCGGGAGTTCTTTGCTCTGCACGAGAGCCTGCAGCTAAGGTACTCACCAGAAGCCCAACCAGGATATTACACCTGCCAACTACCAACTCTGCCAGGTCCGTGACCAATCAGTTGCTGCACAGCCTGAACTAAATAACAGTGTTGTAGAGCTCTGGAGAAATCTACGTTCAGTCTCACAGGCCTCATACACACTGCAGATAAATACAGTTGCCACTTCTCTTTTGTGTGCTTAATCTTGTTCTGCACACACACAGTTTGGTTATTAGTGGGAACCGCATTCTACAGCTGAATTTTCTTCCCAAAAATCCAGGTTATGACATCCGTAACGTCATTAAATCCACCTAATGTGTACAGAACCGAACTAAATCTTTTATTTGTCATAATGTACTATATACTATATAATTTGGTATGACTCCCCTTGCGCAACCTGAGGTAGTGTATAGTGCTTGTCAAGTGCATAATGGTCATGGATCATGATGACGTCATCAGTCTAATGGCAATAAAAAAAAAATCTAAACAAGAGTCACTAAACACTGAACACTTAGAGAGAGAGTTGCTAACCCATTAATTAACCTAGCGATGGCCTACATGAGATGTTGTCGGATTGAAGTGCTAGAGAGGACTTTAACCTCTATGGTCTCTGTTCTCATCTCTTTTTAATCACCCTGAACTTTTGCACTCTTTTTCTCTCACTCTCCTCCTCTGTCTTTGACGAAATGTAAGTATATAATTTAATTTAACAGGAAGAAAGGTCATTCTTTGGCACAGTACCCACTGTTTCATTTAGGTCACATAAAGAATATGATTCTATAGTCATCAGTAACTCAGTGACTTTCCATTGTAGCTTCTTAAGAGCGTCCTGCCAGCTAAACGTTACATCAGGCCGCATCATATTACAAATTGCCACTGAACGATAATCTTTTGATGACAATTGATTGTTGTGTACAATGTGTAATATGATTATGCAAAATTACAAAATAGAAGGATAATTTTGAAGTTCATGTGATTAGCATTGCCGGCCCGGATGTGGCATAATGGGACGTCTCTTTGCATTGGTCGTACTGTATTTCCTTCAGGGCTTGTTTATAATTAAGCTTTCGGGAAACAGCAGCCGGTAAAACCATTACAAAAAAAGACAAAGAGGATTGTGAGAAATAGAAAGAGATTTGTTAAGGATGCATGGGAATTAAAAAGGCATTTATTTATGTATTTATTTCGGTGGGAATTCAAAGTGTTGTTGGGAACGCTGAAATCACAACCCGCAGTACTGACAAATCTTTCCTCACAATTCCAAAAATACCATTGGGTGAAATTAAAAAATAGAAATAAGAAAGAAATTTACTGTAATGTTTGGGCTCCTATTGTGCTAAGTGCTGATCAGAGGGCAGTAACAATGTTTGGAGCAAACCGCGGGCTAGCTTTTGATTGTTTCGTTTACGAACTAATTTGTTTTGAGACATAGACACTTGTTTATGACATTCGTTTGTTTTGCCACAGGTAAAGTATATATGGGAAACAAAAAGGAGATCGCAGAGAGCAGAATCCCAGAGCTCAATAATTACATGAAGGTGAGTCAGTCTTGACGTTTCGTAAACGTTTTGTTGTATCATGATTATGATGTGTTGGTGGGTGCTGTATCTGGTAATCATTGGGTTCAGGAGCTTTGGGGGTTGTAATCTGTGCAGCGCAAACAGTGTCGCGTTGATCCAAACAGTTTTCTTTTTCGTTACTTCTCTTTATTCATCCAGAGTCACTAATTTTGGTGTGTACGCCATTGTTAAGTTTGCAAATGTTACTGAATGCAAATTTCCTACCTGGGTACTTTTGAATGATCTGATATGGATGTTTTTCTTCCAGACTGAGTCGGACAGCCAACAGGTCCCTCGAGCCGTGCGCCGCCTGCGGTCCCCCACACGCAGAGTGTAGGAGCCTACCCACAATCCTCCCTCACTTATCCCTGTAGCACTTTACTGGATACTGAAGTGTTACTATATTTCTGCTAACATTTTTCATTTATGTGTCCACTTAATTTAAATCACAATTCTGCTGCTTTATCAGGAAGCTCATCTTTTAAGGAAAAATCACAATGAGACCTCGGTAACATCTCAGTTGTTTTTCCTAGACAGCATTGAAATTAAATGGAGAGCAAAATAAGACTTTTGACTAAGTCAGCTGCTTTGCAAATTTGTCTCCTGAAAAAAGATTCCTCTGGAGAATCTCCTCTAGAATTTCAGATCATATTAATGCCTCAGATTGTTCTCAGATTTACCAGGATTTGAAAAACCTGAGATTTCAATATAACCAAAATCAAATTATCTATGATATGCTATACACATTAATTTCATATATTTCATTATATAGTCTAAGTGTAAGTGAACAATCATCTCATTTGTGTCTCTGTTATTTAACCTATGAACATTTATGAGAAACATCTGAGACAAACATGATATCTAATATTAAACATAATAAGGCTCTTAGTCAAGTCTTTTGAGCTATAAAAGATGAAAGAGCAGCCTCTGAGCAATAAAATTGAGTCTGAGTTTGTTTGACTTTGAATGTGGCTGTCTTGCTTCTGAAAATTGAAGAATTTTGTAGAAACAGCTGCTTGTTCTGTTGTTCATATGAAGTTCACAATGCTCTCTCTTTCTTTCTCTCTTACTACTAAAACCGAAAAGCCCAAAACAGACCTTCTCTCAGCTCCCAGAGCAGAGGTACATTAGCGTTTCCTTGGAAACACTTTCAGCAACAGCCTACACACCACATACTACACGTACACATACTTACACACTCAAGCATGTAAGCACCACACAAATCTCTGACATTTTGGTTAGTAGGTTATTACACAACACACACACCTCAAACTGTTTTTACAAAACTCACATTTTGTCAGAGGATTATGACACAAAAGTTTGTGGAGGTTGGTACTTTCACAGTAACACACACACACACTACACACAGTTTGCATGCTAACACCTCCACTGACATTTGCATGAATCTGAGACTGTATCTGCAATTTACTTTCTAGATCTGCGGATCCATAATTTCAATCAGTGATCATTAATGCAAAATCATTAGTGGTGTTTGCTTGTACTGTAGTTCCCACATATGGTTATGTATTTGAACAAACTCCTAACCCAGAGTATTTCACTTTGGCATGTAACTCATTCTGTCCGATTGTGCCACAAATACGAAACATGCTACAAATGCATCTAATCATAGCGCTTGCTGAGGCGAGGTGTGCTGTTACAAGAGAGTGGATTTGCGTTTTTGTCTGGCAGACAATAAAACAAGTGAATCCGATATTCTTACAATAAAGGGGGATCTGAGCCATATCTGCAGTGACGTGACTTGTTTGACTTGTGAACTGTTTTGACTTGAGCCAGTAAGTAAGTTCCTAGAGACCATGAAGAACATTCTAGCGACCTCATTTCAATACATTGAAAACCAAGCAGGACAATTTCATAGCAACAACCTGAAACCACGGCAGAGATTTGCATTGACAAGCACCATTTACAGTTTCTTCAGAAAGTGTACAAATCTAGTTTTTTGATATCATGACATCATAGGTTTGAGAAGGCTGGTAGAACTACAGTGATGTCAGAATGACTTTGTAAAAGAAGGAACCACGCAGAATCAATCGGAAGGGAAGACACATTTCTCAAGTTCACTAGTTACATACTTCTGCTCATGATATGGGTCAATGAATTGGGCATGCTCTCTGAGGCACTGAAACATAGGATTGGGCTTAATAATTATGGCCGATCCGGCCTAGAATATTTAACAGAATATTATGAAATTGATCACATCTTACAAGTTAAAATGTAGCCCTATTTAATATCTAATCAATCCATCAGATGAACATTTAAATATTTTAATATCAGCCTTAAGTTTTAATATCAGCCTTATGTTTTGGTTCAGATGACAAAAATATCTGTCTCCCCTGCATTTTCTGGGTCAAATCTGTGCCCATTTCCTTGCTAATTTCTTTATCTGTGTTCTCATCCTGCTATCTCACACCTCTCATCTTTTTCTCAGTCACGCTCAGTCAAGCCCGCTAATCTGTCTTAATATATTCTCTGCTCCCTCTCCACTCTTCCTTCAATCCCTCCACTGCTGCAATAATCTCTCCCACTAATCCATCAGTTAATCCATCAGTCTCGCTTCTTTCTGTAGTTTTCTCACGCCGTCCCTTTAATTTATCACTTCACTTTTAGTCCTCTAGAGCACTTTTACTTTTTCAAGACTTCATCTATTTTTTCTCTCTCTCGATGATGTCATGCCTGTCTGGAAGAACCTCCATTCCATCATTCCATTCACGGCAGATCAATGCAAATACAACAGCAACATAAATTAACATGTAAATCACACCTATCTGTAGGCAGGGGCAGAAGGGTGTGTGGATTTGAGTGTGTGAGTGTATTTACTGGCTATTAAATAACTTTGAAATAAATATCTAGAATGTGTGTGTGTGTGTGTGTTCAGAAATGATGGCAACTCTTTTTAAATCAGTCTTGCACCGCAGCACCTCAGTTGAACCTCTGGAGAAATGAGGCAGGACTCTACAGGTTCTACAAGTGGCATGTTCATATGAAAAAGAAAAGGCAGCAGGAAGTTCATAGCAAAATAAAACCACAAGTGACATCTTTTTAATTTCACTGTTGTTTCTTCCAGACAGCAATGAGATTAAATGGATAGAAATGGAGAGATGTTTGTTAATAAATTCCTGCTTATATGTTTCTCCTGTGAGTAAAGACCCAGTATTCTCACATGTCTCCTTTAGTCTATCAGAAGACATCTCAACGTCTCACACTGTGCTCAGATTTGCTAAAGCTGATACTAAAATGAGACATAACTGAGAACCTCATTAGCTAGGAAAGAGCAATAACTGAGCAATACAACATTTCTTTGGGTATGGTTGTTTGACCGTAAATAAGAAAGGTGGAGCTGTTTTTAACAAACCAGGTCCTTCACAATGTTGACGTACCCATCAGAAGATTCAAGTCCTGCTTATTTGTGTGTATAATCAGTGTCACAGGTAAAGTGTATAAACTGGTTATAAACTGGTTACCAGGATGTTGCTATGCTGTTGCTAAGGTGTTCTGAATTTTGTTTTAGTACGTGCTAAGGAACGTAACAATGGCTTACTTTTAGGTGTCTGTGCACTTTCTGGGAGAAGAGTATTTTAACATCTGAAAATCACACACAACAGCTTTAAAGGCCAAAGGTGCTTCTTCTGTGAGAACAAATGTCAGATGCCTTTAGACCTTGACAAACATACCCATCCTTTATGATCTCCTCAGACGATTTCTTCTGTGATTTCACCTGATGGAGATCAATGTAGCAGGTGTGTCGATAAATCTCACAGATTGCTGGACATTTGTCTTCATAATTCTCTGTAAGAGCAATATAGGCCACGATTCAAAGCACGCTGCTTTAACACAGATCACAGTGGAGGAAAAGACACCTGGCTTATGCTTGTGTGTGACTGGCCAAGAAAAAGAGAGAGAGAGAGAAAGAGACAGATTACATTTTTCTCATAACAACAGATAGAACATCCAAAAATTTGGAAAGCAAGACAGGGAGAGACAGATATGTGGGAGGTGTCACTTAGTGGTTAAATATATGGGATGGTTATAAAAAGGTTGTAGGTTTGAACCACATATATAGTGATTTCTCATAGTAGACCACAACATTAATTTTCTCTATAACTATAATTTATAAACCTTTCTAGACCAGCCTACCATATAATGATAAATGGTTTTGCAGAAACAAAATTTGATTTTGAATTCTTTGATTTTATTCATAAAAAACTTTTTTCTAAAATTCTCATTTAAGAACTGCACTACCCATAATTCTGAATAGAGATCCACCAGTCAGAGAAGTCGACAATAACATGGAAATGGTTATTGTGCTATATAAACAGTGATTGTCCAATCACATGAACTATTGGAACTAATGTCATTAAATTTGTGTTCCTTCACTTTCACAAACAACAGAAATATATGTTTATGAGTTCTGCATTATAAACTTAAAATAAATAGTTTTTTGCCTTGTGTAATGCCATGACACCAGTTATAATGTTTGTCTTCTCATAACCAGTTACATCATCCCAAATGTGAATATTCAAAAGTGTGTGAGAGTTGAGAGCTACGTTTTTTGCACCAGGAATAAATCTATAAATATAGATGTCAGCATATCTGCTGCTTCATTTCCTGGGTGATAGCCCTGAGAATTGAGAAGTGCTGGGACGACCCATTGCCTGGGATGGGAGCTTATTTAATATCAAAGCCCTTCCCTTCCTTTCCTATATCACTGTAAGGAGTTTAGCTGGCAAGAGAGCCATTAAAGAGAGATAGCAGATAGTATTTAAACGGATCATTTTCCATTACAGTCCTTCACTTCTGGTGAACCAGAACCACTGGTAGCAGTATGAGTCTTCTGCGATGTGTGATTTGAGACAGGCTTCAGAAATGTTTTTAATGTCATTTATTTCTGATCATATGCAAACACACACGATTTTAACACACATCATGGCGATTATGATGGTATGTTTATCAATTGTTTCTCATCTGATTTTGGTTGATGACTTTCGATGTGTCTGCCATAGCTGAAAATCTTTTTTTTGATAGTTATGAACTGATATAAGCGAGGTTTTGATTTCAATGTACATTTATACAGGTTCTACACAGTTGCTTGCGTGGTATTGTATAGACTGAGATAATTTGCTGGTGTAATTAGAAATAATTCAACAATAGGGTCTTGCAAAATATTTTGGGCAAATCAGTGTCTTTTAGCTGTTGTAGACCATTTATAAAACAGGTTAGAGAGGTTAACAGACACCTCCTTTTTGTTATACTTCTTTGTCATGTGTCATGGCCCAGGAGATTGATCTCTTCTCTTTATATCCCACTCTTGTCCCCCAGTTGAGAGGAGCCAAACTGGGTCACTCATTTAGGTCCCATTTGGCCGGCCACGTGCTAATGAGCTCATTTTCGGAGGTCTTTGACTCTTTAATTGAAATGAGAGCGCCGTGTGACCCCCAGAGTGGCTCTATAATTAGTTATCTTTTGTGACTTCTTGATCTTCTGCCGAAATAACTCACCAAATTTGGCCAAACAGGTAAGACTCCATTCGGTTGAGTGCTGCTAAATAACACGCTAAATATGTTTTGCATAGTAACGTATATATGTATGCTTTCTGTGGTTCGATCCACTGGTTGGCACATAACTCACTTTATCTAAAACTTCTTTTCGGACCTTTTTTAGTTGATCTATCTCTGTTCTTGACCTACTTTAGTTCTCTGTTCTCTTCGATATTGAGTGCAGCCCAAGCCCTGAGGTCTTTATATGACTTCGTTCGTAGATTTTAGTGAATATTTAGGCTCAATATTAACTAGATTTGCATTTCCAGAAGGAAATACTTGTGTTTACAGGCCAGCAAAAGCAAGTCATTTAATTTTAAGCTTAGTTTTAACAGTCCTTGTCTTAAGTAACTTGTCTTGACAGTCCGTGTTTAAATTAGTCTTCTGTGGACGAGAACAACACAATCTTTAATCTAATGGTGACTGTAGGTAGTCGGTTAGATGTGTGATAAAAATGCAAGAAAAAGACCAATCGTAATTCAGTATGTAAATTAATGCGAGGAAAATGACAAACCCTTACTAGAAAATGGTAAAAAATATTAATACAGCGATATCTTGCAAGTGTAGTACACCGCTTTGCTATTTTTGACAGGAAATGGTAATGCTACACTGAGAGCTTCCCTCAGCGCAAGTCTAATTAGCACATATATTACGTTGGGAAAACGGGGGGAGGAAATTGCTTTGTCACTTTTCCCCATACTCTAGCTGTGTGTTGGCGTATTTCTGCGGCAACTAGAGCTATATTCTCACACATTCCCACTAAGTTTTGTTTAATTTGTTGGATGATTTAACCATGTAATCAAAAATAATCACAAAGAGGGAAGGTGAGAGACAAAACATAGCCCGTTACAAGGAAGGGTCGCTTAACAAAGATGTTTTGTTCTTCGTTAGCTTTTGATATTTGTCTAGTTTGAAGTTGTGTAGTTTGGTTATAAAGGAAGAATTCAAGTTTTGTCATGTTGTCATTGTTAACACTAAGTATAGATGTGGGTTAATTTACACCATCCTCTTTTGTAAGATCTATAATTTTACAGATAGAACCCAATTTCGGTCCAGACACTAAAAATAGTTTCATTTTAACCTTACCATGGTGTGGTCAAAAAGAGCCAGTTATTTTTTGCGCTATTACAGACTTTTAGGCTAAAAACCATACTTCACAGCTGCAATGGGACGTAGAGAGTTTCTTAGATACTTCATCTTCTCTGCTGAGTTCATCGTGAATATCACATGGGGTTTTTGGCACGAATTGTGTCTTTCTGTTCGAACGCTGCCTACGACGCGTGCGGACAAACACACACACAAACGCGCTCACACTTAACGTAACTGCCAAGATGTAATTAGCTGGTAACATCTAACATGTCTCACCTACACACTCCTACTCGTGCAAACAAACCAAACGACCCACAGCCGAGCAGATTTACAGCATTATCTAAACACACACAGAAATGGCGGAGTGAGAACAGATGCCCACTCACGCCCATCACACACACATGCATACACACATAGCCGTTTTAAGCATCAGTATACCCTGCAGAGATGTAGTGGAATGCTAGTATAAAACAGTTGAGACAGTTGAAATCTTGTCTGTATCTCAGTAGTTTCTCCTAGACATCAATCAGATTAAATTGAGAGCATATGGAGACTTTTTGGAGTCTTCTGCTTTTTGATTTCTCTTCTGAGACAAAGGCTCCAATAACATGACACAAGTCTCTTTTGGAGTTTCAGAGGAGATCTCAGCATGTCTCAAAGTGTTCCCCCAATTTCAAGGTCTGGAAAACTCAAGAGATTTAAATGATCATAAGTATGTTGTTGTTTTATAGCGCTGTACTTTTATTGTGTGTTTCTTTTTATTTCTCCTGTGGAATTTTTGAGAATCTGATATTTGAATGTAACCTAACTGCAAACTCCATTAAGTCTCCAGAGCTAAAAATGAGAAACACTGGAGCAATAAAATCGTCCTCTGGGTTGTAGATTCACTCTAATATCATTCTTCGATTTTTCCAACCCCCGGCTTGAAGGATTTAATGGACAAATGTCATTGGAGGACACACACGCTGCCTCTCTCGTCTGTATTTTCAAACATCTCTCCATATCACATATCACTTTCAGTCTTGCTCTCCTTTGTTTTTTAGTCTTTTAACACTTTTAGTCTTCACAGTATTTTTGTTCTCTCGTTGTCTTAGTTGGTGTCTGATCCCACGCTGCACTTACCAGAGATCAAAACGGCACTTTCACACACACTCACACATACTTACACACTTGAATCGTGTATGCAGTAATGGAATTATCTGATTAAAAACAGGTCACATCTTTTATCCCTTACTAAAAGTACTGTGGTTGTATCATGGCACATTACTAATACCAGATGGTGCTACCACGGTACTGATTAAATTATCCATATACTATGGTATTTACAGAGTACTTAAGAGATTATGTATCATTGTACCATTGTAAAAAACCCATTGTTATGTATTTCCATTGTAAATATTAGTAAGATACATGTCCAAAACGCATTTGTGGTTTGTCAGTTTATATGTACACGAACATGGGATAATCATCTAGTACTATACTATGTGTAAAATCTCGAGTATTATGTACTAGTATTATGGACATGCTATACATGAAATGATTCCAGAGTATTCTTTGAAGTATTAACATGGTAAATGTCCAACAAACAGAGCACAACAATCAAATGCCATATGCAAAAGCCATGATATTAACACAGTACACGGCCCAACACCAAGTATTTCTATTGTACTTTTTGAAGTGTTAAAAAAGTCAATTTTTATTGTTTTCTTCCAGTTTTATTTCTCAATCCTTTTTCCTCATCACTTGGTTTACATTTTTAACTATAGCCTCCACCAACAATCGCCTCCTGCTGCCTCCTTCCTAAAGTTCCTAAAGCACAAGGATCTCTTACCTTCAGCTCTCTCTCACTCAGGATGCGTTTCCCTTCGTTCCCGCTGCGTGTGTCTCCCGCTCGTTGCTTGTGTGCGTGTGTGTTAGGCTGTGTTTGACTTCTGTGGCAGTGGAAGGCTGGAGCTCAGTCTCAAAGCTGGAGATGTGATCTTTCTCCTGCGGAGAGTCAACACAGACTGGCTGGAGGTGAGCAGGAGTAGTGCCAGAAGATACAAGGACAGAGGGAGAGAGGAAAGTAGAATACGATAGGTAGGCAGGAAGGAGAGAGAGAGAGAGAGAGAGAGAGAGTGTTGCAGAAGAATGGAATCACATGATCTCATTAGTATTGGTACATGCTGGTAGAGTGTAGAGTGAGCACACATACAGTTTTTACATTCGGATAGACAGTAGACCATGCAATGTCTGTGTATTTTTACGTAGCAAAAAAGATGAGTACAAATCTTTACTGTATAAATCCTTTGAGGTTCATAGAATACTACTGTACACACACACACACAAACATGAGTTTTATAAGCTAGATGTGAGTCTGGATTGGGTAACCACTATCTTTTTGGATCATGGCAATAAAGGAGAAAGATCTTACCTGAATCCAACTGCGCTGAATGAAGAGAGAGGGAGATAGAGATAGGGAAACTGGATATAGCATAGACATGCAATGGCCCCTCAAATAACATTATCAAGATAAGTGAAAGACTGAGAGATTCAGGTGTAAGTTGTTTTTTTGCCTTAAATGCATCTGTTGCACCGTATCTGAAGATCAGGGGCATAGAAATCTGAATATTGTTCACTTTTAAGGACATACTAATACCCTTCCATTATTGTGTCCTTTTCACTTTTTTAATCATTACTTTACCCCTCCTGCACATAAAATCATCCTACAGCAGTAGTCTATGTGCTGCTTGGATGGATAGATGGATGAATGGATGGATGGAGTCTTAAAGACAGCATAAGGACATCATAATCTGTTTATGCCCTGTGTCCTCTCTCAAGGACACCGTGAGGGACAAAACCGGAATCTTTCCTGAGTCATTCCTGAAGATCATCAAACCTCTTCCAGAGAGTGACTCTGACGAGAGGGCGAAGCTTCCAAGTATGAGGCTCGTGCTCAGGGTTCATACAGCTGCCCACGCTGCTATCTGCTGCAGCCAAAGGGGATCGATACAAGGTCAGAGAGGAAGATACAGAGTGTGGTTGTGTGTATTTGTACATATACGTTGATCTAAAGACATTTCATTTAAACCAGCTATTTGAAAAAAAATGCTTGTTTTATTTTTTTGGTTTGCCATATTGATTTGGACCAGTAAGCAACCATTTAGCACCTAGCAAATGCACGCAAATGCCCTAGCAACCAAGAAAACATAAAACACCACTTTTATTTTCTTAAAAAAAATTGAAAATCTAGTTAATGTTGAATGTGAAAGTGTATAGTTTTCAATTAATGTGATGTTTTTGTATTATTTTCTGTAGCGACATTTGCGTTGAGGAAGAAATCTCTATTTAACCTTATTCAATCTTATCTGGATCTGCTCTCCAGAATGAGGTACAGAACATCCTTTTTCCATTAGGAATATCATGTCTATTTGACATGCAATATGCGCAATGCATTGGTAAGGTACATTACTTTGGCATTTCTGTGTGTCCAAAAGGGAAAATTACAATCACAATATAAACAACCTGCTTTTCTCCCTATACAATTATATAACCCGTCTCATATCTTCTGCTTATTTCCCCATTCTCAATATCAGCATCTACATTTCTGTTTCTCTTTGAGATCAACAACAGCATCTCCAATATTCAAAACCGCATTTCCTGCATTAAATCAAGTGAGAAAAAAACCAATGGAGAAGAACAGACAAGCATTTAGATGTTGTTCAAATGATAAGATTTTCTGACAATAGAAGAGTGTATTTGTAGACACATTAAAATACACAAACCAACGCTCACTGAAACAGCCAGCTCTTGTCGTTTTTTTTTTGCCAGGTTACAAACAGCATAACGGCTATGATCAGACACATTTAACTACTTTCTTTTTTCATGTAAAAATTGTGCTAAAATTTGGCTGGCTAACCCAGAATGCACTGTGACAAACAATTGTAGTCTGTATGTAGCCTATGAGGTCTGTAAACTGCAAGGTAGCTCTCTAGAGTTTGGAACAGAGTAACAGTGTTTGATTAAAGCTTATTAACAAGCTTCATTTGTATAATGCTGAATATGCATAACTTATTTGCATACTGAATGAACAGCAGCCAGTAATTTGCATATAGGTCACATGACTGCTGACACAACAAAACGCCCTCAAATAGTGTCATACTAATTGTTTTCGCACTTGCTATGACCTCTAAATATCTGAGCAATTTGTTTTCTCCCTCTCCTCCCCTCAGGGACATGTTTCAGTTGGAAGATATTACTCTGAACTATCGGGACCTCAAGGGTGACCTGATACGGATATTAGACAATGAAGATGTTGCTCTCATGGTACGAGAGAGCAAACAGACAGGGTCAAAGGTCAAAAGACCCATCAATCAGTTTCCATGAGAGCTAGTAGTCACACAACACCTGACTGTCTACAACATTGAGCATTAAAATGAGTGTTTTTCTGTGACCTATGTATAAATCATACAAGCCTTAGACAGTGTTTGCATGGTTTTCAAATTGAAAACGATTTTTTGGTATAAACACCATCAGTATTTCTGAGTCGAAGCAGTTGCCACTGTAATATATTTGATGAATTTCATGTTAATAAACAGTGTTTTTACTCCACCACTAAGCAGTGTTTTGTTTGCATGGTGATGTGACATTTGGAGCTTGTTTGTTGGGCTATTAAAGTGCCCTCGTAGGGCGCTTGTTTGGCCAACTTCCTCTCTTTAATTCCTTTTTCCAGATTTTAAACTGATAAAAATACTTTCAGAAATCATTTGAGAATCAAGGGTGAGTTTTGACTCATAGTGATATTCTGTATGCATTGTTGTACATATTATATAGAAATGATGATGCTGGTATCTATGCAGTGCAGTCTGAGGAAATCCCATGCAGATTTAATGCATATCTCACACATGCTTATAGAAGAACGTGATATTCCCCTTCTGTGTTTATTAATTGATGTGTTAAAGAAACCCAGGTGGAAATACACATCAGAATGAGGAACATGCTGAATGTGACTTAGAATCGGCTAATTATTAGCTGCTTACGTGACTTAACTAGCTTAAGTGACTTAAGCAGCTAATAACTTAACAACTTAAGAACTAGCTTATGAACTGACTTAAGAACTGTCACTATTTCCCATATTAACCATAAATATTAAACTTAGGCATATGACTCGTGGCACATTGTTTGTGCTGGATTTGAATCATACCTCAAATCATCGTGTTTTTTTTTGGAGGGGCGCGCTTTACTTTAGATTGGACTTTCTAAGCAATTGGATTTTCACCTGGTGGATAATAAAATGGGCATACAAATCTTATTATCTTACATTTGAGGAGTGAGCTGAGCCACATCTAGATCCCAGAATATCATTTGTGTGGACTGTTGCCCTAGAAATGACCTAACAGGGTCTTAGCAATCACCAAAAATAGCATGGCTACTGGATAGATGGACGGCTGGATGGATGAACAGATGGATGATGGAAGGACAGACCAATGGATGGATGGATGAATGGATAGATGGATAGATAGACAGATATATAGATGGATGGATGGATGGATGGATGGATAGATAGATTTAGGAAAGGAATTATATGGTACATTGAAATCTGCAAGCACAGCAGTTCTGAAACATTGCAAACACATTTGTGGTCAAGTTAGCACGAGTTGAATAAGTTCATGACATTAAAGGATGTCAACATGACCAGCAGACCTCCGGGTTTAAAGGAGTGAAGCACTGTAACTGCGCACACTGCATCGAATCCACAACAAACACTGAGGTTTAATGGTAAGCACAACATTTTCTCTTGTTTTCCCTTTCCTCTCATTCACTTGATCACATCATTTGAATGTTTTTTCTTCTTTGCTGGCACTGTATATGTGGAGCACAATGTATTCAAGATTTTTTAGTGTCTTGCTTTTTAAATGACATTATCTTTTGACTGTGAATTTTTCATTTATTTAGGGAATATTATATTTTTCCTTTCGCCTGCTGGTACTGTACAATTCAAATTCACCATGTATCCAGGGTGCTTTCTCTGTTTGGCTCTGAACGTCCTCTTGAGATCTGCTGTTGTGCAGACATCTACATTCACAAGATGTCCTCGACAGAGCAATTTTACACCAGGTTAGGGTTGTTTTAATTCAAACGTACAGGAACAGATATGTTTTCATTGTGTTGGACTCACTAGAGTCACCCACCAGGCCTGCTATTTTTGAAACCAGGCATGTGTGTTTGACAATATTTGTAGCTTTCTCTTCATCTTCCTATCCCAGAATCCTCTGCTCTGGAGTCTTTGGAGTGTCGTACTGACTACCGCACTCATATCCACTGTAGTTGGAAGGAAAATCCACGTAATCCCCTCTGTCTGTTCCACATGAACCTGGACGACTACAAGTAAGACGGAAACTGTTTTACGTTATGGCAATATTTGATAATATGTAATAGTATGTCTTTCATTAGTTTTTTTATCAACATTGCTATAAAATGTTTTTGTGGGATTAATTTACTACTAGTAGTACAGTTAACATTGGGGCAACAGGTTATCAGTTAAATGTAATTAATTGTAAGGTAATTGAATATGAATTGTGTCAGATGAATTGAAGTCTCTCACACAAATGAAATCCCATTGTACATTGGCTACTATATATGGAATAAAGTATAAGCTAAATGTTAACAAATATTCCATGATTGCTTGGTTTTCTTTTGATTCATTTTAATTTGCTTTATTCCAGAGTTGCTCCTTGTGTTCGGATTCCTAACCCTTCCCAGAATTCTCCTGGGCAGGAGAGAGTGTTCTGTCGTTATAACACTTCTCTATTTGCCATCGGCTTTGATGATGTGTTTTTCTTCCACATGCCACATTCTCCTGGCATTTCCAGAACCTTCCAATTCACAAAATACAGTAAAATTACTATATTACATCTATATCATAGACATACCTTGGCCATTTACATTTTTGTGATTACTGGTGATTTTTGCCTTTCGCATAATACTTATGCCTGTTCCTGACATGCTTGTAGAGGATGCAATGTGGACTTTTAACCAGCTGAACAATGTATCATCTTCCTCGCATTCAAACCCTGATTATTTGAAGTCGCTTCTGACCTCTGACCCCTTCAGACACCAGGACCAAGAGGGCCCAGTGAGTGTCAAAGGGGCCACACGACCTCTTAGTCAAAGGTCATGCTAAACTGACACGAGAACTTATTTGATTTCTGGTATCTTCAGAAAAGAGTCTCCTCCCCATGACCAGAACTTTCTTTTTTCAAAAACATCTTAATCAGAAATGCTGATATTATAACAGCTGTTTGTTTGGTATACTGGAGGTGTAAACTTAATGAAACAAAAAAGAGCAAAAAGTATTTTCAGCTTTGTTCAGACAAACAGCTAAATTTGTTTTGGCTTGTCCCCATTTAGTGTTTGGTAGTTGGATATCACATCAAATCCACTGTTTTGCTGGGTCCAATGCAGTGATTTGAACAAAGTTGTTTGAAATCTCTGGCAGCTACTTATATTCCCCTTATTACTATAGCATCTGAAGTAAATACACCAGATATTGACTGAACACTGTCTGAACAAACTGGTCCGACTTCACTTGCAAAATGACAATGTGAACTGTCTGAGCCAAATTTGTCTGTTTGTATGTTTTAGGAATGGGACATTAATCATGAAACAGGAAAGGAGAAGCCAGGGGTGAAAATTAACATTGAACCAACACCGAAAGACAGGGAGGACGAAGTAAACAAGAGTAGAACAGAGGGAAGTGGGATGTTTGAGAAACCAACACTGATGTCTGACTGTAAGTATAAGAGGAAACCCAGTGGAGCGCTGTGATTATTAAGGCGAGTGGAGCCGCCTGGTGTCCTGGAGTAGTATTGACTATTATTTACTGTTGTAAATAACACTATTTACAGTGTGTATGCATTGTTTTAGATGATCTCCCTGGTCCCTCTAACCTGCACTGCGTGCACTTTGGTGAGAACAATCTGAGCTGTAGCTGGGAGCTGATGACACATCTGGCGCAGTACATCAGCTACACACTGTCCTACAGGACACACTCCACTGCGCTGTAAGTGTGAGTGTGTGTTTTAGGAGTTCTTAAATTATCTTTATGTTCTGACATGTTGAATCTCTGTCTCAGGGCTGAGTGGTGCTGTGTTGAGAAGGTGGAGGTCATGAATATGGGGCGTCTGTTGAGAATGGTTGGTTTTTTTTAACATCTTTGAGTCTGGAGTATTGCAGGTGCAACTTACCCCGACACCAGTGACCAGAGTCATCCAGGCTTACAAACATAGTCAGTCCCTCTACAAATACACACAAGTTCACTCCGCACAAATACAACCTGGTATATTATTGTGCAGCATGGTAAAATCTATACGAAGCACATGTGGATAATAAAACAGCAATAACAATAAAAAAGCCCAGCAATTCAATAAATATTCAATAAACAGTTACATTTATTATATTTGTTATAATAATCATTATAATCATCATCAGAATAAACAAATGTTTGCTTGTTTGTAGCATTACAAGTTTAAGTTAAAATTCATTGTGAAATTATAATGCACTTTTTGACAAATTGTTGACAATGGTTGACTGAAACAAGCAACTTGACAGTAAGCAGGAGTTTTTTTAATTATTTGCTATGTCCTTTTTACTGTACCTGTCCATGGCCACCCAGGTGTATAGAGGGTGTTTATTTGTATGAGTTAAACATGTCTATGTTGTATAGACTTGTAGTATCTGTCCACAGAGCAGTTTAGTTGCTCTGTTATTAATCTAGTTTGTATCTGTGATTTTTGTGGTCTAGTCCAGCCTGCACGTCCCACGGATCTGAGTGTTGAGCTTAGAGAACAGGACTGGATCCTAAACTGGACTCTACCGACGTACCGTACTGTCCCCCTCAACACTGAACTCCAGTACTGGAGCATACTAACTCCTGTGAGTGCTTGTCTGGGCAGATTTCATATTTTTATTTTCTTGTGTGTGTATATTTTTACTTTGTTTTTCTTTCTTTAGGAGGATGTGAAGATCATCCTTCTCTCTGATTCAGTGACGGTGTTTTCTATACCCGAACGTTCTCTCACGGGTTCCTCGGAGTACCAGGCTCGAGTTCGCTGTAGTGTACGCATGCCTGGACGTTCAGGACAGCGTTACTCTGGATATCCTTCGGATTGGACTGATCCTGTCAGCTGGAACACGCAGCCCAGTTAGAGAACATTCTTACTGTACCATGAATTTTACAGTAATATCAGTCCAAAATACAGTAAAGTACACTTCAATGTTTGTTTGTTTATCTCAGAACCTCTCGGACCCCATCTGCTCGCTTTTCTTCTGTATTTCCTCATCGCAACCGTTTCTGCAGCTGTTTCCATTGTAGCATTCTTTATTTTTGTTGCCATTCAGAGGTATAGTAATAGCATTAGTATACTGTATATCCTCTGTCTGTTTATCAGTCTTTCTCACCTTCAGTTACTTTTACCTATCCGTCTACCCTCAGAAAGCTGAGAGACTGGAACGCGTCTCTTCCGTCTCCTGCTCGAAGCAAAGTCTCTGAGGTGAGACAGGTCGGGTTCAAATTACTAATTAGGAAAAGGTCATGTCAATGTTTCAAACCAGTGTGATGCTGTTTTTTCCATGGACCACAAAAAGAGGATCTTTGAACATTCATCACACACCAAGCTAACAGGGAACACTCTCACAATGTTGGCTAACCTTCTCTAAATGTTCTCCCCAAGTTATCCAAAAGATTCTTGCAGTAATGTTACTAGAACATTTGCTTAACCTTATATATAAAACATATCAAAAATGTTATTCTTAAGTAGTTAGTGGAATGTTTAGAAACATTAACATTACAGAATTAAAAAATGTTTGAATAACATTTTTATAACCAAACAATAACATTAACACAATGTGCATATCCATTTCACCAATAGTGTCCACAGAAGGACCTCTTGCCCAGCTGTAGAGAACTACAGGATCCAGATATCAGCAGTGCTCAGATCGTGGATGTTTCTCCTCAGTTCTTCTCATTGTAAGTCAACCATAGGTTCTGTTCATGGAATGGAAAGTGCTCGTAATACTTTTTCAAGGGCTTAACAAAGTAGCTTCGCAAAGTTTGAAATAAACAAGGATGAATGAAAGATACAGCGATTATTTAGCGGTTAGTCATTTGGATCAACAGCTTGAAGGTTAATTTATATTTAAATTCCAAAAGT
The DNA here is from genome assembly GCA_036877525.1 of Chromobotia macracanthus. NCBI lineage: Eukaryota > Metazoa > Chordata > Actinopteri > Cypriniformes > Botiidae > Chromobotia > Chromobotia macracanthus. Next base: position 5,515,597 of record JAZGTH010000033.1, on the reverse strand, counting down.
CTAGAAGATGTGATGATCCTGCTGGTTACTTTTTCCTTGCAGTGACTCAGAATGCACCACAAACACTGAGGTCAGGAACCACTGGAGACAAACCAAGCAGAATAAAGTTATTTTGCATGTTGATGATCCATGTCTGGTATCTACACAGAGAAACGCTGGGAATGTTATAGGAATAAACATCCTATGGCATGACAGCACATTCCACTCTTGCACCTTCAGTCTCCATGACACAGTTTTTCCTTGTTCGGAAGGATACATGCAGAACCCTGCCACGTCCACTGGCATTACCCATAATGCTTTGCAGGAAGCTCACCACCTGAATGCTGAAATGAGTGATGGGTATATGAACTGCCTAGAGCCTGATTTGGTTTCATCCTAAAGGAAGAAAAATACCTGTTTACCTGCATACACACGATTTAAACGCTGAAGGTTTTCTTCCATGTATTCATTGTTTCCAGGAACATTCTAGTGAATTCAGGTAGTTTGTACCACTGTCGATTCAAGTCGATTTTCCTTAATTTAATAACCAAATAACCAATTAATAATTAACAACCAGACCTTTGCAAGACTACAGGCATAGTAAGACGTTGAGAAATTCTCAGCTGCATTTGCCTTTTTCAAAGTGACCACTAGGGGGTGGTGTAGTATTACATTATTTTCTTTGAAACTTGCACTTTGTTGATAGGCAGATTGGCTGTACATTACTGCCTCCCCCAGCTACTGAAGTTTAGCTGCTATTAGAGGACAATTAAACCTCCTTAATCTTTGATAAGGTATCTTGACTAAATAATTAGCTTACAACCAGTTGAAAAAAAGTTAATATCTCAATTCTGTATTCCTGGACAGCGATGAGACTAAATGAAGAGCAAATTTGAACTTCTGCTGATGTTACTTCTATTATGTGAATTATACATTCACATTTAACTCTTGTCAGTATGTCAGTGATTTTCATTTCTACAAAAGAATTTTAATGTATAAAATCAAGTCCCTACATTTTTTCATTAACTACCCTGTTTCATCTGGAAATGTCAATTTATGGGTAAAATGGGAACAACATTTTGTGTTCAAACATGTTCTAAGCAATAAATGCTGTTCTTCTGATATGATATTTAGAGTTTGTGTCTTTTGATTTATAACAAATCTTACTTTATCATGGCAAAACAAGCAGTTTGTCATTAACCCCTCTGGCACGTCAATTGTGTGTTTTCTAAATGACTCTAGACGCGTGCAGAAAACAGCTGTTTGAGAATGAGTAACGACCATTCACTATCTTACAGTGTTTAGAGACACTATATATGTGTGTTTGTCCAGGCACTGCCTGCTTGTCAAAAGACACAGCTGTATTTAAAGTGAATATCCACAGCAATAATGACAGACATGGAGGTGTGAAAGTATGGACAGACAGACGTGCTGTCATGCTCCATAAGATATAGAGACAGAACAGAGAGATTCAATTTCAAAACTTCACATTTAAGGAGTTTGTAGGATCACTTCAGTCGAAAATAATCGTTTTGAGTGTGATGTTGGCATCTCACCAATTTTGCTGGACATCTCCCCTGCATCTAATCTGCCCCTGGCTGTGGGCCACAGGCCAAAACACACACACACATACAGTACACACACACTTGTGCTTTGTTGTTTTCTCTAGGTCAACAGTAAAATTTTATTTTTTAAAATTTTAAGTTGCATGAAATTAACATTTTTACATGCTCTGAAGAAAATGGTTCTTTGTGGAAAGTGGTTCTTGTGCAAACGTCACATGCAAGATCCTATGGTGTTGTAAGTGGTTGCCAGGGTGTTACTATGCAGTTGTTAAAGTATTGTAAGTAGTTGTCAGTGTGTTGCTATGCAGTGGCTTAGTGTTGTAAGTGGTTGCCAGGGTGTTGCTGTGTGGTTGCTAATCTGTTGTGTGTGTCACTGGTTGTAACGTGTCCCACAGTTCTACATAGAAAGACATAAGCCATATATATATATATATAGGGACAGAAATATCATAAAGTCTTGGGGACGGGACCTGTGCCAGTAAACAACCACCCATAACACCCTTGCAAACACCCAGCAACCACATAGCAATGTGTTAACAATAGCTCAGGATGCCTTAGCAACTGCATAGCATCCCTCTGGCTACCGGCCAGAACATCTGACTGTAGCATTCGGTTTTGCACGAATGCGCAGCACTCACATGCGCAGTTATTCAGGAGATGAATACAAATTGTACCTCTCATTCATTTGTCACATCTGCCGTGTTCTGAAACAGCTGTGTCTGCATCATCCCCTTAGGATTTATGGCCCACTTCTCCACACCTCCCTTCATATTTCCCCCACCCATCCATCAGCTTCATCTCAAGCACTGCACTTCCTACAGTTACACTTTCACCTTTACATACCCCTCTTGCTCTTTAATCTCTTTCATTTTTTTGCCCTCTCGAACCTTCAGCCCTCATCTTACCCTCCTTTAATTTCCACTCATCCCCCATATATCCCTCACGTTTCAGATGTACCGCTCAGAACGTCCCCCTGAACTCGGATCACCATCATTCCATCTGTTTTGCCCTCTACCTTCTTTCATTTAGCCATTTCGACCCTGTTTTCACCCACTACCATTCATGTCTCTTTTTCCACTGTTCTTTTTTTCTATTGCTTCTTCAAATTCTGTCATAGATTTTTGGATGTTTACATATCTGTTGCACCTTAAACTCTGTAATGGTAATGACGATATATCATGGAAAACAATTGTTTTTACTATTAAGCAAATAAAAAAGTTGAATGTTTATAATGCAAAGCTTCCTCTTCTGAGTATTCCCAAAGCGAAACAATCCTTCATGCTCTTCAGAATCGCAAGACAGATTCGGAAGTGTCATTTAAAAGACGTTTCTTTTGCTGTCACTTGTTTGTGTGTGTGTGTGAGTGTTGGAGGGTTTTCCCTTTATGAACTGAGACCTGTCATAGGCCTCTAACACAAGTAAAGTCTGGCTGGTCTCCAAACTCAAACATGTAGTGACAGTAAAAAATCTTCTGATGTACCTGCACATACCGCCATGTACTGTCTTGCATTCCTCTGGTTGTTTTGTCAGAGTGCCAATATAGCAATATATATACCAATATAATACCAAGACAAAAATGGTACAAATATTCCTTTATGCATTTGGTAGGCGCTTTTGAATCGAACCCACAACCTTCACGCTGCTAACGCAATGAGCTACCAACTGAGCTACAGGGACACCTGTATTCTTGCTGTTGTATATTAATATAAACATTTGCTCTCTTGTTCATCCTGCCATTTAAATGCTATAAAGAGAAGAGCTACAGGAAAAGTTTCAGCTGCTTATGGGACTTCAATAGAAACGATAGCAGATGCTTATGTTAGCTAGTCTCTGATTGTGTCTACTACGGGCGTTTTTGTCAGTGTTTACGATTCTAGTTGATTTTATTGTTTTGATGCTTGTTGTATCTAAATTTGAGGTCGCGCTCTCCTTGTAGCTTCTAGCTTTGAGCAGTGCTAAAGTTAGCATCTACATGCAGTATTCATGAAAGCTCTAGTTCTCCATCATGGTGATGGACTACGGCTCTTTATATAGCTTTAGGACGACTGATGAGGGTCGTCTGGTGCTCCGAGATCTCCTCACTGCGAGTGTGGCCATGTGATTCATCATGTAAATGGGTCCATTTGCAACGGAAAGACACAATTAGCATGAGACTAACGACTTTCCCTCTAGTGTTACCATGATACCAGACGTAGCCCAAAAACTTGTAAGAGCTCGGAGTGGTTTTTAGCACGTTGCTATGCAGTTGTTAGGGTGTCCTGGGTGGTTGTCAGAGCATTGTTATTCAATGGCTAAAATGTTTAAATGAGCATTTTTAGCATGTTGCAATGCAGTTTTTTGAGTGGTTGCAAGGACATTGCTATGCTGTCACGTGTGTGAAAGGTGTTTTGAGTGTTTTTTAGCATGATGCTATAGTTTCTAGAGTGTTCTGAATGGTTTTTAAGTGGTTGCTTACTGGCCCACCTTCAATTTTTCTGTGTTATTCTTGTCTTTATATAGTATGACAGATCAGCACATCTCAGTAAGCCACACAAGCATAATTTATGTCCATAGAAAAAATGCTACAATAAGACACACAGAACTTTGATGCGTTTTTGATAGGGTTAAGACAGTACTTCTCAAATGCTGGGTTTCAACCAGGTCTGTTCTGATATGGGCTGTAGAGAGCAGAAGAAAAAACATATAAAATACAAAACCATATATAATCATGTAATAATGTAGAATGATGAAATAAATAGACTTATCCATTTTTAAAACAGTGGAGGAATTGTTTCATTGTTGATATCAAAGACTGCGTGTCAATTCAGGCACTGTCAACAGTAATATGGCTAATGCCAATACAACATTTAGCCCAGAGTTTGTTCCATTTTTTAGGCTGTTAAATCATACCTACACCAATGGTTATGCATTTACAAATGTTTTGCTATTCAGATGAAGTTTCGCATTTTGTTGAACCTATGCAGTTCAGTGCAGATAATGCTACTAAACGGAAATTGTGACTTTTATGACAAATTGTTTCCAGTTTTGTTTGCTTTTGTATAATGATCACTGTGTTGGGTCCAGTGTAGATTCTGGAGCAAAAAGCAAAACCAGTTTTCCGCATCAGAGTAAATATGAGTTAGCCAGTAGCGATGGTCAACGCTATCCAGACATGAGTATTGTGTGGCCTATGCGCAATTTTTATAAATGTGGGTAAATTAAAAAATTAAAATGAGTAACGTTATTAAAGGCTGGAAAACAGATGCTCCACTGAAGGTTTTCTAGGAAAATCGCATTGCTCACAGTATGCAGAAGCGAGAGGCTTATGTGTTTGTGTGTGTTTCATTGTGTGGCATTGAAAGGATTTAAATGTGACATTGATATGTCATCTCTACATTATGACAATGACACTGACCACATTAATGGAGATCTAGATTATCATATTAGGGACTGTATACTAATATTGGGCTAATTGTATGTAAATTCAGCGATTAGGTTTTCATTAGCTCACATGTATTTTGAATGTAACCAAACCTTTTTCACATTTTATTGTTTTTGGTAAATGCTTTTATCCAAAGCATCACACAGTGTATTCAGACATTTCAGAAGCAAGTGAATTTCCTGGAAGTCAACCTTGGCATTGCTAATGCAACATTCTACCAGTTGAGCTGCAGCAATGTTTGACGTTTATCTTCATGCCAGATGCTGTATGTGTCTGTTTTTGTCTTGTACTAGATGTGTGAAAGGACAGTGTGTGCGTCCGTACGCTGAGACAATGCTGGAATGTGAGGAACGCGGCTCGCACTTCCTGTCTTGTCGCTAGGTACCGTTTCCTGTCCGAGAAACGGAAACACTGGACCGGTCACAAAACATCACAAGCATGCGCTCACAAACGCACCAAACAACGAATTTTACGATGGGTTACGGCGTTGTAACCCTCATAAATTTGTTTTTTATGTTGTCGGGTAACTTGTAAACAATCCCCCACCCCCCAAATCTGAGTTCCCCAAATGCCCAAGCATTCACATCATCCTTCATGCTCACTCATGAAAAATGCCTTTGACAAAAGGGAAGCACATATTTTCATGAGCACAGTGTTCCTGTTTTTCTGAAGCTGGTGTAAATATGACGCAGCCAGGCTTGAGAGAGGTGTTTGTGTGTTGGAAAAAGGCATTGAATATTAGCACCTGTCCTCTTATGTGACATCGCTCTGTCGCTGCAAGCATTTCCATTCACCTTTGCCTTTTATGTTTTCATGGCCTCGTTGCGTCTTACACAACATTAATACCATTAGGGTGTGATTGTGTCTTCGAATTTGGGCTCCAGATCAAGACATGAAATATCTCTAGTCATTAGTCATAAATTCTTGGCTTCATTTGAAGATTGTTGATCTTCAAAGACTCAGGAACGTCAGGAGGTCTTTGGTTCTGTCAATGTGGACCCCGATTTCCGGGGAGGTGGATATGGAGATAGACCTTAGTTTGGAAATAGATATATTTTTTGTTTGTTGTCACCCCCAAGTTAAAATGATATTTACAGCCCTTCAATCAATCAATTAATCAATCAGTCAGTCAATCTGTCAATCAATCAGACACACACCCTTTCATAATCTTTACATTTATACATTTGGCAGCAGACATGTTTATCTAAAGGCACTTACAATGCAATTTAAGCTGTATATTTTACAAATATGAGCATTTCATAGGAAACAATCTCATGACCTTTACCTGCTTTGACTGCTACAAACAGTATGTCTAGAACCCATGACTTATATTCAGGATGTGTGATGTCTACAGGTTTCCCCGTTCGGGGTGACAGTTGTGTATATACGACTGTGTTTGCTCTGCCATAATAAATGTGTTGCTGAGCAGACATTTCTTTAGTCAGCTCTGTTGAGTCACTGGACTGTGGACAGGCATCTGATGAGATATTCACACGGCAGACTTCCATGTATACAGTTTCTGGGAAGGATATGGCCCAATAAACATATTTTCACCCACACATGTATAAACCAGCAATATCCCAAAATGGCCAAACGGGAATTAGGTAAATTAAAAGAAAGTATATGCTAGTAGGAGCTAGAGATGACAAGAGAGTGAATAATACCCTAATGCTGCTGCTAATAGGAAGTACCGTTGACAGCTCAGGATTAAATAGGGAGTTGTGTTAGGGAGGTTTTGCACAGGGTGAGAAAGACAAAAAGAAAACCGGGCAACAGAGAAATACGAGTGAAAAATCAGAGGTCAAGGATCCAATTAACACCAGCCTCTCCGAGGTGAGATGGGTTAAAATATCTCAAACCGTCAGTGGATTTTAATACCAGACACCTCTATGGCAACCAGAATCTAAATAAAACAACAGCCGAGGACCGGAGGGACAACATGACAACATTTCACAATTCTAATTTCGAAAGACTTTCATTGGCGTTTATTTGGAGACGTTCTGCTTTTTCTAGGAAGAGCATTTGTTTGTTGCATGATAGGGCTTTTCCTTTGTTCTGAAGAAGTATCGACAGCAGGATGCAAGAGTGGATGCAGATGTTTCTTAACTTCTCCAAACTTCAGAATAAGAAGGAAATGGAGATACTTTCGATTACATGAGCAAATTTTCTCTGAGAACTAACTAATGGTGTGGATTCTCAGTTGGAAGTTGACAGGTGGAATTTTGTGAAATGGTTCTTCAAATGTGTGAAAGCCACTGTAAAGCACTTTAGATGGCGTATTTAAATTGACATGAATGAAAACAAGCATTCGACCCTTCAGAACTCTCTAGCAAACACACAATTAATGTTCAAATACAATGGCATCAAAAGTTTGTACTGTACATGGTGTAGTGTTTTAATTATGGTTGAGATGTTCTCCTGTACATATGTGAGGTTGTGATGGTGGGGTACAGACGGTGAACAGAGGTACAGAGGTAGATAGAAAATAACATTTGAGGAAAATGGAAATTCTGAGTGTCATTCCATAGACTTTTACTGTTTATACACAGCTAGTTATAAACACTATAACCTAACCCACACAAAGGAAACTTTCTGCATTTTTACAATTGAAAAAACATTTACAGTGGTTTTACAAATGAGGACATTCTCAAAAGAGGTTTTGTGTCAGGTTTTGTGACTTGTGGATTTGTCCCCAATATGTGGTTCGGTAAACCCTCACACACACAATGACAAGCACTGTGTAGCTTAAATGTGTAGCTGAAATGTCTCTCATCTTTAGATGGGTGGGTTTCTCTCCGCTGATCGTGTTTGAGGGAGGAACTCTTTGAACCAGCAGAGACAGACAGACAATATTGACACAGTGCAGCACTATGAGGGGGAAGGCACTGGAATTACAGTAGATTCCTGTAATCAGCGACATGTCACCTTGAAACAGTGAAAGCAGAGGTGAAACATTCACCCGTGAATTGTCCAGCTTGGCCATTTGGGCACAGACATATGTCTGAAAAGCCTGCAAGCATTGTGATGTCATTATGAGTCATGTGATGTAATGTAGTCTGTGGGGCAGACATTAGTCATATACTCACCCATACACACTACAAGACTAGGTCACAAAACCAATTAAGGAGATTCTATGTTCAGATTAAAGAAGTGAATACGGCATTGAAAACATTTAATGGATTGATTTTAAGAAGTTGTCCTGAAACATCTCTCTGACTCAGGTAAGGTAACTGGTAAGATGTAACCGTGTGTGTTGACTATTAGTACTTCAAAACGTATATACATATACATTCATCAAGTTAAACACTATATATTTTAAATGCATATATCTGCTAACAATATATATTGTTGATTTTTAGCAGTGCTAATATATAGGTGACCTCAAAGCTAATAGACATGGACTAAAAACACAACTTTTATCATTTTAATGAATGTTTAATGTCATTTAATTGGGTATTTATTGTATTTTATTATTAATATACATTTTCATGACTAGTATGAAAGATTCATGATCATAAATCTAATTTTACCAGTTGTTAACCTGGTGTAAACCAGGTTAACAATAAATGGGGATTTCAGGTCCCCATTGAACCAAAATGTTTCATTACCCTTTGCTTTCTCACCCTCCACACACAATCTGGGTTCCATATATATGTCTTTACTATAAATCCCACGTATATGTTTTGAAATTATACGTGGGATTTATAGTAATTATTAGATTATGATGGTGACATAATCACCATCATAATCTGATGGTGATTATGACATGCAGCCATTAGGCTTTATTCCACCCATATATTATCATCTCTGTCTGAATCAACAGTGCCAGACAAAACACGCACAACAACACTCGACATTCTCCTGTGACACACTCACAAATATATTAAAATAATGTACACAGTGACTCGTAGCCGAAACACATCTTGAGTAGTCCAACACCTCATACAGGGGTTTCAACGCCCCTAGAAAATATGTAAAAAAAAAATTTTAAGATTTTATTTAGATGTAATGGTGTGACGTTGGTCAGCATTTTGTTATTGGTCTATAAATTTGCCCTGCCAATGTAAAAATCATCAAACAGAAACAAGTTCAAAAATGTTTTTTAAAATTTATAAAAGACATGATTAGTTTTTAATTATGCATTGACAAAATCTTTAATAAAGTAAAATGGTTGGTGAACAGTTTCATATTGACTGTAAAATAAATAATAAAAAAATCACTGTCTGTAATTGTATTCATAGTGAGAATGCTTACTGTAAACTTACCGTAGAAGTGACCCCTTGCTAGGTGCTTCTAGAACAGATGTGAAACTTTCACATAAACACATACAAATGCTACAAACACATTTATGTGTCTGTGGTTAGAGCTGCACTTTATATTACACTCACACACACTTGTTAATATGCAGAGGTGTGCAGTGATTGTCTGAGCAGTGTGGATGGAGCTGTGACCGGGGCAGGGGAGATCAGGCCAGGTGGAGTCCAGGTGCGAGTGAGTTCAGCGAGGGTGCGCTGCAGGGTGTGCCAGCGGTCAGCTGGAGCTCTTACATAGCGCTAATGCACCAAAACCCCACAATGTGTCCCAACGTACACAAGCAGAGATGCATTCGCTGCAAAACGCTGCTCTTACTGTGAACCTTGTGCCTTTCGTAGTTATTAAATAAACTACACAGAATGAAACGTTTAAAAGTAAGCCGTCTGTTTTATGTTATTGTAACCTCCTCCACAAATAGCAGCATTCTGAATAAATGATTTTTTGAAATATTCTTATACTTTTGTTCAGGCTGGAGTAGACATTATAAAACCAAGTGAGATGCCTACCTAGACAGCATTAAAGGTATCAAACATGCATCTATAACAATTCCTAACACTTCAAAGTGTAAGCAACATAACGCTGCCATCTAAGTGACCTTCTTTTAGCTCAATTATAATATTGCATAGATAAGCATTGCATATATAAAAGCTGTTTTACTCATTATCTGTGTGTGCTTTTTATTTTCATGTTTTGGAACAGAAAAGTAATAATATGTATGTTAAAAAAGTAATTTCATGAACCGTTCCACTTTTTCTGGAATAATCTTGAATTAACTTTTTGAATAATTCTTCAAAGACTGCTCAGAGAAGACCAGGCTGTGTATTGACGGTAATATACCTCCAGACTTTCTACTGGTGTTGACCTGCATCTACAGATTATTACTTAGTCTATTTTTTACACTTGAAACTCATCTTGGGCCTGTGCTTAAAAAGGTGGCCCCTACACTGGGGGCCCCAGACACACACTCACTCATTCACAGACAAAAGCCTCACAGTTTGAGGCTCCCGGACATTTTTGATCTCTTTTCCACTTCTCACTTTGCTCTCTGACCCACAGCCACCCCCAAGTCTGCCTGTATTCTCTCTCTATTTCTTACCCTCTCATCTATTTGCTTTGCATAACATCTTACAGCTCATCTGTCCGCCTGCCCTCTCGTATCCGTTTACACCACCTGATCTCGCTCTGCGTACGTGTCCATCTGCGCTGTCATGGCGACCGTCCTCAAACGCTGTGAACTGTCACACTCGCACACACAAATCACAACTGTAATATGACTACCACACACTACACACTACATAGAGATGCATATGTTGACATAATTTAGAAGCTGTAAATCTTGGTACAGTATGTTTTGCAAGCTCATTAACTAACATATGGCTCGCTAAATTATATCCTGCTTTGGGTTTATTATTTTCCTTTATTTAAAAATGGTTTCACAGGCCAAACCAAATGCTACAAATGATGCCTTTGCATGTCAAGAAGGTCTATAATATCTGAAGAATGCTGTCTGCTAGCAGTCCCATTTATTTAGCACTGACAGCCTGAAACTTTCCCAGCTGCTTGTTGCCATCTTACATCTTTATTTTCCCTCAGATCTAAAAATGTAGCTAGCTGGGTGTGTGCGTAACAAAATCATTTTGATAAATATTTCTTTAAGTTGCCATGGAAAAACAACAATGAAACCAACAATAAATGTAATATGACTTTTATATTTATATTAAAATAGTATTATAACATTAACAATAATTCTTATTAAAACAATAATTAATTAATTACTCTTGGAAGCAGATGGGTAGAGCCTCTACCTTTTATAAATAAGTTACGAGCCAGAAAAAATGCATCATTTACAACAGTTTTTATAGCTTTACAAGTTTCCAGAAGCAGCTGAACGCACAGATGGGTGTTTGGGAACAGCAGGCATAAAATGACAAAAGTGACAGAGCACTCCATACTGCCCCCTACAGGATGGGAGTATTTCACTGTAACGTCAAAACAGCTAAATGCAATTACTTTATTTTGTATTTTAATCTTGATTATGGTCCTACTTGACCATGCACGACCATGTTACATTGATTTACCAACATGAGAACAGTTTGATTACTTCCAGTGTACAATATTCCAGTGTTTCTGCACCAAATAAATACTTTGCGAGATATTGAGTGATGTCCCTTACAAAAAAGTACTGTGATGGTACCATGGCACGCTGATGGTTTAAGATGGATTACCATATTCATATACCATTGTATATGCATGTTTCTCCAAGCTACTTCAATGAATACCATCATATTACCATGGTGCCATATCCAAAATGCATTGAAATAACATGGCACTGTTGTAAGCGCTTTCAGTCATCCAAGTTTCATATCTAGCCAGCTGATATCTTGGTCTGGAGCGTTTAAGCAGCTTGAAATTGTACAGATTATAACTTTTGCGATGCATTTGTAATAGTTATGCTTTTTATACTCTGAACTCTATAGGTCCTGAGCTTCTGTCTCCATTTGCTTTGCTCTTCGAGAGCCCATATTCAAAGTCCACACTTCCAGTTACATATTCTTGTTTTAACTTCTAATTCACAACTCTTAGTTGCTATTCCAGTAGTTCCTCTAGCGAGTAACAGCCCGCAGTTTTTTCCCAGCCTGGCCCACAGTGGGTTTATGTCATTCATAATGAGGGCCAACCAGTAGTTCAACCAATATTGCACAGCATTTGGCAGTTGTGTGTATTCGGCAGGCCTTATTTGTGTTTTGTTTTAAATACAGTCTCACTATTTGGCAGGCTGTTTTTTGTCCTTAAGGGATCCCTTTCAGGTCCGTATTCACAGGATATCTTGAGTGTGGCCAGCTCCTATAGTGCAGAGACCACAGAACTGGTGACCTCTAACAACTGCAATGGCTGATGGGAAATGTAGTTCATAGGAGCTTATTTGGCAAAGATCAAAAAAGTTTCCAGTTATTATAAAAAGATATTTCCAGTGTGTCTCCACTATATCCTGTGCGTCTCCACCCTGACTCGCAGCCTTGTGGTTTCTCCTGGGACTTTGGCAGCAGTACAGAATCATGGACTTCTTCAGGACATCACCCTAATAGAGGATGAAGGAACGAATCTGATTAGATCTTTGATAGGATTTGACTACAAAACTTAATTTCTTTGTTAAAGTGCAGAGCGTAATTTATGCACCACTAGCAACATTAAACAGAGTTCCAGTCTGTTTGTTTCATTGAACAAAGGAGTCAGGAATTGGTTTGTTAGCTTTGCCAGGTAGCACCTGCTTGTAGATGGAGTAACTACACCATTAAGTGGGCAATAAACCTAATTACCGGACATTAAAACGTAGCTGTAGATGAAATAATTTACCATAAAACTGCAAGCATTTCATTATAGTAGATGTTTTACCGGTGCCCGATGATATTTACAGGGCTGATTAAATTTGAAAACAGAGCTATTTTACAACACATCACAGCTCAGTATAGTCGCTAGTAAAGGGCTTATGTGATTGGCTTCCAAAAGTTTCCGGCAACCTTATCCCAACCAAAAGTTTACATTTGGGGTGAGGCTAAATGTTCATATAACCAACTGCAGATGGAGAGGGTTTTTGAAATCAATGATTAGTTTTGTAACACTCTTGTTTCCCTGATGATGCAGAAATTACATTGCAGTTTTAGTTCACTGTTGTATAGGCTATTGCATTTTGTTCTCATTTATTGTATTATCATATTGGCATTACATTATCATAGCTCTCATAGAGGCCTTGCTGATCCTCTTCCGATTTTTCCGTTGCCGCTTCCGCGGGGGCTGAATAGGGGGCGGGGTCTGTGGGACAGAGGGCGTGGTCGGAGGGGCTCTCGTCACTACGGGATAATGAAGAAAACAGAACAAGACAAAAGTAATGTAGTTATGTGGGCGTAGAATGGAAAAAATGAATCTCAAGGCAGCCATCACAATACTCAGAATCAAATTATTTTGTTGACCCTGTGACTTTATATGCTACCTGTGACGTTAAAGAGCTAAGAAGAATAACAGGAAGCATAAGTTACTAATTACAGTACAATGTGTACACACACACACACAATTATCCACAGACATCCTACCTGTTTGCTGTGTGCTGGTCTGTTGATGGCTAACTTGTGCTGTATGATGATGATGAAGGTTGTGGCGTTGGTGATGAAGATGTTGTTGCTTTTCCTCTTGGTGCTGTTTCATTTCCTGCCCAAGCGGCACCTTCTGATGATTACTCCCTTCTGATTGATGGTGGTGATGTTTTTTAACTTCTAAATGGTCAGAATGACTTACCACTTCTGATAAGCCACTGGATTGGCCGATCACTTCAACATGGCTGTAAGTGCGACTAAAACCATCTAATTGGCTGCTGTGTGGCATACTGTGCTCTGATTGGACGGAAACTTGAGCAGGATTGTGTTGTGGTTGCTGTGGTGTAATTTTGTCCTTTGGTTGGTGTGGTTTCAGTTGTTGATCCTCATGGTGATTTTGGCTATAATACTGATCCGCAGTGGGCGTCGATTTTGTTGTGTCATCTTCGCTGGCCATATGCGTATGATGTTCAGATGTCACGTGATGTTCCTTGACTTCCTCTGTTTGTGTTGCATCACTCATCATGTGTGGAGCTCCTAATGTGGTTTGTCGAGTGGGAACTTCTTTTCTCACATAAACTGCCGCCGCTGGTGTGTGTGTGAGTGTGTGTTGATACAGGCTTTGTCGGTAACCCTGTGTGTGTGAAAGTGTGTATTTGGACTGCCACTGTACTTCCTGAGTTTCTCTGTCCTCTAAGTGGAGTCTCTGGTTATGTTTGAGCTCATCATGGCGATGAAGTTCCTCTTTTGATTGGCTCTTAGATGCTGTTACTTTAGGGTGGAGCTGGGGTTGAGGAAGAGGCGTGGCCTGGAGCCGTGGGGCGTGTGCAGAAAGACGTGATTGACAGCTACAAGACACGTGGTCCTCTACAGGTATGATAACTTTTTCGTAAACTGGTTTTCGGTTGATAAACTGAATTTTTGTCATCTGAATGAAACAGAGAAGTAAAAATAATGCTTAGCATTTCATTTCTGAACCTAATAGCACTGTTCCAAAACATAATATGTTCTAACAATACAAGCAGCTGCCTTGCAAAGCAATATCCTAAAATGAACTGAACTAGAACCTTCTGGAAAAGGCTTCTGTGTATGAAATGTGCTAATGTTTCACATTTTATCTAGATTGCTTTTTAGAATGCTTTCTAGATATGATTTTTTAATTGTTGTGCATGTGCAAATTGTTGTGCATGGGCATTTACAGAGTACCTGTAAATGCCGCATGTCTATGGCAACTGGCACGCATTGTAGCACGCGTGTATTGCAGCAGCCAGAGCAACGCTGCACTTCCACACAAGGAGGCCATAACAGGAAGTTGGCGTTCCGTTTGTCCAACATCGCACGGGTCACCTCCATAACCTCTGTCCTCACCTTACACATCGCCTGCTGGGCCACCTGAACGCCTGAGAGAGAAACAAAGATGAGCTGGTTTTCAACTGGATTCCTGCCCTGATCTGCCATTGGTTGGACAAAAAGACTGTCCTGCCCCAAAAACATATTATTGGTTGACCTAATGCTACTGTGTCAGGTTGGTTGAGATGCTGAAATTATTAGAACAATGTTTTTAAAAACACCACAGAGCTGCAGCGTTTACACTTTTCACGTAAATTACCCTACCAATGGCTTACTTATTAAAGACGTCAATGAATACTACAGTATTTTAATATCCAAAAAAATCACACACCAGCATTTACAGTCAGAGAGAACACATTAATAGCACATTGTCAATCTCTTAAAGTAAACACACATGCACTCTTCCCAGATGCCTATTTATATTGTACTACCACATAACAGAAGCCAAACTGCATTCACTGATCAGGATTTAGAAAAACCAGACCAGCAAGACTACAGACACACTATAATTCAACCTCTCAACACTGTCTGACTATATGTGTGAGGACAGTTCACATATCAGAGGGGTACTTGACTGAGAGTGAGTCCTCGGTGAGAGAGAAAAAGCATTACTGTTCAAATGTGTGTGTGAAAAAAGTGTGGGTGGTGTGAGGGTGACCTAAGGACACGCAGCGAGACTGAACTCTGCCGCAGAGACAGAATCAATCACAGAGACACAACAGCAAAATTCCAGACTCGTACGGCACATTCAAATACACACTCGTACAAACACACGCTAAAGCCACAACACTATAATAAAACTGAGATGCCAAAGTTGTCTCAGAATAATCACTGTAGACTGGAAATACATTCAAGTTCTGCTAAAGAACAAAGATGACAAGATGAGAGTGTGGAAATGACACAAAGAGAGGAAGGGATGGGGTTACTCGAACTTACTGAGACTTCTAGAAAAACGTCTGTGTGTTCCATTGGAGTGAATGTCATTTTCTGGCTTCTCGTCATCTTCTGAAACAGAAAGACAAAGAGGAACTGAAGAAGACAAAACGTGGCATTTGAACAGCCGGGTTGGGAATTCAATCCAATTTTAGTAGTTAAAGATTATGCAGCTAAGTTTAAGTCCTATTTATTTATTGTAGCTAGACTTTTAACCGTTAGCATTATGTCTGGTTTACATCGTAGCTAAGCGTGTCAATCTACAGTACATCTTCTGTGTTGATCTACCAAACCTGTCCTCTCTACTGCACATTCAAAGCATGTTTTTGTGCTACAAATTCTGAGTATGCTAATCACCACTATTAAGGGACAAAACATTGTTAAACACGACTAAACTGCTAACAATTGTGGAAGGGGCACACAAAGGATTCTGGTATAGGGAACAATAGCATAGCCTTGTGTTTTCGTCCCTTCTGTAAACTGAGAGCTGGATTGAGCTCAAGGTCGCAGCCATTGTGCCTGTGTAGGGCTATACACGACCCATTCATGTAGTCATTGCCATTAACCACATACATGCACACACACATGTATACGGACGGCATTCCAGACTCCTGTTTCCTGCCTCACCAACCCATTCCCATACACATATTCCACAGATGAGGAGATGGAGGAGATGACTGCTCTGGAGTAATGCTGCACCTATATATGATTTTATTGGCTGATGACAATATCTAGGGAACAAGTTGGCCAGCAGTGCGTGTATATTATATATTTAAGTGACAGAATATATAACGTATTTATTACTTTGGTTGTTAATAAATTAGTTGATGGGTTTGAAGTAGAAAAGTTGACTGATACATTAATATAATTAATTAATAAATATGCCACTAGCAAATGCATGTGACTATAATGTATGTGAATTGTGTTGTGTGCTGTATTAGGTGTTATGAGAGTGTTTCAACATAGGTTCAGCTTTACCTATGGATTCTACGTCCAGAAGTCTTTTCAGATCATCTACAGATGAGATAGGGCTGTTCATCACTAAATTCATCAGAGATGGAGGGAGAGGGTTTCCCTGAAAGAGAGAGAGAGAGAGGCTTAAAAATACATACAGGTGCCAACTAAACATATACATACACATACACACAACTTTCTAACTTCCAGTATAGCACGTTTCTTTGTATTACCAGACACCTGACTAAGAATTTACAAAGCTGTAAGGACATTATGGGGTCACATGGAAGATCATAACCCACACAGAGAGAGAGAGAGAGAGCTTGTCTCATGTTTTTTTATCTTTGTTCTTTATTAAGCTGCATTACTCATAATCAGGTCACTGTGTGTGTGATGTGGTCAGTGTCACCCAGTGAGAAAACAAATACATAACAAACATTTTGCCATAAGTGAAGCCAGTCAAAAAATCAAAAAAGTTATAAAATGTTATAATATACAGGCCCACTGTAGCAGTACACAACAACACAAATTTGACAAAAAAACACTAATTTACAAAAGACACTGTCAATATTCTTTAAATATGCATGTAACAATTATCAATAACTCAAGATTGCCTTAAGCATGTTTCTATCCTTACAGATCAAAACCAGTATTCAGCAACAGCCTCCTGCCTGTTGAATATAGGTGTGAATTATGCTGATAGTTTATATAAAGTCTTAAAGGTACAGTAATGTTTTTGAAAATTAAAAAAGTAACCTCATAAGTCAACTTTAGGGGGAAAATGCTATGAAAGTGTAGAATGTGTGTGCGTTATAATGGACCCTCAGGTGAGCAGACTTGCGTGTCCATGTGAAACAAATGTGCCCTTAGTGTGTGATGACATACTGTCAAGTCCAAGTATGTGACATATACACCGATCCAGTTATGGTGACATCACTCCCATTTGCCACATGCTCTTGCCACAGTAATGCCTAATGAATCATGGGACACTGGGCCCACAGGAATGCAAATAGCTCATCCCGGGAAAAAGTTAATAGGGAATGTGGTTTAATTATGGACCTGGATTGCTATTCTCACACACACACGTTCAAAACATTAGAGGGCAGCCACATGGCAGTCTGCCATGACTTCGAAACCAGACATAAAGAAATACTGTATCCATGACTGCGACTGGAAACAAACTTGCACACACACCCTATACACACCTGCACATACAGTCGCATGCTGTAGATTCTGAAGGGTGGATGGACAGACATACTGGAGATAGATCAAAAGAGAGGGACTTCTTTCAAAACACCAAGATGATCTGACTGTGTTTCGATAATTATGTTTACATAGAGAGGGATTTATTATTATATGGAAGATGAAATACAGCATACTTAAAGGAATACATCACTTAAAGGAATAGATTACCAAAAACTTAGTTTCTTCAGAGGTGAGGATGAGGAACAGACTGAGAAAGCTGTCCTTGATGTGAAGACTTGTTTTTGTGTTGCCTTTTAAGCTGGAAAGTTCCAGTCCCTATTTACCGCAAATGCAAGGAAAAGATTGATTTTTTTTTTTAAAAATCGAAAATGTTTCAAAATTTCCATTTTGTGTTCCACAGAACAAATCTGAAAGTCATACAGGTCTGGAACCTGAGACCACGAGTAAATGATGACGGACTTTTCTTTTTTGGGTGAACTAATCTTTTCAGCACAAGCACAACAAGGCCCATCAGTCTTCTGTTTTCAAAAACTGAGTCATTAATTCAATCCACATTGATTCTCTCCTCTCAGGTGTAAGGATTAACTTCAATTTGTTTGATTCCTGAGTCATGCTTGCATTTGAAAACAAGCTCTCAGGGCCAGGGCACGTACGTAATGCAAGAAGCGAAGGCAAATCATCTTATGTGATTCTATCCTCACGTCTCTACTGTCTCTCCTAGATTATTCCACTCTCTTATATAACTTCAACACACGACTTATGATGCACCAATCACAGAGACTAAATCCTATCGCTGCTGACCCTCTAAACTCTGAAAACACTCAGACCTAAAGTTTTTTTTTTGTAGTTTGTGATGATGCACTGATGAAATTCAAGGGAATTTAGGTCTTAGTAAAGACTGTGTGCATGTGTGCATATGTCTGGCCACACGTGTCTGGCCAGCAGCTTATATGCATGACAACAATTTTCTTGAAAGAACCAGGATGAATATGGTGAAATATCTGGATGTGAATAACAATGCGTTGATGATTCTGTCGATGACAAACACAATATCTAGAGAGTGGGATGGCTAATGACCAATATGCATAGCATGTCCAAAAACCTTTTTTTATTCAAGGTTAAAATTCATGCTAATGTTTACGCCTAAGTGCATAGATTTTCACAAGCCTCTCACAATGGAATATGACAAATTACTTTTAAAAATACAATATACATACATATTCTGTATAGTCTGTTAATATAGTCATACAACTGTACAGGCATGATATATATATATATATATGTGAATTAGCAAAATGTCATTCCGAGGTTATCCGAATTTCAAAGGTACTTCATATCAACTACCCAATTTAATGACTGCAAAAAGTATTCTAAAATAAAATGACAATCAGTGCTGTATTCATCCTAAGACCAACTGTGCAATAATATCTAGGATACTGCCTACAATCTGGTCAGTTTTAGCCACTTAATTGTCCTGGTGGATATATCAGCTATTTATTATTGCAGAAGACTCTATAAAACAAATCCCTGGTATATTTTAATATGTCATACTGTGCTGTTAAAAGGTATTGACAATGAAGCTCTTGGACTGACTGATGTTTTGGCAGTGTACCAGGGAACCAATCCAGGGCACATTAATGCTGGCATCTCTAACTGCATCTCTTTGTTGGAGATATAAACCAAAAACACAGATTAAGCATCAACCCCAGTACAGTTTCTCTTTAATCAGGGGCCTGAGGGTTGGGGGCCCTCCACTGCGGGGCCAATGAGCACCCAGCCACTCTTATGAGGGACCCTGTTACCCCAAAATCACATTTGGTTACACTTTGCTTAAATTTCCTCCTCTATATCGAGACCGCTGAAGTGTGCCGTGAATGCCCATCTGTGACGTCACTCAGGTGAGGCTTACCTGCGCGCGACCGGACCGCAGGCACGCCGCGAGCGCCGCGAGCACCAGCAGCAGGAGGCGCGAGCTCATCGTGCGCGCACATCCACGCGCGTATCCGCGGTAAAGTTTATTCCCGAGGGCCGAGTCGCTTCAGCCGCGCTACAGGCTGATCCCGTTTCACGTTTTACCGTAAACTCCAGCGTGAAACCGACCCGTTACTATTATATTCTCCGCATGTCATTACATGAATGGAAAAGAAAGGCGTGAAAACGCCGCTCTTCAGCTTAAAACATAAGCTGCAGAGATCCAAACGTGATATGTCCGGTGTGCAATCGTGTTGTTTTTGAGAAATAGCCTATGCATAATCATCCGAGACTCCAAATATGCAACTTTTGTGTAATAAGCAGCAATATTGCAGTGATGCGTGCTCTTCTCAGGTGGTTTAATGCCCCACTGCTGCAGTTCAGGCTCTGACTGCAGACTAAAACACAGACCCCGCCCCCGTGTCACCTGATTGGCCTTTCGCCCCTTCTGGGCTGGGATAATGTTTCCATATATGGCAAATGATTAGGAATCATGACAGGGAGGCTCCTCCTACGTGGCCTGGAATTCTGTTCATTTTCTTTGGGAAAAGTCACTTTTCCCACAGCCACCTGTTCTGTCTGTTCCACCGGAGGAACCAAACAGAAACTGTGAAATCACAGTGCAGTGGTCAATCCAAGCTCATGATGAGATCCCTGATTATACCAAGCAGTATAAACCCCCATATCACACCTCAAAACCTGTTGAAAACATGTCACGTTTTCCCTCAAATGAAAAGAATGAAATCGTATTTTGCAAAGTCTTATTACCGTAATTATTTATTAGTATTCCTTATTCATTCATTATTGTATTTTCATAATTGTTTTACAGTTATGAGAATCTAATGACAATTCAAATAAGGAGGGGAAAACAGTCATAACAATTTAGATTTTTAATTGGGCAAACATGTGGCTATCATCAAAATAAGCACTGTTTTCTTAATTTTGTATTTTGTTTTTTCTTTTAACATTTTTGAGGGAAAAATGATCCGTCTGTGTGTTTGACAAGTTTTGTGAGATTCACCTAATCAGACTGTGTAATAACATTTAACGTTTGATGATTTGATATGTTGATAATTTGATGATTGTTACCATATGAAAGCCTATGTATGTATTTTTATTATAAACACTGCACTGCACAACAGAGGAAATAAAAAAGTGCAGTTAATCAGCAAACAGTTTTTGTGATTTCACAAGATGTTGTTTTGGGATTTCCAGATGAAAGATGACTTCATATAGATGAAGTCATCGCCGGAATAGCTACAGTAAGTATATTTGCTAATGCAAATAGAGCTTATGGGAACTCCCTCTCCTCCATCTCACTGTATGTGCTGGGTAGAATTACATTATAAAGTGGAGCGTGTGCCAGTGCTTTGAAGAGAGGATCATACATGGATCATACCATATGTGGTGGCCCTCTCTGTTGCGACGGCAGTAAGTGGCATAATTAATTTTTTTTACCTATGTCTCATCCACTGAATCCACTCAAAAAGATTATCCAGTGCACACAGCACATTGAAAAATGCATCAAGTTGAACGCATTGCATTATGGGATACAATATTTCATCTTGCACCTTATCACAAAGGTTATGCAGGTTATGCAGGTATTTTATGCATACAATATATATGCATACTATCCATACTGTATTATACTCTGAAGAAAGAGTAGGTTTGGAATGTTGCATGCTATTGCAAACAGTCTGAGAGAAACTTGACCTAGACATGATCCTTGGCCTCAGGTGACTGTCGGTTCACTGTTATACTGTACTTTCAATACTTAGTGTGTACTCTGTATCGCACTCTGTAGTATTGCAACAGAAATACATGTAGGAGAATATAAGGTGGCAATATTAAGATAAGAGCAGTTAGGATAAAATACAATATTACTCACTACAGACATGCAAAATGTTATAAAATCTATCCTGTGCAGAACAAATGCCACTGGGTGTCAGGGAGATAGATCTGATATGTCACCAATCTCAGTTAAGTCCTGTCTGGTTGTCTGAATAGATTGATAAAGCCAGTTTTCAACCTCCATTAGTAGGCCAGCCAAAATTCCTGATTTTAGAATGCAAGCTTTGAAGAACCGCCCCTCCCAAGCCCACCCCTTCACCCCGGCTGTGGATTTTTCCTCTCCCTCTGTCTCAGAGGTCAAGGAAAGAATCCAGATTTTGTCAAAGAACATCCTCTGTGTAATCCAGTCTGAAAAGAGGTACAGGGTTTGCCACAGAGTGGAGATGTACTATACAGATTGTTGTGATTTAGTTACGTTATCATACATTTAAAGCTAATATTTAGTTAAACTCTGATACAATAATAAAAAAACAAAACAGTTGTGTTGAAAAATCTGAATGAAATTAAATTAAAATAATAAACAAATAATGATTATATTACTGTACTGTACTGAACTATAGGTTTTTAATTTTCTGCCACGATACTAAAGTGTTGTGGCCAATTTCCAGACTGTTGCTATGCAGCTGCAAAGTTGTTCAGTTTGGTTGTTATTACTGTACATTACTGTGCAAACGGCTATGCATTTTCTAAGATGTTATGGGTGGTTGCTAGGAGGTAACATACCAGACATGTAAGTCACAGCCTTTAATTAAAAAAATCAAAACATCAAAAAAATTTTGCCTGTTTTCATTTTTCACCACCAACTGTAAAGCTGATTTCATAGAAAACTTATAGCACATCTCTATTCAACAGTCCAGAGGATTTGAGGTATCATTCATGTCCATAACATTTTAGGAGTTTGATCGCTCTTTTATTAAGTACTACTGTTTTAGTTGCTATTGTAACAAGTTAAAATATGTACTATATTTTTTCCTGAAGAATACAGTAATTCATGGATTATTTTGGGCTTTATCTCCTCATTGTCTGAGAATTCTGACTAAACAATGGCGAGCTCACAGCCTCTGTGCTGTGAAGTTCACTTCGCTTTTCATTCTGTTAAAACTGAAGGGTTAGAGGGTGGGGGGCTCTTCAGGCATGGTCTGCGAGAGAGGGCAGGGCGAAGGGGTGGAGGGTATGAGAGCGGGCATCTGTTTGTGCATTGTATGTGTTTCCCGAGTCAACAGCGGAGGAAATGAACGCAGCAGCTAAATATACAAACATCACAATGAGCTAGCGAATAGCAGCTGCGCACAGGAGGGCTAATGTGATATAGTGTATAATAGCAGATGAAGACAGGGAGCGGATATAAGGATCTGGTAACAACGTATGAACAGATAGTTTGACAGATGGATACATTTAATGTACTGGAGATGAACTGGAGTTCAAGGAGATAGTGGAGAGCCAGGTAAATGATATATTATGGAATAGGTTGTCAGAGGCCTACTGTTCTCAATGTGACACTGTGTTTAGGTGTTTGTATGCAATTATTGTAGCAGCAGGTCATGAGGGAATCACCATTCCAGGATGGAGGAGAAAACAGGAAGCTGTAATGATGTTTTATTTTTTCCTCTAAGTACTGTAAATGTGGACCTGAGGTTCTGGACTCAACCCAATGATCACAGAGAGGCACAGAGCTTCTGTATTCCTAATGCTGACCTGGACAGAATCACTACACTGCATACCTCCCCCCCCCCCCCCCCCCCCTCATTTTTTTTTTTTTTTTTTTTTTTTTTTTTTTTTTTTTTTTTTTTTTTTTTTTTTTTTTTTTTTTTTTTTTTATTTTTTCTTTCTTTTTTTCATAAAAAAAAAAAAAAAAAAAGAAAAAGATATTTTTTTTTTTTTTTTTTTTTTTTTTTTTTTTTTTTTTTTTTTTTTTTTTTTTTTTTTTTTTTTGGGGGGGGATTTTAAAAAAAAAAAAAAAACCCCAAAAAAAAATTTTTTTTTTTTTTTTTTTTTTCTCCCCCCTTTTTCCCCCCCCCTTAAACTAAATTGTTACTGCTGGTCATATACAGAGATTCTTGTATTGTTGTGATCTTTCCATAATGTTTTTGTAATATTTAGACGTGTTGAAAAATTTAGTACAAGACACAGTTAAAAACGTCCACATTTACTGTTCTTAACATTTTGTCTTTTATCACTCTGTGGTTTAATAGGATGTTTATTTAATGTCCTCACAAGTTCACATATTGCAGCAGTTCTACTAATTAACTAGATTTTTAAAAATAAATATAAATATGGCCCAAGACAAAAGAGCCAAAGAAACTAAAGAAAAATCGTTAGTTCAAACTCAGTACAAATTGCTGAAGGTTTTATTGAACTGTATGTTTGATACTACAGTCTTGTAGAACTGTTCAGGCCTTAAGGTGTAACATATAATCTCCTATTAACTCATGTTTCATTGAGGTTTGGAAAGTGTGGCAACATTAAGGTCGCATTTCAAGGATATCTGTATATTTGTGGTATGTAATCCACGATTAAACCTGAGCCAGCATGAAATCAGCTCCTGTGATAAAAGACACTCTATCCTGTGTTCCAGCTCGAGCATGTCATATCATATATCTCATATCTTCATATCTGGCATCCCGCCACTTTAACTGTTGCATGAAGAGGCAACAAACCCCAGCCAATCAAAGAGTGCTTGTTTATACACAAAAAAATCAAATATATACAGTTACAACTGCTGTGCAGCTAGTTTTGTCGACTAATCTAGATCTGTTTCCCCTGGACCTCTAGAATTCATGATGGTAAATGCAGCATTCAAAATAAAAAATGTGCTCGGGTTCAAATGAGGTTGAGCTGTTTCAGGTCAGGTGATTTGTGCTTGTTTTGTGTATAAATGAACTTGAGGTTGGTACACAAGTGTAGTGATGTCAGTGTATCATATTAACATCCAGTGTGAATACATTAATCTGGATTAAGATTTATTATGTGCATTTCTGTTTAAAGCTCTGTTCCCTGCATTCCATATCTGAGAACAACAAAAGCACAAATTCGGCAAGCTTTCCTTAAACATGGGCACTAAGGTTTGTTATCAACTTGGTGAGCTTACATAGCTGCTGTGCATGAGAAAGAAGGGTCAGGTTGTGATGAATAGGCAGACTTTCATAGGCAAAAACCCACATACCAACAAAGTTCATACCTACAAAATTCATTTTACACAGATGACCACAGTAACCTCAGACATCTGAAACTGGATACAAGTACATGTTATGCAGGTATATATTACCATTCAGACTGAATGCAATAATTGGACGAACATTTTATGGTCCTGTGCCTTCCAAAGAAGATATATATTTATAAAAATATATGTAGATCACTTTTGAGTAATTGCTATCAGGATGTGAAGAGACGTTCAACCAGCATAACAAAATATTTTTCTTTACAAAAAAATCACCTACCCGGCATTACATCTGTAACATTTTACTGTAAACATATATTAAAAGAGAAAGCATTTTTTGGATTTGTAGCGGTTCTGCTGGCAGACGCTACACAAATTTGGAAGCATAAAGGTGTCAGATGTAGAATTCATAGGTAATTTATATATTCTCCTCCCCAGCGCGTTTTGGATAAAGGCTGTGACACTCACAGGTGGCTGTGTGGGTTAGAGGCATGTGAGACTTAAGATCCAAGAGGTGGGTTTTAAGGCTTGTGGGAAATTCCCACAGAATGGAGGGTCTCTCTCTCCTCTCTCTCTCTCAAATTATGAAAAACTCTGGGAGCATCCGTTCCACTGTTCTCTCCTTTCCTGCTCCAAATCCTCAGAGGTTGTTGAAAACGGCACCTTGGGGAATACAGGGACTTTGGCCGGCCTCACTCTCTCTTTGACACACGCACACCTCAGTCCCCTGTTCTCCTATTGGCTACTGCTCTCCCATCATAAATACAGAGTCAAAGAGAAAGGCTTGTCTTAACAGTCCCAAAAGTTCTTTGTAGGGCCCATAGGTCAGCACTCACTGCGTAAATGTGTTTCTCTGTGTGTCAGCCAGCACAAAATCATACCCAGTGACATGTTTTCAGGTATGCACACTGATCACAGCTACAGAGAAATTGACAATAAGAATGAAATTGCAGGAAATGCGAGGAAGAGACGTGCTATGTTCATGCATGCTTTTCTTCATTTTCTCCTTTGTAATTAATGCATAAATAAACACAAGTCTCCCCTTTAATTTAACTGGTGCTTAGTTTGATTAAAGAAATTCAAGTTAACTTAGGCTCATTGTGTGTTAGACTAAGTTTATAATTAAAAGGAATTCCAAAACCTAACCTAATTTGTGGAATTTTAGAACTTTCCACCCGTGATAACAGGCCATGTTTGAAGATTAGATGTCGTATGCAGCCAAGCAATGCAGTAAAATTACCAGAAGTGTACGCGTGTCAAAAAACACAGTAATTATGAATGTTGTGTGTTAGCTGATATTTTTCTAACTATGGTTACACGAGTATGTCAGTTCTCTGGAATGACATGTTTTAAAGACGTATGTCTACCCCATTTATGCGCATATGAGTTTCTCACAAAAGTTTTCAAGTTTTACAAGCATTTTCTGTGTTCTGAGCTAAGAATCTGTAGTATCTCTCTAGTTATCCAGTTAACATCTCTGTCTTCTAGACGATTCCTATTCTACACATTGCTAAACATCTGCTTGTCTTTCCTCCAGAAATGAATAGTGTAATTTATGCAGTTCATTGCTTTCTAAATGGCAGGTTTGTTTAATATGGTGTTGGGCAGGAGCAAATATCTTTACATGTTCAGCAATTAGTAAAGATATGCTTTCGGTCGTTAAAGTTAATTAATGGCTGGAGGAGTGAACACCTGCTTGCCGTCCCCCTCCCTACACACACACATACACACATTGTGTATGTGTGTGTGACCTGTCAGATGCATGTTGTCAGGCTTATATATTTTTAAAGAAAGCAACTTTTTGTAGCTGGTTCTATATTACAGTTCTACCTGCTTCCAACCTTCCAAGTCTGTCAGTGTCTCTTATTAAATATTTTTTTTCAAAACAATAGTCAGGAGATTAATATTTTATTCACATATTTGTTATTTTTATTTACAATATATTCACATATTTGTTATTTATTATTATTATTATTACGTAATTAAAAAGCAAAGCTAACCCCCCACCCAAAAAAAACTGTTCTGCTTTCATTTGGAGTCATAAGCAGCTAAACAAAGCATAAACAGGAAGCTTCAAGGCCATAATGTACCAATTTTGGACTCTTATTCACAAAATGAGAATTCCAAACCAGCCAGAAATAGCCTGCATTCTTGTTTTTAGTGGGTGTTTAGTGTCAAAAAGGAACAAAGCTGGCGTGGGTTTGTCACTTTTTTGTGGATCTACCGGATCCTTACAGGAAGTGTGGGCATGGCCATGGAGAAAATGAAGAACTTGAATTATTCTTGGTCACACTGGGAAAAAATGTTGGTGTGTTAAGACTATTTGGGGACTTTCTGTGTGTGTGACCATACTGTATGTATGCCCATTCTGTTTATATCAACGAATGCCAAAATCCCTGTCACCCTCTTATCACACACATGTGTACATTTCCATGACAAAAGAGCTGTGAACAGATGCTGTGGGCAAATGAGTTTAAATCTAAGTCTTTATTTCCAGCTTAGCAGGATGTTCCAGCTTCAGTTAAATACGTAAGAAGATAAATATGGACCGGATCACATGGGTTTTAACGTGTGGAAGGACGTGTCAGATATGTGTCATTCAACAGACAGGATCGCAGCTAGATGTTCTGTGAAACTCTTGCGAGATTCATACACTGTTCATTCTCTAAGCCAGACGTGTTCAATCCGGCTATTGGAGAGCCACTCCACAGTTTAGCTTCAACCTTAATCAAACACATGTGCATGTAATTTTCATACAATTAGTTAATTAATGTGTTTAATTATGGTGGGAGGTAAACTCTGCAGTACATTGGCCATCAAGGAGCAGGATTGGACATCCAAGTCCAAACTTTAACTTTAAAATATGTAACATGTTTTTAAGTGAAACAGTATAATCAATCAGAAAAATTAGATACCTGTTTGTATTTCAAGAACAGGGGAATTATGGGTAAGAAGTAATACATGAAGCTGTTGGACCTCTATAACGGCCCAACAGCTTAAATATATGAGTGACAGAGTTACAGCCTAACTGTGCAATGTACAAACAGTCCTGATGTTCCTCCAGTAAATGTGTACCTTCTGAGGTCACTACAGACATTTAGAATACTAAAATGTTGTTGAATTTTCCTATTCAGGCCATGAAATGTTAATAATGTTGCATATTGTTGGGCCTACACCCCTGTTCTGCGCCAGAACGTTTGCCACATTCCCTTTATCAGGTATCTGCTGCCGCTGGTGATTAATGTCCCAAACAGGGAAAGAGCGAGAGAGACAGAGAGAGAGAGGAAAATAAAGAGAGAGTGACTTGGAGATAAAGGTATTTAAAGAATGCATGCTGTGCACTCAAAGACACTAGAGACACTAGAGAGAGAAATTGTCATTACAAAACTATATTTATAAAGCTCCCATTGTAATTAACATTGTGCACTTGTTGTGCGGACAGCCCTGTTGAATTTTGAGGAAGTGATCTAGTTTGGTTGGGAATCTCTGCAGTCCATTTGACGTCAGAAACAAGTGACTTTGGGTCAATTGTTTGTCGGTAGCAGTTAAAGCGGTTTCAATGTAAATTAGTTGGTGTGACTATAAGTATACTGGCAAAATCTGCTGCTGGTGTTATCTGATGGAAGGGAACTTCCATTTTAGGAAGATTTAATTTCAGGCATGCTGCTGCATGCATCACTGAGTTTATGCTAGAGAACACATTAAACGAGAGAGAGAGAGAGAGAGAGAGAGAGGAAGAGGGAGACTGTGGAAAAATAGAGAAAAGAAAATGAACTGAATGTGGGAATTATGAGAGAGAATTATTAGATTACTGAAGGAGAAATTTTGAAACGGTCAAAAATAAGTCTCCCTTCAGCAGGTGACCAGACAAAAAACCGTCTTGAACACATCCAATGTCCTTCCATTTCCTGTTTGCATAGCTGGTCAGAGCTTTTTTCACACACACAGCAGGACCTCAGCAAATCTGGACATCAGGTCTCCTTAGATGAATTCAACCACCACATGCCCAGTTCTCCAACACCACAATGGACAATGGGTATTGTGTTTGTATATGCATGCATATGTGGAACGGCAAACATTAAAACAGATCTTTAGACTAAGTCAGGAAAAGTCTAAGAATCCAAAAGGGCAACGTTTATTTAATTTGATTTGATTTGAGTCTTTAATGAGGCTTTTTATATGCTTACATATTTATCACACGAAAGATCTGTGTGTGTGGTATGAACTGCTTGTTTCTTGGTCTTGATTCTTTAATAGTCTTATAGGATAATAATGGCCTCACAAAATAACAAGTAAAGTCTTTTTAGTCTATTTTGCTAAAAAGACATGAAAAGACACAGTCTTTTCATGTCTTTCCTCTTTGGCTTTATCAGGACGCAGGTGCTGTGTAAACTTCAGAAACACATAAACCCTGCGTAATACACCTCAGATCTCTGAAGCCCTTTGTAGTGCCATTAGCCCATGAGAACGTCAGAGGTAATAAAAAACAAAATCCACAATCTTAACAAAGCTTTTTGTGCATTTGCGTGTGATTTTGCGTATGCGTGTTTACGCTTGTCACTGTGTCCTGAAAGAGACATCGGAAAATGTGAAGGATACGTGGTGTGATGTCACATACCACTACAACATTAACTATCCGAAGAACAGAAGAGAGAAATGATGACCCAGAACAGTAATCGCACACACATCCACTCACACCCAGTGACATGAGGTCTGAAAGATGCCTTCAGCTGGTATGATGTGATGCTTTGTGGAGGTCTGAGGTGTCTGTAGGACAATCTTGAGGGTGGGATGTGGAAGGAGGTATTTTGATGGCTGGTGATGGGAAAATCTACCTAAACCACGACAGAAGTGCAGCTACAGACTGAGGGCTTGACAGAGATCTGGATTTTGTGCCTTGTTTTTGTAATTTATTGACATAAATAGTGCAGACAGATCTCTCTCTCTCTCTCTCTCTCTCTCTCTCTCTCTCTCTGTCTGTCTCTTCTGTACTGAGGGAAATTAGGAGAAAGTAGTTTTAAAAATCAAATCTCACTTCCTATCTCTCTCACACACAAACATCAGCTTTTTATAGTTTTGTACCTAATAAATTAATGAATTTATTAAGATTTAATATTGAATTAAATATTAAATATATGAATTAAAAATTAAGATTAGACAGAGTAATTGAAAATCCTAAATTACACATTTTTAATTGCATTTAATGAAAATATGTTTAGCACTGTTGCCTCACAGCAAGAAGGTTCTTGGTTCGAGCCCAGGCTGAATGTTCTCCCTGTGTCAGCGTGGATTTCCTCCGCATACTCTGGTCAGGTAAATTGAATATAACAAAATTGCCCTTAGTTGTGCGTGTGTGTGTATTCAGTGTAGGCAACATGCTTGTGTCTACAGCTGCAATAAAGATGTGTATCATGCTATGAGTGAATAAATGAGTCTGTTGATGTCTGAATGACTGCGTGAAGGTTATTGCTGATGCGTTTTAATGAAGTCTGTTAATATGGTAAATATCGTTTGTTTACTCAGGTCATGTTAACGATCCCCGCCGACAGAAGACCAATGAGGGGATGACATCATGTGTGATGAGTTTATGAAGCTGTCGGCTGGTCGGGTCATCAGCTACTCAGCAAATGTCTGTTGATTCATCAAACAGGTCACAGTGATGAAACCCACATAACACTACAGTGGTTATATAGCTCATCTGGTAGAGCATGGTGTTAATGATACCGGATCATAGGTTCGAATGCCAGGGCATGCATAGACTAATAAATAGTTTGCATATAAGCAATATTTTCCAAGTTACGATGCTTAAAGGAGAGTTCACCTAATAATGAAAATTCTCTCATAATTTACTCATCCTCATGCCATTCAAGGTGTCCATGACTTCCTTTCTTTAGCTGAACAAAATCTGAGTGATATTAAATAGCATCATGGCTCTTTCCAGCTTTATAATGGCAGTGAATAGTGAATGACATTTTGAAGCTCCAAAAAGTGCATTCATCCATCATTAAAGTAATCCATACAACTCCAGTTTGTTAATAAATGCCTTCTGAAACAATAAACTTGTGAAAGAAAAAAATTAATATTTTGAGCTTATTAGGCGAACAAACAGATCAGGGAGCGCTGATAACATTGAATCTTATTGTTCATCACATCCCATTGTTTATATGTTTTTCCGTCATGACGCATATGACAACTAGTCACATGACGTGAGAACCAATGAGATTCAATATTATCGAGTGCCGTTGATAGATAAATCTGATACAGTAAGTGTTCTGTGCCATATAGCAAGAGGAACAAGTCCATTAAGTCAAATTCTCGGAAGGAAATGACACAAATTGAATCAGTTTTCCAAATTAATGTTTATTGGAGGAACCAGCAGTGCAAAAGATAATGTCCAATTACAGCGCAGTAAGGCTTCGTCTAATTGTTGTTTTGGGCTTGAGATCTGTCATCCACCACAGATCACAGCTTCAGAGAGCGGCTGGGTTATGTTTGCTTTATCAGAGGAGCAACAGAAGACATCCTCCTCCAAATACAATTCTCTTCTTACCTCCGACATGTACATACACAGATATTATCCCCTAACGTCTTTAGCGTTGGCTCTTCCTGTACATTGTTATTGTTTGTATTGAAATTCCCAGGTGTCTTCCCGTTCCGGTTCCGCTGTTGTGTTCCGGCTCGGAAAACTTTGCATCAAGTTCTCCAGCATGACTCAGATACTGCAAAGGGTATTCCCTTTTATTTCTCTCTCTCTCACTTGCTCACTCACTCTCTTTCTTGTGGCATACGAGGGCTAGAACAATGCTAGCATTTAATGTTTGGTGACACGACACATTGACTTCCCTGTACAGCTGCCAAATTCCTCAGAAACATCTGGAGAATTACAAATGGGTTTCAGAGCTTTCAAAGACTTCTGACGACCACAATTTATTCTTGGGTTTGGACATTAAGGTTTCATAAGTAAAATTTTGCACGCAAACAAATTAGCTCCAGTAGTTCACTTATGAACCATATGAAGTGGGGTTTTTTGTTTAACTGATACATATTCGACTTTAAAGCAAACATGTTAGATCACAACTGGAACTCAAAAGCAAACCATCCAAGTTTGACTTGTCTGGGCTTTCACACAATATTTATGCAACAATCTATAGAAGAATGTTGGAAAATTTTCCCTCAGGGTTTAATAAAATATCGCTCTTACTCTATCATTTCTATCATAATCTCCTTTCATGACAGATGTTTCACACAATATTTTGATAAAAGGCTGGATTTTTACATTTTCTAAGGGCTTGCCTGCAGAAAACATGCAACCACAGTGCTAGGGTATTATGGGTGGTTGCCAAGGTGTTGCTATGTGGTTGCTAAACTGGTCTCAGAGGTTGCTATGTTTTCATGTATTGTGTCCACAATATGTCCATAACGTGTTACGTGCTAAATATAACAGTTTGTTTATTCTGCTTGTAACAAGCTAATTCATAGTTTCTGCGGTGCTAAAAAGAAACACATCTCTTTAAATTTCAATCTTATTAATAAGAATATAAATGACATATAAATGACATAATGTCTGTTATTGTATCATATCAAAAATGTATTTTTCTAAATAACTAGTCTAGTATTTCAGCAACTTCTATATCATAAACAGGTTTATCTCGCTAAGAACATTTGGTTACAGTCTGAAACACTGAAATGTAAGAACGGAAAACAGGTCCAAACAAATCGAGACGTTATCTTTTTACCTCTCACTTTATCTTTCTATCGAATCATTGATTACTCTTCATTCAGAGATTCTGAATCTGTCAGTAAGAGACCTAAAGGCATGTTTCAACAGTGTGTAACGGTAACACACAGACACACACCCAAGCTTGTGGCACATAATACAACCAAAACAACAACAACAGCTGTTCTGGGTCTGTAAAAGTTCGGTATGAGTTGCCATGGAAACCATACTGAAGCTAAATGAGTAGATCTAGACAAAGAAATGATCAATGACAAGACGTACTATGACTTAATTCACATCCAGTGTGTCCTGTGTAGTAGGTGAGATTAGGATTAGTGTGTCCCAAATAGTAGTGTGTAGAAAATACTGTCAAAGGTGCCTGGATGACATGTCACATTTTTGGAGCAATGGGTTCTTGCATGAATTTTAAAAAAAAATAGCTTGTTACAGTTGTCTGTCCGCTTTTACGGTACATTTGTACAATTTTATCATTTTAACTGCATTCTGGGATGGATATTGTGGCTCAACCAATGACATGAATTTTGGGGCAGGACTAACCGTTTGCTCGGCCAGTGGTAGATGGGGGATGATATGGAAACATGTTTGAAAAAATTTCATTTGGCGGGCCATTATTTAAAGCAGTTGCTAACAATACACAACAGGGACCTGTGGATCATATGTATATACTGAAATGTGTAGTAGAATTTGGACTAGAAACAAAAAACAAACCGAACAAAAAATTGGACAGAATTATAACAAAATGAACATTTCTGAAAGTTAACAACAATAAACATAATGGAGTGGAAGATATTATACCACTTGCGCATTTGAACTCAAACTCAGATGATCGTGACACATCTGAACCAATAACTACACCTTTGTCTGCTCAGCCATTGTAAAGCTGTCCTTCTCTCTCTCTCCCTCCATCCTCGCTTTTATCTGTCAATAGCTCTATTGAGCGTATGAGCAAGTGTCTTGTCATCGCTGGACTGTGGCTTTTCCTTGGTAACGTTCCTTCACACATAAACACAGCTGAGAGTGGGTGTCTGTGTGGTCAGGTCACAGGCAGTGTTGTGTGGGGTTTAAAGGGCAAGTCAGATGAGATGTCTCACACACAAGTAGCTGTAAATATGGAAGGGGCCCTCACATACGAGCACACACACACAGCATTGTGTTCTAAGACATAAGCTCACATATTACATGTCCACTGCTTGTTTTACAGGGGTCACAATATAAAGAATCAAATTTTTCTTTATCATACTGTATAAAAAACATACTGTAACTTTCAAACTCAACACTCCTCCATATTAAGAAAACAGACACAGTTTTATAGTTATATCTCATGTCTGTGTGTTAAAACTTCTGTTGTGGATCTCTCGCTTTCTCTCTCTCGCTGTTCCTCATTAACCGTAATTATCATAATCATAGATCATAAAAACGATGATAGGGTTTGCTCAGACACACACACACACACAAAGTTTATAGTCATAATTAAGTACATGCATCATAAAACCTGTCTGCTCATGAGGCCACATTCAGCAAGGTGACGACACCGTTCCTGATGCCAATGGTAAAACAATCAATATGAGGCTATTGAAGCATCCAGGCATACATCATATTAGTGAGTCAGAGGCACATCATCTCTCCCGCAACACCTTGAGAGTCCATCACTTCCAGTCAGGTGCTAAAACCATTATCTGAAACAGCAAACACAGACTCAGAAATCCTGTGTGACTAACCAGTATTCAGGAAACGGGAATGTCCTTATTGGGCAGAATTGATCAAAAACACGTCCTTTCAAAAACACACTTACGCACCTTTCCTCTGTGGAGATTGTCCCTTCAGGCTGATGATGTCTTAGATCAGGAATTCGTGCTTGTGGACAGAGGTATGGGACGTTAATAAGTGACAAAAGCTCTGAGACATACAGAGAGAGAAAGAGAGAGAGTGGCCCACTCGATGGATGAATGGTCTGTCCTGGAATGTGGGGGGGACACCTCTGAGTCACATGTTGATGACATCATCAGTCTAAGGTGGAAACTACCTATGCCTCATAAGTTTAATTTCAGTCTGGTGTTGGGCTAATAGACCAACATTGACACATTTTTGTAACCTTGGGACATAAACGCACTTTTCATTGCACTTATGCATACAAAGGTTACATACAAATGATTCTAGATCAGTTTATGGGCAGCCGATATAGTCAATGATTCTATGCACTGTTAAATTGAATAGTTACAGTCTTACAGAAAAGGAAATTCTGTCATCATAAATACCGTTTTACAGGTAGGGTGGAGCATGAAAGTAAATTGTATTTAGTTTTTTGGGTGAACTGTCCTTAAGAACACTGATCTTTAATCAGACTAAAGCTGAAAAGTTCTTATTCAGAGCACCCCTTGTTGACTCCTGGATCAGTGTCGTGGCATACAATATGTTTATCAATATAAATAACCTTTTTGTACGAGAACAGACCAGTGACTCCAATGCAACTAAGTGTCATTATGTTCCACTTTATGTGGGTGACGTACGTCAGCTTCAGCTGTTTACTGTGTCTGCCTGTCTATCCGTCTCTCCCTCATTTTTCTCTGTCTCTCACCTCAAAAGCAGACTGCCCCCCCCCCACACACTGCCTGCTTCTATTTTCAATCACATTTCTTTCTGCTGAGGTCACGGTGTGTGTGACGTCTTGTGTTTGTGTGTTTACAGACAGACAATTTTATAAAGAGCACCAAGTCTGTGAACTTAATTGTGTGTTGAAAACGAGATATAGGCAAGTTCTGCCAAAAGTGTGTGAGTTTGGCGCAGCAAAGTTTATCTGAACTCAACTCTAAAGATATATTTAACATGTTCTCCCTCCTTCCTTTACAATGAAGGAAACTGCAGTCTAATGATAACAGGCATGCAGACAATAAGCTTACACACACACACACACACACACACACACACACACACTGCAGTCTTTTCAGAGACACATAAAGTCCTTGTTTTGAAAAATGCTACACACACACACACACACAGATGTATGCCCACAGCAATGGCCTTTTTGGATAGATATTGAACAATGTGGAAATACCAGCAGCGTTTCAGAATTCTGCACAAATGTGGAATAAAGATCTATGACGTCAGCCTTAAAGGGGAATTTATTCTGTGTTAAAAGCAGGCTAATGTGTTCCTTCAGACAGAATTTCCTATGTTTTTCTGAGCTCTAATTGGGCAATGGAGAATACAGTCTGTCCTGCTGACAACTGCAGAGCTCAGCTCATGGTTGAGAGGTCAAATGAACTAAATGTTTGACAATACATAAATTCATCCACATATCCTGTGAACCCAGCTATCAGGGAACATTCTTAGAATGTTGCCAAGTTCAAATGATGTTCCTATAACCAAGCAATGACATTAATACAACACCTAACAAACTGGACATTTTGAACATTTCTAGAACAAAAAATATTTATATATTTATATTTAAATATATAAGTATATATAAAATAACATTTTACATGTTACTTAATGGAAATGTTAGGAAAACATTCTTGCAGCCTAAAATTGTAAGTTGGGAATGTCCATATTCTTAAACAATCTTCCTTGAACACAGTGACATTGTGCATGTATTTATGTATTTTTATATTTTGAGGAGGAACCAATGGCAAGTTTTGCACTTGATGCCTTAGGGGAGGTAAGACATTTTATAATGCATATTGTATTATATTACAATATGAAGCTGGACTGACCAAATCTGGAGCAAATGTGAATGCATGATTTTTTTGTGGCTATGTTAATTACCAGAGATACAAATAATTATTATTTAAAAGCATTTAATATTCCACTGCCTGAAAACTCTGGCTTTTGTGTGCATGTATAAGGATTAAAAGACGTTCAAGCCTTTCAGGAGGTCAGACATTAGGTCTGAGTGTTTGTTTGTAAATAGCAGGGATATGCTGTGATCAGGAGTCACTCCGCAACAGTAAATCAGGAGCCATTTCGCAACAGCAAATCAGCTTGACTTCAAAGTGTGTGTGTGAACTGTGGCTCAGTTCTGAGGGCTCAAAGACAGCCTTTCAGCATGTGCACAGTCATGAATCAAACAATGGCACAAACGTACACAGGGCGCTCGCTTTAATACTAATGTGTTATTACGTTCTGTGTGTTATTTACACAAAACACGGTCAGGTTGTTCATTCCGCACACAAACATACTTATACATCTATAATCCTACCAAATCATATGTAACTTAGATGCAAGAGAAAAGAGAGATAATAAATGGACGATCGGCTAAACAAAGGCTTGTTGAGAACTGATAACAATGAGATATATTTTACCCTCTGCCCACTGTAGCCTTCCATTACCAATCTTTCCTGCTGCACACACACTCCATTTATGTCAGGGTGTGTGAGCGTGTGTGTGAATTGTTTAAAATTTCTGTGTCTTCTGAGGTTAACAATAGACTATTCTGTGCTGTCCTGAGGCAAGTGGACACACCCGAGTGGAGAGCAGACCACTGGGAGAGATTTGGGTACTGTCCAGAAACAGCATTGGCCCTGTGTGTGTGTTTTATACTGTATTCGTAGGTGTCAGATAGGTAGGCAGTCATTATTCCTGTCTGTGTGGGTTCAGGAGCATGTAGGACAACATTGCATTCTCAACATTGCCACAGGAGGTACTGTAGAGGCCCTTACCGTAAACTGTCGTAACGCATTCAGTTCTTATTGCAGTTCAGTTATGTTTCAATTAAATATAAATCTGGCTTGCATGCATGTGCAAGCACGTGGATAGCATAGCTTAGATCATTTTTGTTGGGAGAATTCGATGAGAATTGTTTGAAATACTGAAGTTATACTGACATCTGAATTCATACATCACACTTTTGGTTGCAGATCTTGGCAAATCTGAACAGAGTTTGTGCTTCGAGTATTGAAGAGTTCTCATTTGTGATTTGTCTCTTGCTGGCTTGAGTGAGTTTACAGGCCTCTGTGTCAACTCTCTGCCCTTCCTATCCCTCCATTTCCTTCACAAAGTTGTCGTAGTGTAAAAATAGCCTGTGCCCTCTCTCACACAGGCGACACAGTCTGAGCAGGTAGACTTAAGAAGGTCACACATCTAGCACTGTGACAGCCTGAAGTTTAGCGTTATTGTCGGACAGAATAAAGGCTGGTAATGTTGGAGATGTGTCTGTTTGAGGATAATTACACAACTACAACT
Source organism: Chromobotia macracanthus (assembly GCA_036877525.1). NCBI lineage: Eukaryota > Metazoa > Chordata > Actinopteri > Cypriniformes > Botiidae > Chromobotia > Chromobotia macracanthus. Next base: position 5,477,892 of record JAZGTH010000033.1, on the reverse strand, counting down.
AAAAAACTCTTGACTGACAGCTGGAAGGTGGGCGGGGCTTCGCATTATGTGCCGATATTTGTCATATCCAACAAAAAAAATGAGAATGAAATGACTTTGTCTTTGCACTGACTGCCAGGCAACAGACTGAATTCAGAAGCAGCCATAAGCATTATTTCTCAGTAATATTTTTCGAAGTACAAGTAATGGCAAAAAAAAGTTTAAATTGGACTGGATTTCCACATTCTTTAAAGAAAAGTATAGTGCTGTGTGGTTGTCTATATGATAAAGATTATAGTCCTTCTTTAATGCAGGTACGACTTTATTGTCCATCAGGAAAAAATCTTAATGCGTAGAAAAGTAATAGCACTTATTCCTTAACAAGACATAAGATTTGAGGTGTTAGTCATATATGTAGCACAGACAAAGTCAAACGTGTTATGTGCCAAAGTTAAATAGGCGAGGTTAGGGGTATGTTCATGCTCCATGAATTGTGGCCGTGGCCAGTTTTATAAAGGGAAGCTTGTATATTTCAAACTCACAGGAAAAGATTCAAAACCACAGATTAAGCCTTGTGTTCAATTGTTAAAAAGACCTACACCAAAGTGAAACACTCTGGTAAACCCATATGACTCCAGAAAAAAAACAGCCAGTCAGAGATATACCACTGCTGACATATAAGCACACCTGGTTAATGTTATCCATTAGATCTTTAGTAACTGAAGCAGTTCAGGCAGAGGTGGATGTACGAAGGTTCGAGTCCGTCTCCGGCGGTTATTTGTGGATTGTGGTTTTTGGATTGCTGACCTTCTAACATAAACTTGTGAGCATCTTCACGCCAAGACCACACCGCCCCATCTGCCAAACTCAACATCCAAGACAAACACACACACACCCTCTGCCCTGAACCCTGAGGAGTCAAACATCCTCAAGCACACAAAACCTGGTTTTACAAACAAACCGCCAGCTGAAGAACAATGAGTCTGATGTGAGCATAACAGATATTGATCAGAGGAACAGGCAAAGTAAAAGCTGAGGATGCTGAGTCTAAACAGAGTGAAATATACAATGAAATAAAGATAAATGGCGCCCTCGTGTGTTTGACAAAGAAACTGCATTTTAGTGGCACTTACTAAAGCAGGCGCCAATACTTTTGCTCGTTTATGCGATTAAGGATTTAAACATAACATAAATCATAACATAAATGTTGTGTAACTTGAACCTTATCGTTTGTGCTACAGACATGAATGATACCTAAAAGGAGAGAGAGATGGAGGAGGAGGAGGAGGAGGAGGAGAGATGCACTATTACCATTCCAAGCTATCTGACTTGAAACATTTAGATAAAACAGTTAATCATTATCATAGAAAAATAAGTGAGACCAGTTAAAATAATCAGACTGAAAGGTTTAAAGATTAACTTTGACTGAAAAATTATTAAGTAAATAGCCTGAGATGTTTTTGTGTTGTGATGCCTTCTATAGGGAAAATGATCATACGAGTCAAATGTGCCATAGATGAAACAGATTCAGACAGACAAAAGGAAAACAACCTAACATATGAAAAAAAAACAAGTGTGAACTTATGAGAGAGAGAGAGAGAAATGTTACTTATGGCAAATAAGACATTTGGATAGACATGGAAATTAGACGTAAATTATTGTTAATATGCTCATTCATGAGAGTGTTGTTTATAAGATCATCATTTCATTACGTGTATGGAATGTAATATAAAGAAATGCCTGAACAATATTTAACACAAAAGTGTTAAAATAGTTAAAAAAACAATCATGTTCATGAGAATTAAACATTTTCATCAAAATAAATGTCTACAAATCTATAGTAGTATATGAAACATAATCAAAATATCTTTTATATTCAATCATTAGACGAATCTTTATTTTGAACGCAGTTTAGTCGCACTTTACAATTGAAACAGGAACTGGGGTGGGATGAGCGTAGGAATAATAATAATAATAATAATAATAATAATAATAAATGTTCAGCATGATAAATATTGCTTCGTTTTATTATCTTTAATGGTGAAAAGTGTTCCTGACATCAACAAATCAATGTGATTTCTGTGCCTGAAACATAACGTGGTTGTTGCGCCACATCTGTTCATTTAATGGCTCTTCTTCCATTTCAGTAATATTATTCAACTTGAATATTATTAGCCAGTCAACGCTGTGTAATATTTTCCAGTAAAAACAACGTTTTGCGAGATTTTCTCCAAGCTGCCCGACTCCTGCCGTATGCTTGCGTTCATCGTGCTTCAGTAATAAAGGCAACAGATGGATAAATGTAATAAATGTAATAAATGGCCATTGAGATGCTGCAGCAATAACATCTTTATTTATTTATTACTGCATTCCTGGAAACTGAAACATGCTGTGAAGGTCATTCCGAGTAAACGGTGTGACTTTTCCAATGAAATAGTCATAATACCAATAAAATCTCTAATAAATTATAATATATTCTAAAGACGTCACTGCCTCGAATACGATGTGATGAGCAAGACAAAATGTCAAAGCATAACTTTATAAGGCTTACACTTTGTTTGATTGACAGCGAAAACATCATATTTTAATTTCATCAATTTGTATTTATTCTTTGAGGGAATGCAAATGGGCTGCTATACATTTAAATAATACACAAAATAAATATAAAATAAAGCATTTAAATATTAATAAAAAAAATGGCATACTGGCATATATAAGACAAATGTTAAGTGTCCTTTACATCAAAACTCACACATCACTGTTGTAATACAGTTAATACAGCATCAGGTCTGGATTTTGCCACTGTAAGGCCTGTTATATTTTACACAGTAGAGGGCAGTACATCTGCATCCACTCTGTAGACAACAGAAATTAAAATATATTATAGCAATAATATTGCTCATGTTGTTTAGTGTCATGTTTAGTGGGGTGATGGCTAAAACGTTCCTGAAATGCTTACCGTTGTTAACCATAACATTTTCTTTATCTCTTGACAGATGTGTTATTTGTGCATGGCTCAAATGATGTGTGTGTGTGAGAGAGAGACAGAGAGCAGTGGTGTGTAAGTGATGGGTAATGAGACATGAAGATGTGACTAACCTTGTGTGCCACTCTTCCCACGTTTACACCTGAGTCATTTTAACTGTGTGTGTGTGTGTGTGTGTGTGTGTGTGTGTGTGTGTGTGTGTGTGTGTGTGTGTGTGTGTGAAAGAAAGAAAGAACAGCTGGAGGAGAGTGGCATCACAATCACAGTCTTCACTGTCAAAGTGTCTGATCTTCTGTCTCTGCAATTCACTGACATGCCAGAGAAACTAAGAGGAGGGTTGGCCTCTCTCGCTCTCTCTTTCTCTCTCCCTCAGTCTCTCACCAAAAGTCTATGGACTAAAAGACTTGTACACAATACTTAAAGTCCTCTGAAAGCAGACATTTGCATTCTGTTAGAAACAGACTAAAATCGAAAAGTTAATATTCATTAATAATCTTCCCCTCTGCTGTAAAATCTCCGAATTTTCCATACATTCTGCACATTCAGACTGGCGTGTGGTGTTGTTGGGCTACAGCGCATGTGAGAACCATCAACATTGACCCTAATGAAGCTGGAGAATTGTATGGGGATCGAAGTATCTATGTAGAAAGTAGAAAAGTATGTGGGTGAAATTCTATGAATTCTGGGGCGAGACAAATATGCAAATATGGTGATTAAATCAGTAATTACTTTCTGAGAGGGTGTATTTCAAATATAAATTGTGCTGTAACAGATGCAAAACTGTCTCTCGCTCTTATTTTACTCATTCTGGTGAGTTTACTGGTACGAGACCACCTGCTGGGGTCCCATCATCCCCAGAGGCATGCTGGGAAAATTCTTCAAGCTGTACCGAGGAAAATGCACTAATGGGTCGCCATCGTCCCAGCGACGGGGAAGAAAGCATGAAGCACATTGTGTGACACACCCACGTGTACACACACATGCAGACTCTGCACACTTCTGAGGGCATAAGAGTTCATTTCTTTTAGTATGTGTACATTAAGAAAAATATCCATTAACCAACTGTCCCATTTCTCAGTTGCCCTTTACATACACACCTGCCCGGCAACCCACAACAACTGCTGTAGCCACAGAACATATTTGCTGACAATGCTTGAGTTAGGATGACATTACCCTGAACATCAAACACAGAAATGTTTATTTCAGGCTTATCATTTTAAAACAAATAAGGAAAAACTATAAAATGCCAAATCGCTGAATGTCTTTTCTTAAAGCTACAGTGTGCCATTTTTGAAACGTTAAAATAATTCCTATTATCCAAATTTCTGTGGTGCTGTTTAAACTTTGCTTGCTTTAATCCTGATCAGCCCAACATTTACTCAACTGATGGTGTGAGTTTAGGGTGGGACTGTCTGTCTAAATGATCCATCTGAGGCATTGAAATCACACACTATAACTTCACAGAGTAAATTCTACATAAAGAAGTGGCTGTTACTGTTGCTTTTGTGGGTAAATCTTATGAAAGTATACCTGAGACATGTATTATAGACAAATTTCAAATTTGGCTATTTAGTTAAAGTTGCAGTCCGTAACTTTTTGGGTTAAAAAAAAATCAGATGAGTACATAAAAGTGTATAAAACGCTCTCCTTACCATACTTCAATTTGCAACATACTTAAAGAAGTCTGTAAAGTAACCTGCGATTTCATGGATTAAACAGAGATGGTGACAGAGAGGCAGAAGTTTGCAGCAGAGGACTGCAGCCGTTTTTTTTAAAGTTTGTGCTTTTTTATTTTCTTGACCAACCCCCACCTGTTTTTTCTTAATGCCTCTTATTGATCCTAAAACAAACTTCGTTTTGTGTAAAATATACATGTAGCATATATATTGTAACATACTTTACATGTAAAATATAATTTCATATTTATGGGTAGGGTTCTTTCTGCATGTGTGTCCAACTTTGTTCTAAAAACCCCTGCAAAAAATAAATCCCCAGTCGTATGTCGCAACAGAAGGAGACTTTCAGCTTTTGTTTAAAAGCATTACGTCCAAAAGATCCAACGACAGTGACGCTTTTTCACCAAATCCACTTAAATGGCAATGCTATAATCTCGTCCTGAACTTTTGTACCCTCGTGCCATTTTTTGTGCGTTTCAGAGGAGCTTTGTCATCTAAGGTCAAAATCAGTGGGTCTAGTTTGATGAAACAGCAATACCGCTGGGTTAAACTTTTGGCTTTGTAAAGTGCAGCCCCAAGTTTACAGACTGTGAATATAAAGAGATGAAGAGGGTTAGGGAAATGCAATAAGATAGCTATTGTACTGACCTAGCCTTTATTACACATGACTGTATTGTGGACTATCTCTCCTGAATCATTCGTTGTTGAATTGATTAGACCGGCTGCAGAAATACTGGGGCTCAGAAATTAATATGTCAGCAGAGTAGATTTATTGATGTGTTTCACTTAGCGCTTATTGCATTTGAAAACAAACCCCCATCTGTCTTGCATCCAATACCGTTCAGACGGAATAACTGCGATCCAGAAAGCCAAAACAAACAATTATCACGTCACAAATCCACAGTCATTATCGGAGATCTCTTTAAATTCGAAAGCCAGCGATCTGATGACTAGGAGGTCATGACGTACGATTCTGATGACATAAAAGGTCATGATCTTAGGGTTAATTGGTTTTGCACATTAAAGGTTTGTTGTAAAGGTTTTTTGTGTAAAGAGGAGCTGTTGAAATGTTGGAACAGTTGTAGCTGAAGAGGTATTGCCGCAAACAAAGCACACGGGACAAACATACAAAGTTGTGATGTGCCGACATAAGCAGTCTGTACTCTTAAAATAAACGTACAATAAAGAGTTATTCGCTGCAATGCCATAAAAAAACATTTTTGGTTCCCCAAACAACCGTTTGGTCAAAGGTTCTCAAAAGAAGATCACAAATTACAACAATACAAAAAATAAAATATAAAAATTGTATGCTAGCTAGAACTAGCACAGGTCATTTGTAAACTTCCTGATGAGTCTAAACACTCTTCACAGCTCACTCCACCAATGACGTGAGTTTTGGGTGTGGCTCGTCCAACAATGGCCAATAGCGCTTTGCGAAAGCTGTTTGTAAAAAAGTTACATTTTTCCAATTTTGTTTGGCGCTCCGGAAATGATAAATTTCACCTTTAACGTTTTAAAAGAAGGCTGATATGTGCTTGAATCAGCATTGTATTGTGATATGAAGCTATGAGAGGCACAAGTGTCATTTCAAGCCCCTAGTGGCGTAACTGCTAGTCGCTAGCTAGAGCGTGAGGGTGCCCGGATCTCTCTCCTCTCTCTGGCTGTGAAACATTGATTTTTCTCCAGTGTGTTGTCTAATTGCCCTTATCAAAATCATGACCGGCTAAATGATGGTGTCTGTAATCTCACACTCCCTAGCCATTGGGCATTGACATTTAGTCAGATTAATTATTGCAAACATCCAGAAAGAGAGCAGGAGAGGTCCGTCTCAATGGAACAGAAAGACTATGGAAGTTGTGAGTGTCACCATCTGTTGTTCTGAATAACTGTTACCCAGAGACCAGAGGCCTTATTTACAAAGACTACCGCAGCTGGAACCAGATCAGCTTCGCTCAAACAGCTCTCTCAGGCAGAGGGAAACACAATCCTAGATTAGCTCTCAAACTGGCAAATGAGTTTATCATATAGGATTATAGCTCATCATGTTTAGTTTTATATCTGTTAATACACATGTATTATCTTCCCCAGATGTGTGTATGTGTGTCTGTGTGGAAGGATCGATCTTAAATTTTATTTCAGCAGCTTCCTTGACTTTAAATTAAACCAGCGAGAAAACAAAATAAAAGTCTAACCATTGCTTTCAGAAGTCACCCTCAGCCTATCTAAGGTGTCCTGGCTGGTTGCTACAGTAGATTGTTTCTTACTGGACAAAAACAAGTAAACAGAGCCCACCAACATCTCTATAATATTCTAATTTGTAGGTAACTTTACATTTACTTAATTAGCCACATGATTTGAGGTTTCCTTCACGTTTGTGGCACAAGAACTGCTGAGGAAATTACACACCGAAGTTTCACAGGTTAGAGGCTGGTTTCAATTTAAATGAAACTATAAAAATGAGCATGTACTTAGAAAAATGCACTTGCTGTGTAAGTGCACCATTAAACGTTATTTCCAACAATGAGGAATCGAACTATTATAGTAAAAAAAAAAGGTATGTGGGTGGTTTAGTGTATCAATCATTATAATAACAAAATACCTCACCTGCGATCATTTTCTATTACATTAAAACAGGTGTCTAAAGGTCTTACAAAAGAGTGAGAAAATCAGGTATAACTTTGATTTCAAAATCATTCGTGCTAGAGTAAGACCGGAATGATAAGTATTCTCATTAAATATATAAAAAAATCTTCATTATATGTAGAGCTGTAATATTCTGGCTGTTTATGTGACGCTGTAGCTGGTAAGTTTTTTAATTTTTAATTCCTTTTTTGTACTATTTCCCATAACAAGCATGAATTTTTTAAGAAGTGTCCCAACAGAATTGGCCTCGCTCTGACAGATCTGTCTGTGCATCCGTATTACTGCGATGGGAAACGTCAGTCAGTCTCTCACTTTGACAGACTCTCGAGTCTTTAAAAATCGTAAAAAATTCGAAAAGATGTTTAGAATCGCAAGATTGCATGTTAATTTTACGCAAAGATAGATGAGATTGGCATACAGATGCAACCCGCTGATTGTCATAAAGCCAACAGCTCTGTGAAACGTGATCATTTGTTGTCTGGTTTTGGACATGCACGTCATAACGTGTTCTGAAGAATGTTTTATCTTGAGTCATGATGAATTATATGTTTAAGTGCAACCAAATGTACAGAACGCAACAGCAGGATTAGTTCTTTGTTGTCTCCTGCATGCCAATGTTGGTGAGACGTACAGAAGATAATTACGAGCATCTGGGCAAGCAAAATGACATTTAAGAACCTTGATGTACTTCATAAGGTTATCTGGAGCCACACAGCATGTCTTTTTGAAAACGTTATGTTGGACTTATTAAGCAAGGATGAGCTTTACCATGTCTATTTGTCTGTCTGTCCGTCTGTCCATCAATCCATCCATCCGTCCATCTATCCATCCAATCACATTTCTTTCCAGCATTTGGACTGGAGATGGATTTAGTTCACAGTGCTGTTGACATTCTGGCTGATGAGAAGTGATGAAGCATTCTTCATTCTGCCATGTATCAGGAAGGAAGAGACATGCTGTGCATGCATACGTGTGAAAGATCAACAAAAGAACTAAAGGAACACGGTCAGTAGCTGATCTTCCATGCTGCTGCTTTCCCTGAGAGCCTCGTATCGATCCAGAGTCCCGCATCACAGAGAGAGAGAGAGAGAGAAAGTGAAAGAGAGAGAGAGGGTAGCAGAGGTCAGCAGTTCAGCTTTGTTTCTCCAAACAAAATGGAGCTCTGATGCATTTCCCAAAATCCATTCGTAGCGCTCGCAGGCCTCTGGGCACATCAGAGAGAACAGGGTATGATCTTGCTTGTTGTTGTTGCTGCTGTTTACAGTATATCACAAATTCAAGTGCTGTTTTCTGCCACTCGCGAGTCACCCAAAATGAGCTTGTACATTCAGACTCCCGTGGGTGGGTTTAGAAAAAATCTCAACCTGTTGTTGTCCTAAATGGCTAATTGTACAATTTACTCACCAGCCGTAGGCTTTTAAAACTGGTGTTTTTGACAAACACAGCCTGTTATTTAAATCTGCCATACAATGAGTAAACAACTTTATTGTATTGACATGGTATTCCTTGCCACAGTTGCTGAAAAGGGAGTTTTTGGAATACACCTGTATTCCAAATATGTATATAAATAAAGCATATAAAGCAACTGTCATTGGTACAATGACCACATGCAAAAGTCTCTTTTAAATATGGGTGTGTACCAAATGTTGTTCACTCACAGATCTCAATTTGTTAGAATTTGTTAGACAGGAAAATCCTTTAATTGGCCTCTTAGTAAATTAAGGCTCATGCATGTAATAGACCTTCCATTATGACCCTCCTATAGTCATAAGAGACAAAAGGTCATTCTTTTGACCTCTGGTACGAGTAAAATGTTCCCCTGGTAGATGAATATTCACAATAGTATTCTTAATTAAAATTGCATATATGACAAATAAACCTTGAATACATTTCTGGGCTTTGAAAGCTATTTAAATGGACATTATTCACTTCAAGAGCTACAATATTGATCTGCACAACATTTTCCTCCAGCATAAACTCTAGCTAGAAATCTTTTCATCCAGAGTTTACCAAAATAACCACAGTTCCTATTCGCATACTGAACAGTAATTCAAATTTAAGTTCATCAGCCAGTGAAGTCTTCGCTCTTTTTGCTCTGTGTTTGCCGTCTTAAAATCGACAGCTCATTAAGGTGAACAGATTTCCATAAAGTGCAGATTTACGGTTTCCCTAAGGGTATCCATTACCATTAGGCATGAAAGAGACAAAGAGAGAATATTCATGTCAAATTTGCATATTGCTTTCACTGTTGACGTTTCACAGCAAAAGTTTGACCCCTTGCATATCAACAGCTCATTATTTCCATCACCTCTGTCCTTTGTTCTCACGTCCACTTTTGTTTTAAATGAGATTTTTAATACTAATATATATATATACATATTTAGTTTATATATTCAGCTGACGTTTTGCTAGCTATCCTTTAGAGTGTTATTGTATAACCCTCTGCACTGTTGTGCCACTCTGAATGTTTTAAACATGAAAACTTCCAAAATCAAACTTAATTCATCTTGCTTGGTGCAATTAAAATGATTTGTGTTGGTTCGAAGTCTTTTCATTTACATTTAATTGATAAATTTTTTCTCAGCAGCTAGAGGCCACCAGTATTACCTATTTTAAAAGTATTTTTTTTATTTAAATAACTTGAATTATATACTGATTCCCTGTTGTGAATGAGTATCGTGAACTTAAATTCGGGCACTGGCTAAGGTGTTGATTTAGAAAACACTTTTTAACACTGATGACTTACAGGAATTACCTGTGACACATCTGCAGGTTGTGCATTATAATGCAGCTGGTATTTATCAAGAAAATCGCTGAATGAAAGACAATGGCATGAATTTTCAATGTAGATGTTATAAGTACAGTACGATGCACCTATGTATCGGCACTCTGAAAGGAATCTGAGAATGGAACTGCCCTAGAAATGGCTGCTGCACAAATGGCCAGTGGCTTGGCTAGTAAACTAGAGAGGTAATTAAGACGCACCCGATGGATAAAGATGTCTGACGCATGAAACGTGCACAGATTCACATACAAACATGCAATTAAATAGACAAAATGTCAAAAAAGCCCATCAACACAAAATACAGTACTCATCTGAGATTCCAAAGAACAAATTGATGAACAAAATGATGACAAACATTTTGATTTGAACTGAAAGACCCCACCACTCACAACTCACACACACACAATTATCTCCTCTTCCATATACCATAGACTCGTTTCCATGACAATGCTCATTTCTGATGGGTTCCACGAAATCAGAGGATGTTCCAAATGCACCTGAGCTGCCTATATGGAGAACGTATAGAACATATGGAGAACATATAGCATTCTGATCAGAGGAGGAAAAGGTGCTTTTAGCAGAACCCTCAGTAATCAAAGATCTATGACAGGGTGGAAGTATTTTTCATCTGAAGCCAGGTAAAGCTCTCTTCACTGCTCGGAGGAGGTTAATGTGTTTTAATAATAAAAACAGAGGAGGCTGGTGCCCTCTTGCCACTTTCTAATGCTGAAGAGACCTGCTTTTCTCCTAATGCTTACCCAGAGAGAGAGAGAGAGAGAGAGTGAGAGAGAGAGAGAGAGAGAGAGAGAGAGAATGGTTGTATCGCCCAGAGGCTAATAGCAGACACAACCACATTATCTGTGTCCTGTGACATCGCTTCTCAGCAGAGCTTTGTGGGTAGAGTGGATATTAAACTGTCCCAACAGGTGCCTCATACACACATTTCCTGTGAAAGAAGAAAAATGGGGACAGAAACAACCAATATAAGGTTTGCAGCCAACGACTACAGATAGCAGATTCCTCTGTCAGTTAGACAGATGCTTTTAACATCCTTGTACAGAACAAGAGTTAAGACCACACATAAGAAAAAATTCACAGATGAGGTCTCTTTAATACCTCAGTTGTTTCTGCTATAGACAGCTATGAGATTAAATGGAGAACAAATGGCAATTTTTCCTAGGTCTCAAATTTCTCCTGAGGAAAAAAATCACATTTCATTAAATAACTCAAGATCACAAACTGAGCTCAGATTTTCAGATTTTGGACTATTATTAAAAGTCAATTATATACTGACTTATATTATCAATATAGATTTCAATAATCATAAATGTACAATTAGTGTACAACATGCTATATCAATAATGGTATTTCAATAATTGTCTCAATCATATTTATTTTGATTGATTTTGAAACATCTGAGACTAAGAAGAAACGCAGCCAAAAATTCCATCAAATCTCCTGAGTTATGAAAAACAACCTCAGAGCAGTGACATTTTTCTGGACATCTACACTATATTACCGTAAAGCCTATTTTAGGCAATTTCATTGCTCTCCTATCAAACCCTGTTAAAAGGCCCAGCATCTGGACACCAGCATTCAGTGGCCCTAAAAGGAATTTTAAGCACCCTCAGAAATGTGTTGCATTAGATAACAAAATATGAAAGCAAGAAACTTGCATACATATGATGTGGAAGCTCTTCTCAGAACTAATTTCACATTTCTGCCATACGGTCATGTAACATCTAAATCAAACATTCAGGTTCAGCGCACAACAGAACTCCATCTCGCAAATTTATCACAGTTCAAATGAGTTTAATCACGGAAAAGCCATGGAGATGTTCCTGCCCAGATGTCAAGCCTAGAAACAATTCATGAATAGGGCTGTGTTTATAGACTGTTTTACAGCCGAGTACTGCAATCTTTTCCTTTAATGTGTAAACACAGTGTGTTCTGTGTTAGGTTCTTTATCTAAATATGCGAAGTGATTTAACGCAGCGTGTGGAAGTGCTGACAACACTGTCATCCTCCACTCCACATTGTTCTCTGTTAATTTTCTCATTATCAGCATGTCGTCACGGCCGCGGTCTGAGCAGTAACGATTGAATGAATCAGACAGGACTGTTTTTCTCCACTCAGGGCTTGATTATGGATCGCTTTTCCGAGAGTTTCAGCTTGTATCTCCAGTCGAGTCGACAACAAGGTGGTTTGGAATTCTGGGAACACTGTGTTTTGTTCGATGTCAGCCTAACACACATTCGTCATCCACCCCTCTCCGACTGTACTCCAGATCTATCCTTTACTAAACCTACTTTCTCTCCTCATGATACGTCTTTGATAATGTGCAGACGTCTTTGTGTTTTTTTATGTACAGAACATCCTAACCCCTGATACTGTGTGATGTGTCTACCCTGCTGTTTACACAGCTCTGTGTAATCAGGATGTGGCCGCCCACGACCCAACACGGTGCAAAGATGCACACGACTCCCTGCCAAATGAGCCATGATCGGGCTAATATATTTGAGCTGCAGCCTCAAAACACTCTTTACAACCTGTTGTACGGGTCCGTACTGCAGAACCAGAGAACAGGGAGGCGTTGAGCTGAATGAAGCCACCTGCAAACCATCAACAGAAACTAACAGGCACGCGAAACACAAGTACAGTCCGCTTGTCCAGGATGTGAGGTGTGATACGATCTACACACAAAACCCAATATGTGTGTCTTGCATGAAATGTTATTACTGTGGACCAACATAGGCTAATACTCTCAATCTATTATGTTTGCACAGTGTTTTCGCTTCATGTGCATTCGAAGAGAAGTTAAACAGGAGAGTTGCCATTATTTCTTATAGCACAAATCCTTAAGTCTCCAGATCAGAGTACAGTAAACATAATAAGATGTAAGGTTCCAACTGATGGCCTTTGTTAAATATCACCAATCAGAACAATGGGACCCCTAATGTCAGGTGGCCATTATCTGCAATTATTAAGCCATTATTAAACCATAATTGCACACAACCATTGTATGCTATTTATTATTCAATTTTGTTATTATTTTATTATTGTTAATTTTTTTATATTAGTGTCAAATGAAATATATACGCTTTACATGGCTCTGTAGAATACTTGATTCTGATTGGTCGATTGTGCCATTCAGTATTTTTGTCAAATATTTCAAATATTTGTCAAATAATGATTGTGGTCCAATAAGCACAACTGTCCACTCTTCCAGGAAAGCCTATTTTTCCTACACAGTGTTCTGTACATATCTGCAGTGCTTACAAGAAATGAATAATAAATAAATAAAATAATAAAAAATTAATACACATACATGCTCACACTAAGAAAAACAACACAATTAGCTATTAATATTAGGAAATGTACTGGGGTTTCTGTCGGAGTATGTTGCACAAGTTCAATCCTAAAATGAGGATGTTTAAAAAAAAACACAGAAGAATATGTTCTTGTGTCATGGCTATTTTAGGTGCTTTTAGCAGAACATGACAGGGTTTGTAAAGCCTTTGTTTGTAGATGCATCCATAAATGATGGGAAAAGGTTGAGCATATAAAAAAGTGGACGCTTCTCTACTTGAATGATAATTACGTTGCCGTGGGTTGCCTGGATACAAACCGTGTGAAATCATCAGGGGTACCAGAGGTTGCAGCACACATGTAGATCCCCTTTGTAACAGTGAGTCGCGATGCGCGTTCAATACGCAGAACAAAATTACCGCCTCACTGATATCAATTTACGACAACAATTTGAGGAAGAAACACGGAATTGGTTTAAAGCCACACTGGAGTCTTAAGCTCTCGGTCCCAACCATGTAATCGAGTTACTGAAGATGGAGATGTTATTAAAACTCCAAACAAAATCCAATACACAATAACACACCGACATTAAAATCATTTTCAGATGAGATCGCTCTCTTAAAAAGAATCTACGGGTGCAACTGGGCGATTTCTATACCCGCAATGTTTTTAATGAGTGACTTCAGTCCTTTCTTACATTCTTGAAAAATTTATGCCCCCTAAGTGAAGCAGTAATCATTTATATTCGTCTCTCCTCTCTTTCGAGATAATCGTTACTTTTCAAAGACTAACCCCCCCACACACCTCTAAATTGCTCTGTTTTCTATGACAAAATCAAGCTACATCGGAGTGGAAGAAAAATCCCATGCGCAAAGGAGGTTGAGAGCTTTAAGACAGCACTCTGTGACAACCCATGGCCTTCATACTGCTAATCACCAGCATGCATTAGCAGTGAAGTTTAGCTATTTTGGCAAACCCATTAAATCTAGTGCCGACATGACCGCCATAATAATCCGTGAAGTTTGCAGTTTGCCATTCTTCATTATTTTCACTTGATTTCTATCTTCTTGTTTCTGCCTTTGGTGAAACAAACTAACATCAATTGAATCTTTAAATATTGTTTAGTTTAACATTTTGTCCAATATGTCAAGACTATTAAAGATTTTGCATAAAACGTACGTCTGTTTATCTATAATGAATATGTTGATGATATAATGTGCAGCTACAAACAAACCAGAACTAGAAGTTATAAACTATACATATATATAAAACATATAAAACAACTCTGAGCAACTTTGAGCAACTTTGATGTTGCAACTCAACTGTACACACTGGCAGAACAATTCCAGAAACTTCTCCCAAGTTGAAAGTATGTCTGAATAAGAGATTAGTTAAGCAGATAGGAGCCAGAGAATATCTGCGCACAAGAGCAGTGACATATTCAAACAGAATGGAGGTTCAGGCTGACTTATCAATAAATAGAATACCATCTGTAGCATGGAGCGGATTCCAGGTGACGGATCATCTCTTAACACTCTCTTAGCACAAAATGCATTTACCAGGCTTTGTCTGGGACTACTCTGTGGTTTTAGGCTTCATTTGAACGATTAGATACTGCCTGCTATGATGTTGGCAGGGACACACTGGTTAAAATTGTGTTTTTCGGCTATGGGCACTTTTGGCCTGGTGCAGTTTTAGAAGATAAGGTTTCTTTAAAAAACATTCCCACTTTATTTCATTTGTCCACAATGTCCTACAGAGAATTCTGTCAGTTTTGCCTTTTTTTCTAAGTCACAAGCATTACCACCACATCTCAGATTATGTGTTTAAAAGCATTCTGTGGTAGTATTTTCTTTAATTTACAAGAAAAAAGCTCATTTATTTTGATACGGTTTGAACTGTAGATGTATGTACTTACAAAATGTTTTCTAAAATAGTTATTTAACATTTGTAACAGGCGTACACTGACACATGTTTGGTAACCAAGCACAATATTTTTTTAAACAAAACTTCATTTGTTTGTATTGTTTACAAAAATACACTGTGCTTTTTGTACAATTGTTGTACAATTACAATGTAATTTGCATAAAACATAATCTAAAATCATTACAGTAAATACAATTTAAATTTATGATATAAACCATTTCCAATACCGCAAATGAGTAATGAAGTAATTAATAACAGTAAAATATATAGTAAAAAGACAAAAGTCGAAAATTAGTTTTGTTTGTTAGTTTTAATAAAAAAAATTCAACCCAAGGAAATAAAATGTCAGAAGCTGAACCCTAATACAGTGAGTTTGGACTGTATGTGTGCTGGACGGAGGCTGTACAGTTCACCAATACTTCTTTTTCCAATAACTGTAATGTTTGCCATTAAGGTTTATAGACTTTCTGACAGGACATAGGACCAGTGTGACAACAACAATGTGAAGTACTACCAAAAATTGGCAACAGCAAACAATGGCTGTTTTAAAAAAAAAACACAAATGTCCAAACTGATGGATCGCACACTAAACGAGCACGTTTCAGCAATGAACTGAGGGTGCGCCGAGGTAAAAGAAGATATAAAGATGAAGGAAAGAGTTTTGTTTCAAGTAGAAAAATAAAAGAAAATTAAAATAAAGTTTGCACAGTTTGTTGTCTAAGAAAAAAGTTCCACATTTTCACTAAATCCAATAATTCATTGTATTTATTTTTTAATTTACATAATATGTTGATTCAGTGTGTTGCATTAAATAGACAGATACTTTCGCCGCTTGTAGATGGTGCTAGCAAAACGCCATGGTCACGTTTGATTGCAAGGAACGCAAAACTTTCCATCCAGTATACGAAACATCTGCTAAGTGTATAAATGTATGTTATGTGTGGGTAAATGCTAGGTAAACGTGTGCTTCAAGTTATCTGAAGCTATTTTTATTTACGGATAATCTTCCGCTCTGCCATAGCTCTGAAATGGACTCAAAATTGGTGCCTTTATGTATCTCCTGTATCTTGTGAGCAAAAGATAATTACTATTTTGTTATATGGAAAAGAGCTCCGTGAAGATTCCTTAAACATCCTGCTTTTGTGTTCCACAGACAAAATAATGTACAGTGTACGTGATTAAATGACACGGGTGTGAACGCTTCGGTTTTTGGATGAACTGTTTCTTTAAGAAAGCACAGCTGAGTTTAACCAGCATTTAAATCACACACACATTGTTTAATGAACTTTCTCAAAAGAGAGAACATGACTAAGATGTTAGAGCTTCTTTATTTATAAATAAATAATGTCAATAAATTCATAATTTCTCCTAAAATGAGGCTGTTCTTGGAGGCTGTGTTGCACTAGAGAGATAAACCTGCATTGTGGAAAAATGCAGAGTTTAATGGCTGCTGAGTGTGAAAGTATAAAGGGAGAGGTAATAGAGGTCAGGTGACCCACGTCGCAATTCTGCAGCACATACACGCAACACAATGTCCCCTCTTAGACCTACTCTCTCTCTCTCTCTCTCTCTCTCTCTCTCTCTCTCTCTCTCTTATATATATATATATATATATATATATATATATATATATATATATATTATATATATATCTAGTTAAGTAATATACATATATATATACAGTATATATATATATATATGTATATTACTTAACTAGAATATATATGTATATATATATGTAACAAAAAGTAACCTAAAACTTTGTATATACTTAGTTCTAGTTAAGTAGTACAAAGACTTATAACTGAGAGCTTTACAGATGAAGATGGTGATTTTAACAAAATACTTATAATGTATTAGTCATTATTTAGGGATGATGTTAATTTTTCATCTCTTTGTCTACATGTTAAGAGCTTAATCTGTATAAGACACAAAATAGCTGTAGCTCTTGTGCTGTGATGAAGTCATTTTTCCTAGCGAGTTATCATAGCAGTTTTTATGCGATTACATGCACAATGTATAAACGCTGTCAGATGAAAAGGAAATGATTCTGGAAAGCGAAGGAGTGCTGAGATACAGATACTTCATAAATGTGTCAGCAGTAATAAGCTGAAGAGCCAACATGCAAAAACCAGCCAATGGGAAACGAGGAAAGTACCTGCGTCATCATCGCAACCTAATGACACTACATAGATGACTAATCGCTGAATAAAGGGTTCAATACAGTGGTCAGCGGTACAACACTGCGGTTAACAACACACGCTGTAGATTAGAAACAAGAACACAGGGCTAACCTGGTTAAACAGACCAACTGCTTTCAAAACTGTAAAAACGCATTGGCATGCAAATGCGATGACAATCCCTCTTACCACACACACACACAGAGAGCCGCGGCGCTCTTCTTAATTAGCTGTGAAGTGTGGATTTAGCTAAAGTGACTCTCGAAGTGTGTAATTGACAAAATGGCTCTCGCTTGGCAAGCAGGGGTGGGTGTGGGTTTGGAAAACATGAAGTGCTAATGCATCCGACAGTCCATCAGAAATCAGAGTGGGCTTTAGAGACATCAAAAACTGCTCTTCACAATTTAGAAAGTCTTCATGTAAAATCACATCTCCCCTGTGATCGCTGTTCAGCTCTCATGGGCTGCACAGCATAATATAAAGATACTATACAGGATGAGATAGACAGACAGACAGACAGACAGATAGATTAGACAGACAGTTAAATGGACAATAAAAAGAAAGAATAGCAGTAAAGTGAATTGTAAAATAAATGAAGCGATTTCCAAAGCAATCAAGGACATTAAAACTCTGCTTATGTCTAACGTATCTGTGCAGGCGCAGCAACTTTCCTGTTCTTTCTTGCGATCTTCAATTAAGATAGAAAAAAAATATTGTCACTTTGACAGATGTTCTTCTGCGATAAATAGTGTCTGAAGAAGTTTCCGTTGTCTGGAAGCATATTTCATTACACGCAATATTAAAAGTATACTGCATAATTTTCACTTTTTGTGGGGGATAACTACACATTCATAACTCGGTGTGCATATCACAGAATAAAAGTAGTAGACTGTCTGATGAGTATTATAACTATAATCAAACTTTTATTTAGCTGTAAATCAACCGCAGTCCTTCAAAACTGCTGTAACCGACTGATGCGGAAGAATATGCAGTTTTGTATGTTTAGGCTCTGAATCATTTTACATTTAAACAAAATAATAAACTGAAAAGAAAGAAATCACTGAATCTGGAAAATTAATTAGCAAAATGTAAGCACTCTGACCTCAGGGTTACAGCACATTTACAGGCCCAATCTGTGTTGATGGCTGCCCTGTCTTTACTGCCCTTCAGTTGATGATTCTGTGTGTCTGTGTGTGTGTTTTGGTAATTACAGGGGGTTGTGATGGGATTCAGACCGTGAGAACATCATGGTCAGGGTATGAATTAGTGTTTTGCGTTGACAGATGAAGCAAACATAAAGAGGAAGTATATGCGCTGTGTAAACTGATTTGATTGATTGAACGGTACAACATTTCTGGGCACCTTGTACTTTGCTGATGAAACACACTGTACTTTCTGTTGTGGCCATCTACGAAGTACAGCATAGTATAACATTATTATTTCAAAGAAGAAAGAAGAAAGAATTTTAATGATATAGTTTCTCCTGAGTGACTGATGCTCTGTAGATTAAAACTAACTCTTTGGGTCCATTCCATCTCTTCCTTTCTCTCTCTCCTTCACTTTATCGGGCCCCTAGGGGCCCCAGAGGGCCCTACATATTACCTGCACATCAGTTATGAGTAAGCGTCCTGGAAAGGGGCCACAAAAGAAGGGCTGGAAATTGATGCTGCCACTGAAGTGCCGCTGCCCATTATTTTTCTATTTTTATTTGTAAACGAAAATCCTCCATGTGAGTCACATCCGGAATTTATGTAATATTTTGTTATTTGAGACCTTGCACCCAGATTAATTTGAAGTATTTATCATAATGTCCCTCATGATTCATCTTTTGGGTTGAGAATGCTGCAATAAATTAACCAACATCACAAAGGGACCAAGATATATTAAAGCATGATAAAAAGTGTGAAATGGAAAATATTTAATAAAAATGGTTTTAAAATGGATTGGGCCACGATTTGCATAACTAAGTCAGCAGAAGATATTCCTTATCACTGCATAACCATCTCAGTCGTTAAAGCTTCACTAAACATTTCGATTCTAGAATATTCTAGAATTTAGATGTTCTTATAGAATTTGGTTCTAGAGCATGTTTTTCTTAGAGGAGGTGAGGAAAGCTGTGCCTCCACAAAACAATGAATTAAATGAAAATGAAAGAGAATTAATGAGAAAATTGATAGTGATAGTGCAGAAATAAACGATGGCAAACATAAAATCAAACACTGTGTAAATTATTAATTTTCCATAGTAACACTCAGTCTTGCTCCCCTTAAACCTGTTACTTTCTCACTGAACTCTTAAAAAGTGGCATGAATATGAGGAATACAACATAATTTTAAAACCCCATAAACTTTATAAGACTGATGTAAATTGCTTTTAATATGTAATATGTAAATCTAAATATACAATATAAAGTAGTACTGGTTGCATATTAGTAATATAAGATAAACTGTGGGGACATTGGCAATCTGTTGTAGGAGCTTTAGTTTTCCTCAGTCAGCCTGGCTGAGCATTGAGGCACTGAGGCCTCAGGTTGAGTTGTTAAATTCGTTCATCTTGGCCGTGGCTTTATTAAACCAGAGGAGACATATGAAGTTCTGCCTACTGTCTGGTAAGGATTTACGACTGGTGGATTCACTGAAACCTTTCTCGCAATAATTATATTATCATTACTCTGTGTTAGATACTGCGACAGGCACCATGTATTCTCACACTTTTACGACAAAATTAAAGCAAAGAAAATGTTAATAAAACCAGTGGTGAAATACAGTTAGAATGTGGTTTAATTTTCTTACCTACAATTAAGTTACAACCGTTAAAGCAATGTTCTGGGTTCAATACAATTTAAGATCTATGAACCACTGTGATAGACAAGTACAGGAAAAAGTAGTTTCAACTCATCCGTCAGTTTGTCAGCAGTGTTTACAGTTTTGCACCTACAATGGAAGTTTATGGCATAACATACAAGATTTTGTGGTTCATTTGTTGTACAGAGTAATGAGTCAAAAATATTTTCTATGGTAAACGATAACAATCAAAGATGTTGTATCACAAACAGGAACGACGCAATAAGTTTCTAGGAATAAAAGCAAACTTTTGACTTTACAGCTACGCATAACATATAGGAAATGTAATTTTATATTTTTTATCATTTTATATTTTATTTATATATGGCACAGTCATTTAGGGCAGGACTTTGGATCAATAAGTTTCTCTTGTGGGCGGAGCTGCCAAACACAATGCCAGAAAAATAGCTACCAAGCATCCAACAATGTTCTTCTGTAGAACGGTGTTTAACTGAGACATACATAAGCACTTCCTACAAATAACGTAAATAGATATATATATAATATTTAGATAACTTTTCACTTCTCTCTCGCTTATGCACACTATCTTTTGTAACTCGGCATGGCAGTGCTGTGAAAATTGTTGGCTCTTGTGTGATAGATTGCTTGTGATGTCCCTCAGTTCTAAGTCCCTTTGGATTAAAGTGTCTGCTAAATTAATACATTTCAGTATTTTTCTGTTTCTGTGCTGAGTGATAGTGATGCTGATGTTTGGGTACATCCCCATACATCTCTTTTCAATATTGCTGAACATCAAGGGTCTCTGATTCATTTTCAGTGCTTTTGATTTTTTCTCATTAAAGCTGCAACTGTAATTTCCCACTGCTTCTGTTCCCTCAGTGTATTTACCTGAATTTTAATTTGTCCTGTTTTAATATTAACAAGTACATACACAAACACTATAGTAAAAACTACAAACACAAACATGAATTCTCTCTCTGTCCCTTTTTAAAATTTCAGAAGCGAATTTCCACTTATCGAAGCAGCCACAAGGGAAAACTCCAACAGATGCACAGAGGAAACCTTCCAAACCACTAGCCTCTGATTCCCAACAGACCCTGTGTGAACAGACTAACGCAGAAGCCTGTTTTCACTCTGCATTGACGCGCTCACCGCAGGAAGCACTTATTGTTTAAGAGTCTCATGACATTTGTGGCCCTCCTGGTCCTCACTGACCTCGACAGCTTCACCACAGCATGAATCTTTCTGACCTCTGGGTCATTTTCAGTTCATGTGACAGAATTCATAGACATTCACCAGGGACTGAAACTATATCATGCTGACTTAGTGGATATCAAGGTCAAATGCTGTTTTTGTATCTTGGTTAGCAAGCTTTCCTCAGATGCAAACCATCAGACCACTGTCCATAAATAGGATACACTTTGGTCTTCCATCAATTTTCCATTGTAAGTACAAATCCTGTCCATTCTTTTGTAGTGAGAACTGTAGTTTATACAAACTAAAATGAGCATAAACTTAAAGCACATAGTTTTAAACCAAATGTCTGTATCCCCTCATTTGTCAAGCCTAACCATTCAACTCTGTTACCCAAGTTATTGTAAGAAAAAAAATGAAAATATGACTTTTTTGGGGGGCAAAAGCATAAGTAAACTAACTTTATTAACAACTACATCTGGTCCCAAATAACTTGGCCCCACTGAGTGACAGCTTAATGTAACAGAGGATAAATCTGCCACCCTGTTACTTAGAACCCTGTTACTCATTTTGTAACTTTTATTTATTTATTTATTTTATTTACAGCAACATTTCCGAAAGTAAAGCGACCCTTTTCATTGCGCTTTGCCCAAAAAATGGCCTTTATTCTAAAGAGTTTCAGGCCCTATTTGTGCCCTATTCATGAAATTTCCACAAAGTGACGAATAACATCTTTTCATCTGCTTGAATAAGACGTTTGATTGTACAGCATCACTCAAAACCTCTATAAGCTGTATTTCAATAAGCGGCCCAATTAGCATTCATCTCATCTCCTTTGTGTCCTCACAGACTAATTTTATAAACTGAATTCAGCAATTAAACACTCCATCTCCCTCACACTGCGATTCTTCTGTTTTGTTTTCTCTCTACATATGTTCTGAGGATGCATTGCTGTGTGTTAAACACTTACTCTCTGCAACCCAGCTGCAAGTCACAGCGGTTTTAAGTGCGCTGCTCATTTGACAAACACAAATTGGAAAGTACAATCCATGCGAACACTCCGGATGGGACAAACAAATTCCTCCATTACACTGGCCCCACCACCACCGCTTCCCATTGCTCTCTCTAATAAGACGTCTGCCACTTTGCTTGCCTGCTGCAAAAAAACCTGCTATTGATTAACAATGTTGCATGAGCAACAGAGTGAAGATCGCGCAGTGGGGTCCCTATAGGAAAAGCTCAGCCTCTCTTTTTCAAAGGTTGACCTTAGACGCTTCAAAACTTTCCGAACTCACTGGCACCTTTTTAAAGTGCCACAGATAAGAATCTATTGTACCTACATGCAAACACCCACAAGGCGAGACTTGCTAAAAGTTTCAAATCAGACGGCATCTGGGGACAGGACACTAGAGCTTTTTGGATATATTATTCAGCTGTTTGTCAGGCTTTGTGAAATCATCTCTGCCGATAAGGTACCAAGTAATGTTTATTCACTATGTAATGCAACATATGCTCTCCCACAGAATCATTTTCTCAATTATTGTGTCTAGTCTGCATTCACTGGAAGGACGTATAATGCTTCTGTGAGGCTGGCAGAGGGGAGGGGACAGCGTCTGTGACATTCTGTTGAGTGGCATAGAAATTTAAGATAATTTTCATTTGTACAACAAAAAGTAGGTTTGCATAAACGTACTAATAAAAACTAATGAATATGTCTCAAAGATTGTAATACAAAGTAATAGACAGGTTGTTCTAAATCAGGACAAAATGTGCTTGGACCCTTTCTGGGTGTCACATGTGCATAGTTAATGTGACAGATCACACCTAGATAGATGACCGAATGCATAATCGTATGCAATAATAATGCAAAATCGTTTACTGTCTTAATTGAACTACATTCAGTTAAGTCATTGAGAACCTGCTTATCAGCTGATGAAATAGTATGTACTATTTGAAGTATGTGTATGATTAATTATTAATGGACCCATATTAAGATGTGACGTAGACGTACATGCACATGGTTAATACATGTTATGTTAAACAGGTATAATATAACCAACAGTAGCTATATCACCTACCAGCTCCCGGTTCTCTTTTATTTTGTATTTTTGTATTTTTTTTTGTATTTTTCTGTCTCTCCGTCACATACTTCAGAATCTCGGTGGACGCAGTACAACATCCGGGTACTTCTCGCATGCTCGTAGCGTACTGGGTTTCACAAAGGGAAGTAGGCACTGTGTATTATGATTACTTATTTTAAAGTGAACATTTTTGTCTCTTAAAATAAATACTCTAAAGCCTCTTCCACTCGTATTAATCTCGTATTATAAGATCATTACTCGTATTATAAGATCATTAATTAAATATTAAAAAATGGCACCTGTTGTCATTCCTTAACTGCTCTGATGAAATAGTCAATAGTTTGTTTCCACTAAATTGACCAAAACATTTTATTTACACTTTTTCCCACTCACATTTCAGGTTGTCCAAACTCCAAAACACGCTTGCCCCAGTCTCTGCCATATTACCCCTCCCACCCCTTCATCATGTTATATAGGGCAGGCAGCTCTGCCCCTGTGGGTGTTAATTTTCGGACATTTTTAATGTTGCCATTTACTCCTTTATGTAAGTTTGTGAAGGGGTAGTGGAACCATTACAGGTCCGTGTAATAAAATAATATTTTAAACTTCATAACTATCCCCATACAGTCTCCAAGATTTAATGATTATTATGGATGAGGAAAAAATGATAGTGATCCATCACAATTATGCAGGTCTCTGTACATTCTCTTGTAAATGTTTCTATGGCACTAGGGAGCATTAACCTCAGGTGGTGTTTTACACTTTATCTAAAAAGATATTTCCAGATTTGCACCGAGAACATACAGAGATGCATAAATCAAAGAGAATAAAGGGAAAAGGGAAATATTAATAAGTATTTTAGAGATGAATTGCAAAATCAACAGATACATTAAAATCAAGTTGAACTCAAAGGGCAAAGATCACTGAACTGGACCGGACCAGACAATCAAAAAAAGATGTTTAAACGTCTGTTTGTGTTTCCTTTGGAATAACTCTCAAGGTAACGGATAAAATGAAATGTTTAAGAAATGCTGCGGATATTATAGAATTCAAGATATTTTGACAACATGCTGTCATGAGAGAAAGTCATTTTTAAATAAAAAACATGTAAATGAAACATTTACACTTGTGCATTTACAATAGAAATCTACTGGGCAAGTCATTTGACAGGGTTTAAAAGCATAGCTCGTAGCTGTGATTTTAATGTTTTGCCCCATAGACTTCCATTGTAAGAGCATTACTGTAGCCTCTAACGAGTTTTGCTAGCTCCTTGATATCAATTGGTGTCATAAGAAATCTTAAATTGAATGGCAATTGTATTCATTTTTAAATGTTTTGTCAAATAAATAAAACAAGTAAAAAAGTGGAATATTTTCCTTTCTTATAGGAAAAATATCTCCAGCAACATTTTCTAAAATGATAACAGACAAAATTGTTCTGCCTTTTTTATTCTTTGAGTGCTTTTCTTGTTCAGAGTGTATGTGCAAACATTTTTAGACCTCAGTGGTAAAACCCTTTGAAAGCACAACAAGGACAGAAAACAGCCAATATCAAACTGAGTGATACATCAAGATTAGTTTTCTTCAGATATGACAAATATGCACAGTGACAGGCAGTTTGTAGATCTCATTTAAAACCTTTGTTTTAACCATTTTACCAAGTCAAAGTGGTTAAAAAAATCAGACTAGACGGTCACTCCCTCTTACTGGATAGCTAACATCTTCACAGATATCTATCACATAGCACAAGAAAGATCTGACCTAATCTTGGCTGGAAGACACTCTGTTATACTGTCAGTCATCTGATATCTAGCTGAATATTCCTGAGTTCTTGTGTTTTGTATTTCAACCCAGAGATCAAACAATTCAACATCATATGTTGAAGAACAGGTGCACATTCAAAGTGAAGTAGCTGTCAGGGCTACAGTGGCTTGGATGTCACATGGTTTGTTAGTTCTAGAAAATTACCATAATAATCTCTGTAATTTTCTTGTGTTGTGGCACTAAAGATCCATCCATTATATCCAGAAGGACAGATATAATCTACATTAAAAGCACAAGAAATTAGTTGTGACACCAGCCCATCAAGTTCCAGTCAGACTAGCTTAACATTGTTTTGCTTTACTATGCACACCAAGATTTTAAATGAACCGTTACCAACAAGGATAAAAGACGGTTTGTCTGCCGAACAATATCAACACTTTCACAATGTATTATACAGTATGTCTGGGGCATTAAAAGGCCCTTTAAGAAGACACTGACATGCACATTTTAGCAAAAGATGGCAAGCTGCGTTTGACTTTTGCAGCACTTTTTAAAGTTTGAAAGCCAAATCATCACTTTATTTCTTATTCCTTTGGCACAGTTGTTTTTCACATTTTGCAACATCAACATCAATAGCAATTTGTGATGTCTAGATAATGTCTTGTCCTTGCCACATTATCAAAAGATAAAATGTCACAGTTACAAAACTATACCACGTACAATAAGAAGAACAACACAATACATTTAGGAAATGGATGAATCCACCACATATTGTGCTGTAATTGCATAACCATGCATGCTTGCATTTTGACATTTATACAAAGCATGTCTTTTTGTCCCTTTAGACTTGTTTTTTTTTTCATTACTGTACACAAGTACATTCCTTAAGCTCCAGGTGATACATTACACTAACATGAAAAAGTCTAACATGATATTAGTCTGTTATTTAATAAAAGAAAATAAAACCCCAGCAGCCTGTTCACACCACTCTCCTGTTGTCTCTCCGGCAGAGAATCTTTTTAAAGGACCTTCTGAAATCATTATTGAAGATAGTGTATATAATAGGATTGAGGGAGCTGTTGCAGTAGCCAAACCAGAAGAAGAACTTAAACAGAGTTATTGGCACACAGCAGTCGCAAAATGCTGTTAATGTGTAGGTGAAGAAAAAAGGGAACCAGCAGATGACGAACACGCCTATAACTACAGCTAGGACAAAGGTGAAGCGCTTTTCCCGGTTTTGACGCCCCTTCCACCTGCTGGTCTTGGTGGTCTCACAGGCCTCCCGCTTGTCAACGTTGTCACCCGGTTTTATTTGACTCAGTTTGGTCCTGCCGTTGGAGCTCTTCTTCTTGAGAGAACAAGGGTTGGAGACCTTGTGGTCAGAGGAGGACGATTCTTCCATGTCCACTCCATTTATCTCACCCTTGTCATCTGCGCAATTTGGCTCAGCGTTCGGATCCCCATTGAGCTTTTCATGGGGATCCTTTTCATCCTTCTTTCCTGCTTCCTTTTTTCTCCGGTCTCCAGGGGGCGCTCTGGTCCTCTTCTTGGCAATCTGGTAGATTCGGATATATACCAGCACCATGATGATGCAAGGAAGGAAAAAGGAGCCAATGGAAGAAGAAATGATGTACCATTTTTCTCGATTGATCTCACAGATGGATCCCTCTTCTTTCTCCATGGTAATGAGAGGCGGGAAGGAGATGACGGCGGCAATGACCCAAACGATAAAAATGATGCGTTTGATCCGTTGCGGTGTGCGCTTGAGGTTGTACTCGATTGCTTGCGTGATTGACCAGTATCTGTCCAAACTGATGGCACACAGGTGAGTGATAGAGGCCGTGCAAAAGAGAACATCCAGGGCGAGGTAGATTTCACACCACACCTGCCCAAAGGCCCAATAGCCCATCAGCTCATTAGCCAATGAGAAAGGCATCACCAGAGTGGCCACCAATATATCAGCTGATGCCAGAGAGACCAGGAAGAGGTTCTGGGGAGCCCGGAGAGCTCGGCTCGTAAACACGGCGATGATCACCAGCACATTGCCAAACACGATGAGGAGGATGAGCAGCCCCACGAGGACGCTCAGAGGAAGGGCCACCAGGAGGGTGTAGGGGGGTCCCGTGCCGTTGGTCACATTGTCACACCCCATGCTGAGACTCAGTCTCTTCCACTCACAACTGAAATAATGTTTTCAGCTGGTGATACTTTGATTTCCATATTAGTGACAGAATGTGTGCATTAGGCATAAACAATGGACATTTTTGACATCTAAAAAGCAAAAGAACACAGATTCAGTATTAAGGAAACATGGTGAAAAATGAGAAAAAATGAAAGACAAAGTGAACAGTGAAAAGTATTTCAAACAAATAAAAAAAAACAAATTCCTGGCATTAGGATAAAACTATAGACATATTTGTTCATTTTGACATTTAATTATATAAACACCCATGTTTAAAAAGGAATAATGAAACAATTACTTTACACAACAATGAAAACGAGTAAAAGCAATATTATGTTTGCACAAAAAAAAAAAAAAAAGACAAAAGAAAGCGGTTTCTGTTTCAACTTGTAAATGCAACATTGCACAAACAGCGGAAAGTATAAGGTAACGAATCTCACCTTTCTGGAAAAAATGCTTATCAAGCCATAATAACAAATCTCGTTCACAGCGAAACTTCTCGTCCTCAAGCCGCTCGGCATGCAGAAAATCCGCTTGCTTGTTTCTTCACGTCGTCGGCGGAGCGCGTTATGACCGCGCTTCATCGGCGCGCGCCGCACCTGCCCCGTGTCGCGCGCTCGTGAGCGCGCAGGAGTCTGTGCGAGACAGCCCGGGGAAAGCGTGTGCGCGTGAGCGCGTGAGCGCGTGTGCGCGCGCTCCGGCTCTAAATGACGGCTGGCCAAAACTTCATCACTTTTTCATCAGAGGCCGACCGGTTTAAATCATATAAACTATTGGTCATTTATGGGTTTGTTTTCTGGATAAGAGAGAATAAAGTTAAAACGATTGCTTACTGAAGCTGGGTTTATTATAGGCGCAAAGCTTTAACATTTATTTCCATATAACAGGTGCCCGTTTTTTTGATAAAAAACCTCGGTTTTTCACGGTTTAAAAACTACTTCACTTGTTTCCACATAAGCTACAGACATTTTCCTTTGGAGGATATAATTTACAGCGTTTATTCTGAATTAAGAGGGGTTTGTATTAGAAATCAGAGTAGCATTGTTACAGAAAACATGTTTGATCGGACATTTAATCGGACTTTTGACTTTATAGTTAGTTATACTTATACAGTTAGTTATAGTTATATAGTTAACACTATAACTATAGTTATAGTGTTAGTTCTCTACATCCCCCATCCGTGTTTTGATGTGCCACGCTTGATAATAGCCATGTCCCAAAATATAATAGCAATATCCCAAAACATTACCGAATTTACTAAATTATTTTCTGATGACAGGCTAAATACGTAAATAATGAAGAGGAAGCGCGTTAATTTATTACGGGTGATTAACAATTACACGCATTACAAGCACCGCATCAAAACAATAGAGAGCGAGAAGCGATGAAACAGCGACACCTGCTGGAAACTGAAATCTCAGGAACAAGGTAAAAATTAAATTAAACTGTTAGTAAATTGTTGCAATTTCTAGATAGGATTTGTAAATCTGTATATAGGCCAATTCGACTAAATAAATCATCCATTACTATTATTTTCCACCTTACAACAAGAGCAAAACATTTCAGAGAAACCTGTGAAATAACAACAGCCCGTCTTGTAGTTTGATGTTTACTGTGTGCTGATAAACTTGGTGAGACGTGACATTTGTAAGGCAGTCAAATAAACATTTATTTGAAGGATGCCTATCAAAGCAAAGACTTGACTGACGGAAGAGGGTCCTGTTACTTGTGTGGGCTGAATTAGAAAGAAAGAAACCAACAGATTCAGCTTTAAGGCTGTTCTAGAGAAAGAAACATTAAACATGTCTGCACATCACTTTTGACACCCTATGAATTGTTAAAAACAATAATAACATTTTGCAGTTTTGAAAGAGCAACATGTTTGATGTTTTGTACTTTTTTTTACATCCCTGCCCACCCAGACAATCATGAAGAATTGAAAAGAGGAGATAACAGAAAATAAAAAAATGAACATGCTTGTTTCCTATACATAGCAAGGCAAGAAAAAGGAAACGTAACATTCCTACTGTTAAAAAATGAATATGTATATGAACGTCGCTCCTATGACCTAAAAGCACAGACGACAAACGAAAACAAACCCTTAAGTTTCAATCGTGTAGGTTCAGAACATGACAAGATCAAAATCGCCACCCCGACTGAATACAACTGCTGTCAGTATTCACCATCAAAAGCACTCCATTTTTCCCACCGTTACATTTTCACAACATTCCTGACAAATGCTCTCATCCGAAACAAATCAATAAAACTGTTAGCCCCCTTAAAAATCAGCCCCACGCCCCTGCGTAAATGGCACGTAAATGCGTCATAAAAAAGGATACGGAACACGTCACAACGTCGCGTCCCTAATGCACATCTCAACTGAAGTACTCAAAGGCATTTATTGTCACATAATAATTCAATTTTGTTAACATCTAACTATTCCCTCACACACACACACACGCACATTCACGCACACACAAGGAAAATGTACAGTTCTAAGCTTTTATACAAAACCAGGAATACAGTGCCTCTGGTGTATAGTTAAGCATGAACAGAGAAAGCCCTTTTTACAATGTTTGTATTTTTTTTTTTCATTTTTTAGTTATTTAGCGTCTGCGTCAGGCGCCAGATATGCACCGTATTGGCCAAACAGGTCCAGAGGGGTTTCATCTGTTGCAGAACACGTGTGCTGGTTGAACTGTCCGAGAACCCAGTCCGTTTCTTTTACAGCATTACGTTTTAAGGAGGTCCATAAAGCAGCAACAGGTTCTGCTGGTTGATAAAGCAGCAATTGTGTCCTTTTTCCATGTCAAAATGGCCCCACTAACGTGAGAGAAGTCTTTACACCGCTGCCAATGTACACAATGTTGCTAGAAATGAAAGGTGACAATCAAAAATAAACAGTGTGGACACGATCCTAACAAAATACATTTGGCTTGATAAACTAGAAATGGAGTAAATTGACACAATCACTTTATATGCTATTAAACCAAAGGAAATTCTATCTTTACTTAAGTGAAACATTCTGTATTCTATAAAGGTGAAATAAAAAGGTCATATAATCAAAACATTACAATAAAGGTTTTAATTTCAACACTTTGATGATTTGCACCATTTGAAACCAAAGGATACCTGTGATATACATTTTAAATATACAGAACACAAACTAGCCAGACAGAAAAGTTTAAACCAAAACATTTAATAAAGATAGCTTCAAAAAAAGGTCCTTAACAGAATGCGTTAACATTTGAATTTGCTGAGGCAAACTTTCACTCGTTGTTATAAAATATACATGATAGACAATTAAAATAAAAGATAAAATACTTCTGAAATAATAAAAATGCCCCCATTCGTTAGTTTAATTGGTAACGTGAAATATCGCGACCCTTTTACTTGAGGTGGATGCCAAAGATAATTACAAAGTGCATTAAAAGCAGCAGCATAAGAGGGGCGGTATATGAGACGAACGGTGCAAAAATAAACAATTGTGTGGAGCTTCAGTTTTCTAAAAGAGCAGAAATCAGGGGGTGAAGTTTAAGACTGCACCGATGACGCCATTTCTGGCGAGCCTGACCGAGATATCCCTCAAAGTTAACAGAAAGTCTGATGTAAATGGGTGTTTTGGCATTCTCACAGTAAACGTGGGCCTTCAACTGCTAGCATTGTTCAGCACCTGATATGTAGATGAAAACCTACAAAACACAAGCGGAGCACAACACTGTTGATATGGCAAACAAGTAAGAGACAGGAGTCCATCTACATCCCGACTGATTGGACAGAACAGAGACCCCCAACCCAGACCTGCACCTTCACTCCAATTTAGAATGGTTGCTCTAAATGACCCTGCCCTTGTGCCTACAAACCAACTTGCTAATTAGCGAAACCCATAATCCCATTGTCGTCAACTCAGAAAACAGTTCTCAGTTCAGTTACGTTGCTTTGCTTTCTCCGATACGGTTCCTATAATCAGAAAATATTAAGAGTTGCTGCAGATTTATTATTTGAAAACGTCAAGCGTAGCAACATGTCTTAGCCCAATAGTGAACAGGAATGAATATTGAATTAGGGACTGACGAAGTAATCAACAATAATCACAAAAAGAAATTACTGAATAAATTATGCTTTTGCAAATTCATCCTTTTTGTATTAAAAACCTCGGATAATTATGTTCAGACAAACAACCCAACAGCACTTAAGAGGCACAATTTCTAGAATAATATTAATAATAAAAAAAACACTAAAATTTGTTCACTGCTTCCAAACAGGTCCTCTGTACAATAAAAATCTTTTGGTTGTGGGATAAAAACCTCCGGCTAAAAAAAAGAAAAAAAGAAATGAAAAATCAAACAACCAACATACAGTATGGCAGCAGCAAAAATGAAGTTGTTTTTCCAAAATGAAGTTGGAAAATGTTTTGTTTTTGCATACAACTGTTTCTTGCCAAAAACCACTACAATGACTTTCAATGAATTGGCAACATGATTTAAACATTTTAAGAGCATCTCTTCTCTCAGAATCACTAATGTATATAATCATTCATTTTGGCAAGTGAAGTCTAGACATTGTGTTCTATTTGACTGGGGTAAAGGGGACCTTACTGGCTATGATTCCTCCATATGGAACCCAGTTTTGCAGCTTCCTGTCCTAGATATAACGACAACATCCAATAGATTCTGTTTGTTCCTTTGATGAATTTGTTTATACAGTGTGTGAGCATGGAGCAGGACGTCTCAGACCATGGCACGGTAGGGACCTTGCATCTTAAGGAACTGGATGATATACGAAGGGCCCCCCGCGACAATCTGGGGTGGGAGGTGGCTGAGGGGGCAGTTCTCTATGCTCATGATGGACAGCTTACTGCAGAGGGCCAACTCAAATGGCAGACTGTGCAGGTTGGGGTTGTCGTTTAGGTACAAGTCCTCTAGGTTCTCTAGTGTACCTGTGGTTGGAGGAGAAAGAACAGCTATGGTGAGCTCCATCAAGTGTGTGGCTGTCTGTATTGGAAGACAGAAGTAGCATCATACCAATCTCCTCAGGTAGGTGCTGCAGTAGGTTCTCTCCCAAGCCCAGGTAAGTCAGATTGGTCAGGTGTCCGATGCCTCTCGGCAAAGTGGTCAGCTGATTATTGGTCAACACAAGTTTCTGTAAAGAAATGTGTGAAATGATGCTGAGCTCCAGATCTGGATCACAGACACACAAAGGATCTGTTTCAAAACCTTCATCTGTGAGTGACCATTAACTGCCTTTCACTCACTTAGGAGGTTCAATATCACTTAGGATGTTGCCAATTAGGATGTGATGCTCATAATGGATTGGACTTATAATGTGGCATTTTCTAGACCCTACTGACAAACATAAACTATGGTTCTGGTGTCCTACCTGTAGATCCTTAAGGTAAGCAATCTCAATTGGGAGGGACTCCAGTTTGTTCTCCTCCAAGTCAAGCTCTCGTAGTTTCCGTAAATTCCCAATCCCGTGAGGCAACTTTTTCAAGAGATTGTTGGATAATATGAGAATCTAAAAGAAAACAACGTGAAACAATGAGCCAAAGAATGACACTGAAACTATATGACAACGTCAAGAGTTTTCTGAAGTCAATCAACTTGTAAGAATGTGCATGTAAGTGCAAACAAAGAAAAAAAAAACCCACACAGTTAATCTTAACACAATCGCTACGCTGAGTAATCCATTACAGTGCAAAATAGTACTCCACCTCCAAAGACACAAGGCCGCAGATATCCTCTGGAATCTTGGTGAGCTGGTTTGTTGCCAGGTTCAGCTCCACCATGCTCGTCCACGTGCCAAAATCCAGTGGGAGGGACGTTAGCTGGTTGTCCTGTAAAAATTGTTGATATACTAAGTGAACAGTAACATTGTTAGCTAAATTAATGAAGTCATTTGCAAAGGCACCTGTTCAAAATATATACTACTACTATTTAAGAAGAGAACAAGTACTGCAGCTACTAGTGCTCTACTAAAACTAGTAAAACAGGAATTACTATTACTTGTACTTGCTAGTTGTATTAGTTGTACTTGCATGCGATTGCTAGAACGTTGCTATGCGCTATGGTAGTTATTTACTAGGGGTGTAACAATATTCAAAACCAAATAAAAAAAAATGCAATACACCACCCACAGTACATACCGTGGTACTCTTATGGCGTACCGAATAACCCCTGCTGCCACAACCCAGCACCAGCCCATTGTTGAGGTTGCCCTTACTTTACCTTATGCCACAAAACTAAGTTTTTTCCTTGACATTTGATTAAATAGTAATTAGTACACTTAACAACTAATAAGAGCTGTATTTTTTTTTCTAAATATTATACACCAGGGTCTGAAATCAGGGCATGATAGTGGGTATTGCATTTTTTCCTTTCTTTTTCCTTAATAATCCAAGAAATTCCCACAAACTTTTCTGAATTGTGAATTAAACCACACAGATCAACAAATCAAATAAGTACTTTTTCTTTCAGTCTGTAATTTCATAATCAGTGCTTTCTCTTTCTCTCCATGCATGTGTGCAAATTCTGCATTTTAAGCGTGTTGAGACAAAACGATCAGATGCATTTAAAGTCAATTAAGTGCCCAGTGCCGGAGTGATAACGCTCGCTCATAATACAGCAACACTTTTCATAAGAAAGACTTAAATCAGATTTCTGGAATACCACCTTATAGCGCATGTCACATTTATACATATATTCATACTTTATAAATATTGTATGTCTTTAATATACTGTATATATGATGTTCCTCAGAAGATAAATGACAGGGTTCAAGGTTCTCTCTATCAGGACTTAATCTGCTGATATCTCTTATGCATTTTCACATCTTTAAAATGCCCATATTAACTATATCAGCAATGGTGACATGGTCACTGACGAAGTAAGTTTAACTCACTGCAAACAGTTATGAATGGCATATTTCTGCAAGTAAAACCAACTATAAATCTAAATCATTAAAAAATATAAACTAAATAAATTAAATGTGCACTATAAATATAAATCAAAACAAGTGTGTGTAGTATAATAATATATAGGATGACAAAGGCCTTTGAGCTTCTGATGGGGGAATTCCGCAGTACACTAAAGTTACGGTCTTCAAGTATGATTATTATGAAGTTAAAAGTAAATATATGCTTCTTTAGCATTGCTGGTGCCATGCCATGAACCTGTCCCCACAACAAACAAAACCGAACAATGGCCCCAAAACCGTGATACTGGTATATTGTTACACCCCTATTACTCACTGGCCCAGTCAAAAGACTCTAGAGATCAAGTCTCTAATATTCAAGCCTTTGTAAGCACCACTAATACGTAACATAACGCACTGAATACAAACTCTTATGTGCTTGTACCTTCATATTGAGCTTGCTGAGCACTTTGGCTCTGGAGAAGATACCGAAAGGGATCTTGTTGATACGGTTGTGCTCCATGTTGAGAGAGTAGATGGTGGAGAACTGGGATGGGCCACCTACTGGGTAAGACTGAAAACAGTTCCGTGCCAGTGTCAGACTCGTCAGGTTGACCAAGCTGGAGAGAAGCCCCTGAGGAGAAACAGACATTGTACAACAGGTATACAAACAGTTACATGACGTAATACTGCTAAATAGCCTAGTGCTGTACATTTCTGAAACAAAACCATGCCTTACCTCTGGTAACACTGAGATGTTGTTGTTTTCCAGGTTAAGCTCCTCCAGCTCTCTGCACTTCGATAAGGATCGAGGAATCGCTGATAGACGGTTGTACCTCAGGCCCAAACGGTTTATACTCGACAGGTTACCTGAAACAAAAGAACGTGATAAATACATTATAATTAAGTGTTGGTGGTTCATGGTCTAAAGCCAAATGTGTCTTCACATGTGTCCTAGATCCAGACAGGTGCCTTCAAAGTAAGTGTGTTGATAATACCAGCTGTCTATTTAATATTATTTATGATATCTAAGCATTAGGTTAACTTTAGGTTACTACTTCTGCTATACTAAATTAGACCTCAGTGAAGTACAATCTACCTTCAATGCACAAAACAGAAAGTGAATAAAAATGGATTTCCAAGGATGCCAAAGAAGCCTACATTGGAAGATCCTCACCTATAGTCTCAGGTAAGTCAAGGAGTTCATTGTGCTGCAGGTCGAGGTTGGTGATCTGAGTGCAACTGCCGATCTCTTTAGGAAGATGCTCCAGCTGGTTGTGGGCTACATCCAGCGTAATGAGGTTACATAGTTCACCTATAAAATAACCCAGAACAATACAATGTTTCATTCTGTACTACAGAAACAAGACATTTATTCTCATGTTAAGTCTTTTAAATACCTGTATTACATTTCATTTATTCACATATTCATTATTATTGGACACTTAAGTTAATGGACTTTTTGTGTTCAAGAAATAATTCACTCAAGAAAAAATTCTGTCAGCCTTTATTTGCTACTTTTAAAGTGCTATATATTTCCCCCTTGTGGGCATCCATCCCGTTGACTTTCATTGTATGGAATAAGCCAGTGTGACTGTTACCTGTTCCACAGAGAAAGCCAGTCATACAGGTTTGGAACAACACAGGGGTGAATGACAGAATTATGTTGAAGAGAACTATTCATTTTTAAATGCTTTCCATTCACCTATCAAGATTTTAGGTCACTCACCAATCTCTGCGGGCAGCTGTTTGATCCTGTTCTCTCGGATGCTGAGCATGGTGAGCTTGGACAGGTTCTTGATGTCCTTCTCTACGGTGGTGATGCGGTTAAAGCGCAGGTAGAGCGTGGTGAGGGAGGTGACGCGGTAGACCACGGCGGGAATCTCTCGCAGTTTGTTGTGCCGCAGGTCGAGCATTCGCAACTTCCTCAGGTTGTCCAGAGAGTCAGGCAGGCTGGTGAGAGAGTTCTCGCTGAGGGCCAGCGTCACCAGTCCCGACAGGCAGCCCACCTCCGCTGGAAGGCTCTGCAGCTTGTTGCTGTACAGGTAGAGCTCGGTCAGCTGTGTCAGCTCCTTGATGGAGGAGGGCAACAGATGGATGGATCTCTTGGACAGGTCCAGGCGCATCGAGTTCTCCTCGCGACACTTGTTCAGCTCCTTGCTGACCTCCGCATTGCTGGATTTTTTGCGGGTGCTGGGTGGCGGGTTGGGGCGCTTTATCTCTCTGTCCAAAGTGAAGGTCACGGCAGGCGATGCCCCGCTCGTGTCTTTCTTCCCGTCTTTGGCATCTTTCCCTTTGGTTTTGGATTTCCCTTCAGCTTTGGGTTCCTTCTCTTTAGAGTCTTTATCTTTGCCCAAAGTACTGCTCATGGCGAAAGCCCCTCGGCCCAATGGCACATGGGACCCTCAGTCTCTCTCTCTCGCTCGCTCTACTACTTTGTTTGTTCGTTATTCAGGGGCAGTTCTGGCATTGAACCAAAGGGGAGAAGCTGTTATATCTGTCTGTGCTCATACATACCTTGTGTTTATTCACTAGTGTTGGTGAGCTGAGACAGTCTGTACTCCTAAAGGGGATAAAACTACATGGGGGCAATGCGTGTTTGCTGTTGTCTGTGTGACGAGGAGGCCAGCAGCCTCATGCTTGTTTGAACTACACTCGTTCCCTCAGCTGGGCTGGAACTGTTGTACACAGACAGGTCACCAGGATTCACATCCTTTGGCTGTTGAACAATCAAAAAACAAAAACAGTTTAGATTCACTCTCAGTTTGGACAGACAAGATCCGATCTCATCATTTAAAAACGAAACAATTAGATATCTATACGTTATGCAGAGTGAAAGGGCAAGATTACAGCATTATAGACAAAATTATCATTCAATTTTAGGATGTGAAAAATGTATTGAAGAGCTTCCCTAACTGTGCCAATATTTGAGCTGTCATTTCCTGTATGTTTACACCACAACCACTTTCAGGAAGAAAAACATCACTTTGTTTGTTAATGGTCAGCCATTAAATCTCAATTCTAGTTGCGGTCCATCTGATGATCCCTTACTGGAAGTTTTTTATAGGATTGTCTTTTGTCAATAATCATCAAATAGCAGCAAATGTTGCAAGGGTTTGGTAATCAGGGAAGTCAAACGTACCAAGTACTTCAAAACCAAGTCAATGCTAAAATATATCTAATGATACTGTCTTTACAGTACAGATGCTACGGAGTATCAATCATTACTATCTCATATACTAATAAGTGCTGCCATTTTGGTTATGCCACAGTGTGCTTGGTGTGTGCCCATTATAAAATGTACATGAATCTACACAGGATTTTCATTCAGTTGGTCCACTACTCTTGTCAGCTTGTACAGAAGCTGTAAAGTTTAGACTTACACTGTACACTGTTAGACTTTTCAATAGCTCTTTGTGTGATGCTCTCTTAACACGAGCATGTGTTGTTTTGTACTGTATAGTAAAATTAAAAAATGTGCAGTGATCTAAGTGTGCCGTTTAGGTGTTCTGTGTGTGCAAGCCTAGTCCCAGATCAGAGCTGCAGAAAGGTTCACGCCATAGGGAATTACTTTTGGGAGTGCTCTTCAAAGCTAATGCTTCCCACGGGAAAAGACCTTTGTGACTAAAGAATCCAGCTTCTTAATAACAACGAGGCAATAAACATACTTATATCAATATTATATTACTACTATATAATTTTATATAATGTATCACAATGCTAGAGAGTTGTGGGTGGTTGCTTCCTGGGCAGAAACCCACCCCAAATATCTATAGCTTTGTTCACACTGCACGCAAAGCTGAACTGATTTTACAAATCTGATCTTTAGGACTAACTGTCCACACTGTTATTTCACAAGTGATCCAAGTTGTAGATCTTAAAATCAGTATTGACATCAGGTGTATCTACATCGGTTGCTATTGTAACAATGGAAGTATCAGCAAGATGGCAAGAGACTGTAGCACACACGACAAGTTGCATACTGAAGTTTAACAGGTATGAAGAACAGTAACAGTGAAGCTTGCCTTGGTATTCATCGCTAACTAGTGTCTTTGTCATTCATTAAATGATCTGCACTATTACAGAATGTGTAACTTAGGGCCAACTAGAAAGCAGAAACTTAGAAAATAAAATCACCTTTAACTTTCATAACCGTTCACCTACTATTCTTGCTTACGCCTTGAGATGAGCAGATCAGGGTATAACAAACCACATCAATAGCACTGGAGGAAATCGCAGATAGAGTTTCTGCTGACCTATGTCTTCATAGACAGTCAAGCACAAAGAATTGTATTGCATTGTAAACAGGTCACTTTAATGCTAAAAATGCTGCTTGCTGGTTACAGTACTGTATTGCAGCAACTCACCAGAGACCTTTGATTCATTGCATGATACAAAGGCCTGCATGTTTTCACTGTCAACTTTAGATGCTGGTATCTCTTTTAAATTAGATTCAGTAAAAGCCCAGCACAACTTACAGCCTTAAATAAGCCCCCCATGAATCCAGAAGCTGTGATATTTCTCAGAAAAGCCACTTGAGAAAACCTCTTCTGAGCAAGACCACTAGTTTCGCAGAACATGTCCTCCACGAGGGAAGAGTAAAACCAACCAACCAGCACATCATTACATCAATCATACAATTTCTCATCGCCAGACAGCTAACACAAGTACTAAAGTATCATTTCTATGGTACATTAAAATAGTTTCCTGAAGCATGTAAAATCATTTTTAACAGATAAAACAATATAGATTTAAAATACTGTATGACACTGTAGACCACATTTTAAGTTCATGTCCAGTTAGAAAAATGAAATGCACCAGAAATAAAACAGGACAGTTAAATGCAGGAAACTGATTCGGCTGTGGATGTGTGTGGTGGGCGAAGTCTGTTGAACAACACTGTAAGACAGGGGTCATCCTGCACTACTCTCTCCTAATCTTGCAACTGGCTGCAGAAAATAAATCCAACGCTTCTTGCATCTTTATATCAGCTCTAGATGATGTATCTGATGTTTTTGCAACTAGATTCTGAAATTTGATGTATTTCAATTCTGCTCTTTTGTTTGAAAATTACACATTAACATACCACAACACTGCATGGCTGTGTATGCAACACTGGGATGTTGGCATTACAAAAGAGGCCAAACACACAGAAATTTTTCCATATAGGCTAGAGGTGGACGGGAAAAATACGCGCATTGTGAATGTCAACTAGCAAAATCTCTGCAGTTTAAAAAAAACTTTCCTCATTCTTTACTTAAGTGCCCGACATATATTAACCACAAGAACTGCCTGTAAAAAAGCACAAAGACAACAAAACAAACAAAACAACTGCAACAATTTACAACGAAAAGATCCGGGTGTACATTCTACGTATGCAAGGGCCTCGAATATAAACGTAAATATATATACAAAGACGGGTCATACAAAATCTGTATGACATAACGACAGCTGAAGGAAACTGTAAAATTACAGCATTTCTACAGCTTATGTGCATGTGTAATCAATGCATTAAAAGCAGAACGAATCCGAAAAGCAGCCTTATCTGATGTGTGAAAAGGCTACGGGTGCAAAGCGTCCGTGTTTGCACTAAGCAGCTAACAATCCCTTCCTGGTAAACCACACAAACCCCAAACCTGTCACGAAAATCAGCTGACGCGCCATTTTAGACAAACTAAAATCTTCGTCGTGATGCATAACAGTACAAAACATTGAAAATCTGCATCTGAATGCTGGCCAGGGAAACCTCCAAGATAGCATTAGCCACCCTTCAGCTGGGGCTAACAGGCTAACAGCCCAGCGCGAGACCGACACCAAAACAACACAAAATAAAAATGTCACTTCGCACTTCTCACCCAACGCGTACGATCTTTAATAAGCGGGGTTTTCATGACGGGGAGACATTAAATACCTGCAGATAAACGTCGCTCTTGTCAGACGGGCCCTGCGTGCTGAAACAGACCGTCGTCCGGCTAACTGCACTCGCAGCCGCTCGAGCTCAAAGCGGGAAGAGCGCGATCCGCAGCGCGTGCCCGCGCGCGTGAGCGCGCAGCAGCAGTCGTGCTCTTCAGTCTGTTGAACTGACGCTGATAAAGGTGTATTACTTTCATTTCACCTCGCTCGTCCCTTTCTTTCTTCGTTTTGATATTTTTATTATCATTATAATTTTTGTTTTTAGCAATAACTATTTAGTTTCTAACAAGCACGCGCTGGGACTACTTTAAATGGTAACAATCATGCCAATAAAGCTTTGTTGAGTCTATGACCGTTTTGGGACTAAATCAGTTTGTTGTTCACTGCCGGGTGACACTCAGACGCATTCTGCAAGCATAGTATTGACTTTATTTATTTTTTTTTATTCGTTTATTTTTCCTTTTTGTAATGCAGCGGAACACATACAATAAAGAAAACACGCTCGCTCGCACGCGCACGCGCACATAAAGCAGCGGCCATTCCGGGAGTGAACAAAAGAGTGCGTTGAATGCCCCTGAACGCAGACAGCGCCGCGTCGATCGCGCATGACCGCCAAACGCGAACGTTTATGGGGCCGAATATAAACCCCGAGCCGCGGAAGCGAGATCGGGAGCCGCGTACAGCCGGGAAAGCGCTTTACCTTCAGAGATGTGACTCCGCCATCCTTGTTTCCTCCTCCTCTCCAGCAGTGCTGCTGCAGCTCGAGCTCCCCTCCCCGGCGCGCGTCACACGCACGCAGCACAAACGCGTCACGAGACTTCTGGAGCTCCCGTTTGTTTTTTGTTTTAAAAGCGTTGCAATAAATTCAGACGCAATAAATTGCCCCGAGAGCGATCAGCGGGGACTTAAATAATACAAGCTATTAAACGAAGTGATTAAAGACTTCATTTGTTTTTGCATGCGGTCGTTTGCTTGCTACGATGCATGTCGAATAACGTGTAATTACTTTATAATGATACAAATGTGGAAATTGTATGAATGAATGAATGCATGACAGAGAGAAGTGGGGGTGCTGATTGTCAATAAAGGATGACGATTTAAACCCGTAATGGTGGGGCAAAATGATTTTATATGAAGGAACAATTTATAGCTTTACAACCTACAAATCCGCACAGCAAAATCTCCATAAAATAAGATACAACGAAGCATATATTATCAAAGACAAATAACATATAACAGCTTCAAAATATTATATATATTACATGTTATTAAAATAGTACATGTATTATTTATACTGTAGATCTGACTCTGGAGAACAGTTTGTGAAGTGAAGATAAAAACGAAAATCCACTGCAAACATTTTACAGGGTTTGAATGTCCTATTTATTACGCCTATTTATTATTTCAATATTTACAGATAAAGTCGTAATGCATGTAACGTAATTTATTACCACATTGCTCTGCTTTAAAACAATTCACGATCAATAGCAGCTCAGCGCCGCCAGGCGGCAGCAGCGGTTTGTCTGTCTCGCGTTAGTGACGCAGTAGAAGAAGCTGGAGCGGAAGTGTACACAACACCAGCTGATGAGATCAACGGTAAATCCTTTAACATCTATATGTCGTGCTTCAGAAATATTTACATTTACAATATTTATAATATTTCCCTGTATGCTTAGTTTTAGTCTTTTTTTTGCACGCCGTTAAGTCACCCACGTAATACAATGCCAAATATATGATGCTTTTGATACTGTAAACAAACACATCTTAACAAAACCTGCCAAGAATATAGAATAAGAATAAGCACCCTGAAAATATATGTACCATGAACATGTATAATATTGTATAACCATTATTACAATTATTGTGGTATGTGTTTTTACTGAATTTTAATTTGTTGATTTAAAGTATTACACTTTTATTCTGTAAAACAGTATTTACTGTATTTATGATGCTATATAATCTACTGCAATATTACATTATTACAGAGAAAAATGGGAATTTCTTTTTATCTTTTGTTTTTGGGATCAAATGAATTTGGTTTTGAGATGTACACAATGAGCCAAAAAGTCTCATGCTTCTTAACAAACCTGTCTTTGCAGTACAAAATAACACACACAGAGGAAATACAATGCCTGAAGTCAAATCAATGTTTAGAGAAGTTCTACCTAAACAAGGTGAGTATATCAGTTGTAAATGTTTTGACTGGGTTGTTCTGTTTTGCCCAGACTTGTATAGGGTGGAGCTTTTCCAATCTCACCCTTATACAGACATGTCACATGACAACTTCATAGATAAACAAAAAGGCTGAAAAACAACTCTGGCCGGCTATCAGCAACAGCACTGTATTTTTATAGCTGATCCACACAAACTTACACCCGCTTCTACATGTTGTGTCCATGTGTGTATAGATTTGGTGTATGTAGTTGTTTCATATAGATATATTGACCAATGCCAATAATCTGGTTAACAGGTCACTGTGTCCCATAATCTAACACTACACACACACACACACACACACACACACACAATATATATCAACATAATTTGTGATAAACTAATATCAGTCAGCCACTTGTTGGATTATATTGATGAATTTATACCTTGTTGGTTCAGGTCAGCCTTGTATGGAGAATGTCCCCACCATGGTCCTATGCAAACCCAAGCTTCTACCTCTGAAATCTGTGACACTGGAGAAACTGGAGAAGATGCAGAAGGAAGCTCAGGAGCTCATTAAACAACAAGAGCTTGCTTCAAGGGAACAACAACAGACTGAGAATACTGAGTAGGGTACACTTTTAAGGGATGAAGTATACACTTCCATTACAACCTAATATCAGCACATATCACTAATGTAGTCAGTCATAATTCATGTACAATGGTCAGCTGAACATTATTGCACACAGCCATATTTAATGTTTATTTATAAATATTTATCCCTGCATGTATGATTCAGTTCAGAAGACCATCTACTCACATTTATTTAAAATTTCATAATATTAATATGAATTTTGTGTCATGTAATATTAGTTTGAACTGATAAAGTATTGTTTCTGTCCCAGAAGCCAGCAAGTTATCAAAGTCGATAAAAAAGTTGACAAAAACTGTTGAAGCCCTGTTGCATGGATGCAATATCAGTATTCTGCTCTATTGTAAAATGTATGTCAAATTGTTCTGATATCATTATGAATATGGACTTGGCAGCTAATGAATGCATGAAATCATAGTTCTGCATGTGGGCTGTACGTTCTTATGATAAGTTTAAAAACACATTCCATTCTTTTACTGTCATAATAAATATATATCTTGAAAAATACTCAGTTGTCTATAACAAGAGATTGCATATCACTGTGGCTAAATGTGTTTGACAAATGAGTGCTGAAATAACTCAAATCAATTCAAATTAAGGGGATTACAGGCATTGTTAATGATAGACTAATAAAGCTGCAACTTTTTGATATTTTGAGTATTGGCAGATTACTGTCAGTTTCAAAATTACTGATAACCTTGTCATTACATGATAATGTGTCATTTAATAATGTACGTAAATAAACTTTTTGAAGTATTTGCTCATTTTAAGGGTTTTTGGTCAATTTTAAGAACTCTTTAGTAAAAAATCCCATTACACCAAGGTAATATACAGTGATGACAAGCCATTTTTATTATTTATTTGTCCACCATTTTAAACAGAGCAAGTAAGTCAGGTTACATTTCACACCCACCACTCTGCTAAAATATAAAAATAAATGTTCTTGACACTGTTTTGTGAAATGATTCCGTCTGCTTGACATTGCTCTGTTTAGCCTCTCATCATTCAACTGTCAGAAATGATACCCTTGAAAGGTCGAAGATAAAGTCAAGGAAAAATAACCCCAGACAGGAGAAAACTTTAAACAACCACCCACCCCTCCCTCATTTATAAAGCTGTGTACACAAATCTGCAAGTCTCTACAAACACTGCTAACTGGAGAACAGAGCGGCAGTGAACTCAGGAATACAAAACATGGAATGACAAAGTCATTTTAAGTGTGGCACTTTCAGGATTAGCTTATATAAGTCACATCAGCAGGATCAGGCGATCCTTCACATTTAAAAGTGCCTGGCCTTTGGGTCCCATTGTATTCTGATAGAAGGAAAGGTTTTAGTTTTTACTTCTTGACAAATACAAGCAACTTAAAGAAATACAAAGCTCTAGTTAACGTCCGGATGGAGCAGCTGCCATGGAACTGGCTTGTGGGGCTTCTGAACTCAGTAGCTCTCAAGTTTGAGGCGCCCACCATCTCCTTCACTGATAAACCTCTTTCGGCCTCTGAAATAAGAAAAACAATTAATCTATGTAAATAGATATGCATACAATGATACAAATCCAAACTAGATTTTTAATTTTCTGTTTCCTTCAGCTCACCGACAAGGACAGAGGTCTCTGACTTTTTTATTGATGACTCCAGCGTTAAAGCTCTGTTCGACAAACTGCTCCAGGAGCGAGTATGCACACGGCACGT
Organism: Chromobotia macracanthus; assembly: GCA_036877525.1. Classification (NCBI taxonomy): domain Eukaryota; kingdom Metazoa; phylum Chordata; class Actinopteri; order Cypriniformes; family Botiidae; genus Chromobotia; species Chromobotia macracanthus. Next base: position 5,433,060 of record JAZGTH010000033.1, on the reverse strand, counting down.
CAATACTGATATCTGCAATGTCCACGTAAACCCTCTCAAATCCCTGCAGGAGGAAGGCGTTCTGATTAGAGTGGCCATGTTTAAAACTGCAATGACTTAAATGACCAACGGGTGGCTCCATACCCGTCTCAACTGGTCCACAGTGATGACCGTGGAGGCGCAGAGAGACTTTAGCAGCTGGAGTATCATTTGAAGTGTTCTGTTGCCCTTAGACTCCAGCACCATGACAATAGCCTGACAAGTTAGGAAAAAGCACAATATAAGGACAAAAGTGCGAAGTGGGTTTCATAGGTTCTCCACCTAAGAAAGGGTCTTATTGTCAGCACTATTACCTCATACACAAACTCATGATGAAAATGTGGGACTTCCAGTTCTCTCAAACACCGTTCCGCCTCCACTGTATCACCCGACAACAGATACTCCTTCAGCAAAAGATTAACCTGCAACAACAACAATTGCGCAATCTGTCATCGAAGCTTCACAAACTCTTTAGTTACCGAGACTGAATATGTGTAAAGTTGAACACCCTTTTGAAAACAAAAGGGTTTTGTTCTGTAATGTATCTGGGTAAAAGGGGTGTGTCCTTGCCTCTTTGATGAGTTGATTGACAGGCCTCTGGCCACCGCCCGAGCCCCAGAGGTTGTCAATGCGTAGGCCTGTCCACCGACTCATTCTCAGAAGCACGGCTGCACGATCCAGAGCAGCTCTGATGATCACACAAATACCAAAAACGTAAACCCAACCTCAAATGTACAAAGTGCTATTTGATGACTTTTTAGATTAACAGTGTCCTAACCAGACATGCTGTGACAAGTTTTCAGCGGCAAGCAATTTGTCCACCCACACTCGTTATGTCACGCAACAGTTGTGTGTATCTCAGCCAATCAGAACACATCTGATTTTTAATATACCGTTATGTAAATCACAATGTTACCGCTCACAACAGCACAAACAGAAACAAAACAAACAACATAGCATTTTGTCACTGGTTGTTTTGTGGTCATTACCAGTTAGAACGAAAACTCCAAATGAAAACAGTCAATACCTGGCATATTCACAATCTACTCGTCCTTTGTAGCCATCTATGAAGCTTGTAGGAAGGATGTTGTCGGCGACTGCTCTGGCGATGAACTGGCCAATCATCTGCAAGACAAAAACAAACAGGCAATAGGTATTTTAATATTTCTGGGTAGCAATCATTCATTTCGACAGAATTCCATCATTTCCATCTCTTGTGTTAACTGGTAAACACTCAGGACCCATGAGCTCATTGTTTTGCTTGGAAAGAAAAACAAGGAACCAATATTACTAAAGACAACAAAAGGTCACTTGAAGTATGAAACCAACCCAAGGTTCCTCATTGTGACTCTGGAAAGGAGCCATAAAACATTTTTGAAATGCCACTGGAATTTTATGTGCTCTCCAGCAAACAGAAAGCCCAGCTCATAGCACTTCAGCTCATAGCGATGGACAAAAAACACCTAAGAATTACAGCTTTTTCTATGTGCAATTTGTACGTGCAGTTTTAGCCCATCTTCCTTTGCATTTGCCCTGTAACAAACACTTGCGTATGGCGTGACATAAAGGACAGAGCTGTATAATGTGTTTAGACAGCAGAGAGAGTGTTTGGAGAACAAAGCTGAGCCAGCATTCTGCACACAGTGAGACAAAGGCATGAGCTCAGAGGTTTCTATGAAGCCACAGGAAACAGCTGAAAGTTCTGACTGGTTGATCTGCACTCGCTCTGCACACCGACCACAGAGTTTTCATTGTTAACCACAGCCTGCCAAAATCACCTTCAGCAAAATAAACATTCAGTGCACATTCAGAGTCTAAAAACTGCACAACATGTGAAATAAACCCAGCAGTCAGGATAAGGCAATGCTATTTTAAACTAATATGTGGGACATGTGACAAGATACTATTTAGTTTAACGATTATTTAGTGTATAGTTATTTAAAACTGTGAGATTGTGATCTTTTACTTGAGCTCTCATGTGCTTTTGGGTGCATAATTATATTCTTGGCTCATTCTGAATTTGGATTTTAATGAAACGGAAATAATTCATTGTGACCTTGCTCTGAATGCTGGTCTCCTATGGCATGAGAATACTGATATAGAATATTAATATCATGAGGTAAAATATTCCAGTTAATTCTAAATTACTTTCCTGCTATCCACTGCTGGTTTGTATTGTGTTGTGTTTCTTTATCCAGCTGAAACATTTGATTTGAGTATGCATTTTGACTAAGGAGCGTCTCTGTGTACATTAGTTCTAGCATGTCACCTGTGGGGCCGTTGGTGTGTCTAGCACCAGGTCAGGTAGATCTTTAAGCAGTTTGTGGAAGGACGCCTCTACATCGGCGCACGTGAGCACGCGGCCACAGAGTTCCCTGAGCAGTTGTGACGTCAGCTCTCTGTGGCTGGATTTGGCCTCCAGTGATAGCGACACGGCTAGCATAGGCACGTCGCCATGCATGCCGCCCAAGTTCAGCTCCGCGAGGAGTTCCTGCAGAAACACAGTGAGAGGTCCTCAATAAACAGCCAACTGGAGCGCAGCATTTTCCAAGTTTGTTCACTTACTAACAACAGCACGTTGAAGCTGCTTTGCGCAATAATGTTTAGATATTGGAGGAAAAACTGCACCCTAATTTATCACAACACAATTAAGTCATAAACCAATAAAAATAACAAAATCCACCCCAGATGTGCTCAACAGGTACTCACCGCTACTTCATTAGCATCTCCATGATCAAAGTACTCCTGAACAATAGGAATGAGAGTCTTCTCAAAGGTTTCTTCATCCAGAGGGAGGACAACAGTCTCATACACGCAGTTCACCTGGAGAAACACAGACTTAGCTGCTTTCACCATTAAAATAGGAAGTCAATGCAATGAGCAGCTCTTACCTGGTCTGCGTCATAATTGGGATCTTTGAAAATCAACCTCGTCTTCATCATAAACTACTCCAGGCGTTCCCCAAACACCTTTACCTCCAGCTCCACCTAAAGATGCAGAAATACAATTCAAAGAATTGTAGTGACATCATGTTTGGGATCACCGTTAAGACCAAAAAAAGTCTAGAAGCTTCTGCTGTTGTTTAGTGCGGAAGTGACATCATTTCTCGCTACTCTAACCACAAATGCCAGACTGACACTGTTCAGAGAAATGTCTTTCCATTTATATTTGGGGAATTCACAAAAAAAAAAACAAATCAGCCTTCAGGCACCGAGTCTAGCATGGCATATACTGCGAGATAGATGAAACAATCTAAACATTACCAGAAAGATTAATTATTTGTCAATGAATACAAATATTTATCAACAACTTAATCAACTACTCCACATTTGTCTTGAGTTAGGTGTGGTATTAGGCATGTGCAAACCATACAATACAATACAGAGGATTAAACCTTTAAACTTGATTTAAAAAAAAAAAGGATTATTGAAGCTCTCATCCGCATAATCATCTCTCTCTTCAGCTACATCAAAGCTTTGTGCTACACCGTTCCTCTGCTGAAAACACAGAATTTGCGTTTAAAATTCCCTATGTTTGGTCTCATGGATTATTTATTTTTAAAGTCAGATCTCAGATTTAGGGTTTTTAAGAGTGATTTGAAGTCAGTATGAGCCGACGTCAGTACTGTTGTTTTTCAAAGACTCCTCAGAAGACGTCTTAGGCCTCTTTATGGGTGCAATGCATAAGCGCAGAGGATTATTTACATTTATCAGAGTTCATGAGTATCTGAAGCCAAAATTAGTTAACAGAATCTCTAGCCTTGCCATGCTGGATGACATAACCAGCAGTTATGTAACGGGAATATGGCGTACAGGGCTGACTGCACCACACCAAAGAGCCAAAATGAGACGGTGCCAGTTCTCTCATACAAGGTGGTGTTGGGACAGTGGAACAGTTATAAGCAGCACGATGCAGTAATCTTTGCTAAAACACATCAGTTCTCTCTGCCATCTGCGTAATCTTAAATAAACGTTAATAGTTAAGCCACAAATTGAGCCAAGAATGTTACATAATACTCAGTGTGGGTTGTATTCTGTTGGCCAGCTATTGTGTTAGTGTGTTAGCATGCACAGAACCCTCACGCATGAGACGCAGCTCTGTCTGTCTTTGCTGCATACAATGTAGGCCATTTCTGCAGCCTGGCCCTTCTCAATTACTTCAGGTCTGTTGCACTCAAGAGCATTTAAGCCTCAATTACAGACCACCACTGACAAAAACCACAACTGTGTGTGTTTGCGCATACGAGTAGAGAATAAACGAATTGGAGAGAGTGTGTGCAATAAATGTGTGTGTGAATTTGGAGTTTTGTTGGGGTTAGTAAAGTGTGTCAGTTTGTAAAAATAAGCATGCACAGAAAGGATCATCCATTTGTGCAATTGGTTTAAGACATCACGTTCCACGAACGTAGTGCTCAGACAAATGTTACAGCCCCATTGTATATGTGTATTATATACAATGGACTATGTATAATGTTTAATTATATACATTGGAGACAAAACGAGCATTCTCGAACTTTTCACTCACATTTTTGTGTTGATAAATACTACTAAAATAAATGAATATAAAATAACAATAGAGAACAATGTCAAATTGTTGTCTAAATCTCTTTACAGACTACGAAGCGTATAGCTGATTCTCCTGAATTCAAATTACCTGCATTCCAGGGATAAACTATAAAATAAAAACACAGCGGTAATACCTTTCTTTGGCAGGCCTCGTCCTTTCCCCATCCTCGACTTCCTGTTTAGCAATTTGGTTTTAGGGCTGGTGGGAGGAACCACAGACCGGACTGCATCTCCATTATCACTGAGAGAGTCTCCCCGACCCGAGTCCCTGGAGGAGGTCTTCCTCAGACGTCTCTTCACCTTGGCCTTCAGTCTGGCCTCATGGATACTGCTGGTGGGGTTTGCTATCCAGTTCCCATTGATCTCATTGTTGGCGTTTCCAGTGAAGGTGGCATCCTCATCTCCAGAGGGGAATGAATCACTCAGATCTGCAGCCTCTGCAGAAGGATGATAGCAGAGTTTGGCAAAAATGTATAAATCCCCACGTGTAAGACTTTCTCAAAGGCACATTTGGAAAAATCTTTATGTGGCTCTTTGCACAACACACATTTGTATGATAATGACTGTTAGGCACCAAAATAATGCCACTGCGGTCATTTATATTATGAACAAGTCTTCTTAAGCCATTCAATAGCTTTGAGAAACAGAAATTTAGGATCCACTGTTGTGTATTATGACATAATTTCTCATATATATAAAATATGAATTGTCATAATCAGTCATTATTAATTAATAAGAACTTACTATCAATTATACTAAAACAGTTTGGGCCCCTTTAATGAACTTTCTAGGAAAACAGCCGTTTCTCTTGATCACTGAAACTCGAAAGGGAAAATATTTCTAACGCACTGATCCAGAAACAGTTAAAGGAGATGAAACCACTAAAGATCGCAATAAAAAACAACCCACCAACAGGGTTTGCGTTAAGCCATGCCTCGCAGTCAGCTGCCATGGTCGGAGAAATAAGCTTTACAGCGTATGAAATGTCCTTGTGCCTAAAATAAAAACAAAACATTTTTATCATTATTTCTTTTTGTGCAAAGGAATGAAAGCATGGGACTGCAGACAGCTGCTCCAATCAGATTCGTCCATCTGTCTCAAAACACAAGCCCGATGCAATGAATGGATCGCATTCATTGCTCCGCATTTCCCCAACATAACATCTTTCGCAAAGGAAATGTTTCAGCGAGCTGTTCAGTGTGATAAATAAGATTTATAAATAAGTTTTATAAATAAGGTTTATAGCTCAAGCAACGCGCGCATTGAATGCACGGCGTACGGTGCACGCGCAAACGCACGAGCACAACGTAAACATAAACAAAGCCAGAGCGATGAGCAAACGCTCTTCTTTAATCCACTTAACACAGTTTGTAAGGCACACGAAACAAATTCACATATAATGCGAGCCAAGTTTATTTTAAAAAGTCAAGCTCAGTCCCACTAACCTGCTTTTTAGCGTAGTGCAAGTTTGCGCGTACCCTCTCCGCGTTGACGTTGATTTTGAGTTCTCTGCCCAGCAACTCGATGGCCAGGCCGTCCTTCGGGCTCTCCGATTGGTCAGAATAACGGAGGAGGATGATAAAGTGGCCAATGAAAAACGAGATGCGATGTAGCAGCTCTTCTCGTATTTTCTAAGAGGATCGAAAATCGCCGCCTGGCGGCGAACAACGGGGACGCCGTGACGTCATTACGTAATAGTTTACGCACGTTGAGCACTAAAAAAAGATTTAAGGCTTTAAAATAATAACTTAAAATTAGAAATTCACGTCATTTCGGTAAACAAATGCTTTATTTTAAATGTAAACTTTTCACCTTTAATTTCAACATTTTGCCCAGTCTTGACTGAACCCTGATGTTAGGCTATCTGCATGTTATTTACTCACACGTAAATCTGAAAATATTTTCATGAAAGTTTATTCAAATACTCGCAACAAAGCCACAATTATACAACATTTATTTTTATTTTCATAAATGGGGACGCTGTTCTTAACAAATACAAAACAATGAAGAGAAATAGATTTTCATAACCATTCCGACTAGCATTAACACTCTCGTTTTATCTTTACACAAATAAATCAGATAAATAAACATGGTCCAGTTCAAGTATCACTAAAGTCTGAGCTCTGTGTACAGTAATGACAAAAAGCAGAAGAAAAATAGTGTTGCGTACAGTACATAAAAATAGCTTCTGTGTGTCTGACTTGAAGGCATTTTGAAACTAAAGGCACTTTTAACAGTTTTAAATTAGGCACTTTGTCACATTGTCAGTTTTTAGCAATTGAAACAGATTCAAGACCTGCAGTTAACAATAAAACATTATGACAGAAAGCAGTACAGACAATTAAAGCGAAACAACCCTTTAAGATGCAACATATTTACAAGCATATACTCACTAACCTGAGGATTATTGTACACTTCTTCAAATTTAAATTAGGCACTTTTGAAAGTGTATATTTGTACACCAGAGAGAACACTTAACATATACGCAGGCTAGTTTCTATGAATGAAGCAATTGCAGACAATGTAAACGCTACACTTAACAGTGCTTTTCACATTTTGATATATATTGTTCACAGTGTAATTAAAAAATTGCACCGGACAACAGAGGAAACAAATGTATACTTGTGTCTTACAGTGTGCATAAGGACAGTGTACTTCATCAAATGAAAAAATCATTTGCTTCATGTCACCAGACCCTCAGGAAGCTACAATGTTATTTTGCAGAATGTTGATACTTCCTTTTCTATTCAATGACAGTAAATGGGGACTGTCAGATTATAAAAATGACAAAAAAGTACCACAAAAGTCATCCACATGACTAATATGTTATATTCCAAGTCCTTTTTTGTTAATAACATACAGAAAATGAACCACTAATAAACCACTACCACTACTAGGACTTTCAAATTCCTTTTGAGCTATTCACTCTCAAACCTGTTAACCCTGGGTAAACATAATCTTGAGTTATCCTGTTTCATGTTGAACATACTATACCCTGGGTTAATAATTAATCCTGGGTTTAATGATTTCACACTGTGCATTTGCGATGTCCCAACGGCCCTGTCTCCATTCACTGTCATTGTATGAAAAACAACAGCATAAACATTTTGCAAAATAACTTGCAAAATAACGTGTTCCACAAAAATAAAGTAATACCGGCTGGGAACAACATGAGGTTGAGTAAACAAAATAGAATTTTTTTGTTTTTTTATGTAAATGTTAAAAAATGATGGTGCTTGATTAACCCGTTTATCATTGATGTTGATTTTTTCTTTTCATTTTGCATCTCTCTGTATTGATCTCGATGCATTCATCTCCTTCAGTATGTCCCAGCATTGTTGCTCCTGGTCTCCGTGGGTTTCATTCAGTGTTTGGCGATCCTATGTTGAAGTTCAAGAGACTTTCCTCTGCCAGCTGCGACAGATACTTCTATAAAAAACAAACAATCAATCATTTAATCACTGAAATCAAAGTTCACCATTAAATTACAGGCACTGTTTTGATGTAAAAGGTACGATAAGAGCAGCCATACGTCTTAGAAGGGCAACAGTTTGGTTTCTCTGTCAAAATGGCTTGGCATCTGTTATGACTAACAGTGACGTATGTGTTCCTGTGGTTCCTGTTGTGTGTAGTGCTAAGAACCAAGGTTGTGGATTCGATTTCAAAGGGAACACACAAAAAATCTACATCGTAACTTCCTTTGGACAAAAGCATCTGCCAAATATCTGCTGCATTTGTGTCTGCATGTTTCCGTGGGTGTCAGCGCTCAACAACAGTTTTGTTTCTGAGTGAAACACAGGGGAGAGTTGAAACAGAACGTCAAATTGCGGGAGGAAAAGCAGGTGTTTCCTGTAATGTGTACAGTCTCTCTCTTACAACCGTCTCACTCTTGTGGTGTTAAACTCAAGGTGTCACTTTCTCACCGTACTTCTTGTAAACTCGCTACGCATGGCCAGACCTCAAGGATAAGCACTGAGGTGGTGTTCTGCTCCCCAATACTCCAGTCTGAGAGACAGGACAACTGTTTGCTGTCTGCCTGTGTTGATAGGAAATCTCTGGCTCCATGCTGGGCAACTATGTCGTACTGGATAGTGTGTATGTGTGTGTTTATGTGTGTCAAGGTGTGAAGAACTAGATGAGAAACTATATCCCACCCTGAGCACTGTGAGAAGATCAGGTCTTCTCAGATCAGTCAGTCTTACACTGCAGTCACATGAGAAGTTGGAAACACAGGCAAACATGCAGCACAGATCAGTACACACTTATCTCACAGCGCTTCACTCTGAAAACATCCAAGTTCCATTCCAACCAGACCACTGGGACTGTCTTAACCTTTCACCCTAACATCCAAATAAGCAAATGTACTCAACACAAGCTTTATTTTGTACATTGTTGTGTTCAGCAGTGTGTTTGGACTTGGTAAAGCAGCCTAAGTGTGCATTGCATTCTCAGCGACAACCCAGGTAACCATTTTATATTATAAGACGTTCTAGGAACATTCAAAATGTCCAGTTTTTTAGACGTTGTATTAATATTACTATTACTATTTAGTTATAAGAATGCATTTCAATCTTTTTTAATTCTGTAACATTACACTAACATGTATTTGATATACGATATATAACTAAAATGTTCTAATGTTACTGCAAGAGTGTTTTTCATAACTTTGAGAGAACATTAGCCAATGTTCTGAAATGTTCCCTGTTAACTGGGAAGGGGGAACTATATAACTTTAAAATTTATTAATAATTTTTTCACTCATTTACTTTACATAACTTTCTTTTATCAAAGTGCATTTTAAGATAAATATTTGTTGCTCCTTTGTTGAAAAGCTTAGTAAATATTTACTGAAAATGTTCCTGCATAAATAATTTCATAAATTAATAAGTAATAATAATGTGTGTTTGTGTGCATGACCTGTAGGTTTCTGTAGTGAATTGTACTCCGGCAGTGTGATGTCTTGGCTGTTTGCTCATTGGTGTAAAACAAGCCACACAAGTTGCAATAAAATCCTGTCCTCTGCACAATGAACTCCACACCTGCAAAAAGACAAAATCAGAGTTCAGAGCTACGTCACACAAACATTTGTACATTGACAAAAATGGCATGTGCATACAGGCCAATCTCATAAAAGTCAATATTATAAGTTTTGATGTGTGTGGGGGTGTAAAGTCAGCTCCTCTGTGCTTGAATTTGCTGTTAGCTGTGCAGTTATCAGTACCCAAGCTAATGTCTCAGGGGTGCAATTCACGCCTCATGTTCTAAAACAGGATGACAAATGCTCTACTGACATCAGCTGAACTGAAAGCTTCAGTTTCACACTGCGTGCCCACATCACAGCCAGACCCTTTCATTTATAACGCCACCTCAACACCTTACACCCCACTGATCCTGTGTCAGTGGTAATGTTATGAATCCTCTGTCTACTTCCTGCCAAAGACTCTTTCTCTTTTTTATACAGTTCTGTTATAGAGAAATTAAGGCTATTTTTTACACTGTGGTTTTTAATGCAGAGACCTGTTTTAATCAGCATTTTGTTTTTATGACTGTTGTAAAAGCCTGAATTAATTTGACACTGGACTTCGATTAAACCAAAGTCTGGTTGATTGTGAGACTTAAAACATTGGTTGCAAGGGACAAGGTTAGGGGTCATAAAAATGCAATATCACACTAGGCTAGTGGAGATGAAAATGCCAAATTGCTCTTTAAGCATTACTCTTTAGGATTTAGATTCAAGTGTGGCTACATTTTGTGGTGTGAAGTGTTGTGATGGAATGATGGGATGTGATGATTGGATGTGATAATCCAAAGTGATGTAATGAGATGTGATGTTATGATGGGTGGTGATGAGATAAGATGGGATGCAATGACGTGATGAGGCAATGTGATCAGTCACCTAACGGTATGCTGTGTTCACTTATGGCTCTCTCCTGCTCTTGGGAGGGCGAGACTGCTGAGACATCTGTCATCTGAGATGGAACAGGTGATGAGTCAGGAATATCTAGAATTAAGAAATAAGAAACAAAGAATTAAGAAATAAAGCTGTTTATGACATTCTTATCATATATTAATCTACAGCATGTAAACCATGATAAACTTTCATTTAATGCTTAAGAAACATGTTTTTGTAGTATTTTGAAAGAGCAATAAAGTTACTTTCATTCTCCAGTGCTGGCTCCTTTGATGCCTTCAATGATAAACTCAGTTGTAGTTACCTTTCTTCTGACTGTCCGGTCTGTGACATGGTTCCTTGTTGTCCATCTCCACCACCTTTCTCTCATCAATGCTCAACTGCGAGTCTGTCAATTTCCCACTTTGACACGTGCTGTTATGATTGGGAGGATCAGATGGTGTGGTTGTGGTGTTGATGTGTGTCTCTATGTCCGTGGAGGTACAAGTTTGTTCCAAAGCAGTCTTAAACTCCTGAGAGGGAAACTGGGTAAGTTTAGAAGCTGGATGTTCTTGGAGAGATGTGACTGGAGACATCTCTTTGGGGCTGGGCTGAGAACTTCTGGAGCTTTCCTCTGGAACCAAAGCCAGGGACATAAGAGTAGGAAGGGCCACAGTGGGCTCTTCACCCTGTTTTGGAGTCTCTCGGCTGGGGTTAGGGCTAACTCCCGCTTGCTTTCCATGCTCCAGGCTCTGATTCTCCTCCTGAAGGTCAGATAGATCAGGCTCTACAATGGAGTCATCCTCTCCTCCCACTTCATCTACCGTCACTAGTTCCTCCATGCTTTTAGGATACCAGGACTCCTCTTCTCCATCATCTCCACTATCTAATCCCTGAGAACCAGGAACATTGTGTAAAGATCTTTTCAGCAAAAACAACAGTAAATTGACCATAGAGTTTATGCTAAAGCTAATTAGCTAGCTGTGTCTTACTAGCTTGCTGTCGATCAGAAAACACAGACCATCAGAAAAATAAACGGGTGTGTTTACCTCACTGCCTCCATCTCTGTCACACTTATTGGGCTCTGAAAGTTTGATGTTTCGAGGTGACACTGATCTTTCTTTGGGTGGATTTTCTTCCTTCTGTAAAAGAGAAACAAGCAGAGATCTTTACAGGACAGATATAGTGAAAAAAAGACATTATGACATTTATACATTACATTTAAGAATTAAGAGATGCTTTTATTCAAAATGTTGTGAAATTGTATAATAATATATAAAATATTATTTTTTTATTTGTTTTATATATTTATATTAAATATTTATATACAAATATTTATATTTAAAACTGTTGATGAAACTAATGAAATTTAAATGAAATGTACAGTATATGTATGTTTCTATAACACATACTGTACACATGCAGAACTCCACAGGAAACACGTAGGACATGCCTGATTCTCAAACTCTCTCTCTTCTTTCTCTTGCTTCCGACTTGACCGCTTGCTGCGTCCCTTGTCTTCAGTCATCCGATTGGAGCTTGTGTCGTCCATCACATCTGATTCTGAATGTCGAGGTCTCCTCTTAGATTTACCTTCATGCCTCTGATGTTGAGACCTGCTCACTTTATCGCTCTTGTACAGCGAGTCTTTCTTGTAGAAGTCTTCTGTGGAGTGGTAGGAGGTAAACGAGGAACCCTGAGGGCTTACACGAGGGTACCAGTCCCTTCCCCGCTCATCCCCAAGCCCCATACGGGGACTAATTCGGTCCCCTGTTTTAAAATAGGGCTTCCTCCGCTCAGATAGCCAACCGTTGGGTCTTTCTTCCTCTTCATTCCTCCAATCATCTCTCTCGTGGGGGTCATCTTCGCCACGGGAATGAGATGTCCAATCCCAGGAGCCCCGGCGTGGCCCCATGCCATTGTTCCAGTCAGGCCGACCAGGCGGCCCTGGTGGACTGTGGGCAGAGCTACAGGAAGTGTAGCTTGGGCTGTGAGAATGTGGACTTAAAGATCGGCTCACCGGACTGCGTGATCTGGCACGTTCTGGGAGGTAGCTACACAAACACACCAGCAGAGGTTGTGAGAGCACACGCTTAAAAAAACAACTTTGCCTTGAAATACTGAATTTTGATGTCATTCTCACCTTTCAATCTCCTGCATCTCATCTCGCTCCCTCTGGGAATTGATGTCATGGATTATAGACTCAACATCTTTACCTGGTTTCTAGATTGGAAAGGCAAATGTGCATGGAAGAATTAATCAAGAATTAAAGAAATAAAGTGGTGTTTGCCCATCCAATGTGGTGTTTGCCCAACAAAATGTACTAACATGTTTTTAGTAAGTGTGTTGCGAGTGGTTTCCAGGGCATTGTTATGGTTGCTAGGTTGGGTTTTTCAGTGTGTTGCTATGTTGTTGCTAGAATGTTCTGGTCAGTGTCTATAGGGTTGCTAGGTTGGTCTGGTCGGTGTCTATGGGGTTGCTAATTGAAAGCTAATATTTGTATAGGCAAAAGACATGAAAGGATTTCACCATAGATATACTGAACATATTGTACTGTACCTTTAACTGTAGCTCCTTGTATCTCTTAGACATACGGATCAGTAATTTCTGTCCGTTGATTGTAGCTGGCTGCAGCTGGTAGTACTGCACCATAGCATGAGCTGCCTCCACATACGCCATTTCCAGAAAAGCCTGGTGGAACCATAAAACACGCATCAGACATAAAAAGTGTCAAATAAGATCCAAACACGTTCTAAGATGATCTTTTTAATTGCATAGTAAATATTTAGGACAGTTAGGGGATTAAATAAATGCAGGGAATTTCCTGCACATGTCAATCTTGGCATTGAACCCAAAATTTGACCCGACGTCAAACAAAAATTGAATCAATAAATCAAGGCCAGGTAAGTGAGACATCATCTGTGCTGGGGTTCAAATATACGAAGTGATAAAGTACATAGTGTGCTTGCTTAAATCTATTTCTGCTTTACTTTCCCCACCCAGCTCAATGCTACGGCTTTATTTATTTAAGTAGCCTAAGATAACTCAGGACTTTCCAATGCGCTTTTTAATGCAATAGCCTAACTTTATTTTTTAACTGCAAAAACTACACGGTATGGGAATGCAGCTTCTGTATGTGTGGAAGCTATAGGACTGAATTGTACCTGATGCGTCGAGCGCATAAGGATGTAATTGGTCACTTTGCCGAAGGGTAGACCCAAGTTGATGACATCATTCTCAGTGCAGCTGCCCTCCGGCAAGTTACAAATGTGGACGACGCGGCTGGGACACACATTATGCTGAAGAAACTGTGAGGGTAAAAGGGGATAACGGTTAGAGATTTAATATCACACACAGTCTTTTATTGTTCTGATCATCAGAAAGTTACAACTTCTTCACATCTAGCAGAGGCGGGAAACATTTATGAATAATATAACATGGCTTTGAGCTCTGATTGGCTGTAACATTTGTTTGACATCAGAGAAATCAATTGTGATTAGAAAGATGAGTGTTGCATTGTGATTGGCTGTAACGCTGAGTTTAGAAAGTAGATTATGTTTTGTTACTGGCACAAAATATACCGTAACTATTTTTTTAACAATTAAAAACAATCAATATATTAATCTGGTTTTGGTCATTTGTAATACAGAGAGGTTGTTCAGAGATAATACTGTAGCAGTTATGTTGTTTGGTCACCAATACCCTCTATTGGCACTGAACTATATAACCTGAAAGGCCATTAAAGAACACCGTTTCAGTTTCAAAAGAACCAAATTCAAAACAACTTTTAAAATGATTAATCCATGTTGTGATTTATTTTTTCAGGAAGTGTCAAAAAATGTACAAATAATATTGTAAATATATTGTAAAAAATATTGTAAAAAAACTGTTGGATAATCTATATTACATCCACAGCAGTGGATAGATACACATACATTGATATGTATACATACATGCTACACTGAGACGTGTGGAGGAGGCGTAAAGGGGCGGTATTTGATTGACAGCAGCAAGTGTGAGGCGGGCTCATGCTGACCACATGACCACATGCTGAGTGAGACAGTGGGGTGTGCAATTTACACACCAGTGGAAGAACATTAGGGAACTACAGAGTGAATTGGTCAATTATCATGATCTGAAGAGAACAAACCTAGTCAGTCAGTGAACCTAATGAACATGTCATGAACCAGATTCAGACCAGATGGCATACTGACTGACCTCAGATCAGTGCCAAACGAGGCGTTCTTGTGGTTCTGGGGTTTACTTCCACTGGCTGCTGACCCCAGTCTAATAGTTTAAGAGGAGCAAGTGATAATTCTATGGATGGCTGTATTCCAGACCTTCGCTTCACCCAAATGTGCCCAAAAGGTCACGTTAGGTCCACCTCCATAAACAGATACAAAAATAGATCCCAAACAGGCTGTTTATTTCTCTGCTATATAATACGGAGCATAACTACAAGCAGATCCTATGTGCTGGACTAGCCAAATCCAAACCACCAGGGTTTTGGAGCTTGTTCAACACTTTACAGGTTAGTGAGGGATCACAGAGCGGCTGGAGGATCTGGCAAGAACAAGGTGATTATTGAAATGTAGGGTAGACATAACCTTGGCATAACATAAACTGCTGAGGGGTTGTGGCTGCTGCTGACTGGCTGGCAAGGACTGCCACTCAAAGGCAGTCTTGTGGGATACAAAATGTGATTGGTCTGGATTTTCCAGATACCACTACCTGTATTAAGTAAAATGTGATTATTTACTGAGATGAGAGGGTTGGTTTCAAAAAGCAGCACCTTTAAACAAAGCAGCTAACATGGCCACAAATTTGCGGATTTTTTAGTGATCTAGAAAGAACGTATAATATTAAATACTAAATATTTTATGCTTTAAATCATAAAAGTTATTCGCATTCACATTATTCACAATCCTAAATTTATATTTATTCCCACATTTAAATAAGATTTGAACACCAATTTTTCAACATGTCAGAGTTTTGGGCCCCAGTCTTTGTCAAATTAAACCACCATAAGTTTGCCAGTTGATATGAGGGCTCAGTTTTACAACATAAACATGCCAGATTACCCACTGCGTAAAAAATGAAAAGATCTGCCTTCACATTCTCAAACACACCATAAATCGGGAGAACGAACAACATTCTCTTTGGAGATCTAGTGATGACTAGCACCACACCGTGCTACAAATACATCCACTTATGTTTGTTTACATAGAGAGGGTTTACACCACTTTACACTGGCACTGAAAGAGGTTCCACTGAAACTGAAGCATGCAGTTTCTACATTTCATAGATCTTCTGGCATTCCCCCTGTCAGGAAGCCTTTATCCCCCCAGGATCAGGTTACGATTCTGTGGGTGGAAATTGAATTCCCAGCCCCAGAAGAATCCTGAACACAGCACACACATCTTGATTATTTGGCAGGACCGTTTGGAATCCAGGATTTCTTTGTCTATGCCTAAGTAATATAATGGTTATTGTAAAGTTTCAGGGAATTACATGGAAACATTCCAAGAACTTAATGTTTGGAATTTTCAAATAAAATTCAGAATATTCCTAAACTAAATGATCAGAAGTTTCATAGTCATACCATATTATACTGCTTTTCTATCTACATACATGCACACATATATGCACACATACATGTATGTATACTACACATATATAAAAAACAAGGGCCCCCAAAAACAACTGCATTGGTTTATACACTCAAACGATACGCCGCAAAGTAAAAGAGTAAAACGAGAACATACATTGGTTTTATAGGAGCTAACATTAGCCTGTGCATTCACTGCGCACCCTCATCAGTAAACTACATCATAAATAACTTGGCTCAACAGGCCACCATAAAGAACCTTTGTGTTAAGATGCCGACCGGCAACTGCATAAAATACCATCCTGCACAGACCATCCATTCAATTATAGGTGAAAGACTTACAGACAAGGTCAGAGTAATCTAAATCAATGCTCATGTCATCCATATGTGAGGATTCATCACTCACACTCTGAAAACCCAAACAGCCGTCTGTCTGTAAGCCCTGCTCACATTACTGCACTTCATACAATCACACAACGAGTATCAGTCAACGAGATTTTTCTATTTTCTGCCAATGAGATCAAACCAATCAAAATAGATCATGGGACGACAAACTGATGACATTATACAAATAAAAGAGTTGGTTAAGCCAAGATTCTATGACGTACTTTTTGTAATGCTTTTTAAAGCTATACTGACAGTATTGTGATGTAAAGAAACACATCGTAATACATTTGAACTATTTATAAATTATTATAATCACGTCAAAAATACATTAGACATTAAACAGTCATTAAACAATATGTTTTATACATTATTTAAGAAACAAATAGGGTTAAAGCTGCAATCTATAACTTATGCCTCTCTACCACCATCTCTGTTTGAAACATAAAATCGCAGGGTATTTGCAGAGTTATTTACTTAATCTTAATCTGGATGGCAAGTTTAAATTCTAAACAACTGCAGTAAAAACAAATCACAAACGCTGTACCATCTACAGTACCCAGAAATGTGATATAGTAGCTGGATCTTCTTTCTGTTTACAGACGGACATTTGCCAGGAAAATCGTACCTGACAACTGAAATTATAAATCATTAGCCTATTAAAACTTTTTTGTTGCAGAGGTAAGGAGATTGTGTTGATCATTTACTTGCTCAATACCTGTTTTTTGTTCATTTTAACAAAAAAAGTTTTAGCAGCATTAATTTGTCGTGCTATTTTCAAATATTTACCAAACATGAAGTGCAATTATAAGTTAGTTAGTTTTGCCAAATAAAAAAAGTTGCCTCCACTTAAAGAAATGCAACATAATACATAATTTAAATCTGTAGGAACAAATCTGACCCTCACTAATCTTAGCTGAGCTGTTTGACACAAAATGAAAGAGATAAACAATTTTCTCAATTCACTTAACATTGGCAGATGGGGCAAGGAGGTAATTTTGGACCCTGGTGGCACAGCTAAATAAAGTCCCAAGACAACAAAAACAAGCGCTCGGTTTACGCATGCAACCAGATCTGTCCAACAGGCTCTAAAGCCTTCTGCATTCCCTCCTCATTACACCAGCACGGCGATATATCTGCACCTTTAGATACAGAAACTATCCCCTTGATGCTAATGAACCACAATTACACATTAACCTCTTAACTCGCAAGCAACGACTGAGTCGTACAATGCTGTTAGCTTCCACCTGTTCCCTCAGCGCTCTAGCTGTGAAGATGGCTCAGTTGTCTTTTAAATAATAACCATTAGACTGTGATAATAACCACTAAGTAATCTGTCTGTCAGTGAAACAGCATGAAGTTGCCATAGCATGATCTCTATCTTGCTTCTGTCTGTCGGCTCTGTTACCAAGCCTGTTAACTAAAGGCGGAACGAAAAACAGTTTGAGCCAAGCCGAAAAATCAAATTGAGCCATTTCTGCAAGCAAAAATGAGTTTTGCCAAGCTGCATAATGCTGAAATGTTTTCAAAACTTTGTTTTATTTTTTGTACTTACATTATTTAATTTTGAAAAATTTTTTTTTATTTTTTTCATTTTTACTTAGATTAATCTAAAACAGAATTTCTACATTTGTTTTTGTGTGGATCTAACCTTTGCTCCTGATTGGTGTGAATTAAATCCCGCCCCTGAGAGAGGAAATGACTTCATGGTTGTGGCAGGCAAAAATTGGGTGCTTCCAGTTGAAACATCTGTGGAAAACAGAGAACCAGGATTTCAAAATGACCCAAAAATTTCCTTTTGAAACAGGAATCCCAAAAGGATTTCCTTTTGGGGCGGGGGAAATCGAGGCATATTGCGTTGCGTTTATATTATAGTGCAGTAAATACGCATACAGTAAAGCCACTTCACAACCAAATGATGACTATGAAAGGAAATTAAGTAAATAATAAAATAAGGTATAAGTGTTAATTCAAGACATATAGAGAAACCATAATTTGCTACATGCTAATGGTAGTTGGTCCCAAAAGTGTCACTTTTAAATTTATATATGCTAATGTTAATTTTGTCAATGATTAGTGGCCCACTAGGAGAAATGGCCTCAAAACTAGTATGTGTCAACTAAATGCCTCAAAACAATTTAGATTTTTATGGCTGTCAAAACCTGCTTTACTTTATGTAACAATGTACTTAACAATAATAAAAACATTAAAAAAAAAAAAGAAAATGTTTGTCTTTGCTTCTGTGTGCCAAAACTGAAATGAAATATGTCTGGGGTATTAATACACAACTGTAATTCGTGACTGTAGATGCAACCGCCCATTCACCCACCCCAGCTACCAAACTGACTGCTCTAAAAATAGTCTCATACCTCCAGGTTTCTTAAACTTTCAGGTGAAAATGACAATATCTGACTCACCTTGACCTGCGGCAGACGAATACGCCATTGTGTTACTCAGTGCCATGTTGAGACATCCTTCAGATGACACAGGGTAGTGCACTCCTCCAACCGCCGGGCTGTGAGGGGATCGTCACTGCTTTAAGACTCAAAATCCAAGTGCAACTGGGCTGATCATCTCTTATGACAGCTCAGATTTAGGTCATAACCCTCTCTATGCATAGAAGACTGTTTATAAAATAACTTTGTGTTTTATAAGAGTCTGGTTGTGCTCATAAAACACTTAACGAGAGTATCGCAGGCGATGACCGATACGTAACAAAGATTAAAATAGACCGCATACAAAAAAAAAGACCTTTAAAAATATCTTGTTTCTACATCACGTTAGAAAAGGTTACTGTAGCCACCCATGTGTTGGATTTGTTTATCACCATTATGGATACTTAGTTTCCCTAAAACTACACTGTACATTTTGACCGGGGTAAAATTAGTGTTGTCATATGTACTCACCTCTCAGTGTAAAGCGAACAGTTCTGTAGATGTAACTTGCCCTTTACATGCTGGTCCCAGTCCTGAGAACAGTACACACAGAGACCACACATACACACACAAACACAATATGTTAGTCCGATTCTCTGACTTCACTTTTAATCCTCCTGTGTGAGAGTGAGATTCCTCTGGCGTTAGAGAGCTAGCAGTTCAAGTGTAACACGGCGGAGAGAGGGTAAGTGAGAGACTTGCTTTAATGCGAGTTCTCCAGAGCAACTGCGTCCTCACCCTCTAAACCTGCCTTCTCTCGACACACGCCAGCTGCCACAAAAGCCTTCACACCCAACTGTAACCAACAAGCCCATTGATTTAAATTTATACATTTGGCAGACCCTTTTATTCAAAGCGACTTACAGTACATTCAAGTTATACATAGTACATGTGTTCCTCTGGGAATCGAACCCACAACCTGCTAATGCAATGCGTTACCAACTGAGCTACAGGAATACTACTGTAGCTAACAGCTAGATTTAGATAAATATTAGGAAAACTTTCTCAATTCTACAGAATTAACTGCTAAAAAACTATTTTACCCATGTAGCAGTCTTGTGAGGTTTCTCATTCATGAATATTTATGGAATGGTTTGATCTACTCACCTTCAAGTTGTAAACCTTCTTCTCACAAATGGTGCACTGATGGGGTAGGTGAGAAGGCATTGTCCCGTGATAGTCATTGAGCTGGTGGGGTTGTAAGGACAATGTCACCCCCTCCTCCCCCTGGTGAAGCTGCGGCTGCTGTTGAAACCCCCCTTGCTGTCCCATGGATGGGCCAAGTACTGGCCCACATGCTGAGTTGAACTTAGGATCTGCCGTAGGTTCCTCAGGGTTATACAGCTCTGCTCTCGGACCCACAAACCCTGGTCCAGTTGGTGCCCACACACCAGAACCTGCTCCTGTGCTCATATCCACTTTTCCTAAGTTGGCCGGGCCTTTCCATTGTTCCTTAGAGGCTGATGAAGGTAGAGATCCCAGACTTTGATTATTGCCTCCTCCCATGAAACCAGTTTGTTGAACCAGGGTTTCCGAGGAGTAGAAGTCTCTTTGAAAATTGCTTTGGACATTGTTTCTGGGTTGTATAGCACCTCCACCATACTGTCCACCATCACATGCCTTATTAGTGACTGCTGAAGACTCTCCCAAACATCCAAACTGCGTTCCAGCCTTTTTACCGTACTCGTTTTGCTGATTGGCCTTTTGATTGGGCACCCCACTGTAGGTGGTGGGCCGGATTCCAGTAGGATTCGGGTTAAAGCCACTACCAACCAGTGTTCTCAGAGCAGGGTTTGTAGATGGGAAGGCTATAGGTGGTGGTGGGAAGGCTCCACCATGGGTCTGGGCCATGCTGGAACCTCGGAGCTGGTTGAAGAGAGGCTGCGACATGACCACATTGGAGAGAACCTGATTAAGGATGTTGGCTGCGGTGGCTGTATTGGTGGTCTGGGCAAGTTTGAGACGGTGAAGGGTGAGCTGGGCCTGAAGCTGAGCCAGCTGAAGACTAGCGGGACTTAGCAGCAGGTTATGAGCCACTCCACCAAGAGCTCCACCCAGAGGAGCTGGCTTATTGTCAGGCTTTTGTCCTGAGGTGCTGCGAAGAGATTTATAACATGTTATCAGTCAAAAATACAAGTCAAACTCCAAGCTTGAGAAAACCAGCATGTACATCATAGAAGCTTAGAAGCTTTTTGGATAGTTTCTTAAAACTAGATTTTAAGAAACTATCCAAAAACATTATTAATCAACAAAGCCAATCATAATCAAGAAACTGAACATAACATCTGTAAACATTTTCATAGTTCACATTTTTTCATGTTTATTTAGATCCAGCTCGACTGAATTTACAGAAAACTCTCAAGTGATCCTTGAAACATGAATCATGTAAAGCCGTATACATTAATTTAGAAAAATTAGGAACTAATTAATTAAGTGCAATTAAAGATGAACAAAAATGCAGACAATGTGTTGTCTAGGTCTCTGCAATGTTTGAGTTAGTTTTGAAAATTGAACACTTGGTCTTTTCGGAAGATTTTTGCCACGCATGCTTTAATGTGAGTGAACATATGGATACATTAGCAGACAGTGACAAATGTCTGTACATAAGAAGTTGGGTGGAAAGTCCATATATGGAGATATATAGCTAATTACTAACCATGGGCACATGCTGATGAGTGATTATTAGTGAATGAGATCCAATGACAGCTTTTGAACTTGAAATATATTGCTTTGTGATTCCTCAACTACTGAAAGTCGGTACTGAAATTGGCTTCGTCCAATCAAAATACATTTTTGCAGCCCAGACTCTCTGGACTCCACGTCCCCATTTGAGTGGACTGATTAATGCGCTCACATGCTTGCTAAATTTAGCAAGAGCTTCTATCAATCAAAATATCTATGCAGGCCTCAAGCTGTCCTCACTGAGCTCACACCATCCTATCCAAAAGCCAGAGCCTGAACTCAGCGCAGGTGCCAGCTCCCCAGAGTAACGTTGCTACAGTGCTGAAACCAACAGCAACAATATTTCTAAAAAGTACAGGTTGGGCCATCATAAACATTCAAACTGTGGGCACACAGTACTGCAGATATTTGTGCAAAATTAATCTGAAATGCTATTCCACAAAATAAACATTAGCTGTAGCAGAAATCACCCATTCACATCTCAATTTGGTCAGTCCATTTAAACCGTGCCGTCCACATACGAAAAATATGTAATCTAGCTGTTCTCTTTCATATGGTGAAAATGCATTGTGATCAAATACAGTGTGCAATTTAGTTAAAAAAAATTTCAAGTCAGGAAGGCAAAATATGTGTGAAGGTCTGAAACACTCCACAGATCTTTGCCCTCAGAGGTTCTGATCCAGTACCTTCTGGATGTTTTGGTTTTTAAAGTGTGGTTCTTGCCCTACATGACAAGAAACATTCTCAGGTTCTCAGATACTTTTAAATCTGAATTTGTGCAACTGAATCTTTTGGGGGATTAACACCTCTGCAATGTAGGGCTGGAGTCATGGACTTACAGGACAATTCTCAGATCGTAAAGTTCACACATCAATACAAGCTTAAAATAAGCTATCCTTCTTTTCTACACTGGATAATTAATTGTACAATTATTTGTCTGTTTTATACCTATTGTACAAATGTACATACATAGGCAGTGGGCAGCTATCACTGCAGTGCCAGGGAAGCAACTGGTGGAAATTTCAAGAGTATCAGGTATAGTTCATCACATCTATATAAATATTCCAACATCTGACCACCAAAAAGTGTCCAAATAGCCAGAACAGCATATCTATTGTTTTATCATTTAAAAAAAATTGTGATTGTGCTGTTCTTGGTAAAAATAAATACTACATGGTTTACTATTTGTCATCTAATGCAGCAACAATAAAGCATTTTAAGATTTCTGAATACTAAACCTTACGTTTCCAAATATTTCACGATGAATTTTTTTTTTTAATTCAATAATTACACTAAATATACAATTTAATAAGAAACATCTTTACAAAAAGCACATCAGTCTTCTAAAAAAGACTAGTAGCCTAATAAATAAACAGCTGCGGATAGAGATTAGCACCCACGCTACTCAAAGTAAAAAAATGCCAATCGTAGGCTAAGACACAACATACATAAATTAAATTTTACGGGTACAACTGGTCTTGAGACACAACAGCTGGTCAGCTGAAGCATACCAGGGTTAGGAGATAAGGAGTCAACATTGGTTTTACAGAGTCTTGATTTATGGCTGACAAACTATATAATGCAATTTGGCGTAACATCAGTCTGTCTCTCGGACATGGTCATTCTAATTTATGTGAATACAAGATGTTTTAAATTTGAACTTATAAATAAACTTAAATGATTTAGTTTTTGTCTGCTTCTGGGTTTATATATATACAACATAAAATGAATAACTATCATAACAGCAGTAAACAATAAGAAGTTTATTCAGTAAATTAAGTACACACATTTATCCAAGTTACATACCGTGCACTGTATCAGTGTGTGTTTCCTGGGAATCAAACCCATGACCTTGGCGTTGCCAGCATCCTGTTCTACCACTTGAGATACTGGAACACTTACATAATATTATCAGCATTGTGTTCAGTCTTATTAAAGATCACTGCGGGTACCTTCATGACTCACACCCGAAAATACACAGCTGACACACTGCAGAGCACGCTGGGCCATCACAGAAAACCAATATGGTCTTCTTGACAACCAGCTCACCATACAAGTCTTAAACACATGATCCGGGTGTCAGATGCCCCATGGCCAATTAATACAGGCCAGTCTTAAGAAAGCAGATGCGCTAGGCATAATTATACGCTATTGTGTGCATACAGTGTCTTCACACCAATTGGATCGTGGGAAGGAACATGCTGCGTGACTTTTCATGTATTTGTATCTAATCCTGGGATAACGTGACTATAGTTCTGGGGTCAAACCCCCACTGACCCCACGACACAACCACTTGTGTGAACAACTGTTCCAGTTTTATAAAAATTGAATCTCTGGCTGTCATTGGATAGAAATGCATCACATGGTTGTGACACAATACCTGAGTTTACGAGACCTTAATATCTCACGATACTGGACATTAAAAAAGCAAGAACTTAACCGTCTCTCCCCGCGCAGCAAACAAATAACAAACAGTGACAAACTTTACGCCATAGTGTAACACTTCTTTAAGCAAAAGGGTTCAGCCTACACAGTGAAATTAACACATAGGTTACCATACAAAATAATCAAAGTTCACTTTGTTTAGTGACTCTAAACATCAACAAATCAAATCCATGAATTACTTCTGATTTAAATCAGTGGATTACTCTAACCCTGCAGCTTTGTGTGTACAGTTAACATTTGTATTTAGAGTCTCATTAGATGCATTTTAACCCAAATTAAATGAAAGCACACTAAACATCAACTTGTCGGTGTCACTACGCCTCGAAACTGAAAAGCCAAACGCAACAAAACAACACAAACCGCAAATACACTGAAATTGTACATATACAATCCCCATAATGTCTCAATAACTTATATGTCCACACTATAACAGTACATTGACATTCAACCATTCAGGTTAAACTGCATTCAGGTAAAATACAAAATAAATAGTATTTTTTTAACTAGAAACATTCAAATGTTGTTTTCTTTCTATTTAACGTACATTTACACTTTTTATTTGCATTAAAGGTATAAATGGTCAAAACACAATGTAAAGTATGTAAAATATATTTTTACATTTTGCAAGCATTTGGTTGAGATAATCTAAGGTAATGTACATAATCTACAAACTCTTACAAACCTCTGCTGTAGATGATAGTGCTACAATATTTAATACAATATAAAATTAATTTAAAACTAAAAGTATTTCCAAATACTAAGTGGTCTTACATGTCCACACTTCAGTGTAGTTTTAATAAGAGGACAAACATTTATTTTTTATTTATAAAGTGTACCCCTATATTCATACATTAAAATGCAAACATGTTGTTTACTGAGAATATGTAGCATTTCGCTATAAAACCTTTTGATACAAAGTCAATGTTGTTAGCAGGATTATTATATTATATGTTTTTTTTAATGTACATCGCACAAGTACTGCTTAGTTTTTAAACTAGTAAAATCTACACTTGTAAAATGTAAACAAGCTTACTCTCTTGACCTGACCTTTAAAAATGACATTTGCTTAGTGTACAATCTAATGCAATAAGGTCAATTCAGTCAAAGAATATGCAATAAAACTGAGAAGTTGCCCAATAAAGCACTTTAATCATTATATCCTGACAAATCCGAGTAAATCCTTCCTCGTTCTTTTCAGTGCGTAAAACATCATCTCCAACTTCCAACATCGTGCTATTAAATGGCTCCTCTTTATTTAAATGGCACACTTTCACACACACTATTTCCTCAGTCCACATTTACTGGAGGAAAGGATAAATCAGGCCCTTGAGAATCCAGATTTTTGCGAGTGCCACATCAAAATAAAGGGCAGCAACTGTGCCATCCACGACAGGCACGATACCGGATCAAACCCAGCACTGATTCTTACCTACCACAACTGTCCAGATGATGACTGAACAGGTCCTGTCCTGAAACCAGGACATCCAGGGTCCTACACTCACTCTGTGGTCTGCAGTACCGGGACCTCCGCTCCAACAGTGCGCTTTTACGCACGTTTACGCACGGCGGCCGCTGGCTGTTCCGTGTGCCGGGAGCGCGCACGGTCCCTGTATGCTCCCCGTATGTCTGGCCTGGAGTGATGAAGTGTGACGTGCTTTGGAAAACTTGTGAAGGGAGAACAGGGAGAGGGATAGACGATCCAACACCTTATGGATAAAACCAGTCCAACTTGGGAAATGCTTCCACATTTATTGTCATTTAACTCTTAATTTTGTGGTGCTTTTATTTGAGCACACATGCATACAATGTTATTGCAGTATAACATCGTGACTGGAGACTTTCATACTGTAAGTGACCTGCATTGGGATCTATTTCAGCTTGATCTAAGACTTAAGTTTCAGTCATGCTTAATTACATTTTAAAAATGGCAAATTAAAAAAAAAGCTGATAATTTAGACTTTTAGGTTTCACTACCGTTTTAAGTGTCATTTTAAAATTAATTTAGTATAATAACTTGGGCTATAAACTAATGTATAAATATCATTTAAAATATCATTTAGTATACGTATAAATTATCATTTATAAAATGTACAGACATGCAGAACTGCAATTGAATTGCAAGCAATGAAATTGGGATGATTTTTGTACTGGAATATTTTTCCTATTAATCCTATAATCTCAAGACACAAACGAAGAAAAGTCCAGCTATTAGAGCTTAAAATAAAATTATTAATAACCACAAACTTTATTAATGCTGAGATATTTGGGAACATTCATGACTAAATTCAGAAATGAATGAAAATAATAATAATAATCGCCTGATTATAACACAAATCTGTTTCATTAACTGTAGGTTTAATAGTTATCTGTAAATAACTCTGTGATCAGTAAATGTTATTAAAGTAATTATAAAATCTATTTTTGTTGCTATCTGTTGGCTTGCATGTTATTTTTAACATTGCCCTGTCATCGACCTTATTATCTTATTTTGTAACGCTTAAAAATTGTTCTACAGGAAACGTATATAGCCTAATATTATCCATATTACTGTAAAATGTAGTAAATACCACAGGGATCAATATATTTAAACACTGCACGACAGGAGTATTGGGGAACTAGAGAAGTTATTTACTTAAAAGTTATGTTATGCATTATAAATGTTAAAAGGGTTAAGTTATAACTCAGTTGCTTATTTCTCTAGCAATAGTTTTGTACATGTTTTGCAGCTGTTCATTTCTGTTAACCAAACCTATAATTGTATTTGTTAGTTTTTTGTTACCGTTTTCATTATTATGAAGAGCCACTAAATAGCCTGATAAATATTTACTACAGGTTCTGTATGTTGTGAAAAGATGAATTTTTGTTAATCTTCAATAAACATCACGTTTTCACTGTGACAACTTCCCCCATACTGTATGCCTTGCTGTAGGGCATCAGCATTATAAACTCTTTACTGCCTACAAAACACTTTATAATAACTTTAATTACATCACATAACGATTAATACCGGTCATCATTAGTAACTGTAAATAGAAAATAATTAGAAATGTTGTGAAACTACTATAGGCCTTTACATAATAGTTATATACAGTAAAAAAGTTAGTGGACATATTTCTAATATGTAAATCTTTGATGTAGTTCTACTTCCATTTCTATAGATAGATACATAGATATACGTTTGTGACCTTCTTGTAAATGTTTTACTCAGAATTTGTATAGCAGGTGACATTTGTTGCATTGTAATGTTCTATGTGGCTTGCTGTAAACAGCCTTTTGTACATAAGTGCCCCAGCATCCGATTCCCAGCGAGGTGCCAATGCGACAGATTTACAGCCGGCCATCTGTTGCCTCCTGCAGGAGCCACACAACAACCTGCATTTCAGATTCTTTCTCCTTTTAAAGCCACAAGAGTCTCCTGCAAAACCCTCATGCGGTTCTGAAAGGCCACAACATGACTGCTGTTAAACTTGATCTTTGCTTTGATGCCAAAACAGGCTGATTCCTATTTTTAATATATTGTAGTTGTTTTATTATTTTGAAGACAAATTTGTACATATAATATAAAATATTATAATTATAATATATAAGTGAATCATTCCTGTAATTTTCAATAGTGAGCTGCATGAGTCAAACAAGAACAAGGAAAAGAGATTCATACGTTTTTTAAGAACTGCCATCTTCACACTGACTGCATTATTTACTATGAAAAGGTCAATTCCACTAGATGGTGCTGACGGATTTCTCACTGTCACTAAAGCGACACTAAAAGTGTTAATTGTGGACTGTGCTTCACATGCCTTCCAATGAGGCAGTGCATACTGAACAACAAATCTGTACATACTGAACAACAAATCTGTACTTAAAACAGAGTCACGGTCTGAACAGAGAACAGAATTAACAACCGGTGCTATAGAGTGTGTCAACTGTTTCAGCAGAGAAGATCAGAAGATAGTTACCTCACATGGAGATGTAAGTGGTTATTGCTCGTGCTGACGGTGATGTAGTAGATATGTAGATATTTTAAAAGCAGCTGGTGTGTGGTCACAGGCGTGTGTATGTTAGCTTTTTACGAGGCCTTCGGATGTGACTCATCCGATTTTCCAGGTTTTAATAAACCGGATTTTGATCGGCCAATAAAAACATAGAAATATAACATATAAAATCAATATTTAGTACAGGGACATGTGAAGTGTGTATCTAATGTCAAAGAAGCTTTTAATAAATCTATCAAGCTTCAACAGGCCATCAGCCCTTTCAACAAATGCAGCCTATCGCTCTTGGCTAGCCCACTGGAGACAGTCGGGATTGGCTGCTCATGACTGTGGGGTGTGTTTTTGCCAGGCGAGGTTGAACAGGGTGATTTATAGTGTTCTGTTGTTACCCAAACCACAGTCTAGTCCAAGAGCCCACAGTGTACCATCACAAGTCTGAAGAACGGGTGATTAACAAGCTGCAGTATCACAAACGTCACGCAAGATTTCCGAAGGTTTCCGTTAGTCATACAGGATGTTGGTTTCTGCAAACCTTCTAATAGATTGAAAAGATATGTGAACAACTAGATCATCACGCAACAGATAATCACCCAGTTCCTACAAACAAAAGCTTGCTCAGTTATACCACAGAAACCTGATTACATGTAGCATTATCATTACGACTTACACACGTATAAGCTGGAACTGCCCAGTTAGCTGTGAACCTAAATAATAAATGTGATTGTGATAAGACAGACGGTTGTGAAGGGGTTGTGAGAGGTGACGACTCAAAGTGTGGACATGTTTGGTGTTAGCATGTTCGCACATTACCGCAGTCTAGCAATTGTCACTACTGTCTCGGGACAGAAATAATACTCGACTCGTTTAGAGCCCATTAAATACCAGAATTACATGCTGTCAATCTTTGGCGAAAGACCTTCTGGCTCAGTTTCAAAACCTAGTGTACTGCCTACAGAAGCAGCATCACGTTTCCTTCACACAGAAGGAAATCCCAGAATGCATTGTGTGGATCAATGACGAGAATAAATCCAAGATGGCGGCTGAGCTGAGAGAAGTATTAATTATGAATAAAATGATCATGAAATGATCAATGCTGAAAATTATCAATAAAAATTGTTCTGTTTAAATATGTTAATGCTTAGCTAATATCATGCTAACTATAAAAATAAATGTGTAAGTTTACAGCCTATGTGGAGCATTACAAAACAGTCACAACAAGGTGCTGTTACAACTATGACGATGCTACGCCAGCCGTCAGCAGTGATGCATCTCCTGAAGTTCTGGAACAGAGCTACAAACAGCACACCTAATGTTTTTTTTCTCTGTCTGAGGTGTCCCAGATACACTATACCCATTACATTAGTTTGTTTGGTCAGTAGAGGCCTGGCTCATGTCTCTGTGCTGACAGTCTTGGGAAAACTACCTACCCCAGATTACCCCCCTACGTGTTACGTCACGTGTCGAGGTCAGACAGAGCTTCTGGCTTCTGGACCACAGGCCTGAAATGAATATTCTGAAGGCTCTGGAAAGTTCAACCAGCTCAGCACATCATAATGTGGACTACATTCAACATTCACACACAGCAGCCAGCACAGATGGCCTTGAATCTGTTTAACACTGTCTCACGTCCAGTAAACACAATACTGTGACCGAGGAAGCTTTAAATGGACATGAAATGGTGGACAGCAGAGCAATATAGCATGTGACATGCATTGGCGTGTTGCTCTCACCTGCCCCTACAAAATATTTTACGGATGGCGTTCATTCCTGTGTGATATTTTGTGTTGACTAGGCAGAACCAAAATAGATTAATTAGCCGATT
Source organism: Chromobotia macracanthus (assembly GCA_036877525.1). NCBI lineage: Eukaryota > Metazoa > Chordata > Actinopteri > Cypriniformes > Botiidae > Chromobotia > Chromobotia macracanthus. The sequence continues at coordinate 5,403,219 of JAZGTH010000033.1, read as the reverse complement.
TGCAGGTTAATCACTTTTGAAATGCGGCTCATTCGATGTCACAGTGAATCAGCTTACATTTATAATTGGGAATATGCAGCCCTGGATCTCACTGAACATAAGCAGATTTGATCAGAGTTCAATGGAACATGGTACAGGCATCCATTCCAGCATTCCTAACCCCGGCCACCCCAATACACCATACTATCTTCCCAGCCAATCACTGCAAAGCACTACCCAGAAACGTGCTCCCCTACCAATCAGAATCCAGTGCCATCCACCTGCTATTCCCCACTGGTTCTGCCCCCACATGGAATTCCATGCCTGGCCAAATGCCCTTACACATATATTCTCCTTTCAGTCAGAGATACAAATTCCGCTTGTGAGGGACATCACTTGTGCTTGGAAGCATAGGAATCCGAATGTGAAATAATTTAGGATAGGGGTGCACAGTCCGGTTCCCTGAAACTCCTTTAGATCTACTGTTGCCCTCAAGTCAAACTGAGAGATGCTTGCTTACAAAACATGAACCAAAAAATCAATTATACGACCCATTTTTCAGTTTCTTTCTTGTAAGTAGCATGTAGTTTAGCTAACTACCGTCATCCACCAAGATTCTGCACATTTGAGAATATCTGCTCCACAAGTTTTAAGATATAAACTATGCACAACAGAAACATAGTTGATCAAATGGCATTAGGTTTATTGTAATGGACAAAACTTCAGGGGATTATGGGATACCAGTGTACATCTGGCACACACAAAATCAAAGTGAGATAAATGTGCTTTCACATAATCATTGAGCCTAAAGATTGGCTTAAATAAAGACACTGTCATAAACACTACTGTATTTTCTCCATTGTCATGCTGTTACATGTAAGGAGATGGATACCACAACTTGAGAAACAGCGTTTTTGGCAGTTTCATAAGACTTCATATTTTTAAGAAAATACGTCAGTTATACAGTGACATCAAAAGCAGAGCTGTACATGTACATTAATTTGTCTTTAAATTATATTGCTTAGTTATGCACATGCACACACACACAATGAGTTTGCACTTTGCACCTCCTAAAATAAGCCTTATTAAAATAAAGTTAGTGCAGCAGTAAAGCCTGGAAATATCACAGTTTGGCAGCCGGTCTGCTTCGGTCCAGTCATATTTAAATGAACCCCTGTTCAGTCAATCATAACAGATCAGTAAAACAGTTCTTTAGATGCTGTTGTATACAAATTGCATGTATAATAATTTACGTGTTATCTCACAATGATGTCCAGTATATTTCGAAACATTTTTCTTCATCTGCCAGTTCAGATGGATCTGTTTACTGAGGGCACTGCAATACATTCTGGGATTGCATTCTCCCAAAAGGGTTGTGTTACAATTGGACCAAAGTGTCTCTTTTAAAAGGCAGCATATTCAGGCAATTTAAAACATCCTTCCTGTCTAGATTGAACATATAATGCGGTTAAATGCTGCCTAGGTTTAGAACAGAGCAATACATGCACAGACACACAGACTAATCTATTAGTTAGAGGCCAAGTGTAACTTTGCATCAGGGACCCATTTGCGCCCTTCAAGAGAGACCCCAACATTATTTCCTCCCCAGTGGGCTCATTGATTAGGCCGAATCAGCTGATGAAAGAAAACCAACAGCGTCATGACAGCTGTATGCTTTCCAGACCTCACTGCGCTCTGGCCAGCTGGGGTCACAAGGATATTATTAATAAACATCGCCCTTAAACACGCACATAATTATGGACTTCCATGAAATTTAAAGGAACAAGACACCATTTTTTCTGGATTATCAGAAACAAACATGCAGGCAGCACAAAGCTAATGAAACTGGACACTGTCTTTTGGAAACACGTCCTTCATTAAGGCGACACAGAGATCGGCTCCCCGTCTTGGTGTGTGAGCTCAGAACTGTCCCATGAGATAACCATGGGGCGAGCCACACTGATAGCAGCAGCTGAGAATAGAGCAGTGAGGGGATGTTGGTTTCCAACAGATCACACTGGGCCAGTGATTAAAGGCACACAGGAGTCTACATGTTATAAACGACAGTTCTGTCATTGTACAATTAGAAATAGAAATTACAGAATAATTGAGATCATTACAAATGGGCTGTTTTTATATAGGGGAGGGGGGGTGAACTGATAACAAACCTTAGCTTGGGCCCTCTGATGAGTGAAGCCCCTAGGGTTGTTTATGGTGGAGCATGCTCATTTTCAGAGGTCAAATTTTGTCCCAGTCTCAAGGATGTGACACTATTTTTATTTTATCTGGATATATTGTCTGGATAATTAAAAATGAACATTATGTGATTAACATGTTTTCAATTTAATCTTTGGTGGATTTTAGTATAAAGATGTAAAAATAGTCTAACTGTCCAACTTGTCAAAAATGTTCTGGCAGTAACATTAGTAGAATGTTTTTTAACATTATATTCATATTGATTCATATCGAAAAGTTGCAGAATTAAAAACGGTTTTGTTACTTCATGGAAACGTTAGGGAGACGTTCTAACAACCTTAAACTGTAAGCTGGGACCACTCACAGTTCAGAATGTTAGCGTGAGATTCTCACCAACACGTGTTGCGTCACCACTGAAAAGTATTGTCAGGTCTACCTAAGTTCTGTGCTCGTTCGTGCATAATGTTTGAGTGTTTGCAAGGTGGGCAGTGGGTGGACATGAGTCATTTTAAACCTTAAAATGCCTACATGACTCACAATGAACACACACAGCTTAGCCCCCCACTGCACCTTGATACTCGGCACGCAGTCGACGCCGACCTGTAGCTGTGTCATATACTGTGTCAAATTTTCATCAAGTTCAGCTAATGACACCAGAAACCCAAGGATGGCTTTCCCACGTATAGCAGGTGGGCAGTGAGGTTAAGTCAGAGGAAACGTGTCACAGAAAAAGAAAATTCAACAATACTTCCTACCAGTGCGTGTGTAAGTAGAAACAAATCAATTGATTCAAGTGTGTAGCAACCAATATAATACAAAAACACAGTTCAATACCAACCAGAAGCATCCCAGCTAACAGTTTGACATGTTTCCCTAATTTACATTACTAATAAAAACGTTAAAAATGCTATTCTGAATGTTCCAGGAATGTTCATTCAACGTTTATTCAAACGTCATTCAAACATTACTTCTGTAATGTTTTTTAAATGTTACATTAACAACTTATATTATAAGTTGGAATAAGTAAGGAATAATGTATTTGATATATGATTTGATATATGATGAAAGATTTTTTACTGCAAGAACGTTACCGAGAGAACTTTTAAAAGAACATTAGTCAATGTTTCGAGAACACACACACATTTCTCAGATGGTTCCTACAGCGCTGCATCTATTAATTTAGCTTCTAATATGGTGAGGAGTTTTTTGGCATGGTGAGTTCAGTTTCTGTTACAAGAAAGATCATATGGAGGCTAAGAGAAAGACAAGCTGTCACAGGGTCCCTCAGAGAATTACGACTGACATTATGTGTAAGTGTTTTTGTAGTGGTGTGTTTTGATTTCATTGATAAAGAAACCGAATGATTGCACAGATAGATTCCCAGAGGGTGAAATTAAGAAAATTATCAATAATAAATTAACAATAGAGGTATAAGTATGGTATGTTTAAACAATTTACCCCCCCATACACACACTCAATTCAAAATTCTTATGAGTGTAATGAAGAAATTGCTAGTACAGTATTTACACTGTATCATACCAGTATTTGCTTTAATAAATTCATTTTGATTTATATAAACAACAACAAAAACAGGATGATTGATTGTGTTACTGTAAGGTAAATAGGATCCCCCCCTCCCATAATGTCACAATACGTCTACAAAAAAATATATCAAAAAAGCATACCAAAACATGCTTTATTTTCTTTATATAAAATATAATTTTTTATTCCTTCTAAACTTGAAGTGAATTATGACCTGAACATTTTTTTGTGAAATGCATGCATGAGTCAAGCAACAGTCCAGCGGTGATAGTATGTGAGAGGAAAGTTTACCGGTGTTGACACCAGAGGATTAAAAAGCAATTGTTCCTGGTATTTAGATCCTACTTATTTATCCAGCATGCTGAACAATAGCTATCACAGTCTTGGCACCAATCTAAAGGTGACCTATTTTCAACTATCAACAAGTGAACAAAATGTGCACTAGCTGAAGTCACTCAATACACGCTATAGGCCGAGCTCGGTCATGTGATCGCAGATGAATACTTCTGTTAGTCCATTCGGGAATATCAAACATTGCTATCCATTAACTTCGTCAGCAGTTAGCATCTAAAATGACAAATGGTGAGTTGTAAAATTTTGCGTTGACTCAACAGCACGCCTGCTGGTGAAAGTTGGGCATTGCGGGCACTGCTGGTATGCGCCATAATTTATACACCCAACACCTGGTCAGACCATGAGACTTCAGTGCAACCTGCTAGCTGTGCTAGCTCATCTCTGTTTCAGATATGCTTGAACCTTATACTGGCTAAAAATGGAAAAAGAACCTAGTCATCCAGACAGTATGCTGATCTGTATCGCATTACACCCTAAATCACAATAACATGTCAAGGTTTGACGGAAAGGTGATAAATAAGCCGTGAATTCAGAGCCGTGTACTGCATGCTAGCTTCCTTTGGTAGCGTCAATGCGCGCTGTATATGAGTATAAAGAAAACAGATGGAGACAATGAGTAATTTATGGGGAATATTTAGACAGGTGAATATATAGGGAGGTTTCAAGACTTGACGACAACATGAAATAATACGTATTTAACGTCTTTAACTCAAATTTATTTGAGTGACAAAATGAGGGTGAAATGTGATAGTCCACGTCACGGGCTGCTCACAACTCGTTGTATTTCCATATGCTGACATTTTTTAGTATGAAACATGATATTGAGTCAAATAAATACATTTATATTGACACTACTGAGATTTGATTAGATTGCAAAAAGCCAGAATGGGTGGAGGGAAGGGGTTGGTATCCATGCCTTTCCACTGATGTGTTTTGAACGAAGGTTCGTGAACGTTTTCAGTTCATTACTATGGAAGTGGAGCGCAACACTCTCAAGGTGGATTGTGGGATTGACATTGCATTGTATTGGAAACACTGACAGCGGCCGAGGGTAAAGCTACGACACTCTGGCATTCATTGGGTGGATTTCCTTGCACTGTAACAGTAACATCTGTTGATTTCTGAAAAAAAAGTTGTTTCAGAGCTGAAGTCATCATCACTGCATAAACTAAGATGATGATTTTAAAGAACAAATTGTTTCAGTCAGAATGTTGTGCACAATAAGGACAGAAACATGCAACTGAAGTGTTACGTTGTCTTCTATATTTGTTGCTAATATGGTGAGGATTTTGTTTGGCACAACTGGGTGGGTTTGTATTACAAGAAACATCATATGACAATAAATAACTGATGTAGAGATATTTAGACAGCTGTTTTGAGGTGTTTAGTGCTGGACTTTACATACGGCATTAACGACGCAATTACCTTCCATAATGGAATACTGGGTGGAAAATAATTTAGGCTTGACTTTATGAGCTATTAGGATTTATTTGAGGCTTTTCAGAAAACATGGCACACCTATCATTTCTGTAGCTCAGTTGGTAGAGCATTGAGTTAGCACCACAAAGGTCTTGGGTTTGAGTCCCAGGGAACACACATATTGAAAAAATACATATTTTAAATGCACTATAAATTGCTTTAGATTGAAAATCAAATGACCCAATTTATTTGTGAGTCGGTTTTTGAATATCGTTGGTAATTGATCATATTTTATCTTTTATTGTATTATAACTCTTTTTTTCTGCACTGGATGCTCGTGTCACCAAGATAAATTCCTTGTGTGTATAAACATACCTGGCAATAAAGCTCTTTCTATTCTATTCTATTCTATATTCTCAGCTCTGTTTAATACATTTTTTTACAGCTTTTTCCCAACACAAAATGAGCACAAAAAATGCTAAAAATAGTCTCAGGTCTTATAAATCAAAACCATGACAAATCCTGCATTCAGAAATACAACCATGTGCAATTCATCTATTATTAGTTTCTTGCATTTGCTGTCACCACGTCAGAACAGCATCTCATATACGTTCAGTTTTGTTTCTTAATCACGTGCTTGGTTCCAAGGGCCAAGCTGATTGGTCTGCTGACATGGGGGTGTTGTGTTCCCTGACAGGCTACTTTGGTTTCTGTAGAATGAAGTATCCACCTTTAATGATAAATATCAGTATCATTCCTGCATGTTGTCTGATGGCAAAGGTTTGATTTTAACTTTGTTAAATCTTCATTTTTTATTCAACGACCATTTAGTCCAAACTTTGATTTCCCAAACACCAGAATGTATTTATTTATTTATTATTATATATTATTATTCTGTCCCAATTTACACCTGTATTGTCAGGTGTCAGACTGAGAGAACGAGTGAGAAAAAGAAAGAGCGAATCTCTACACAGAATACTGCCATCAAAGCTTCTGCTAAACAAGTGACATTTACAATATAGGGGCAGAATTTATTACAAACATATGTTCTGTCTATGTAGCCAAACAGATTCAGTGTTTAATGCAGAAACAGACACATTGTTAACCAGAGACACTTATTTTTGAGTCTTTTTACAAAAAACATTTGATACACATTTTTTTGAAAACTGACAAAATTCTCTTTTGAAGGGTTTTGTTTGCTGAAAAAAAGTTGTGACTCTTAAACCTTCTGTGAACAGGACACATGTGGTGTGACTGGATCTAAAAGACCATTTTACGACATACCGAAGATCTGAGGAGAGAGTTTGTGAGAACACAATAAAATCATTCTCTTGAAAGGAACATTAGCAGATCATTTAGCACTTTAAACAGGTACAAACCTAAACAATACCCTGCAAACATTTAACAGAGAAACCCATACTGCTACCTAGCGATTCATTAGAAATTCAATCTGCCTCAAACAGAAACAATTATTATTTGATAAAAGAGGATAACAGCTATTTCTGATGTGTGACAGTGTCAGGTATGACAGAATGATTTTAATATGTTGTAATTTACCAGATAACTTACGAAAAAAGTTCTTTAAAGTTCTCCTTTCCATGTTTTGACGTGACATTGAATCATTTACATCTCCAATACAGAAAGGTAAGGCCATACATAACAATGTTATACTACAGCAGATATATGTATGTTAGTCCTTTTGTAAACTGTGTCATGACAAGAACGGCCTATAAGATCATAAAGGGTGACACAATGGCACAAGACAAACAAGCAAATGAGCTACTGGTTGTAAAATGTGCAGGCCAGCTGTTGAATGTTAAATGTGAGTTCCTGCGCTGTGATCTCCACAGATGAAAGTAGATGCCTTTATGGTGAGCACACATGCTACAAACTACTCACAGAACCCCGCAGTTCTGAGCTTGATGTCATTGTTTTAAAGGTTAAGTCACACGCATTCCTGCCGTCAGGGTGCGTGATGTGTGAGTTATGTGGGAAAAGTGGGGGCACCACTTTAAAAAAGCCTAAAGAGGACATCATTCTACCCCTAATCATTGAAATGAACATGAGATCATCATATCTACCATAAATTCCTGCCCTTATTGTGCATGATTCATCAGTTTACGTTATTCCGAATGTCAAAACTTGCTCCGCCTCTTAAATGACTTCCTTTCGACTGATGTCACCAAGACTGCTTAGATTTCAAACAACCAATGGCTACTAATTCATGTAACAAAAACATTTATATTTATTTTGTTAGTGGCCAAAATTATCTTCCTTAGCTAACATAGCTTAAAATCTATCATGGGAAGTGTCCTCCTGCAAGCTAAGTATATCTGTGAGATTTTGATAAGGCGACGCAACTCCTGCATTCTCCTTTTGTTTACAGACTGCAACAGTTGCCAGTATAGCTTTATAAATCATGGATAAGTGTAATCGAGGGTCTTCCATTGGAGGAAATGCTATTAAATGCAGTTGGACATGTGATACTGTATTGTCAAGAGGTATCAGACACACACACACAAACTCAACGGATTTGATGTGGAACAATGATTTTTAAAGCTGACCTTGAAGGACCTCTTATTTTAACAATAAACTCAAATAAAGACTAAATGCGGTTTATAAGCAGATCACGCCTTCGTTCTGCTCAGGGACAGACGTCTAATTAAATTCGGATAAACATGTTTTTAATTTTAGATGCTGTTTACCCAAAGACCTTTACACTTGGCCAGTGTGTTTCTATCAACATATGCTCAGCGCTCAGCAGTCTCACTGCAGCTATAGCAGTGCTTATTGCATATAATTCAATTGGACATATATAGAGCTGACAGTGAGGTCACACCAAGCATTTATTTTCCCCTACAGTCATTAAAACTCAAGTTTGGACATCTGGTTCTGGTCCAATGTGCATTGATGTAGTGACAGCTCACGCTGTTCCTTGACATTTAGCCAATTTATCTAAATAATAAATATATTATTTATTTTTTGGAAATATAATCTGTGATATGTCAAAAAGATCACCAAAACCTAACCATATCCCTTATGATAATGGGATAATAATGGAAAATGACTTTATAATAATAATAATGATAACAATTATAATATATTTTATGTAGTTTACACATCTACCCAGGCTGGACATATTAACACTGGCCAGTATTTATTCTTTCTAAAACGAATTCTTTATGTGTTTTTCATTATGCATTTAAACTAATGTATTCCCCTTGCTTCTAAAACACTTTAAAAATCCTTATAAATTCCCTGTGAGTAAACTAACAGGAGTTAAAATCCCTTTTTTTCAACAGCACAACTGAGGATTACTGGGACTTCCCATACAAAAGCATAAAGCCCAGTCAAGAAAAAATAAGGCCGTTCGGTTAAACCCTATACTGGTGCCACAAAACTGTCATTCATTTAACATAAAGATTGGCCCAGTTGCTTCCACATGTCAATGCAGCAATGAACACATGCTTTGAGGCCTGAACCGCAATTCTACAGAGATGAAAACAAATAAGCATTACTGCAAACAGGCTGACGGTGGTTGACACCAGCAAAGAGCCAAGCCTAGCACTTTTTTCACCCCGCTAACATGGCGCCTTAATTCTCACTGAAATCTTTGCATGTACCCATTAAGACAATTGTGCTTGCGTTCAATGTCAGTCTTTTGGAAGGGTAGAAACACTTCGAATTTTTGTTTAAGCAACCTCAACAGCCAACGTTGCTTTGATAACTAACGGCTATTCGTATTTTCCATCGATCGAAACAGCTGACATAGCACACATGCTATGTACGCTTAAAGGGCCGGTGCTGATATCTGAGAGATCACACCTTCTTGAATAAATAGCCATGTGCTTCAGGCTCCAGGGCGGGAATAAGACACATTAGGATATACAGTCCATTCACCATGATTTACCCTAATGGCATCAGAGACTGGGCAATGACAGCAGTTTGGGTTGGGCAATGACAGCAGAAGATCACAGTGTTAACAGAATAAAGAACAATGTTTTATGGTCACCCATTTTATGGGCTTTTCAATAACCGATGCAGATAACAATATTTAAAGGTAGGATGACTATAAATGAAATGTCTCGTCTCATTTCATTTGCATATGAACTATAATGTTTTACTCATAGGAGTATTAATCGTTTGATGATTCACAGTTTACAGTTATATTTCACGATACAAAAAATGCAAATGACATTTGTTAGATCTAGAGCTCCTGTCTAGATTGTCTAGATTTGATTTCTGCAAAAAATATCTACAAAGAATGATCTGATCAGCATACAGGCATAAATGTTTTAAGATAGATTTTAGAAACAGAATTAAACATTAATGTCACATTACATTAACACTTTTAAAAGTGTTAAAAATTGTGATAAACATTTAATGACATGCAATAATGTACAAATGGGCCAATAATCGGCTGATATTTAGATCCGTTTAACATTCATGGTCAGCTCTTACCTGTTATAATAAAGATCTATTAGTTGCACATTTCAGCAGTTCAGGCTACATCAAACAGCTCGGCGCACAACTGTTTCCATGAAGCATTGTGTTACCACACTGCACCATAACTTGATAGACATTGAGCAAACAACAAAAGGCAACCGAATAGCTGAATGCACAAAGGCATTCACAACATATTTCCCAGCTGCGATTTCAGCATTCCTGGTAATACCACCAAACATGTGTGCTATGTACATTGCACAAGGTCAATGCAATGATCGGCCCACCGGAAAACAAAGCGCTTTAAACGTATAGATCCAAAAGCCAATGCTCAGAACTGGCTATGACCAAATCAAACAGCAAGATGAAGAAAGGTACCTTTTCAAGGGCATATTTCACAAGACAGCCTACAACAAAAAATCAGGTGACAGGTACAACAGAATGCAGACACCCGGAATGGCATCTGGGACTCGCATCGGCCCTCACGCCCCCCGATAGTACATGGCAACTTTCTCCATAGGACAGGCTATAACAGTGATATAGACAAAGAAGCTGAGCAGGGGTACATGGGAAAACAAGACGAGAGAAAGAGCTCTGAAATATCCTGACAATACGATCCTAATGTTGCGGCCCACCAAGCTATTTAAAAACAATCAATCAAAAAGGCCCATCTTTCACCACACTGTCAGAGCGCATGATCCGTCGCTGGCTGCGGTACAGTTTCACACAGGCAGCTGAGGGATTAATCCAATGCGCTGTTTAATGCAAGCCAACCTGCATGCAGGGACGACTAAACAATTATGCACAGGCAGTCTTAGATATGATGGAGAGTTCTCAAACAATGTTAAGGGAATAACAATAGTCACTATGATATAATGCCATGAAAGTCTTTAATGTTAGCTTGGCACTGGTGGATTATTTTCTAAACAAATGAAGTGTTCAAATCAGACAATATGAGACTAATCAGACAGATTTGCTTGTAATTGCTTAAGTTTTCAAAAGTGTTTTATACATAAACACTTCTTATTTTCTTCTTAGAAACACTTTCCCCAAATATTTTTATCAATGGCAAAAACATAATACCAATGACTTATTGTAGTGACTTAAATATATATTTTAAATATGATAATAAGGCCGGTTTTCATGTTTAAAGTCATAAGCCTTTTCCCCCCATACAGCATATAAAAGCACAAATTAAATCACACGTAAAATAAATCTTTAACTGTACTGATAAAACATCTAAGCAAGTGGCATCTGAAATAAAATTATGCTGTTTGCAAAATTAATTTCATTTTCATGAGGCATTTTCAAACAACTCAAGTCAGTAAATTATAACGTTTAACTATTAAAAATGTTTTGTGCTACATCCACTTAGTTTGACATTTTGTTATTTAATAAAATAAAAACCTCAAGCATATAGGTAAAACAATTTTTAAATCTGCTTTTGCTCAAAGCTGTAATAAGTAGAGATGTAAAATGGTCGAAAGCAAAGCAAATGTTCATGCTCTAAAATAGAATCAGTGGTCGGCGTGTCCATAAACGGACGCATTTGTAGCGTGGCTACAAAACTGCCCTTTATATTTCTGCCAGTGACACACTGACAAGTTGCCTGATTCATCAGTTGCTCATAAAGCCACTGGAAATGTTTACTCCATGATCCACATTCATTTATTTTGAAGGGCGAATTTTGCTGGTTTTGTAACTTAGTAAGTAACTTAGTATTTCAAAAGCAACTTAAAGAGCTGGGCAAGAGATTTAAATGACCAAAGCTTTAGATTTACGTATTGCCTGTTTAATTTGTTTCAATCGTGCAAAAGTTTGTCAACTTTTCTGCAGTATAAAATCATTACCAAAAAAGCTTTTGACTACAGCAGGAGACGTGTTTTGGGAATGTGGTCATCAGTTATCAGCAATCATCACCGGCCTTGTCGCGTGTCATTTATCTGTTACAAGCAAATAGCAGTTTGTCACCAGTAACGCCTGCTGAAATCATTCAACAGGGCCTCACATTCACGGTTCGCATGTGGTTTCTGTCGGTAGGGCCCAAGGTGCGCTATAATTCTCAATTCTTTGTTTTATTGGTTTTAAATTGAAACACACAGGACGATGAAAGGGAGTGGTTCTTTGTTTAGTTTACATTTAGCATTTTAAGACATGGAATCATTCCTTTTAATGTGTGTCACAAAAAGCATGCATTATAAAGATTTTGTTTATACTGCATCTGTATTTGAAAAGACCTTTCTAAAGCCCTTTTGTTTTAAAAAGATGAAATCAGATTAAGGTTATACAGTTAAAACAATACTTTTCAGATTTGGAAAATAAGAAGTTTGTTGAACTTTTAGACTTTAACAACTCATGAACATGAAAGCAGTTAATCTAAGTGGTAAACTAATTTTATAACTTCTCCAGTGATTGTCAAAGCTTCTGTCAGACCAAGTGTCAGCATTATCATATAAATGAATTCTAATAAAGTAATCACCATTTATTACTGGTTTATAAAGAACAAGGAAATTAATTTTTACCAGCTGAAGGAAACAATACTCTTAAACCAATGATTCTTACTAACCTTCTGTTTTGTTTCAAGCATAATAAAAATGTAATGCAAGCATATTTAATATATTTATAATAATAAAGATGATAATATATAATATTTTAATATATAACAATAGATTATATATATAAAGGATTTGAGTAAATAAATCATATAGTACACAGTAATTTTACATTACTGTTATTGTTAATTTTCTAAACCCAGTTTTCTAAACCAAAAAGCACTTAACGATTGTGAATTTTGATTTAAAATGTATGAGTGTGTTAGCTTACAAATAACTAAATACAAAAACAAACTACTTTTGTAGTGGGGAAAACATGTTAACAGATATTCACACTTACACAAAAAATAAATAGCACAGAAACACGTGTTTAAGTGTTTTCAAAACATCGCAGACAGAGAGCATGATGAATTTAAGCAGGCGAGTAGATGCTAACCATTTTATTTACCAGTTTATTTTGGAAATCTGTGGCAACAACTATACTGCTCAGAATCACAGCAGAATTACACTTTGGCAAAGATCAGCGAGCTACACTCATCAAACCGATCCATCATGCCAGAGTCTTCTGCAGAACCATGCAAGCATTTATATGGTTTCTCACCACAACTTAAGCATAATTTTTTCCTAATAATGAGGGTTACCCTTATCCTCGCGAATACATTATTTTTATACATTTCAGACCAGCCCAAACTGTTTTTCCCACATCAACATATTTCTTACCTCTGAAGGTGTTCCACTGAAGTTTTTGCACCATTCCCTGGAATTTTTGACTGCCCATTCTCAAAAACACCCTTGTCCCAAGTTTGCTTCATGGTAGAAAAAATATTTCTACAAGCAGGAAAATCCAATGCAATGAACTCTAGCCCACTGAAACCAGAAAGTTCCTCTGCAGGTTTCCCGCTGTGATCAGGTTAAATTTAATCCTGCAGTGGTTCTCGCCCTACTGAGAGAAGCATTGCTCTGTGAAGGGAAGCAGCAGTCGGAATTGGCCTCCAATGCTGGGATCAGCTCTCACGAAATCTCTGCCAGTTACTAAAGAGTCTAAAAAAAGGGTGCATAAAACAGGGTGTTCAAAGGTGGTATTAAAGCTGGATGAGGACTGGAAGCATACAACAGGAAGGAGGTCATGAAAGGCACTTGACCATTTGGGAGTCCCTGAGGGTTGACGATATCGTCTGCTGGCCACTTTCATTCTCTCTCTCTCTTACTCTCTTTCGTCTCAGCCAATGACTGAGCAAGTGTGAGGAATGCCATTAGACAGTCACTCAAAAGTGCCGGATCAGATTCGTCAGCGTCTGGAGCCCTGCATGTAGATTATTAACATTTCCGGCCATTAACATTTTGTGGGGGACATTGGGCCCTGCCCCACATCTATGTGGAAAGCCTTTGATTCTCTCACAGTAAATCTCACGGACAGAGTGTTTCAGTCCGTGACAAAGGATCTGGACTGTTGTTGAGAGAAAGGATATTGCGCCTGGCTTCTGTTCTTGGTGTGATTGAGGATTACAAACTTTGGGCAAGATTTCTCTCTAATGAAAACCAGATATGAGCTGTCCTTCCTGAATAAATGATTTGAAGTCAACAAAATTAGTTTGAAAGCTGCCTCGATGTGTTTTGCCTTATGATTGTTGTCATAAGTTTCAGAACCACTGCAGAAAGCATTATTCAAAAACATTTACAGACAGACGATAGATATATAATGGTAATATATATGTAATATATAATATAGAAATGTAAGTTAAGGATATACCTACATAATACATGTACATATATATATATATATATATATATATATATATATATATATATAAATAAAAACTATTCAAATACAAATATATGCACGCACATAAATAGTTGAGCTGTTAAGGATATAGATATAGGAATATATAAACATATATAAATATAAAGCCATAATTCACAAATTTGTGACTTTAATTAACAGCAAATTTACAAAGTACCTAAAACATTTCCTGCTGACCCACCCACATTAACCCCCACACATGACACCCAGGGTAACAAACACGGAGTACTTTTGGCTGGAAGGAAAGCAGATACTTTTTAAGGGTATGCCTAAAACTGACCGCAAACACTGGACAAAACCCTCCATATCTGCAGAACAACTGCTCACAGGAAGGCAAAGGTGCCTCACAGACGTCTTAAGCACACCAACAGGTGCTAAAACACTGAACCTACTGTGTACAAAAAGACCTTTTCTTTAAAATCATTTTCTTGTGAAGTTTCTGCACCTAAACGCATTCAGTTACTGTTTTGTTACAAGATTGCCCAAGATTGCTTTTCTGAAAAAGCCAGGCCTCAGCTGCGTATGCCATTCACAATAACCCGACCCTTTACAAGGCAAGTATTTATTTCACACTGGATATAAACAGTTTAACATGCAATCGCCTGGAAAAGTGCTTCATGATTTTTTTGGTTTGAAATCTTCCATTAAAAAACATAATTCCAGTTTACGCAGTTATTGCGTCAACAGAGGTGAGCTCTTACACAGGGGTGATGTTACAGCGTGAGCAGGTGGTGATTGGCTGGTTTTCTGTGACCTCATAAAACCGCTTTAAAAAAGGAACGAATGCAATACCTGCTTTAAACAGCAAGTTGTAAATGCCTTTTTCCATGTGGGGTTTGATGTGATGGGTTTACAGGATTATAAATGGAACAGAAATTACACAATGACCGCCGCACCCTGCAGTAGTTATATGGGGAGCGTGCGGTTGCTGGGTCAGATTTGGAGGATCCACAGGGTGTGAAGTGTTTGTTACTGCTTTAAGTTTTACAGTAAAGTCTATAAAATAAATAATGGACTATTTGCACTGGGTGTAAATATCATTGGAAACACAGTGCACTGAAATATAAATTGCAATTATTATTAAACTGTATATACTAATTATATAACATATACAGTATGTTATCATATTACATATTTGTGATTATAGTAGTTTGACATAAATAACAACTAGTTTAGGTTAGTATTTACATGAGTAACAATATTGGCCAACAATATTGGCCTGTATTTACACCATGATGTTAATAACATCTGCCACTATTAATGGTGTAAATAGCTTTGCCAATAAACAAATGTTACCTGTGCAGGTAATATACTTATTTTAAACCATTTAAAAATATTACACTTACATTATTTGCAGTTGTTTAATTTTTTGTGTGTGTTTCCCAGAGGCTAATCTACATATGTGTATATATGTGTAATACAGCGTGTATATTTATGCTATACACAGTATATGTGTGTGTGTGTGTGTGTGTAAACATAAACCTGGTCTTTAAGATGAAAACGTATGTAAACGGAAATGTAAATAATGCTTCACATTTTTAATGGCTATTGAATTTATTGAATCTAGTTTTCATTTCTAGATAATAAATAATCTTAACCATAACATCTCTTTTAAACTCTTTAAAAAGTTTAAACACTGTTTTAGAAGCCCTTTTTTTAACTATTTGTTTAACGATTTTGCGTTTTAATTTTGGAACGGCAACCAACAAATATTGACTTGTACGTGCAGCTGACGGTGACTGCAGTAAAGACCCATTAAGGCGACAGCATCTGTTTTCCCTGCAGGCCGCTACTCACAGAACTGACAAGTTTAATGGGGCCCGACAGTGTCCAGAGAGAGACTGACAGATTCAAGGGCACAGGGATGAATCAAGTGGTCATAGATTTGACCAAGCACCTGTCTAACAACAAATTAACTTGTGTTGGGAATGACCGTGAAGCAGACAGATTTGTGCCTGTTTAACAAGGCCCCCTCTGTGATTACTGGGCTGTTTCATCTGTGGATTATATTGAGGGGCTGATATAAAGCATACGAGATAAATAGTCTCACAGGATTCTTGGATCAGTTCAGAGATCAGATGACCAGATCTTATAAAGATTGTGTTTATGTCACTGGCAGTTAGGAAGAAGATTTCTGAACATTTCAGCAGACATGGCTTTGACCGTGACTACATATCTGTTACATCCTCAAGACTCAAGTCAATGTTCTGCTCCCTCAGTTGAATGAATGTTTATTTTTCGCCCATTTTGTTTAGATGCAAACGGCACTGATAATACTGGCTCTGCAAGATGTAAGTTCCACGTATTGGTGTAATAACATCAAAACTCTGCGCCCTCTAGTGGCAGGAAACTAAGCCAGCATTGATAAAGATTTGGGGGGGGGGGGGGGACTTTATTGTCTTTTAGGTAACAGAAAACAATGTTAAAGACTGACTATATATCACAATGTTCTAAAAAGATGAATGCAAAGTTAAAGTGAACAGAATGGTGCTAAAAAACATTTAACATCATTCAGAAAATCTACAAAACCAGACATTTTGTATTGTGCTTATAAAAAAGTAGGGGCTGAACAGTTCATGCTGGTTTTTTAGTCGTGATGGTGAGAGCAGTTCTGACACAGTCTCTACTTTGGAGTATTCAGTCTCAACGAACTACATTTTGTCAGTTACTGACGTTTAACTTGAAATGCTGCACGTCTATAATGTTTAAATAACTTCGGTGTTTATCTTTTAAATGCATATCAACAAATAGGAAAAACAATAAAAAACAAAACAACAATTTGGCGAAAACTGCTCTGAATCTGACTGCATTAAGAAAATCATTATGCACTCGTTCTGACTTTTTAAAACACCCAGCAGCAAAAAGAAGGATTAGAGAAAAGGAAACAGGTGACAGAGGCGTATTCTTGTTTTTTTTCTTTTAGCCATGAGTGGTGTCATCCTCCACAAAGTCTTTCGCCTGCTCTGCAGAGATCACGTCGATGTGACTCACCTAATGAAAACAAACACAGTCAGCTTAGTGACCTCATCGGAGCTGCTTTCACTTTCTTGATAAAATGTCCATTTATAGCTCATGATCTATGCACGAGAATCATTTGCATTCGCTAATTAACTGGCATCAAAGATTGCAATAATGACGCCTCATACCTTGTTTCTGAATTTGACGCCGTAGAACTTATCGGCTGACTCCAGGAGCTCAGGTCTGAAGGTCGTGGTGATGAACTGAGCGTGTCCTGCCAGTTCTACGATCATGTCTGGAATACAGCAACACAACATCTAAATACTGAGAAACATCAGTGTGTCCAGCATTTTTAGCTTTTTTTACAGCTTTTTATTGAGCAAGAAAAGGAATAACTGGAAAAAATCTGGGAAAATTTCTTATCATTATAAAGCACAGGTCAGCGCGCAACTAAATTACAGCATTTTTTAATTGTTTTATATTTAGGCATTAGTAACACATTTAACTGACAGTTCAAAATTAAATTCATTTTACCATATTAAATATTCAACAGATTTTCAGTTTCTTTATCTCTTGAACCTAAAATATTATTTAAGAGATTTACACTGAAGCATTTTCAACAGACCAGTGTGCCCTGCACCGCTTTTGTTGACTGACGCACTGGCTGAAGGTACCTGACACTGCTTTTCTGTGCTGAGCGTCCAGAGCCTGATCAATCTCATCAAACAGGTAGAACGGGGCGGGGTCGCATTTCTGGATGGCGAAGATGAGCGCCAGCGCGACCAGAGACTTCTGACCTCCAGATAGCTGTTGCATTTCTCTCATCTCTCCCTGTTTCCCTGTGAACGACACCTGACACACATACACAAATACCACTTGTCAAAGCAGCCTGTGGGGACTGAATATGAATTAACTGTGCGTGTTCACACACACACACGCGCACAAACACACACACTCTGTCCTCCTCTTACCCTGATGCCCACTCCAGTGAACTGGTCCACACTGGGCACGCTGCTCTGAGACGCAGATCCTCTCTCGCTGTCCGCTCCCTCCCCCTCGTCCTGAGACTGAGATCCTTCAGCGTCCCCCTTCTTCATCACCAGCGTGGCTTTACCGCCGGGGACCAGCTTCTGAAACACCTCACTGAAGTTCTTCGACACCTGCGATCACAACAAGTGAGCGAACAATCCTTAGTAACCAATTACAACACAAAATAAATGACTGGCCTTTTAAAACAACATCGGCCCATAACATAATATCTATATATTATGCATACTTAAGTTACAACAGCAGAACACTGTCATTACATTTAAAGTTATTACAGTTTGAAGAAAGATTATAAAAAATAACATTTATTCAACCATGATTAACCACATACAGTAAACCAGGGCTTTTTAGTAATGAAGTAAAGGGTATGTTTTGATTTAGTTTCATTTTTGAGGTTGTCTTTAACCCCTTGAGGGCTATGAGATGACATCACCCTGTGGGTTTCTCTGAGGTCTGATGGATTGTACCTGTTTGAAGGTAAGCTGTATGGCCTCATATTTGCGCAGCTCCAGGACGTTCATGAGCTCCATGATGGACTTGTAGCCTCGGTCCAACTCGTCCTGCCTCTTGATCAGCTTCTCCTTCTGCTCAGAGAAGTTGACAAACTGGTCCAGGGCTTTTTTGTTCACGTGGCTGTATTTCTTGAGCTCTGTGTTACACTGTTCCAGCTTCCTGAACAACTGCAGACAAATATGCAACAAAACAGTCACACAATGCATAATTAATGGAACAAACCAGCAAATGAAAACACTAATTGAGATCGGGTGCTAACGCTTTCAGACTCAGTGTGACATCGAAGAAAAATTAATCACATTTACTTTGCTTTCATAACAGCAAAAAAAAAAAAAAAGCACAAAAGGAATGACTATAAAATGTGGTCACAAAATACTTCAGAACTTTTAAGTACACATGATGTACAACATGGCTATAACAATCTTCAATTAGAAAATTCCTGAAGAGTAAGCACCACAGATCAAAGATTTGTACGATTTTAACCTCCCTCCTCAACTCCGCGCGCACAAGTTCTCGGAGAGGGGGGAAAAAAACGGAGCGTAAACGTGGGGCAATGAAGAATGAGTCACCTCTGTGTAGGAGGGCTGTGACACAATACAGCCCCTGACTGGAGAGCTGAAGAGAAAGAGGATCGGCTGAGAGAAAACAACATGAGAGTGATGTGGGAGGGCTGTGAGACCACAGCGTGGCATGAGAGATGGACGGGGGATGAGAGAGAAGACCAAAGCCAGACATGAGAGGTGGAGAAGTTTCAAGGTACTTGGTCAAATCATTGTCAGTATGAGTGTGCAAGGCTCATTCATAAACTCATTTGAACCAGATCTTAGGTAAGAAAATACCTTGTTTGAATCAAGGGAGATCACCGAGAACATTTTCTAACCTGAGCTGAGCTCTTTAGCACTGTAAATCGCCATTTAAGGAAGTGTGAAAAATAGTTAAAAGCACAACATTAAGCACTTTTAGCAAGAATGACTAAGTGTAACTGCACCTCAGGAAACTTAAAAAAATCCCCTTTAAAAAAACGACTAAAGTGCCTAGAAATGTGCAGCTTTGTTGCACTCATGTAATTTCCAATGAAACCGAGTTAGGCGGACATATTGGGTGGCCCCACCAGCTTTTAAAATGGCTAATAGCGTTTAGTTAGACAGCATGTCATTGGTCAAAAAAGACTGATTAGAAACTGTGCAGAATGTCATTGAAAAACACTGATACGTATTGGCGGAAGTGAGTGACTAAGTTAAGTTATGTTCTAAATGCACATTTGGTCTATGTTTTGGAGTACACTAGTTTATAGATACCCTCAGGGCTAACATATTCATACTAAAAGCCCAAACACTTCCATTTTGATTTCATAGGGACTTTTCCCTACAAACAGGGGCTGTACCTGTTTGAGGGTAAGTGTCTGGTACTTCTCAAAGGCCTCCTGCGGCAGAGAGCCCAGCTCACGGATCTTCTTCATGCATTCCTCCTTCTTCTTCAGCAACATGCCCTGTCTGTTGGTCATCTTCTCTAGCTCTTTGGTGTCGTGGTTTATGGCTTCATTCTGCTCCTTCTCGATGTTCTTCCAGCGGTCCATGTTTTTCAGGTGGTCCTTAATCTCCAGCTCCGTCTTATCGATGAGGGAGTCCAAATCTGGGTAATGAGTGACCAATAAACAATGAATATAAACATACAAAGGATTGCACAAAATCGACAATTTTCTACAGTTGTACAATCAGTTTCTGTACAATCACAGCTTTTTTGCAAAGTCTGTTACATTGTGACAGATTCCTAAAATGTATATTGAAACCATTAGGATCACACCAGAACAATGAATCAGAAGCCTTGTTTAAAAAAACCTCAGCTGTCGTTTGTAAAGCTGGGATCCTTCAAGAAACATATGCAGAGGAGCAGGTGACCTACAAGGTTTGTCGTAAAGTTAAAAGAGCATCTTAAAGCCTTTTCAATATTACCTCATGGTGATATGCTTCTAAACACCCAACAAGCAATGTTAACAATGCGGGCGATCACATGCTTTAATGTATGAAATCTATATGAAGTATGTAATATGTAATCAACTTTCAAAACGAGACATTCTTTCAACGCTGAAAACGGGGGGGAAGTTTTGAGTCCTCAAAGTTACAGTATGATTTCATACAGTATGACTCAGGACAATCTGACCCTTATAAAGTTCATGATCTGGGTGTCTGTTCTCCACTCACCCTCAGATCGAGCCAATGTGTCTTTAATCCGTTTATTGATGCCATCCAGCTCTGAGGTTGTGGCCGTGAGGACGGTTCCTCCCTCCGTTTCCCTCAGTTCATTCAGTTCCTGCACACAAACAAGATCATGTCACACAATGCAAACACACTTCCAGAGGAAAAGCAGTGGTTTCTAACATCCACACCTGTTCTACTTGGTCGAGGCGTTTGCGCAGGTTCTCGTTGAGGTACGTCTCCACCCTGGTCATGATTCCCTCCAGTTTAATTCTCTCGTTCAGCAGCTGTCTGTTGTCCTACAAAATAAAAAAACCCACCCATGAAACACAAAGGTTCATCTGTTACTGACCTCAGATTCAAGGGCCAAAAGCCTATGTTCGGTTTTCCTTCATATGTTATGAAGAAAAGACATTCATAAACATCTGAGAAGATAAACGAAATAATTAGCATATGCTAAAATGATTAATAAAAATAATAAAGCCTTGTCTAGCGACACAAAAGCAGACCAATTTGCAAACCAAATTGAGGACAACACAAGAATAACAAAGGCTCATGATGTGTACAGGTTATATAACATTGAAAGCAGCTCTGTGTGCGTGTGAAGGTGGTAATGAGCTGCAGCTGTGACTTGAGGCTTCAGTGGGAAATCTCCTACACATCTCACAGAGCTTCAGACTGACTAACACCTCTCAGATGAAACAGTAGCCGTCCCCTGACAGACATCACAACAGTGTCCTGAGAGTTCGACACCTACATCCAGCACGTCTAATGTCCCACATTGCACAATTACTTACAGACTTTAGGGCCATTACTGCCAAGCCAAAGAACTACTTCAAACATAAATCATGTCCTTTTAGAAATGCATTCTGGGTAACCACCCACATAGACAGGAAGAGCCCATCCTCTGAAGAGCATGTAAAGTGACCAACCACAGAATATGACACTCAGGAGCCTGTAAATCTGAAACCTAACTCTGAGAACAAAGCAGAACATACACAAGTCAAGGGTATCTTGTTTACGCTGTACTTTTTTTTTTTTACATAGAACTCGATGTCTTTCAAATGTTCAATGCCACAAACTGGCAAATCCAGTGGCTAGTTCTTCCTCACAAGCACTCCTTATAGCAGCCTTGAACTCGTAAAAATATTTTACATTGTAAAAATGTTTATATTACAAACTTTACATTTACTTTACATTCATGTATTCAACAGAAACTTTTATCCAAAGCGACTTACAATTACACTTGTATTTAGAATCAAAAACGTTTTTCTCAGTGTTTCTGGAAATCAAACCCATGACCTTGGTGTTGCTATCAGTTGAGCTACTGAAACCCTGTAGAGCTTAAATTGGTCCAATTTCAATATATACGACAATGTTAAGTATATGTAGTTCATATGTGGAGTGTTGGGGTGTGTGGGAGGGGCACAGTGCCACTCTCGTGGCCTGATGTACTGCCGACATCCGTACCTGCTGTAGCTGTCTGATCTCATCATTCAGATCATCCACCCTGCGCTGGTCACCCAGACTGAGCTGAGACAGCAGGTCTGTGCCCAGCTCTGCCTTTAAAGACTCGCGTGTGCTCTCCATAGCGTGCAGACTGGCCTCCAAACTCTGAAGACTGCGTTGCTATCAAACACCACAGTGAACAATGCAGGTCCATTAACAATCAGACTGATAGTTCTTTTATTATAATTAGTTATTATTAGTATTATTTATTATTAGTACAGTCTAAAAAGCAAGTCGGCGTATGAAATCTTGAGTGGTCATGTATGAAACAATGTAAAAGCTTTTAAAAGCTTCAAAAAAAAAATCAGTTGCTGGGAAAGTACATAACTGATTAATGTTCAAAACATCTCTTCACCCCGATTCACACTGGTAGGCGTATAATGACTATTCATCATTTGCGCCGTCGGGTCTGATTGAATAAAGAACTTGTATCTCTACGCTAATCTTTAGCATGAAGCTCCGTATGTTACACGTTACCTTGGGCATGAAGGTTTTCTCAGACTGCTGTCTCTTCTCCTTCAGCATCTTCATCTCTGACAGTATGCTGTCTCTGGACGCCTTGAACTTTCTCTGCTGGGTCTCAATCTGCTGCATCTGATTCATCAGCTGGTCGATTTCATTATTGATACGTGAAGAACTGAGTCAGGGAACACACACAGAACCTCAGTCGCCTGGCTAATGTGTTAAAGCGCAGACTCAGTTCACGGCTGTTCAGAAATGCTGAGCTAACCTGACAGTACCAGGGAAACAAAAACACTAAATCCATTCACATCCGCTTATTTCGAAAGGCTGTAAGAACGTAAACGCGCTCAAATACCTCAGAAACTCGTGGAACTTTCAGTTGGAGTAGAGATGCTGGTTATTTCATTATGCTGGTTCTGAATTAGCCCCAGTACAAAGCAACAAAGCTACTGTGAGTCACTTGAAATGAGTCGCTTCTCTATTCACCAATACAATACTATGTGCGCTGCTTACACACCTGCGCACTAATAACTAGCTGAGTCACTGGGTTATCCTCTGTAACCTAGCATTATCTAGTTCCATCGTGCCTGATGCCCAACAATCCTGTCTCCCACAATTGGGGGTAGCACAACTGATGTAAAGTAGTAATTAAGTGTATGCAATTACATTTGAACAATGTGTGTGAGGTGTGTATGAGGAGGATATGTTCAATGTTTCTCCGGAGGTTCTCGTTGAGTTTGGCCTCCAGCTCTCCAAGCTCCTCCTCTGCCTTTCTCATGTCCTTCTGCAGCTCCAGACGGGACTTACGTGTGTCATAGTAGCCACCGGTCAGAGCCCCGCGGTGACTCACCTGATCACCTGCACAGATACACACACCAAAACACCATTTTAAATTAGAAAAACTACACGGTTAACAGATGAAGCTCAAAATCATTTTTGTACATGTGGCAGGGGGTACGAGACCACTTATTTATCAACATAAGCACAAAATTAAGCTCACAAACTGGCATCTGGCAAACATGCATCTGTTATTGTGATGCTATCTTTCATACAGAGATCCGTGGTATAAAATACAGTTTGATTACCCTCCAGTGTGATGCAGTCCATGGTGAAAGCTCTCGCCAGCTGTGTGGACACTTCCATACTGCGGCAGATCAGCGTCTTACCAAAAACGTGTTTGAAGGCCTTGTCGAAGTTCGGACTGTAGCGGAGCTTACTGATCATGGGAATTGCATCCTACAGCAAACACATATGAATGACAAACGATAAACAAATCTCAACTTGACACAATAGCTGATGTCAAAGAAACAAACTAAAGATAAATTTCATCATCATACGTGTTGAAATGTTCAACTCATTTTACTTCTGACTTATTTTACTTATAATGTACTTGTAACTTACTTTATTTCTGAGGGCAGGACCTGTTTTAATGATCGACAATCAACTGATTAAACTGAATTGTGAAGATGGGTATTTCATATCAAAATGGAACCAGATCCATATCGGAATGCAACAAGATTTGAATGTACGTTTTGCTGTGAATTTCTCCCCTCTTGAAAATCAATCATTATTTGCTATTATTGTGGTATATAAAAGGTGAATGGGGCTGATTTCGATTATATGTTGAGTTTAAAGTGTAAGTATACATGCAGCCAGCTTACATTGGTCTCGGGGTAAGCAGTGTCCCTGACATCCAATTTGCTGAGGGGCAGGAATGTGACCTCACCAGGCAAATTCATCTTATTAAACTCCATCAGAATCTTGGTGCTCACTTCATCCGTCTCCACAATGTGATAGAACAGCCTGAACGAACACCAGAGGACACAATTCCACTTTTGACAGACACAATTAAAGCAGAGGAAATAAAAAGGCAGAGATAAGCTGTGAGTCTGACCTGGTGCCAGCGGTCACCTCCACGCAGGTGTAGAAGGCCGGCTCACACTCAAAGTTATTCATGATGATGCCGTGATAACCGTTGATGACGTGCTGGTTGATGCTCTTGCGTCGGAAATGTTCCAGTACTTTATTAATGCTGTCGATACCGTTCAAAATAGCCTGGAGAATAAACAAACAATTGAGATGCTGCGTTTCAAAGTTTGCATTTTCATTTCAAGCCTAGATAACTTTAAATTTTGATGATCTATATCATATATTTATATAACTATATATAGCTATAGATATATAGATACGTAGATATATATAGATATAGACATATTTTATAAATAATGCACACCCATACAAACTATGCAAAGTTTTATACACAATTATACTTTAGTAGGATGAGTCTCTAAGATAAGTAACTGACTCATTGTCTGTGAGGGATGATCCAGTAGCCAACTTAAGCTAAATTTAAAAGCCAAAACATGCTAAAGCAGTGTGGGGAGGTATTTACATGACTAATATACTTTACTGATCTCTGAGGGCATGTATTAAAACAGTGGTTCACACAGCACTTATTAAATACTTACAACACTTAAATCGATTCAATTAAATCTGAAATAAATTTATCTAAACCTAGATTTAATAAACCCATTTTCAGAGAGATCCATATATGTGTGTATATAATTTATATATATATAATATATATATATATTTTATAATTTATATATATATATAATATTAATTTATATATAAAATATATAAATTAAATTACAAATAGTTGAATTGAGACTCCCAATATAAGTTAATCAAGTTCAGTTAAAAAAATCCCTCAAATTTGGGTTCTCAAATATAACCCAATATCTCAAGCCAAATGATAGCCAGGAACAGACTGACACTTTTGGTTTCTTATTAATCACCAAAAAGATTTTGATGTCATATTGAATGTTTTAATTCGCAGAGGTCTGCTTGTGTTTCTAACCTTTCCGGTGGCTGCCCGCAGTAGCTGTTGTTTCTTCTCCAGGTCTTCTCGTTTGGCTGCCAGTGCTTGCTGCTCTGCGTTCTCCTCTCTCCACAGGTAGCTGCAGAAGGGGGACAGACACACCCATCAGCCCTGGATCACAAACACTATGCCTGGGTTCTGATCCAACCCTAAGCACGAACCCTATTCTATAGGCCAACAGTAAAGCCTAAACCTGCTGTGAATTCTCTGGCTCTGGGATTATATACAACTACAATGGCATATGAGGAGAGGTATGTTCATACAGGTAACAAGAAAGGGTGGGACACTATAAACGGATCGAGGCCAGGCATTTCCCATGATGCACTGAGGATAGAAAAGGGTGTCTTACTTTCTCTCACTCTGAAGTTCATCCTTTCGATTTTTTACTTCGTAGTACTTCTTGTCGAGCTCCTCCACGCGGGTCTTGACTTCAGTCAGGTCCTGGTCCAGTTTCTGCAGCCAAAAACAAATGTTTGGTTTTTAAATGTTAAAGGCAGGATAGCTCAAACCCAAACATTGCATTATATAACTCATCTCAGACCCTCTTTTATAAATGTCATTCCAGTCTTAGAAAAGCCGCCCTTAAAACTGCGAAACAGTTACTATATTTAGCTTCAACAATCACATTTTTAGTTAAAGAAATATATCAAATAAGTTATTCAAAGTAGAAAGGACACACTGGGATTTACTGGTTTCATGTTCAGTCATTTTGTTTTAGTGTGAACGGAACTCACTACCATATAGTCCGACACGTTGGACAAATGTTATTCCTTAAGAATTTTAAGGAATCAAAACAGGATTTCTACATTTCTCTATAAAAATCATGAAAATCTTCGACTGTGCCTGCAGGCATCTGTGCACACGTCATGAATCTTACATTGTACTGCTCCAGGTTTCTCTCTTTATTGGCCTCTGTGTCCTCCAGGTCTTTGTGAATGGTGGCGATCTGTCGTTTTTTGTCATTGATGGCCTGATCCAGAGACTTCAGCTCTTTCTTGATCCATTTGTCTCTCTCTTCTTTAGAGGTGAACTGACTGCCTCGACCCTGTTTGGCGTACAGGTCCGTGCGCTCCTGGGTGGCCTGAGCCAGTCTGAAAGAGTGCAAGAACACACACATAAACTAACACTAAACAAACAGAGTAATGATCCGTGTTCAGTTGAACAATTCAGAGAGTTTACCGGGAGATTCCCCTCTCCTCTTTCTCTTTCACAGCGTTAAATTTGGGTTCTGTTTCCTGTAACTCCTTCTGTTTTTCCTCAATCTTCTCCAGAAGTTTCTGTCGCTCCTTCAGCAGGCGTTTCTGTAGGAGACAAACATAAAATGAAGGAGGCGGAAACACGAGGTGAAATCACGAATCAGCACTCATCACTCAGTCAGTCACGAAGCAACACTCAATCTGAAAATGTCAGTCAGTGTCTTTTTGGTAAGTTTCCATCTTTCATGGGCAGCTGTGTGAGATGTTCATTTTTAGATGAAGCAAAAACAAGCAGGTGTGTATATTCTACGTCATGAGTGTTAACAAAGGGGATCTCCATCCAAACAAAGGACAAATGACGCATGTCTGCTTCTCCTTCATAGGAAAACACACACACACACGGCCAGGTGGAGCTAATCCTTCTCTAAGCTGAAATACAGAAGTGCGTATTTCACACATACAAAGATACACAAGCTGTGTGTGTGTGTGTGTTGGTGTCTGGAAGCAAGCCCAGGCTGGAGCGAGTATCGTCAGTGACGCAGACGGAGACACTGCGGACCCTCTGTTCACTGGTGCCTGCCAGCATTTCCTGCAGCTCTCTGGCAGCTGAATGTGTATTTAGGAGCGTGTTAGCATTTTCTAGCGTGTGTATTGTGTGGATGTTGTTGTGTGAATTGGTCTGTGATAGCAGCTACTGCTTCCACTTATCTGCGAAAATAAAATCAGAGCGAGCAGGTGTGTGTCTTATACCTACCAGTGCTCATATGCACACTGACACCTTTATTTTAACTTTTCGTTTACTAATTAATTTGTGGTCCTGCTGTGTTTTCTGTCTGTTTCTTTTTAACTTTGAAATGGTGGAAAAAAACTGATGTTCTGTCTGCCTGTGTGATAGTGGTCACAAGCCCTTGTATCTGAATATTCATTTATATAAACAAAGTAAAAAAACTCTGTAAAAAAACAGAGCCTTATTTAAAGGAATGTAAATAGCTGTTGTTGGTTATCAATAAGTTAGTAATTTTGTTTAATGTTACCTATGTTGTTTAATTTAGTGAATTATGCTGTTTTATTAGAAGTCACTATCAGGGTCTCTTTTTAACTTAGCCAAACCGTATTCACACCAAGTTATTTGCATTCTACACAAGCATTCTGTTGTAAATTAAACATATAGAGATTACATAACTTTAACCTATTTGATTTATGTAGAATGAACGTGATCACGTGGATCCACGAACAACATACACATCTAAAATGTATAGAAATCCATTTCATGCACAAATTAGCAAAGACATATTTTGAGTTTACATGCAGCTAACACTTCCTGTAAATGTGTGTGTGGGGTGAGTGTGTGTGCCTGTAGCGCGTGCATGTGTCTGGTAGTCTTACCCTCTGTTCGCTGTTTCCTGCCAGCTCGTCCTGCAGATCTTTGGCTTTAAGCTCCAGTTTGGTTCTCTGTTTGATCTGCTCCTGTCGCTCGGCACTCAGCTGCTCCTTCTCTTCCTTCATGGCGGAGATACGAGCCTTCAGCTCCCTCACCACACGCTCTGTGTCCTGCGGAGACGCAGAGAGAGAGGTTAGATAACCAGACCCAACAGAGCTGTGTAACGCGTGTGAGAACACCTTCAGTGACTTAAGCATTACCTTATTATTTTATTCTATTACTTTATCATTTTAGCTTAACTTTAGGATAACATGAAAGCAAACTGAACCTTTTACTCTGATTCATGAAGTAAAAATTTTCTTCATTTTCTTAATATGTGAGTGATGCTTGACTGTGAAAACTTGCCACCACAAAGTGTTTGTGTGTGGTTGCTATGATGTTGCTATATGGTTGCTAAGGTGCTGCAATGCGGTTCTGTGTGGTAAAAAAGCCCACGGCGATTCAAGTTGGGTATATCCGTCAATCAAGTCTATGGGATTTTATCATTCATTTCATTGGCCAGAATAACAAACATCACTAAACATCAGAGCACTGTTCACCTCCACTTTGTCTCTGGCATCTTGCTGAGCATCTCGCAGTTGTCTAGATTTGTCTCCGCATGTCTCTCTCTTAGTGGATAACTAGAAAAAGGAAATGACATTATCACTGACACGCAAGTATCACTTTAACACCGTTTGCACATTAGCATCACAGCTCAGTGCTGAATACTGATTTATTCTCTATTCCACTCTAAACAGACTGACTGACGAAGTCAGCAGTGTGTACCTCATCCAGTTTGGCCCGGGTCTCATTCAGCTCCTGGTTGTAGATGGTGTACTCCAGAGCCCGTCTCATTTTGTCCCATTTTTGGTACTGGGCCAGTTCCTCTTTCTCATCCTCCAGAGTGTGGAGACGCTCCTCAATGTACTTTAGCAGCTCATTAATCTTCTCCCTCTTACCCTCTGAACACACACACAGACACACACGGACAGACACAGATGGACAGACAGGCACAAAAACAAGTTAATTAAATGTTTAATTATGACAGCCATCTTCAAGCTATAAAGTGTCCACAGCAGTACAGCAAAAGAAATGAATTAGGGTAAGTAAATGACCTAGAATTTTAAGTTGGGGTGAACTATTCCTTTGGAATTATTGCCGTTACTTTTGACATAGCATTTTAATTTACAAAAATATATAAGTATTATATATTTTTATATAGTATAAATATATATTCTAAATATATAAAATATATATAATATATATACTTTTATATTTTAATATAAAAATATAAAAGTTACAAATGCCAATGTAGGTATGATAAATTCTGTAGCAAACAATGGTCAGAATCCCTAATAGAGCCTAATAAAATTCTCACTATAAATGTAATAAAATAAGGATTGATCTGAATTGTTTTAATAACTCTACCCGTTTCCTTCATGAGTGAGATACTCTCCTCCTTGCGTTCATCGTAGACTCGGGTTCCGGCTACTTCTCTGAGCAGCTTCAGACGCTGAGAGTCAGGCGCTGTCGCCATCTGATTGATCTACAATTATAATTGACATTTTCTTAACATGAGCATCATGTCACACGCCAAGATGCTATAAACAATAAATGATCAACCGAGCACATTTATTTAAAATCTGTAGCTATAGCATTAGCACCATTGTTATCACAAGAGCCATGTTCCTGCTGGTTAACCATTATTAATGCAAAAGGGACAGATGTTATTTTTTAAGCCCCAAAAAGCTGCAGACTGCTGCTGCAATTCAACGCTGCATTTTAAAACAATAAATGTCTTGACTTAAAACTTTACATCTCTTTAATTGTTTTCAAATAAAATTATTCATGAACATTAGAAAACACATCCGCACCTTTCCCTGTTTGACAATGTAATATGGGTTACTACGAGAGAAACCGGCGCTCTCCAACAGATTCATCACGTCGTTCTTACTGAAACACAAACAGACAACCAATCACTTACAGCTCTGATCATGATCTCTATAGAGTCTAAACTTTTCAGATGTTTTGAACTATTAAAAACCTCAACCTACGTGACCATCTTCTTATCTAAGAAGTACTGGTCTTTCTTGGCACCGATGACACGCCGCAGAGACACTTCCTCTTTATCAATCTGAGTGCAAACAACATTCGGTTATTCATCTTGTTTCAGTGAAGATTTGACAGACATACAATGACAAATTACTTTGTTGAAAACCTTTTACCGGCAATCTGTTGTCTGAGTTGTCAAATATAATTTCCACAAAGGCTGAAATGACTCTTGGCCCAGTGCCTTCCTACAATCAGACCAGAGTACATCGTTTAGCACAGCTAGAGACAAGAATTAAATATATTACATGGCTCTTCAAAGAACTTCTACTTACTAGAATTCTACTTGGTAAATTGCAAAATATAGCTGTCTGATCATTACTAGTAGTCACCGTTATCAATGGCAACATTTATTTTTGACCATTAATTTTTGCATTCTTAAAAAAGCCATGTCAAGTTAAGAATTTAACTTTTTAAAATGCATATTTAGATGGCCACAATCTATTAAAATCAACCTGTTTTGCTTGTCTTAGTAATAATTTATCATTTGTAACAATTAAAAACTTGTGGCCATGCTAGAATTAAAACATACAGAAAAAAAACAAAAAAACAAAAGACATCGTGGCTCAGCAATAACATTTTACTCACATGAAGCAGAGCCAGACGTTGCTCTGGCCGAAGATGACTGAACTCATCACTGAGAACAAACTGAATGGCTGAGGAGAAAAAATTGAGCATTACTAATCTCACGCTAATAGCAGCAGTAAAACTCACCAAAAGGACTTACACAAAAATGCAGACAAAAACTATAATGCATAAACACAACTTATACTTGCCATAAAAGAAGTTACTTTTCCCTGATCCATTTCTCCCAACTGTGAAAACAACAGCACAGTTTAAAACAAAGACTACAAACTGCTGGACTACACAAGTCCTGATAAACTGGATTAAACTGTACACTGTAGCTCATGTGAGGTGTGGGACAATCTCACCTATGACATTGTGTTTGGAGCTAAACGGGTCCACCACAGTTTGATCTCTGTAGCTGCGAAACCCCTGTATAATAACCTGAAAGGCAATTTATCAACAATGTGTATTAGATATAACGCAACATTTATGTCATGAAAAGTAATGTGGTGTCACCTAACGTAAATACACAACTATGTAACACAATGCTTTTCCACTTATCATACAGAGATGAGAAACACACAAAATGCAAATTACGAATTCAAATCAAAGAGAAGCACATGGATAACATATGCATTATGTATATGTATATACATATGCATATATCAATCAATAATAACGTGCCCCAACATATGCATTTCCATCAACTATAATCATTTATTTTTAAACTCATTTGGTGATTTTAGCTCTTCTCCAGCAAGCAGCAAAAGACAAAAGCTGCATTTAGGAGTAACTGCGTAATATGAAGGAGATGTAAGATGTTTGTTTTGATGCTTTTCCATTGACAGCTGATGCTAATGCTAAAGCTAGTGTCACTGAAGGCCATGCACTCCCAAAAACGTACACACCCACCAAGTTAAGTATTTTATTAAAGACATGCGATTCGTGCACAGCTTAGATGTGAAATATTGAAGTTCGTCCTTTTCTTTTTCAACACATTATCCATCATTTTAATGCAGCGTGACTCTTATTCACTTACCTGTTTAATGTACATGGCGGGCACAAATCTGTCCTCAAATAACAGGCGGGAAAGCACAACGGATCACCCTCCTCCTCAAAGAGAAGAAGGGCTTGTATAAAAATAAAATACACTGTTTTATTGTAGTGTAGTATCAAATTTTGTTTTCCCTCCCCTCACGAAACATCAACACGGTCAAAATGGCGACAGAGGCGGGATGAACGGTCGAGTCTATCCGGGGATTTAGGGGAGGCTAATTTGTAGTAGCGGTAGTAAAGGTTTGTAAACAAAAGACAAGGCCATCTGCATCGCATTACAAAATCTACATAACTTAATGATATTTTTTAATTATCACGTTTTAATTGAACGTATGTATTTGAATGACTATTGTATCCATTTCCTTTCTGGACTGTACCCCTATTTTGTAAAATTGGTTTAGTCCATCGAGGTAGAGATTGAGCGCCAATACAGACGCTGTGCGTCTCTCTTTCTATCTGAATATCATACGCGATTATGAATGATTGTTACTATCTTTCAAGTATTTCATTTTTATTTTATGTGCTATGCATGTATAGTGGAAAATACAGATATAATATACCTCCGATTAACAGTCACCAGGATGAAAGCATCTGTAAATGTGTTACTAATCTTTAACATTTTTTCCAGAGAATCTAAAAAATCTCTAAAAAAACGTTTTGGTTGTGCAAAATCTAAAAAAAAAGTTAGGTTCAAGTAATCTGACTATATTTGATTACACCAAAAACAGTCATTTTAAGCGACAATTGCATCGTAACTTTCTACAACAGCGTTTCCTCAACCAGTTAGGGCCAGCTAGGGGCCCTCAACAAATTTAAAGAGGGCCTCGGGATGACATTAAAATAAGCTAAAATAACTTAAAATATATCTTAGTGTTATTTTATTGTAAATATACACTTTTCTTATGCTAACCCAGAATATATTACTGGGTTGAAATTGTGAGTGGGAAGGGGGTATTCAAATATTGTTGTGAAAAATTGGGCAAACATTTGGAAAATATTTGCGCATGTAGTTTTTAAGGAGCATTATGTTCCAGCAAGTTTTCCGAGTATGTTTCCAGTGCATTAAGAATGGCTGGTGTCACGCTCCATAAGAACTGCATAAACATGCTGATGGTAAAATGACAACAACAAATCATCATGTTTCTGTAAAGACATTTATTAACAGATTCACAATTCATAAAAAATTAACAATAATTTAATTTGCCCAGCTAGGCGCTATTCATAGGCAGTACATCATCGAGCTAAGGCAGTTATTGCAGTGTAATTGTGCAATGATGTATTTCTAAGGCAAACAAAATCAATAAGCAAATACTGTCTTCCATGATTGGTCTCACATTTTCTTTAAATATTAAAACATAAGCGTTGTATTCCCTGTTGTAGTCCGATGATTTGTTCTGTTAGCCTTTCCTTTAGTTTTTCAAGTACTCGGAGACTGCGGTGAGTCAGAAAACCCTTTTAAGGCAGCGCAGTTATTGGACTCAGTTTGAATGGGTGAACTGATGGTTGGATGGGCATTGGTGACAGAAAGGAGGTAGGGAAGGTGAACACAGAGGACTCGAAGCTCTCACTTTTAAGCGTGAAGTCACTATTGAAGAAGGTGGGAGTCTCCTGAGCGCCGGAGGCTTCACTGGGAGTGACAGACGGAGGCGTGGAAGAAACGACCTCCGATTCGAACTGCAGTAGCTGACCCATGAAGCTAAAATTGGGGGAGACGATTGCACGCTGCTGACGGATGATGTCGAAGGCCTGCTCCAACTGCAACCGCTGGGTCTTCATGATGTATGCCATGCAGATGGTAGGAGAGCGAGAGATTCCAGCCTCGCAGTGGACCAGCACTTTACCACCTTCTTCCTTTACACAATCTGTGAGGAGACAAGCAAATGTATTCATTATGAAACGCTCGTCTTGAAATAAGTGAGTCACTAAAAATACCAGCAGGCTTTTTTAGAATGAGTGTGAATGGTCCTGCGATGAAAGAAATGATGTTACATGTGAGCTGTGAGAGGAAATACAATCATCTAGTTCTCTTTCACGTTTCGTCTGATAGACCTCGTCCATTATCACTCCACTAATTCATTTCCTCACAAGCTCTTTTTATCATAATATCAGAAAATTTGATATCCACCCCTGACTCATACATTCATGACTAGTTTACTCAGCTATCTAAAGAAGGTTGTACAATAGATTTCTAACCCTAACATATACCCCAAATGTAACCCTAAAAATGTTTTTTTTTAGAATTAATCAAAAAAGCATTTTTTCTTTATGTATAAATTGCTTTTCCGGTTAAGGACACATTCCCAAATGTAAACAATCCCCAAATAAAGGGAAACTTTCCAACAATTATGGAAAATTAAGACTGCTTATTGATATCTAATTAAAAATAGATAAGCAGATTTCAGACTCACATCCAAGATTCTGTCTCACACTGGAAAGTGTTGTGCATGTGAGTTCTTGTGAGGTGCCTGGCTAGTCTGTATAAAACTAAATCCGCTGGTGTGAATCACGCCTGAAGCCCATCTGGATCAGAGCTGTGGGCGTTGTAATGACTATCACACTCACTAATGCACCTAAATATCACCACACACTCATTACCCGAAAAGCTTTGAACGGATTATTCTGTGGTTTCGTTTCTATCTCTTCCTTGTGAGAGACCAAATTACCCCAGTCTATTACGTAATGTTGTCTATATTTAGATCATTGTAAAAGAAACGTTGCTCTAATCATATATGTGAGTCAGTCATTCTTGAAAAGCAGGTTGATATCTAAGGAATCGGGTCAAACTGTTTTTATAACCTATTTAAGTCTATGAGGGTGAATCTCATGAAAACTGATGTAGGTTTTATAAGGTAAGAAGATGTCTGTTTAAGATTTTTGCATTGTGACATTATTTTCACGGCAATTAAATGCGTTTGAATTCTTAGCATAATTTTTGGGATTGGTTTTCTAATTTGCTGTTATTCTCATTAGATTATCATTACTGTGTCTACTACTGAACTGTCATTTAAATAGTCACAAAAAAACCTTAACGGTGCTAAAAAGGTTGAACTTTCTAAATGTAATTCTGATTGAAGAGCGACCTGAACATGTCCTTGACAGGTTTTGTGTGAAAAATAGCTTTAAACACTGTCATATCACTGTGTAAACACATGTACCTGATAAACAACCAATAAATACAGCCTATTAATCATATATCAGCTCTATTTATGACACACACACATAAACCTATAACACTAACCGTCGACTCATCCGTGACACACTAGCCACACCCATGATACGTTTCAGTACTAGATTAGTCTCACCCATGACTCACAGTCTCATGTATCTGTTTTTTTATCTCTATCTACATTTTTTTCAGAGGTGTAAATATTAATTGCATTTGCCAGAATTTAAAGATGATTGGATTTGTAAGCATAAATAAAGTCAAGCGCAATCTAGTCGGATTATAGAAAGACCTGGGCTTGGTATTTAGTGTTATTAAGGCAGAGGAAGTCGTATTTATAAAAGTAAGCTCCACTATTTATAGGTCTGTGCTCATCTCTGGGAATAGTTTTTGGTTATACATTACATGTGTAGATTATATAACTTAATTATATAACTGTAATATATAGTTGTATTTTTATTATAGTTATATGGTAGGCCATAGTTATATAGTTACTGTGATAAAATACTGACATAATTTTAAACGTAAATAAATACACATTTTTATTTATATAAAATATATGTATTCAACACCAGCAATATTTACCGATAAAGTCAATGGCCTCCTGGAAGTGTGAGCTGATGTCTGCCGTATGGCTGTCCTCCACAGGGATCCATTTGTAGTGGTACTGTCCTTTAGTTGGCCGGGAGTCCCTACGTGAGACATTCAGCAGCGCTGTTATGCCGAGGTCATTCAGATAGTCCTGTCTGCAGGCGTGATAAGCACTGCCCAGGTACAAGAAAGGCAGGATCTCCACCGGCTGTCCCTGCATAAACAGAGCAATATACAGAAATTAGAACTGAAACTCTACAGAAAGACGGTTTTGTTACAACCAACAGCAGGTTGTGTAGGTGCTTTTTGTCTTCATCATGAAAAATGCATACAAGACCAAAGGTCAGAGATAAAAAGAACCTCAGAAGACCGCTGGGTGTGTTTGAATACCCTGGACTTTTGGAGGGGGTTTCTGTCATTTAGCTAGATGAATAGATGTAACAGCTGCACTAGCCTCACATTTGTGTACATATTCTCCAGCATTATGAGCAGATATATTCAAGTGGAATCTCCAAATACTAAGATTTCAAAAATAAAAGCCATAGAAATATGCATCTTTGTAACTAAATAGTCTTCTCTCTAAATTGTAACTTATATTTAGGGGGATGTTATCACAGAACGCCTCACAGCTAAAAGGAAGCCGTTTCGGTGAAAATGGTTTCATAAGGGGAACTGATAGCTTGTTTTCTTCTCTTCATACCTGATCATAGTCTGGTTTGTGGTGAGAACCCAGTTTGTCACAGTGGCTGTTCACACTTCTTTTACTTTCATCTTCATTCAGGTCCACAGACTTCGTTTCAGTGCAAAGCTCCGGGTAATGGGAGTGGAAGTTCTCAAAGCCTCCTAGAATGAGAAATTCCGTGTTATTGTGAATTGTACGGAAAAGTCAAGGATTGTTGAGTCTTCGCCTTATCAAGAACTTCTCGTGTTTGAGTTCAAGCTTATCAGACTAAGAAGTAAAATGTGATTCCCACCAACACAGAGTGTTTGTGAGCTTGATGGTTCCACTCATAAAAATCTGCTAGAGCAAAAATGTGCTCATCTAATTTTATAAGATGTTTAAAAGCACCATGAACATTTTAAACATAGTAATAAAGTGGTACAATTATAAAATATCATTTTGTCGGTTCCTATACTTCTTTCCGTGTCTCATCGTGCTTTGACGCACAAAGAGAATTGATCTCTTTTAAACCAGTCAAAAACATGAACTAGATTAAACAAAATACTAAAACCATCAATTCAATACACATTACACTGCAATTACAATTTAATCAAAACTGTGTATACTGTAAATACTTATATAAGTATACTGTACCTAATATAACTTAAAAGTATACTGTAAGTATACTGTATACTAAGTATACTGTACTTAAATTACTTTATTTAAAAAAACTTATTACTGTACTAAAGTATACTGTACTTACATTACTGTACTTAAAAAACGTATTACTGTACGTATACTGTACTTAAATACTACTGTTAACACTTTATTGTATTATAATATTATATTTTGATCATTAAAAGAAGTACAAGTAGTAAAAGTATGGGTACAAGAAAAATAATTCAATACAATGTTTGTGTCATTTTTAACTACGAGACATTGAATTGACGTGCAGTCATTCCTTCACAAGCAACAAATACGAGTAATACACGAGTAATACTGTCAGTAAACAGCATCATAAAACTTATTATTAATAATCAATTAACCAATAATCAAACACCCGTCGCTCACCTTTTAGGAAGCAGATGTTCGTGCTACTCGCCAAGTGCGATAAAGAATTGATTACGATATGAGCAATACTGTCTTTTTTCAGCTTTTGTACATGAGTTGTGCGCTCATCCAGAGCCACGACGGCGGTGATGCTGCCCTCCCGAAGCCGAAACAGAGCTTTCTCGTCCGGGATGACAAACTGGAGCGGTACCGGACCGCCGCGGGACCTCCGGACCACCACCGAGTTCAAGTTCACATTGACGGAGCCTCTGATGCTGGAGCTGGAGAACGAGAAGTACGACCTGCAGTCCACAATAAGACAACGTCCACACTCCTTACGTATGATCTTCCTCAAGCGCCTGCAGTCTATGCTGGAGACCTTCATAGTGCTCAAGTGCTCAAGTGAATGCTGGAGGACTCTTTAAGTATGAATGTGTGTGCTTCAGGGGTGTAGGTTGCATACTAAGCCCTGCGTACTGCGCCTGAGTCTACATTTCCTCCAAGGGGATTCCGCCTGCTCGGTTTTATACGAGTGGAACCTCCGGCGAGTGACGTCACGACCCATATATGGACACGGGGACGCGGGAGCCCCGCCCACATTCTTTCGCTCGAACCCGCCCTCGAAAGCGTAACAGAGGCAACAAATGCTCAACATTGAAATCATCGTTTCGCCACGTTCATCGATATGTCGAGTCATTTTCGTGCTGTGACAACCCTTTACGTAACCTTACAAATGTAAAAAAAAAATGGATCAGTGGCGTTGTATTGGTCTTGGTTTAACATTGGCTATTGACTGCACTGAAAAATAAGAAATCAGATTGTAAATCATAGTCATCATCAAGTCATCAACATTATAAACTTCCGCTTCACTCTGTCCACCTGTCCTATATCCATTATCCATAATCCCTTGACCACTAAAACGGATTAAACATCACCATCCAAGGAAGTTTAAAGACTTTTATGTCATTCCCTGTTTACGTGCATCAAAGTTAACTTGCTCAACATAATCAAAACATTTTCTCATTCGATTATGCGAGTAATCGTTGTCGCTGGTATGAGGGCCAAACATTTCCCAGAATGCATCCCACAGTGAAGCGAGAGATGGAGAGAGTGTGTAAGTGTGTGTTTGTGTGTAACAGGAAGAGCAGATTACTGGCCATCAGGTCATCACCCATATGGCCCTGTGTAATCTCTCAGCTGATGACATCAGAATGTGTCGGGGTAACATGCACAGCCCGCTCTCCTTTACATGTACACCAAGCATCAT
Source organism: Chromobotia macracanthus (assembly GCA_036877525.1). Lineage (NCBI taxonomy): Eukaryota > Metazoa > Chordata > Actinopteri > Cypriniformes > Botiidae > Chromobotia > Chromobotia macracanthus. The sequence goes on along the minus strand of JAZGTH010000033.1, from coordinate 5,364,288 downwards.
CAAAACACTTGGAAAACTAAGGGCTGGAGGGGAAAATCGTCTGGCCATCTGAAATCGTGCATCATTTTTGTGTGTATACGAATAGTGCCTAAAGGCGACGCATAAAGCATCTTATGTTATTTACAGTCTGCTGGTCATTATCACAGAATGAACCCTGACAGGGTGATCGGACGAAAGGGTCTCTTAGCACATAAAGGTGTTTAATTTGGCTGGCCATATATTTTTCTGCTTATTATACAGCTTTGTACTAATTGAATGCACAAATGGATGTGAAATATTAATTTGAGTTTAAAATACTTCAGAAAAAGACTGCAGAGGGATATGAGAGATATGAAACTAGCACAGCTATATAGAAAACTGGTTGCCTGGGACAACTGTCAATTATACAATAATATTAGATTATTCAGTGATGAAGCTTCATATAAAGAGCATGGTGTATGACTATGATAATTATTCATAATCAAATACTTTTCCATTACTGTACTATGGTACTGCCACCGTATGCTTTTGTCTGTCTCATTGTAAAAGCTCCAAATATAACATTCCTGTTCTCTGTTCACTGATCTCTCATCTTCCAGTGTGAGTCATTTTCTTCTCTATTCTGTCCACATCACGAGTGTGTGTGTGTGTGTGTGTGTGTAGAGTGCCTTCCTGATGTATGTACGATGTCAGATAGGACAATCACAATGGAACCCACAAGTTCTTTGCTGTAGACACAGATGCAGATGTTTCCTGGATTCCTGACAGAAAATCCTTGCTGACCACAACGTTTCTTAATATATAACTGATGAACCCGTTCACACACATTGTTTACATGATTTGCGTCAATATTTCCAAATGTATTGAACTTTACAGAGCAAAGTGACAAGCTGCAGTGGCAGTGTTACAATTTACCTTCCCAGCTAATGGGGAACGTTCTCAGAACATTGGCTAATGTTCCCTAAAAGTTATCTCAAAGTTATTAATAACATTTTTGCAGTAAAGTTAGTATAACGTTTTTGTTATATATTATATATCTCAAAAACAGTATTTTTAAGTTAGTGGAACGTTTTAGTTGGACTAGGCTCTATGCAATGGCTAACATGCCTGCTTGCATGTATAGATCTGTGTTGAAGGGACTTAAAGTAATAGATCCAACCACCATTTTAATTTTCTTATAATTTGTTTACCCTGATGATGTTATAATCCCAAATGAGTTTCCTTCCTCTGTGAAACACAAACAGAGATGTCCGTGCTGCTCTTTTCCATTAAATGAATGCGGATGGGGACAAGGGATAGCCGTGGTCACGATTCACTTTCATTGTGTGGAGCGGCTTGGACAACATGCTAACTCCTTTTGTGTTCCTGACAATGAAAAACAACCCTGCACAGGTTGACTCATATATTACCACTCCTTTAACAATAACCTAATCGACATGCACTAGGGCACCTGGTAAGCCCCCCCCCCAACACCCCACCCCCCCACCCGCTGATGATGTCAAATGCAATGACGGTGGTAAATGACAGAATTCCTCAAACCCACCGCTGTGTGCTGGTAATATCGCGGGTCACTTCATGACACACACAACAAGCGTAAATCTGTTTTTTTCAGCTGATCAATAACAGACACTCATGAACTGTGGGATATAAAAAAACAGACAAACATTAAAAGACTTCGGAACATTTATGGAAGCGTGCCCGGAGCTTAAACAAGTGTTCCAGGAATGTTATACTGTTCGGCAAAAAAACATCTAGTTCCGGCCTCATACGTTTGAGAATTTTTGCATTGCGTCAGGTTAGATTGAAACCTTTACGTTTATAAGACAATGTACATTGCCAAAACAATCATTTTCACTTTGTGTGGGATGTTTCTGAAGCAGAGTTTGTTCCTAAAAGCACTCACACGTACAGGCCTGAGTCACCCAACACACCCCTCTGACTGTATTACTGATCATTCCAATGTCACAATGCTGCAGGGCTCAGAGAAAGAGAGAGAGAGAGACATAAATGTACCTCACCATTTCTATTCAGGGGAATAAAGCCACACTAGTGAGCTACAATAAAAATAGCACAGATTTCAGGTGCTGTCAGGCGCTGTTGGATTGAGTGGAAAGCCACATTAGATTCTGTCTGAAGCGGATGTCTGCCTTTTTGTCTGATATTGCTTGTATGTGTCTTTACCCTGTTTTTGAGAGCCGTGTTCCCAAATTTGGCTTCTTCTAAATTGAATTCTGTCATATATTTCGATTATTATATTTAATGAAAAATCAAAAAATAATTTAAGTTGAATAAAAAATGTACTAGCTTTATAATTCACAAATATTTACGTGTGCTGTGTATTTTAATGCTGACTGGTATGTTGTAAGTCTAACAACATGCTAACACTGAAATCAAATCTGTTTAAGTGCTATTAAGGTGGGCTGAAAAGATGCCGTCTATGTTGTATGTTCAAATCAGTCACTCCTCGATTTCAGTTTTCATTTCAGAGAGTACAAAGACTTAAAAAGGTAGCTGTCTATGTAGGAAGTTCAATAGGTTTTGGAACAGAGCTATTCTGTGTTTCTCTCAGTATGTTTTCCATTCTCTCTGTGCTTAAAGAGAGGAAGAGTGAAAAATGATTGACAGGTGTAGAAAACTCATCTACCCCAAGATGAGTAACCAGCACAGACACAATAACCACCAGATAAGAAAGAAAGTAATTACAATACTCTCCAAAAGCTCTCATGGGCATTTTATTAGGTCAAAGCTCCACGCTGGATAAACATTGTCAGAAGAGCTACAGTTGCTCATTTTCACATGCTCAAGCAGATAAGTAACAGTTTCAAAATGTGAGATGCGTCAGCTATCACAGTCTTATCTCCAGACGTTTACACAAAATGAAATTGTACAGTGCAGTGGGTCAATAGTGCAGCAATATCTTGTTCAATGTAACAACTCTACATGCACGTTTTCTATTTTATGGAAATCTAAAGAGATATTTTACCTACAAACCTCATTAGTCGTCATTCCCTTGTCATTCCAAACCCAAATGTTTTTTGTTCTTTCCACAACAAATAATGAGTTGCATACGATGCATATAGTTGCAAGTCTTGTTGCATACGATGGTCCTCATTCATGACACAAGCAGAACATTTTTCTGTGTAAATCGTTTGTAACACTGTTCCCACATAAATTGTTGCATTCAGTTGTGACAGTTCAAATGTGACTGTTTACAAATGAAATGGTTCACATACTATTTATTGCAAATTGTCGGGACGATGTTGAGCTCAAAAAGTATGCCAAAAAGTGACAAAAAGTATGGTCTGTGACTCTGGCATTATATTCTAAGTCTTGCTGAAACAAATAACACTAGGAATAGCACAAGTGTTATACAGACAGCGTTAATGGTAGTTTCTGGTCATTTTTGATGCATGACAACAGTTAACCCCAAATAAATAAAATGTGAACTAGTCCTTACAACTTTTCAAGTACAAACTTGAAAACAGTAGCAGGGCACCATTTTAACATTCTCCTCACAGTCGCTAACCTTCAGAGATTATTTAGATTAAGACTATTGCTTTAATCTAAATAGTGTGCAGTTATTTAGTGCAGTTCACTGCTTTAGTTTCCCATTCCTATTTTGATGGTCCATTTAAGTGCGCTCTTTTATTTACGGAAACACATTCCTCTGTTAACACCTTCCTGCAAATTACGTGTATGTTAGACAATTTTCTATTTCAGACCAATGACGACAGCACTTAAGACATTCAGCTGGAGCGTTTTAAGAGTAGCATGGATTTCCCTACACCACCTGTAGATGTAAACACATCTTATTGTTCTACACAGTGTGAAACTTTTTGATGATAGGTGTTCTTATAAGGACCTTAGATAGTTGGTTTAGTTCTTTATTCACCTGTCTAGAAAGAATTAGTTTCAATGAGACAGTTAAACAAACCAATGTGTTTAATTTATTCAGTCAGGTGATTAGCTTTTGTCCTATGAACCCAAAACTATACTACCTAAGATCACAATGGACAGCTGAACACAAGGTAGTTTTTATGATTCACTGTAACTCCACATAGTTGTAGCTGAATCAGATGAAACAGTGTTTGATTTCCTTTCTGCCCTTCTGTGCAGTTCACTGGTTTATCTCTAGCTGTGTGGATTTGTCTTCCTAACTCCTACACAGACTTGGATTGGGAAAGGGGATGTGGGTTGTATAAAAAGGGGAGAGAAAAAGAAAATAGACAGTGTATTTAGATTGCGGCCCATGTGACGAGAGATAGCTTCAGGCCAGGGCAGGGTTCTCCCATTTTCTGCACCCTGAGCCTTAATATGATATCCTAATGGGATAGCAAACAACTATTTACAATCCTTCAGTCCCTCATTGATTGTAACATACTGTGTGTTCTCTCAGCAGGATGCAGCAGCTATAAAGGAATATTCCAGGCTCTTAAAGGGATAGTTCACCCCAAAATGAAATGTTATAAGATGTCACCATTGACTCACGCCAATACAAACTTAAGACTTTTTTAATTGTAACATGCACTGTAAGAATTTTGGAGAAATATCCAATTTTGTCTATATAATGAAAGTGTATGGGACTGGAGCTGCTCCAAATGACAAAAAAGCACTATATACATTTTAAAAGAGGCTAAAATTACAAAATTAGCTTATTCTAAATGATATGATTTACCTTTGAATAGACCATAGATGAAGTCATAAAGAACACATTTATGATACCTTTATAATGTTTTTTTGTCATTTTAAGAATAAAAAATAGTGGCCAGGATATTGTTAAAAATTCACCTTTTGTGTTACATGGAAGAAAGAAAGGCATACAGATTATGAGGGTGATATATAATGGCAGAATTTTAAGGTTAACTTTAACTCTACCAGCATTTGCAGCATGCAACAGTTATAGAAACATTTATATAAGCACTTACATAAATGTATAAGCACGAAAACACAAGTTTCTAGAGACATTTCTATCCTCATATATTTCACTGTAGGTGCATGCTGAAGCTGTTGATAATGCTTTCTGAACCCGGAACATTTCTTTTAAAAGGCAAGATCATGTTTATTCAGAGAAGGAAACATCAGTAATGACAGCGAAAACAATGTTTTTCATTTTAGAAAATAAAACTGTACATATAAAAATAAGAGGGTTCCCAGGTGGCATCCCACATCCATATATACATAGGCAAACCATATGAAGGGAATGACTCATTTTTCAATTTCCTTGATCTTAGATGTCCTGGGAAGGAAGGAGGGATGAATAAATGAAGGAGGGAAGGTGGGGGTGTTGTGGAGAAAAGCAATGGCAACAGACGGGTGACACATCGCTTAGCTGGAGGGTTTCTTCCCTGCACTGAGGCGAACTCTATAAATATCGTAACCTGGTGCCTTCATTAGACCAGACAGAGCCGTTCACACACAAACACACACACTCTTCCCCCACAACTCACAACACAGATATACTTAAACCCCAGTACCTGCTCCTCATGAGCCAATTAAAAAGCAGGAGATGAAGAGACTCAGGATCCCTGTGTGTCAGCAGACATTACCCTCACAGTGACTCATTGGCTGATGTGTGTGTGTGGACGGGTGGACATATGTGTGTTTCTGGGTCCAGATCACATTCAAGATGAATTTGGTGGCTCTGACACTATAAATGCAGGAATACATGTGTCACAGAAAAACTATTAATTAGGGTGTGACAGACCATGTATTAATATGTTGCAGCTCACAGATAAAAACAGTAAAGCACTAATTATTAATATTAAAAAATATGATATTACACTCTTTAACACATCTTTATATTCAATGGTTAATATTTTTTAATTACTTATTATTTTATTTTTTATACAGGTAGATGTACATTATATGATAGATACATCATTTTCCATAGACAAAACATAAGAAGAATTAGGCTTGGTTAATTAAAACGAATTCATATGAAAACATAAATGATGCAGAATTTGCACATTTTGGCTTTAAATAAATATATAGAGATTTATTTTAAACACCTAACTGTTATTAGTTCAATGCATGTGTGGAATTGTGGTTCATTTTCCTTCATTAATACCATTTTATTTATAATTCATTATGTGCATGTTAATAAATATGGCTGAACCCAGCTGGAACCACTTGAAATTATATTTTTACTACACTTTGTGCCTCTCCAGTCCTGGATCATTATACAGTATAATTGTTTGGGTTTTGTTGTATAATTAATGGTACAGGATAGTGGTTACATGTTTTGCCATATGCAAACAGACGATCAACAGTCTGGCTGCAGACAAGCCAGTTGAGTGGGAGGATGGCTGATGGAGTGCTGAAATGCACCATCTTATTAAAAAGTATGTAAAATGATTAGAATGAGTCAACCACTTAAAAGTAAATACTAAACCTGAGTCAAACAAGCTATATGAGTAACTGCACTTTTGAAACAATACAGCCGGATATTCAAGATCTAATAGGCCTGTCATATGCACAACACTCATTTTCACAGACTTTTATTCTTACATGTTACGGCATGTCAAATTTGACCATACTGTTTTTGCAGAATTTGGGTCATTATTACTGGAATAAACATGCTGATGTTACAAATAACACTCACACATATTTAAACCACATCCACAGTTTATGTGAAGATGAATTTCTGTGAAACAAACATGCTGATGATAACAGTGTGTAAACAAAGTTCCTAGTAAACACATATATGCACGTTACGGTAAAGCTTTACCATAATTTACCATTTTATTGGATAGTAACAGGTATGACCTTGTATGATTCAATGATTCCAGAGGCAAATTGTATTGCTCAGAGTTGGCTCCATCAAATCTCAGGGGATTTGATGGTCTCAGAGTGTTTCTCTGAAATAGCTTAGAAGAAATAGACACAAATGTGACAACTGTATAAATACATTAAGAGTATGAGTTATAAAATGAATCTAGTTATTGTTGTAAAACTATGCAAATTTTGTTTTATGATCATTTTAATGACAAATGTTTGAGTCCATCTTAATATCTTTAATAATATTGAATTTTGGCAAATTTGAGCTCAGTTAATGACCCTGTTGATTGTTTTTTTCTATTTCATTTTGATGTTCATTAAACGTTTTTTTGCTGAAACAAACACTTTGTTAACAAGGTTGTACAGAATGCAACCCTCATATAAAATGAATAGAAGATAAACTTAATGCTTAATCTAACATCCGAGGTAAATTTTCTATCTGTGAATCCCTGCCATTTTAAAAGACTTCTCTATTTTTAAATGTCGAGAGATTCAATGGTCCATTTTTGGAAGTTGGTTCGACAAGTTTCACTGAAAAGCCACAGTGTCCTTTCACACAAGCATGTGGAAAACTACCTGCAGTTCTCTTCTCGCTTTCACAATGAAAATGGGGATGTGGATATCAGAGCTAAACCACAAACACTCTTTCATTCCAAAAATGGCCCCCGGGTGCTGAGGGCTGTGAGATCTGTGTGGGAGGATGGGGCTGATGGGTAAGTGTGTGAGTCACAGATGTGTGCCCAGTTTCTTTCTGGTCAGATTGTGGTGACATTGCACCTGTGTTACTTCCCATTTAAAGACAGTATGATAGTATAGAAATTACAGAAACTTTACGGGAACACTACAGGAACATGTCTGGTGAATGGCCATCACGCATTACGTAGGTCAGCAAACCTCCTAAATGATTTTCCAATGACGTCAAGTGTCATTTCTGTAACTGCAGTGTATTGTTTTTAAATATAAGGATGAAACATTACATTAATCCTACTGTTGTATATTATTATATAAATAATTCAAACCTGTGGAAACCTATAATGATCAAATAATATATAATGTAAACATATTTATTAAAAATAAGAATTACTATTGTCAGTAATATTGTCCTTGTAATACTACAAGACAATATTAAACACGTTAAGCACACGCTTTAATGATAACGTTTGTTTTTAAAGCAAAACCAAACTGCTTATAGTGATCTCAAGATCATTTAATTATCTACCTGCAAAGACATGTTGACATGTTAAACACACAACTCACCTATAACATTTTACTATTTGTACTATTTGTTACTATCTGTAACACTAATAACTGTGTCACATTATATTGCATGAACAAGATGTCAGTAAAGATGATGTTATTTGTCAATAATAATAAAAAATAATGATTTGTTTTTAGTATGATTTTACTTTCCCTGTTTTTACATCTTAGTGAAACTTAAGATGTGTGCTGAACTGTACTGATATAACTGTAAAAAAGTTATATCAGTTGACCCACATAAACAAGGTAACAAGTGGTAACCTCTTAAATTAGAGCATTACATTATTTTAATTACATTAAAATTATATTTAATCAACCGGAATGTGTACGGAAAAGCTATTCACAGAAACCTACAGAAAGATTTATGCTTTGCAGTATATTTTACCGTAAAGCCACAAACAGAGGACAGACTGATGCTTATTTAGCATACAGCGGGGATGATTCTGAGCAAGTGGGGGAGCTTTTCCTGTGGGCCATTTCCTTTTCCTGTCTCTGACTGACAAAGACCAATGTGGGTCGGCTCTTCCTGTTGAGCAGGAAATAGGAACAGCTCTCAGCAGATCTAGACTGGCAACGAAGCGCTGCTACACACGACCAGGCATCAGAAAACAATGTACATCCTCAGGGCATGTAAACAATGTTAGCCAGTCCAATACCTCAAGGACTCAACAAAAACGGCACACAAGATCTTTCGAACCACACGTGACATTCTGCTGGGTGAGGCATGAGATACAAAAAATATGTTGTGTGATTATAAATGGGTCCGCCTACATGTTCCATTCAGCTGTGAATGTTTCACGGTGAGAATGAAACCAACACTATGTAAAAACCCCATTTCACTCGGGTGGGTGTGTAGGGTGGGGCTGAGGTGTGTCTGTGAGTGGGTCATTACTAATAAACCACAGACAAATCTTCTCATCTGTTCCTGTGTGTGTATGTGGAAAGCTTTTACTCAGAGGGATGTCAGTTCCTTGGAAAAGGCTGTGACATGATAGCACAAGTTTCCAAGGACAATAGGTACAAATTGGAATTTCATGGTTGGGTTTAGCATTTGCAAAGGCGCGTGTCTTTGCAGAGCAAATGGAATCGAAAGTTTTGACATTTTCTGAAAAAAATGTTATTGTTGTATTGTCACGTGTGGTTAGGAAGATCTTGCGGTCTTTGTCGCTTTGGATAAAAGCTTCTGCTAAATGACTAAATGTAAATATTGCCTGCGCATTTGCTAAGGGGATCTGAGTCATTTTAGCATGTTGCTAAGTTCTAAGAGACTTTGGGACCCTGCTAAGCGGTTGCTAAGGTACTGATACTGACTTTACAGATACTGATACCAAGAAACGTTTGACAACATGCTAAACGGTTGCTAAGTTGTTCTGAATGTTTTCAGCATGTTGCTTTGCGGTTTATAAGGTGTTCTAAGTTTTGGCACGTTGCTATGCAGTTGCTAACGTATTCTTAGTCATTGCAACAGTTTGTGTTTGCATACTGGCCCAAGTCAAAAAAGCCAAACCTGACGTTTTTACAATATTATGGTCTCAATAAATGGTACCTACAGTGCTTCTAGGTAGCCCTAGTATTACCAATAATAAGCATGTGACAGTCTACTGCTATTACTGTTTGGCCTCATCAGCCGGGGCCCTCTCACGCCCTGTATCCTCCACCAACGCCCCCCAGCCAGGGAAGGAAGCGCGAGAGAGACGGCTCGACTCTGGAGCCCGCTGTTTATGCAGCAGCATCCTGCCCATCGCCCCACTGCCCACCAAAGACACGTACATACAGGCAGACGCATACACATATTATCACATTAAAGCTTACGCTACCTCCACACACAAACCCTCCAGTGAATAATCTGCTTCCAGCTGGCTCTCAGATTGCCCACAGCAAACACTGACACAATGTGCAAGACAGCATGGCCCACACATGCGAATTTTTGGTTGAAAATTAACAACAATCATTTGCGCAGATTTCAAAACTGCGCAAGTACATGACAGATTTAATACAATCTCCTTACTTTATCCCAGCTCACAACGATAAGCTTATAGTTATGATGCATAACTTGAGCACTCGGGTCAGATTTCCCAGAAAATGTCTGTCTGTAAACATCACATCGGCTACTACATCACATGTTCCGGTGCTGAGGATTGTGGGGCGTTTGTAACTTGTTCTTACACCAGTTAAGAATTTAAGCATGTTATCCACGTTAAGAAAATAACTCGTTAAGATGTAGCCAGCAATTTTATGTTTTCAACAAAACGGTGATAGAGGAGCAATAGTTACAGATTGCAGATTTAAATAAAGTTTATTTCGATTAAATATTGAGCAGATTAACAACAAAGAGGGTGGAGCTAAATAAAGCAGGGCGGAGCTTGATTTTATACATCAGGTTGATTGGATTGGAAGTAGAGAATGATGTAGTAGTGGTGTTTGCTAAGGCAAGCATTACTCTTACTATTTTGAACCTAAGCAACTTGGTAGTATGATACAGATTGCATGGCTTGTGCCGACAAGTGGCCTCAAAAAAGCCAAGCAATAAAATGAGTTTCCTGTCTGTACTCAGCTTTCAGTCTGCTGCCTTGAACAACAGCTTTCTATGGAGGCCGTTTTGAAACAGAGCTTATGTATGCGTTCCTTTGGTGGTTCATTTTTGTCTTCAAAATCAATTTTCTGTCTTGCTCTCTTCAACGCACTTCAATTTCCCACTCCATTTCTGTGTGTGTATCTTTGTGAATCATTTCTAGTGCAGCTGTGTGTACTTGTTTTGTCTTCAAGCAAAACCATAAGAGTGAGTCGACTGGAATTGCATGTTCTTCTGTAGTTTAAAGTACGCTTAAAGTACGAATTTTGAAGTACGTCAGTGTTGAGCGTGTTTCAGTCGCTAGCCGTCCTACACAGAAACCTCTCTCACACACACACTACGAGGTGAGACAGCGCTATGGGGTGTGCGTCATCATGTTTGAAGATTGACATGCATCCACTCGCATTAAAAACACGCATAACTGTTAGATCAGCAGGCATGGGCCTGTGTTGACATTAATCATAAGCAAGCGGTGCTATGAAAATACAGAACCTAGCTCTGATATTTGTCCACAGTATGTGTTCAATTGCTGGGTGAGAAGAAAGCAGTTACTTTAATAACGTAAGTGTGAATAGATAAACACACACATTGTACTTTGTAGGTTGATTTAATAACAGTGGAGAGCCACAGGCAATAAAAATGACTCACCATGGGTCCCATCTTAAACATGCTTGTGACAACTATTTGCTGTTTGTTAGCAACAGGAAACGTTCTCTGAACGCTGGCTGTTGTTCTCCAAAAGTTCTCTCAGTTATCAAAAACTGTCCTTGTAGTAACGTTAGTAGAACATTTTCAATGTTATTTATCATATATATCCAAAATGATACCCTTAAGTTTGTTAGTGGAATACTTTTAACATTTTACAGAATTAAAACGTCTGAGTAATAAACTGTCTAAAAAACTATACAATTTTTAACATTGTTACTATGGACATCTTTGGACTGGGATTGTGTGAGGACAGGAAATAATGACGTAGATAAGGAGGAAGTGTCATCAGGAAATGATGATCACCCGTATGAGGACTACCTCTCAATGTATCAGAACACACAGACTAACTGCTAAGCCATGGTGCCACCCAAACATGCATGGCTCATCAATGCATGTTATTCTAAAGGAAATAATCTGTAATTTCTATACTAGTATGTTTTCACGTGTGTATCTGACAATAAACTGTCAGGAATGCTTGGCATCAGTGCTCACAGTGCCTATCAATGTCTATGTGGTGTAGCCAGCCAATTCAGACTAATTCCCTAAAGCATTTTAGATGTGTGTGTGTGTGTGTGTGTGTTGACAGTATCATGGCACAGCTTGCAGTGAGATGAGTTTGATGAGTCTATATCCTGTTGAACAGTCATGACGTGAATCACAGCACATTGCTCACAGTGTTCCACATCACTCTGTTTCTCTGCTCTTCTGTGGATCTTAGATCTTCCCAGCTAACATGGAATGTTCTCCGAACGTTTACTAACATTCTCAAAAAGTTTTTTCAAAGTTATCCAAAACATTTTTGCAGTATTGTTAGTAGGACTTTTTTTTAACATTATATATCAAATATTAAAAAAACATGGATGTTTTGAATGTTCCTAGAACTTTTTAATGTTTTCGTTACTTAACGGAAACATTACGGAAATGTTCTATCAACCTGAAATTGTAAGCTGGGTTAACATGATACAAATGTTCATGGTTCTGTTCATGTTTTTTTTTTAAATGTGAAAAATTGAATCTACTAATTTAACATAATTATTATTAATCCAATGTTTATCAATTTGTCACCTAATAATAGTCATAAGCCCACCTGATAATGTTTATAATACCCCCATACTGATTATTATTAATGTTTTCACAGTGAACAGCTTTAAAATCTGAGCTTTTAAAAGTCAGTCAGATCAGATGTGTCAGAGATCATCTGTATTTTTAGGACCTTACAGTTCAACTGTTCTTCTACCAAACACAGATTGTATCACTGAAGACTGAAGACCAATGAATGTTATTAAATCTGCACTGTTTAATAACAAGCACCTGTGGTGATATTAATGCCTACACAAGTTTTACTTGAGATGATAAACTACATACAGTAATATCTTGAATTACTATTTCAAGATTTTATTTCAAGGCTATTTTTCTTACCCCACTGGCAACTTACTGTCAAGATACAGTTAAGCAGTTCTTATTATATTGCTTTAATGATGCTTAGGTATTTTTACTGTAAACCAAAACAAAAACATTTTTTTTACGGTGTACAAACGTTTCTTTCACAAACAAAGCATGTCACATTTGCAAACGTACCGCTGATCGTCACACGGACAGGAAATGTATTCACAGCTTTCTAGCATCCAACACACACCAACCCAACACATCATCAGAGGTGTCGTGTGACGTCACGGGCTGACAGAGCAGTCAGCACATTCATTTACTGACGAACATAAGAGAAACACCTCGCTTTCTCCTCTCGCTGTTTTCCCAGGTCATCAGGGACATCTTGCTAATGTGTGAAGAAACAGCATGACCCGAAACTATATACGCCTGGTCTCTGCACACTGTCACAGACAGACAGTGGAAATGCAGGGACGTTTTAAAATCAGTGAATGTGTTTGTTTGGATCTGTAAAATGAGATTTGTCATTGTCACCCATCTGTCCCCTTACGTAGCAAACAGGAAGTGACAGCAAACAGGTTTACATCATTATTATTCACACACACATGCTGCTGTTGATAACCTCTGAAAGCATTATTTGTAGAGCAGCGTACAGTCTCAGGTCATGTACAACAGCACAGCTTGTCTTTGTACAACGACCAATTTGTGCTTGAAATTGGAGAATCTTGTCATAGATGTTTTGTGGCTTTAAGTGTATTAGCTCAGTGTACTCACAGTGTACTACTCAAAGGTTACATGAAAGCAAGAACATGTTTTGGTCAAAGGCACAGCGTTAAATTTTGTGCAAGAAAAATAAATTCTTTTTAGGGCCATTAAGATTTTTTTAGATTATGACTTTATATGACAGCTAGCCCTTCCCCCATTATTGTAATGCATTGTAATGCAACTCCCAATGGTAATTCATATTAAATATAATAAGTAATATGAAAAAAATGCAGGGAATTTAAGTAGTGAGAATAATTGAACTTAAAAAAAATAAAATAAAATGTAAAACATCCTGATGCATTATGGTAATTAGAAATGGCCAGAAAACTCTATTCCCACTTGATTTTAAACTTAAAGCGGATTGTACGCCTTTTCTCTGTCAGAGTTTTATTTAGTGTGTCAGTGCACTAAGCCTTACCTCTGATCACCACAAATAGCTGCGTCTTTTACCTCACCACCGGGTGAGTCAGTGATGGCCTTGCATGCTGGCCTAGGATCAGTGGTATTGATTCTGTGTTCTTGACTGAGGAAAGAGTGTCTACGTGATCTTAGATGAGCTCTTAAAGGGGAGGAGCTAAAAGGATGTTTTAACATCAGCGTCATGACCTCATCTGTCAGTCACTGCTTGGCAGTGCCACCGCAACAGTGACGTCTTGGCCAAGATGAAGGGCTGGCATTATCTGATGTGTCACCTTGACACAATGACCTCACTGCCGCATATAGACTCAACGTGTAATTCTAAAGCACAAATAGCTACATTTCAAAAGACAAAATGGTTTATTTTGTATTGACCAAATTTTCACGTTATTTACTTAACTACATGTTATCGCAGGTGTATTTGACTTTCTTATTTCAGCCGAACAAACATTTTAGAATACTGAATTTTGATACCTCCGTTTGGCTCTCAATTCTGCAGGCAGGGACTCTGTATGGATTCTTGGAAGGTATTTGAAAACAAAATGGAAAAACTTGTTTTATAGCACAATTTGAGCATAAGAAACAGAATCAATAGTACAAATATCACGTTTAATAGTTGGTCAGAATTATTTTATTGTGACCTTTATGGGGTCACATGGGGCTTGGTCTTGTGTAATTTAAACAGCTGCTTGCATGCATTGCAAAGATGGTCGCCAAGTGTCGAGACTTTCTTGAAGGGACTTTAAGGGCTGTATTGTATACTGTCTGACTTCCAGTGAAGATTCAAACATGTAAAGTGAACCTAGTATATCTAACTTACTGACTAAAATGAATATGTTGCCAAGCAGCTAGTAATAGAGAAATTTTACAATGGTAAGATTTATGATATGGTAACATATTTATGAATATGGCTTCCTGGAAGGGTAGCACATTTGAAAATATACTTAACTTGCACATGTCGCAAGTCGCTGAGAAGAAGCTACAATTACAACGTAAAGGATAAATGCGAGTTCGTATGTCTTCACATACCTTACTTTGCAACAGAAGATTATACTCTTCAGGTATTTTATTCTGGTTCTGTGTCCAAAGTCAAAACTTACATGAGGGAGGAATTACTTGATGAATAGCATAACCTGAGACTGCTGTAGCCCTCTGTTGGTAGAAACAAGCATAACACACTAGCAATTGAACCTGTCTACTTTGTTGCTATATTCTTTTTTTTATACATACAACAGTTGTTCACAACAGAGGCATGTTCACACTGCAGGAACTAGGACTAATTTTAGTTTTTAAAATACCTTTAAGAGGAACTAACTTAGCTCCTACTTTAGAACAGGGTCTAACCAAAGTTCCTAGGAATTACCAGTGATGTATGTGTACACTGACTGGCCGAACGCCGCCATAGAACACCATTTTAAAATGTTACAAGACAGACAACAAATACATAAACGTGTCCTCCAACCCAAGTCCTCCAACAAAGGAGCAAGGAAACATCAATTTGAGTATTGAGAAGCACCCATAGTTCCTACTGTCGGTTCGAATACAACCAAGAAAATGGCTTGAGGTAGAACTTAGTTCTCAGGAGATCACCCTAGTTCCAGGTTCCTATAATTTAGTTCCTAAACATACCCATTTGATATGCTTTCAAAGCTAGCTTGCTTTAGCCTCTCTGAAATTGCCTACTATACCTTTAAAACTTTTTTAAAGGTCACTCATGTCAGTCCACAGGCCTGTATATGAGTCATTAAACACGTGCACTGCTGAAATGATTGCCGATGCAAGAGCAGTTATTACTTGCGTCTGAATATTAAACCATACACTGAGTCATACAAAAAGGGGCTCTGTAGGAAGTGATACGACACGCAGGGATCTGTCAATCAGTTCATGCAGTCAGTAATTACAGTGACACACGTAAATCAGACGCTCAACAGCCTGTAATGCATAAATATTTCAATATATAGAGAGACGCACCAGTTGGTCTGTCTGCAGACTTAAAGTGTGCCTCAATCAAATGTCAAAAAACAGAGAAAATACATTTCAATGGACAACATCAAGTCCACAATAATTATATATATTGATATAATTTTTATAGTGAACAACAAATAATATTGTTTGCACAACATGTCTAATTTACCCCCAAAATTGCTATGCCTTGCACTGGGTATTGCCAACTCTTTACATGTGAGTCAATTACGTATAATAATCCCACAATATGACAAAGTGTGCCCTATACACAGTATAAACTAAATGTTTATGTGTGTAAAAAGTCCATTTGCTACTATTGGCAATTACTTTCAGCTGGTGATGAAAACAAAGCTTTATAAGATCCACAAACCCTTTTTTTATGAAAAGTAATGACGTATGCATATTCCGCTCTGCTGGACAGACAGACAGACACTTATTAACTCTACATTTCTTTCAATTCTATTCTTAAATGTATGCATACACACAGATTGGTTTTTAGGCATTTTTATGGTCCACTACTTCCACTACTGTAACGCAATGCAGCTCATGGCCTCTAGGTGGCAGTATTAGCTCATCATTTGTCAGTACAGTTGTACAATCTGTGTGTGGTTGTGTCTGTGTGTGAATTCAATGCAAAAGTCAAATACTGCAACATTATTGCACAAAAATCGCTGCGCAATTTCTATGTATTTTAGTGATAAATGTAATACAATTGTAAATTGTAAAAAAAATTGAATCATCCAATATATGAAAGGTAATGGCTACACCACCCCATAATCTTGCATAGAAAGGCATAATTATTATGCATGTTATTATTGTATACATCGTTACAAACGTTCAGCTCCGCTTTGAGCCACTTTGTGCTCCTCCACACATGCAGCGCGGATCCGTATAACATATGGATTCCCACACGCCGCGGCGCTCTGCGTGTGACGTCAATCCTTATGACGCTGAAATCTAGGCGACGCTGCTGACGTCACGCGGCGTTCAGCGCGACGGCACCCGTTCAAAAGCGCTCGTGCAGCGGGATTGAATGAAAGTGCGCGTAACTTCGCAAACGCGTTGCAGGTAATCGGTTTTGTTTTCTACGCCTCCGATCTGTTTGTAATAGATTACGCAGACTGTGTTGTTGTTGTTGTTGTTGTTGTTGTTGTTGTTGTTGTTGTTGTTGTTGTTGTTGTTGTTGTTGTTGAAAATGCGCGCATGCTTTCATTTGCGTTTCGATGGTGCCAAGTGATGCATTTACGATTGTGTCCTGTGACGTTGCGTATTAATAATAAACGTCGTTTTAACTTATAATATCGACTGAGTTAAAGATGTTAGTGGTTGTGATGGTTAACTTTATATACTCGATCATCATAGTTAACCGGCTGTGTGTGTGTTCACAGTAACGCAGTGCGTTGTGGTTTGATGCGGTGCATAAATGTATGTGCATGGCTTAGTTGTGGTACATTGGACGTAAATAAATCCTAATAATATCTAGGTTGTGTGTTTATAGCACCAGTGCATTGCAAACAGCTAAATGCATGCATTTATTCATAGTTCATTATGGTCAACTTAGCATTTCATTCTCAGTTTTGGAGATGCTTATTCAACAAATTTGTCGGGCTTGTTTAGAGATAATAACTTGGAGTAAACTGTTTAACTGGTCCGCAGGGCAAGATGATCAACTAGGCATGGCGTGCAATAAAAGATCGCATAAATCGAGCCTTTATTCATGTTTTCTTTAAGCCCAAACTTCTCCCCTGTTAATTTCAATGCCACTTTCAATTGCTGAAATAGTCACATTAGCAAAACTCTTTAATAAACAGGCAAGGTAAGGGTAAGTGTAGAATTTTATGATTGACAGACTGTATTAATTTCAATACAACAGAAATCTGCAGATCTTTCTGTGTCCTGAGTCTGTTATGTACTATATGAACTTTAGAGTTCTTGTTAGCTTAACTTGAAGAGGATGGCGCATGCAACGCCAAGGCTGTAGGTTCGATTCCCAGGGGACACACATACTATTAAACGCATACGTTGAATGCACTGTAATGTGCTTTGGATAAATGCATCTGCCAAAAAATGTCAATGGAAACATAATATGAATGTCATCTGTTCTGTCCCTGAGGAATTACAAACATTCCTCTTTTTTATTTTCCTGTTCTGCGGGTCCGTCCACCGTCTTCACACTTGAGTGCAGATGTACTGACTGCACACATGAATATTGCAGATGATCAAGAGAGGGTGAACTCCTCTTTTACTGTTTTTTTTTTCATCCTGGGATCAGGAACAGCCCTTCACTCCTCCGTCTGGTTGATACAGTAATGCTTTCTGAGGTCAGATATCATCCACCAGGTCTAAAGTTTAGTATTTGATACCGAGGTGAATTTGAAATGTTCTGTCCACCCTGTGAGTAATATAAACGCTGCAGTTTTATCCTGACAGTTTGTCTGTGTGTCTGTCTGTGTGTGTTTGTCTGTCTGTCTGTCTGTCTGTGTGTGTTTGTCTGTCTGTGTGTGTTTGTCTGTCTGTGTGTGTTTGTCTGTCTGTGTGTGTGAGTCTCTGTGTGTGTGGGTCTCTGTGTGTGTGAGTCTCTGTGTGTGTGAGTCTCTGTGTGTGTGTGTCTGTCTGTCTGTGTGTGTGAGTCTCTGTGTGTGAGTGTCTGTCTGTGTGTCTCTGTGTGTGTGTGTCTGTCTGTCTGTGTGTGTGTGTCTGTCTGTCTGTGTGTGTGTGTCTGTCTGTCTGTGTGTGTGTGTGTCTGTCTGTCTGTGTGTGTGTGTTTGTCTGTCTGTGTGTGTGTTTGTCTGTCTGTGTGTGTGTGTGAGTCTCTGTGTGTGTGAGTCTCTGTGCGTGTTTGTCTGTCTGTGCGTGTTTGTCTGTCTGTGCGTGTTTGTCTGTCTGTGCGTGTTTGTCTGTCTGTGCGTGTTTCTGTCTGTGCGTGTGAGTCTCTGTGCGTGTGAGTCTCTGTGCGTGTGAGTCTCTGTGCGTGTGTGTCTCTGTGCGTGTGTGTCTCTGTGTGTGAGGAGTCTGAATATGTGGTTTATGAGGACACATGTATAATGATATGTGTATAACAATGTAAACATGGTTTATAGGGACACTTCTTGTGCCCTCATAAACTAAATCACTTAAAAACATACTTTGGTGATTGTTGTTGCCATGTTTTCTGTGAGGTTTAGCGGTAGGGTTATGGTTAAGGGATAGAATATGCAGTTTAAAAAACATTACGTCTATAGAGAGACCTTATAAACCACATATGCCAACGTGTGTGTGTGTGCAGAGAGGTATGTGTTAGGGCACCAGTTGGAGAGCACCAGTCTCTTTATTTGGCCCTGCCAATTTAACAAGCATGACTTCATTATTACCACACAGCTCCATTAGCATTTATCAAAAACATATGAGCTGAACATGCTGACTGCATTCAGCCATGGAAACTTTCTTTTGTTTTAAATGTGTGTGCATGTGTGTGTGTTGGTGGCGGTATTGTTTTTATTTAGCGAGTTACTCTCACTTTCTTTGGTCTTGCCGCTCCACGTGCATCTGATTTGTAGTTTCTATTTCATTTCCCGTTTTTCACCATTTGCATGCAGAACAGCAACCAGAAGTCGCATCCAAAGTTAAGAACAGCTGTATGTGAAGCTCACTCACTGTAGAGGTGCTTTGCACAAGGCAGTCGTAGACCAGTGAGATTTTCAGATGGGCAGGTCCAGTTGTGCTTTTGGAAATCCAATTTGCCGTATTCCCTCTCGTTTTCCTCTCGTTTTCATCTTTTGTGTGTTTATCCATCAAACATTCCCTCAACTGATCAACTTTTGAATCAACAAAGTCCATGAACTGGAATAAATTATAGAGAATGTTAACATGTAAACAAGCAGAGCATCTGGTACTGTCACTGGAGGAGCTGGTGTGGGATATGACTACATCGTTGTCTGAGTGTCAGGAGTGATGTCTCTGTGGGCTTGGGGTTAGAATAATCTCTCCATACATGTGTGGGTGGAAACGGGGCCCTACAGAGATGGTTCTCACAGCCTGAAACACTGAAACTCTGTCCCACCACAGGAAATGAGAGTAGGACGTGCCCTGTGGGGCCGAATTGGATGCAACAGACTGTGTCTGGCCTAAGAGGCCTTTTCCATGCAGAATCACCATTGACATTGTCCTGTGACTGTCACTGTCCTCTTGGACTCTCAGTGTCCTACTAACCAGGCGTGACGAGTTTCCAGTCACTTTGCTGTCTCCAGTGAAAGAGCAGTTCCACTTGACACAACAAAAATAACAGCCAATCAGAACTAGGGCTGTCAGAGTCGATAAAGGATTTGTTAAGACAGGCCTAATCATAACTTGTTTATGGATAATATAAATCTACTGCTGGAGGGGGAGTGGATTTTAGACCAGTGAGTGACAGAAATAACCTAACCTGGTTAAGACAAAAATAGAGGGAATTTTGTTGCGTTTTCGTTGCGCATGATTAAGACACATTGTTCAATAAGGCATTATATATTTTCTCAGAACTAGACATTTAATTGTAGCCTTTTCAAAAATGCTGTAGATGAAGGAATTCTACATTCTCTAAACCCGGTTTCTGGACTGTGAGAATGAAAATGTGCCAGGTTCCTGGTTGGTTCTTCTACTGGAGTGGCACTCGGGGGGCCCCTCCAGTCCAACCGAATTCCTGTGAGAAGAGAATTCATTTGCATTGATATTAGCAGACCTTCTCCACTGCCTGACCATC
The DNA here is from genome assembly GCA_036877525.1 of Chromobotia macracanthus. NCBI lineage: Eukaryota > Metazoa > Chordata > Actinopteri > Cypriniformes > Botiidae > Chromobotia > Chromobotia macracanthus. Next base: position 5,343,745 of record JAZGTH010000033.1, on the reverse strand, counting down.
GAAGAGGGTGTAAACAGAAACAGATGCCAGAAGCTGACCCAAGTGAGTTTGAGATGAAAATGACTAATGTCCCTGCCAGTATTGTGCTTGCTCAGAATGAGAAGCCAGACTTTTTACAAACGACCTTGAGTTAGACCAAGTAATATAAATGGAAAAGTACAAATAAAAGATTTTTAATTAAATGCGATTGTATGTGCTTAGAAATAGGGTACCTCTAAACGTTTTGTTACAATCTTTCATTGTGGCGGGTGATATCGGGCAGGGCATGGCTGTGGTTTGACAGTTGCTGATGCGAGGGGCTCCACAGGGGGCATGTCTCTGATGGGAGTGCATTAGTAAAAATATTCCAGGTCAGGAGTTTAATTGGCCCAATCACTGTCATTTCCCATCTGAGAGCAGCAAAATCACTCCCAGATGGGCTCGTCTGTCACGCTTTCTGCTTTAAAACATGGGCTGAAATAGAGAGATTTGGTTAGTAACCCTGTAAATCAAAAGGTGATCATTGGTTTGCTAACTAGTTGTTTATTGTTCTTTTGGTATGGGAATCATAATAAATTTAACGATTATTATATAATTTGTTCTAAGTAATTGGTTGTAAGTCTACACTGAAAAGAAATACTAAACGCAGTAAGAGTTCTTGGTTCGAGTTTAAACGTAACATCTTTAAACTGCTCTATAAACCGCTCCACAGTGAGGTTGAAACCAGTTTCTTTTTGACCAGTTTATTAAAAACAACTGGCCCACAGCAAGTCTTTGTTTATGATATTAACTCAATGAAAATTATTCAATACCAGTATTTTTTATTTTGTCAATTCTCGATTCACATGCTATTTACCATTGTATGCTTAGATCCAATGTCACTTGTAAAATGTTGCATCCATGAGACATGAGATCTGGGCTTTATTAGCAGTTGGAGAAGTTCATTTAAACTGTGGACATTCAATGCTCTGGATGTGTTATTAGGAGCTACGGTGACCCTGCCAAGCACAGACCCCTTATTATACAGTCCCATCAAAATGACCCTTTTAGTTTTTTTTTTTATTTATGATATAGACATTAACATGTTGATACCCGCAGTTATATCACTTCCAGTCTGAATAGATGACGGGCCTTTAAAAGCAACGCTTTGTGCCTGTTAAATCCCTAGGGGGCCAGTTTGTCCAGCATTAAAATGTTCCGTCTTTGTTTCCACTGTGATGCTGCCAAGTTTCCCAAAGACATCCAGCAACTCCTGTCTCTCATTGATCTCTTGTTGGCATTTGTTTAAATTAACATGTCAGTTTCCAAAGAGTTAGGGTTTTGATGAGTCCGCTTTAAGATTCAGAGCATTCAGCTCCAGTTTAAATCTTGGTCACCAAATTCTGAGATTGAGACTTTAAATCAAGATGGGTTTAGAGGAAGTGAGGTTGAACTCTTGTGGGTGAGGTTTGTTTACCCAAGAAAGAGAACAGAATGCGGTTTGGTGTTAGGTTAGATTTACAACACTTAAGTTCTTCTCTGAAGACATCCTCCTTAAAGCTTAGAGAACTTCACGGAAGCATAATTAAAGGTGTGAATTCCCGGCGAATGAGGAATGTTCTCAGAACGTTGGCTTGTGTACTCTGAAATGTCTGTCAAAGTTATCAAAACGTTCCTGCAGTAATGTTAGTAGAAGTAACAATTTACGTCATATCAAACACTGGAACATTAAAAAAAATCTTTCTTAAAACCAAGCAATAATGTCTAAAAAACTGGACATTTTTGAACGTTCCTTGAACTTTCAAAATATTATTCTTAAGGTTTGTTACTTAATGGAAACATTTGGGAAACATTATTACAACCTAAAATTGTGGGTTGTCAAGCTAATCTTAAGCTTGGGTCAGTTTGTCATGGAATCTTCTGGAATGGGTGCATGTACATTTCTTCTTGCATATGCATTTCTAAAGTCAGGGTCAGAAGCTGTTACTGTCTCTTGGTTATGTACACAAATCTAAGTGCACATGTGCTATGAAGATATATATGTTCTGGCAACTGTCTATCCCTCCCTCCGGCTGAAACAGCACGACTTTCCCAGGAATGTACATGAAGTGTGGGAGTGTGGAGCTGCCCTGCAGTTACACACGTGTGTGTGTGTGTTTGCAGGTCTAATCTGGATCAGTACAGTAGAATTTGTATACATTTTTACAGTTTATGTCTGTTATGTAGAGTATTGCAAAATAGCATTTATTTCATTCCTGTTTTTCCACTGTGCCTTTTTTTAGTGTGTGCACACAGAAAAGAGATAAAAATGCCTATAAATGTACTTTAAAAAGGGTTGAAAAATGTACACACGCTCAATATACTGAAAAACGTTATAAACAAAAGGGTTTTCTTCGGGTTTAGTTTAATAGGTTTGCATACACATACACACATACAGTGTGTGTGAGCGTGAGCGTGTGTGTGTGCACGCATAATCCCCTTACTGTAACTCTGAGGGTGGAGTATGGCCTCCTGCCCACAAAGGAAATAAGCTCTATCACACTGATTGCTCAAAACATGAAAAATAATAACCTAAATATAACGTCTCAGCTGCCTGGGTGGACACACCCTACTTCTTGTTCCTGTTATAAAGTGCTGTGCTAAATCGCAGTTTTGTATTCCCATAAATACATGTTAGAATGTATCATTGTGCTTTTAGGACAACATAATTATTTAGCTGTTTTATGCACTAATTTTGTCCCACATTTGTGACTAACGGTGTGGAGCATTTTGTTTTTCGCCAATATCTATTTTTTGGTAGTGCTGCTTGTAAAAATACACAAAAATATGACGATTCATTGTGATTTTGTTCCTTATTTTTGTATCACTATCTTAATGCCAGGAATATTTCACGCGTGTCATCTAGATAAAAATCTGACACTCAACGTTACGCTAAGATAAAGCTGTTAGAAAGATGATCAGGTTAGGACAGGACAGATGTTTACATTAGTAGACTGTTAATACCAGGTATAAAGTTACCAACCAAACGTTATTTGTATATGTTTTATATACTCACCAAGCTAGTTTTGTCTTGCTTGGATTGGAGTTGCTAGTTTCAGACCCCGTTTAAACACTACATTATCTGAACAGTTTATATGATCGACTCAGACAAGGCTTTGAGGTTTAATTCTGTCAGGCGTCATTTACAAAAATAAATAACTCGCAATTATGTGAAGGTCATTTTTGCAAGATTAAACATGCACGATTAGATTTAGGAGTATACCAACTAAATTCATGAACCGTTATCAAAAAGGTCCGTTTTATACGGATTTAAGGAACAATTCTGATTTTCTATTGGTCAGTATTTCGGCAGTAATGTAAGCCAGGGATGTTGTTGTATTCAAACTGATAATGATTGTTTATAGTACAGTAGATTTTTAGGGATGCATTAATCCATGTTTAATGACCGTTAGGATGGTATTCGCTACAGAGACCTCTTGAAATAAGACCTCTGAGACGCTACAGCCAGCTGTGGATGAACGTCCATGAATGTTTGCCATTCTCTTCTAATGCTGGACCTTCACAGCCTGGATCCTGTTTCTCAGAGATACAAGCTGCGCTGTTCAAATACCTGATAAAAATATCTGCCTTTCATTTGGTGTAAAATGACATAAACTGACCACGACACAAACTCAACACTAAGCATTGAGGTTGTAGTTTTTGGTTTCAGGCTTTTTTTGCTCAGCTTCTATTGAAAAAGTGTAGTTACTTATCCAGATGGTTGCACCCTGTCATAACGTATGAAGTTTGCTAGCTGTAACGGCAGGTTTTGGCCTGCGGTCATGTTGCAGTGGTTGCTGTAGGTTTGTGTGTCTGATGTGGTTGAAGGTTATGATCCAATCACAGCTGAGTTTCACGGTGTCCCCCCAGTCACTATACACACACACACACATATATATATATATATATATATATATATATATATATATATATATATATATATATATATATATATATTATATATCTATCTATATATCTCGGTTACGTGCTACTAACTGCTGAAAGTATCTTTCAAAGATTTGGTGACATGAACCTCAGAACCTTTAGCAAATTTAGGAACCTGTTTTCCTTTGGAAGTGTGTGGAAGCGGGGAACTCTGGGAATTTCTGGGAGTTTCAGCAGACCAATTGGATTAGGACTGGTGATTTTTGCTGCTTCTTGCCATTTTATTGTGCAAAATGCATTAAGCGATCCGTGGGTGAAACCAGGCTAAACTTAAATAATGCAGATAATGCAGCATGAGCAGGTGTGGAATGTTCTTTGTTTTTCTCCTGTTTTGCTAAGCACCGTTCACAGGCAACGTGACTTGAGTTGCATTACACTGTAGTAATATTCTGCCGCGTTGCTAAACAGGACATAAACATTTGAAACATTTTAAGAGCAAATGGAGGTCAGAACTCTTGCATAATGACTGAGGTGGAAGTGCAAACACTCCTCCACCAGTTTCTCACCACTGCTAGCTAGATGTGGCAATTTAGTCAAGGACGAGGTCTTGGTTTAGTCTCAAAACGACTCAGAAACGTTTCGGCACAGCTGCTTTTATGGTGGTGAATGTCCCACACAGTCTTTAACAATGTTTTGACTGCTATTTTGTAGTCATACTTTTCTGCAATATTAAACGCAGCCATCGACTTTCTAACATGTTATCACCTTGGAAAAAAATCTTAAAGTACCTCCGTGTATCCTATTGTTTCCTGCTTAAGGTAGTTATTGCTCGCCAACTGAACTCACAAGCTTTCTGGTGTCAAGCCACTAGCACTGTGTGATCTCTCATTTATCGAACCGACCATCATCAATTAAGCGCTGTCATGGGTTGCCGTGGTACCACAGCTAGGTAGTTTGACAGCAAGAACATGTCCCCATCCTGAGTAAAGCTGATATAATTGTCTGAGGAGTCTCCTACTGTTTTGTGTGCACTCAGGGTTTGTCTTAACTACTCAAAGCTTTATGACTCCTGCACTTTGTGATATATGAGGCTTTTTTTAAACACTGAAGTTTACATCTTGTAATGTTTTTCCATATGGAAAAACTTGAGCAAAACTTGGCCCAAGCTACTATAGAAAAACAAATTCTCAGATGTATAGTATTCTCCTATTGTATGCCCTGGCAGTGTTTTCCTAACGGTGATACACACAGTTCACTGTGAGATAGTGGAGGCCTGCAGACCTCTGGATTATCAAAACACTCATCCTCAGAGTTTCCACTGAGGATGTGTGGATGCAAAAAAACAGATCGCGAGTCTGTGTGTGTTCATGTGTTCACACACTCGATATACTGTAGACCTATATGTTTGTCTTGCTTTAATCTTGAAGTGTGCGGTTCAATGACACGTGCTCTGCCACTTGTGCAATCCATAATAGGAACAAGAAGCGCAGCCCGTTTCCTCTTCTCGATTAAGCGGACAGGAAGTGCTCTTTCTTTTTTGACAGATCGGATTGGGATGGTCACACGTGTCATAAAGCTGACACAACAGGCTTTGATGAAAGACAATGTCAATGGTGTCACTTTCTTCTCTCGTATTTGTCTTTTGTCAGTGAATTGTATGTAGGTCATCACATATGACCTCATTGTGATATTTTATTCTGGGATGAAAGGGAAAACCTGCGACCCTGTGATGTCACAAGGCGGGTGTCTGTGGTGATAACGGTCAACGGATGGATCTGATACGTGGCCGGTGTCACACAACAGCTTTTCCGCTGTAAGATATTATTCCCAATACCATAAAAGAGGTTATATGTTGCCGTCATTCCCAAAACGTTGCTTAATTGATAATTAATATGGTAAGAACACTCAACATCACCGTAAGTTCTATTAATGAGAGACTAGAAGGTCCATACAGACCCCCGTCAAAGAACTCGGTTGAGGGGAAAATTCCATCAAATTGACCCTGTTTAGATTCCGTGGGCAGTTCTGCAATATATGATAATTATCTTAATCGTCTGTATCAGCACATCTGTCTAAGCTCGGGTCAGTCGACCACACAGTATGTAGCAGCTAAAAGTAGTAAATCTGATTCCGTTCAGAGTCTTGTACAATTTTGTTGATCTCACAGATACCAATTTTAGAAATGTAGAATTCTTCCACATCATTTGATCCCACAATACCCAGCAAAATTCCGGAACCACAAGCCACAGATAATTCCATTTAAAGATGGGGTTGAGGATCACTTGGATAACAACCGTTTTTATATAATGATGTATGGCCAGTGTTGTGCTAGACACAGCTGGTGGCCATAGAAGCTTAGTGAGTCCTACTTTGCCCCATACTAAAGCATGCTAGTCGCATTTCTGATGCAACTGACACAAATAGCCTCCGTTTAAACATTCTCAGGGTCTCTAGAACTGAAGGGCCGACTGGATTTTGGGGTTTTATTGTGGACCAGAGGAATCTCCATTGCCTCAGTTTTAATACAACAGGCCGTGCCCTTTGCGGGAATGAGACGCTTACACAATGAATTAGTGTGATTGATTCAGTCAGACCTGTCCAAAATTCACACAGACTCTGTGCTGCGTTTGGCTTTTTTTTTGTCAAGCTGAGCATCAGGGGGTATATGTGAAGACTGACTCAGCTGTGTTGGGATTTTGTGGTACTTGCTTACAGAGTGTAAATATCCCACACCGTACTTAAACCAGCTAAAAAGTACCATTGCACTTTTAAATAAGGCATTGTGTTAACTGTATTTAATCGTCAGGTGTTCTTAATAAATTGACAACACATAATTGCCGTAGTCTGAGTGATACAGGTAATGAGATCTGATACAGTCTATGCATGGTGGTCAGACTTGGCCGGAATCCAAGGAAGTGATCAAAGATTAGACAGGAAGTCCAATTTAAACATCCAGCAAAGTGTGCTTCATGGCACAATAACAGGCAGATGAACATTCAGTAAACCATCTCAATATGTGAATGCTGTTACTTTGCCAGAACAGATGTTGCCTGGGAATCTCATGGGAATTTTTGCCGCATGCATAAATGGGAACCTCTTTAATAAATAATGAACCCTGCAGGACTGCAGTGATTGACAAGCGCTGAACATATGAATACAATCAGGCCCATGTTTGCCAAATTATCTCTCTCTCTTGTATGGAGATGAATTTCTGTGCCATCAGCAGCCAATACAAACCTCTCTGCCCAGGACAAACTGTTTATCCATACATGCACTTCATGCCAAAATGGGGCTATGGCTTAATTTTCAGATTAATCTAAATTATGTAAAAGGGATTGGGTGACATTTGTTGTATAGCCCAAAAAAAACATCTTTTTTGTAGAATTTTCTGTAAAATGTTTTATTATTTGCTGTAGTTGTCTTTATGCCAAGGTTGGATGAAATATTTTGTATTGTATTACAAAACTATGTAGTGCAAAGGGTATAGCAGAATCTCCACTGTGTGAAAACACCTGGCTGTGTTTTTGCGCTGCCCAATTTTCAAAATATTTAGAAAATATCCTATTTGTCTTGGTAATACATCATGGAAATGAAGTGGGTTTAATGTTGTCAGTGTCCAGCTACTGTAAGTGACTATCTGCTAGCTATGAATTCTTTGCCCATATTCAACAACTAAGCCAACAAGATTCACTCATCTATCATCACAGGGGTGATGATAGATGACCCGTACAACCTGAGAAATCTGCCAGATTCATAAATAATTATCGCTGTATATCAACTTCTGTTGCTGACGGTGCAAACAAGGTTTAATGGCCCATTGCAGACACAATGAAACACGCTGGTGTACCAGAGACAAAAACCTGCTGGTAACCTGCCAGAGTGCGGAAAGAGGCGATTTCAGATGTGGCGCGTCAACGTCTCCTGGGAAGTACAAGCCCAATGGTGATGTGGAGCTCAGTGTGTAGTGTATGTAGCTAAGGCTTCCACATATACAAACACTCAGCGGAGATGAGTGCTTCAGTACAAGGTCGTTTCATCTCACAGCTGGAGCAGATGGGCTGGAGACCTTTCACTTCAATGAAAGGATGAGATTTTTTTAAACAAACAGCATGTGGTGTATGTATGGGTGTTTCCTCACCCTATAAATAACTGCTATATCTTTTGTCTCTTTAATTTCTGATGTTTCAATGAAACTCAGACCTGTTTCCAAGAAAAGATTTAACCTTTGAGAAGAACATGGGCTGGTGTCATATAGCAACTATTTACAATATATTTGCCATGATTTGGTGGCACTATAAAATGGAAAATAAATTCAGGTTTGATTACAACGTGTTTCCTAAAGTCATTAGGCAAGCTTCAGTTTAGGATCCTTTCATGTCCAAAGACTAGACAGTTTAACATATACATGGTTTAAGGTATTTTAATTATCTGGTTTGATTATTCTCTTGATTATAGTGGAAACAAATCTTAATGCTACACTATGCAGTAACATTCTGTTCTTCCAACTTCATAGCAAGAATCTGGGGAGGGCCCATTCTGTTCCAAAACAACAGCATTCCCTGTGCACAAAGCAAGTCAACAAAAGCACACATTTCTTGATGAAATAATCTTTGTATTTGCCCTCACAGAAGTTACTGGAATAGCTCAAATGTGTCCACACACTTTTGGTCCTATAGTACATGCCGTCCAGGTCATCTTATATTAGGAAGTTTATACAAAATCATCTCAGTGAACTGCTAAGGGAATGAGGTGGTTTTGGGTGATCTGATATACACAGATCTCCTGTGAAGCGTGATGTGCACACACCCAAAAACACAGATGGAGCAACTCAGTGTAACCTTATCATGCACTGTTAATGAATCAGGCTCATCTCTTCCTGGCTGTGAATTATCTCTGTTTTAACTATGCAAATGTCTAACTGGAACACCTTAACTTTCCTAAACACACTCAGAATCCATTACAATTCACACCCTATTTAATATTATAAACTTTAATGTTTGCTTTGGCTATATTACACAATTTTTGCTCATTTTCAAAACCTCGTATATTGATGCACATTGCACTATGGGTTTTGACTGGTTGAAGTAATTAAAAAGAAAATTTTGTTTTATTTTTATCTGCCTGGATTCTGCCACTCCTAAAGTTCTGACTGGGTGATCAAATAAATGGGCAACATTGTGTGTCCCATAATGCTATACTATTATATTGTTAGGCAACCACAGGTATTGGGAGAAGAGAAATCCCCACTGGTGAAGGGTCTACTCAAGCTTGCGTTACTCCAATAATAGAAAAATCCCTTATTATAGAATGTATGCATGCATGCATGTATGTATATAATCCTTAATTGATGTAGTCTGCTTGTTTTCAAAATATTGGATTAATACTAATGCTTTTGAGAATAAAACAATAAAACAAATCAAACCTAAATCTTTTTCATTTATATATACATCATCTTTTTTTTTTAAGCAGAAGCGATTGTTTTCAGGATCCAACGAGTTTTTCAGTTCTACCCTATTTTAATGACTAGTGGATTGTTTAGTTTGCGTTTGTCTACATTTTTAATCCCTTGGTATTCGCGTGCACATTCTAAGAATTTCAAAAGATTGTACATCAGATCAGGAGGAAAGTTCACCTAGAGACATCTATCTGTAGCTGCTATTGTCTTGCTGCCGTTCAGCTGTTTGGCACAGCTTCCACTAGCAGATGAATGAACGTGGTCATTTTTTAACTTTAATTTATTTTAGGTTTCATGAGCCATGTGCAGCCTGGCTCATGAAACCTCCATCCAGTGAACAGCGAGTCGAGCCCTCAGGTTGTGACCCTGAGTTAAAGCTGGAGATTCTTCTGGATCGAAAGGTTTCAGAGGTGGATGTAAGGTCTTAAGCATAGGTGCTGCAGGAGAAGAAGAAAAATGAAGAATGCAATTTCACAATGTTGACGCCTATTTTTATAGTAAAGATGTACGTTTGCCTGGATACTAATCGCTATCTAAATTCAAATTTAACATTTTTACAAGTATATGAGTCATTAAAATACACCAGATCAGATCTGCCATGTTCTTCATATCAGTGTCTCATAGCCTGGAAAATTTAGTCAGTCGAGCACTTGTGTGGCACTTTGTTCTGTTTTCGAATATCCTGTCCAGAGGTATTTGATAGTGATGTTCTTGTCTCGTGATGTTCAAGTCTTACTGCTTTTGAAAAATAAACATTGCAGAGCTGGTCAAGTACAGTTTGGGCCTTTTTTGGAATAAATGACATGGATTTAGACTATAATGACCACAGACTCAAAACTGTCAGTTTATAGCCTCACTGCTCTGTTTTCATCTCACACTTTCTCTTAGTGATTCATTTACCATCACTGCAGTTTCTCCTGCTGTTGTATTTCATTATTCATTAACATATAAAAGCGGACAGCTAATATACCGGTGAAGACTTGATTATTTAAGAGAATTTTGGGATTTTTTTGGGATCAGTTGTTGTGTTTTGAGCAGCTCCTCAGAAGTTCTTTGTCTTTTGAATAGTCACTCTGCCCTGAGCAACGGTGCTCTTGTTACACTGATGTTGCAAGTCAGGGGCATCCGAGGACACGAGCAAGGAATGCTGGGAAATTGCACAAGGGGGGCTACTTTGAACTGAGTGATTCTTGTCAGCTCTCTTTTCTAAGAATGAAAGGTTTTCATCACACGAGTGGTTTCTATAGCACAAATGCTATTAAAATTTAAAAAAAAAGGAAAAGTGTAAAAAGTTACATGGCAAAGGGGTTAACAGTTTTGAAGGAATTAATATGATTTTAATAACAATATTAGATTTTTGTGTTGGAGAAGAAACAACTCCTTATCCAAATCAAAATCCATACGTATTTTCTGCTGTTTTACATGCATTTTTTTTTTTTTTGAAAATTTTTACATTTTCAAACATTATTTTTGTCCTGTGCTGGATAGTCTAAAGTTGTCGCACAAAATGTATTTCCATTATTCATACACCATTCAGCTCCTGTCATCAATAGTCAAGTACTGTCTTGCAATGGCTTCCTTGCATATTAATGCGTGTTTTATTAAGTACCCACTTAATGCGACGATTCTAATCGTGGAGTTAGTAGTAAAGTGGATTTGGAGCATAGTTATTAACATAATCCTTTAAATTGTAATTCATTTTGAGCAATTCGGATTTGGAAAAGACTACGAGAGCAGAGAGCTGCTTTGCGATTCTGATTTCATCGCTGTTTTGGAAACATTTAGAGACAGTGACACATAGAAAGAAACTGTTAGTCAAATACCGCTGTATCCTTTTCTTTTGCTCTCTCCGGTAGGTTAAACGAGTGGTGAATAACCGCTCTGATGTCTGCTGATGTCTGATGTCTGAACATCAGTTCAGTGTTTGCGAATACCCCTTTTAAGTACACAAAACGGATCTCTTAAACAACAAATAAACAGACTGCTAAACCATTTAAACAAACAGACGAGAGTCCCATCAGCAATGCGAGTCATTCTCTGCTGCCTCATTGTTTGGCTAGACTGCAAAAACTATCCCAAAAGGCTCTGCGAGCCAACGCTTTCATGCTTTCTTGCTTTCTTGCTTTTTCACTGCACAGAAAAACCCCACAGAGCGATTATATCACTGCCAGCCTCCATTATGATGTCACTTGCGCAAGAGTTTTGGGGTATAAACAAGTCTTGGTAGGGTGTAAGTATGATACTTACGCTGCCTGAACCATTATCGTATAGGTTTGTTTGGTATGACTATAATTTACCGTATCATGGAAGAAATGTGAAGAGGGATTTGCTGTACTGTTTATGCCGCAGCAGACACATTCGCACTTATTAGTGGGTAGTTGCTTTAAATAATGTGAGACGTGTCCCAGACTTGCTATTATGCGATGCAGAATTTAGATGTCGATGGTTGCAGACCAACATTTCAACTTAATTTGTCTTAAGAGTTTCATAGAGTTCATCAGTTCATCGAAGTTGAATCTTATTTTATCTTTGGTTTGTTTCTATGAAATTAGTAAATAAAAATAATGAAATAAAGTACCTTTAATTTAAAGTATTTAATTCACAGAGTGATATATTTAATAGACATAGGCAGTCATTTAATATATAAACCCACACCAACGTGGCATTTAACCTGTTACGTGGACTAGGAGATATTTTCCACTGGGGATTTTGAAATGAGGTTTATCTTCCTCTTATCGCACTCTCTCTCTCTGTTTTTCTCCAGCTGGTCTTTCTCTGAAACTTGGATGTTATCTTGTGAAAGCCACAAACATCGAGGCCTGGAAAATATTGCAGTCTCCAAATGACAATTAGATATATACGGGAAAAGAAGGCTTTGGATGTTGCTTGTAGAATTTAAAAGCAAATTGTTATTTCTGTACCACTAGTGTCAGCAAAACCAATGACAGGTTTTAAGAACACACCCCTTGTCTTCTGTTGGTCAGAAAAAACAGATAGTCCCAACCTAAACTCACACCATTGGTTGAGCCAGTGTTGGTGTGTTGGTTTTGTAGCACCACAGTGTTGACAGCAGGAAAGTCGATAAGAAATACCACATCCAATAAAACACAAAATTAAAAATCGAATTAAAATTTTACTATTTTGGAGTATTGCAAGATGCAAATGCCAAGCAGAAAGGCTAGTTATGGGAAGCACATAGTGTAGAACATTGGTCATTTGTGAATGGTTTTGGAACAGAGCCTTACGGGCACAGATCAGATTGTAAAGCTGTTGATTGTCCTGTTCTGGGGTCTTTAGTGTAATAAGAGCCTGACTGCATGCAAACTCATTCTCACTCAATACAGCTTGTCTGGAGTGACTCCACTGCTGCAGAATGTGGAAAACACAGTGTGCTGTGTGTGTCATCCAGTTGGGTGCTTCCCTGACTAGCAGCAGCTGAGCTGACTGTGATGGGTCACAGTACTGCACTAGCCCTGTTGCTCTGGTGTGTGTCTGCATGTGTGTTTGTGTCTGTGTTTACCATGGGCAAATTCAAGGCCCTTTGTGGTAATAAACCAAAGGCCAAGGTTGTTGTGTATTGGAATCGATTTGCAGAAACAACGATGGTACATAATTATGTGTAGCCAGGAGATGGACAGAACTCCTGAGTACTTGGAAAGTGACGACAAATGGGTTTACATTTGGGTCCGTCTCGCACTGTCCCTGTCTGCTTGCTCTGATACTTTGTGTGTCCCATCAACAGGCACATTGTCTTAGGGTGCAGTGATGCGTTTGGTTTGCTGGCTGGGGAACCAGAGCAGAGAAACTCAAAGGGTTGTTTTATTGGTCTCTCTCTCTCTCTCTCCAACACTTTTGTGATTATTTGAGGTTGCCAGATAAGGTTCAAAACAACCTCCTCCCAACCTGTAAGGGAGCCTCTGATAATACTAATGTGCTTTTAATGTGAGACTGTGGTATGTCCACAAATTAGTTTGACCCGGTGCAGATATGACACACAGCTCTCTGCCTCTCAGTACTGACAAGAGATCAGTTCAGTCATTAAACTGGTTTTTCATTGGTCACTGACTTATTGCTTTTGGAAACAGAAGAGACAGTGAATAGGGGAGATGGACCACTCATAGAAAGGTGAATGTGAGGAATTGCAACAGTCTGTATGACAGTCAAATGATTAACATTAGCTAGGCCAGCCTGAAAAACACAGATTTTAAGCATGATTTAAGCCAAAGACACTCAAGGTTTGCCGCCATCCTTTTGACCATTGATTATATTACAGATATTTTGCTGGTACCTTATTCATTGAAGTGCTCTTAATAGTGCAGACTTGGACGTCACAGAACTGTGTGCATGCTTATGCTTCCGTCAGCGAATCAGCATATAGAATCTTATTGTCCTGCAGCTCCGGAGTGATCAGTCACATCACGTGACCTTTGCAAAGATGACCGTAAGGGTGCCTTTGAGATGAGTAGTAAGGCTCTCTATGCGTATTGTAGCTCGTGTCAAAATGCTGCTGGTTTTAGTTTTAAGATGGTATTTCTGTTTCTGATATAAATTTGATGATTAGGAGTTGCATACTATAGAGAGCACTAAAGACTGGGGAGGAACAATGTTTCTCTTATGAAATATGTACTTTTCATCATGCAACAGGCTTTGCAAATCATGGTGAGTCGCATTAATCAGCTCAGATCTCAATTGCAAAGTGTTTCATTACAGATAAGAATTTTCTGCCATTGTTCTTGTTTTGGCACAGAACACATAAATGACCTTTTGCCGCCAGCCTCTTTCATTACCCTCCATGTTTCTGACTTCTCGACCCCATCAAAAAATACTGTTTATTTAACATCAACCCTTAATCTGGCACAGAAACAGGGAAAGGCTCATAAACGTTGTTGTATTTCTAAAAACTTGGACTCGTCTTGCCAATAATAAGGGCTTATTGCTGTTTCGAGGGAAATTAAGCACAGGCAGCTTCGTAATTGTGCTTTAAAAGCCAAAATTTTGGGCGCCTTTAAAATATCATTTTAATGGAGTTTGAAACCGGACTGTATTTCATCTTTTGTCTAGTCTTTTTTGGTGCTAGTACAACTGCAAACATTTAAAGTTTTTGTCAGTTCTGTTTAATAGAGCCTAAAATCTGTTAGTCCATGTCATTTTTGCACTGATCATTAATTAAATGGTTAAGAGTATGTACTACGGTCTAGATGGGAGCATAAAGTATGCACTCACTGGAAGTGAGCCAGTCTGATGATTTCTCCCTTTACTTATCAAAATGTGCACTACAGGTCATGCATGCTCCATGTCTGATTGGATTTCAGATGGCATTTACAGTTCATTAACTGTAATCTGGCCAGTGAAAATATAATGAGATCCCTGTATTTAACAAAGGCTTGTAGGATAAGACGTAGCAAAGCCACAAATTGACAGTACATTTTTCTAAATTTAACCTTGTGAGGCCACATGCATTTTTATGACTCTTTAGTGGGCAGTTTAATTAATTGGTTAAACTTATTTCTTTGCAAGTGACATTTGTATGTTTCAGTGGACATGCAGCATATGATTACCTCACTGCTATAGCTGGTTGCAGTATAGCCATAGAGTTTTTGTGTGAATGTTTATCATAGATTATTCACCCCCATGGAGGGGATTTGAAGTCAGGTAATAACTCATGCAAACAGATTTCATTTACCCCTGCAGCACTATTCCAATTATACACATCTGCGTTGCTTATAGCCGGATAATTTTTCACGCACACATCTGGATGTTGACCCCTGTGAAACAACTTCAGACTCCTTTGAGTAAAAGTGTTGAGTGCAGATGAAACGACAAACGTGTCATCGGGGCTTGACAGTGTGCGAATCAAAAAAGCCCATATGCATGTCACTATGATATAGGGCCTTGGATAAGGCTAGGGACCTGTCAGTATAAGCAGTAGTTATAGTGATGCTTACCTGCTGTCACAGGGTGTGCGCTTGTCTGATGTCCCTTATGTGTATTTCTAGTTGTGTGTACAGAAAAGTTCCAGACCTTGCCTTTAGTATCTTAAATTATAAAGCTTGAACACAAACCACAAGGGTCGAGATTGAGAAGAGCCACAAGGGTCCAGATTGAGAAGAGCCACAAGGGTCCAGATTGAGAAGAGCCACAAGGGTCCAGATTGAGAAGAGCCACAAGGGTCCAGATTGAGAAGAGCCACAAGGGTCCAGATTGAGAAGAGCCACAAGGGTCCAGATTGAGAAGAGCCACAAGGGTCCAAATTCAACTTATTTAAATGCTTAGAACAGAGGTTTCAGAAAACCTGATTTCTGGAATACTCAGAATCTTCTGTTACGCTCTACATTTCTCAACATTAGCAGATTGTGGTTTGCAGCTGCCAGGTCCTCTTGTCAGCTTTTGGACTTCAGGAGGCTTCTCCTCCTACATAAAAAATTGGTTGCATATTGATTGTTAACATCCCTGAGAGACTCATGCTTACAGAGGCCCTGCTGAGGACTTACATTTAGGTTGGTTGTGGTCGAATCTTCTAATTGCTGTTTCTTACCGTCTCCTTTGGTCAGCATTCCCTAGCTGAGCTCTGTTGTTTACGCGACAATTAAAAATGCATCAGTAACCGCAGGTTGGAAAGAAAAGAGCTCTGCATGGATGATTTACCCAGTGTGGATGTGGATACTATTAGGATTTGGGTGGGACATATCAAAGGGCTCATCACTATTGTTTTGCAAATGACCAATTGGCTTTAATTGCATCACAGCCATAAAATGATTTGCATGCTGTTCAGAGGCAGGTGGTATTGGTGGATGGGTATTTGATTGGACAAACATCTGCTTAGTGCAAGATGAGTCACTGATGTTTCTGATCCCTATCCCTGAAAAAGAAAGACTGTAATATTTTTAACAATGATTTTTAAGCTAATATACATGGACTTTTAGATTTTTAGATTTCATAGGGTCTGTAGTGTGTTCTGTTTGTCACAACTTTGTTTTCTATGACATATGATGTCTACCCTTAAGTCCACTGCATAGGGGTCTTTTGTCCTCTAGAAAGCTTCTCTCAATTGTGCCATGAATAGAAATACGAAAAGTAGGATTTTTTTGTATACTTAACACTAAGTCTGGCTTTTTTTTGAAGGGCTTTTGAGACAAGCTGGACATACCTTTACCAATTACTTGTTCCATAGAACAATAAGTAAAGGCTCTATAGGACGAGGTATTTAGATGGTAATTGGGTGTCACTCTCACTGGATGTCTTTGTGCCTTTTTAGTGAACAAATGGACCCTCAGACAATCGTTCAATAGTACTAAAAACCCATTAAGATGTTATAACTAGTTGAAAGCCCCTCTTTTTGTTCTGGAAATCTGTAAAATTGTTGCAAAAAAACGCTAGTGCGCCTAGTGACTGCTCGAAAAATGTATTTTTTTAAAATAATGTAATAGTTTCTGTACAATTGACAGTAACACAGGAGTAAAGTGGATGCACTAAGCAGCCCCAGCGTGTGAACCCTGCGAGAGAGATGTGTGGAGTTTGCTTTTAATGGAGTTGAATTTATGGGGAATGCAAAGCTGTTTGTTGGGGTGAACCACAGCACCCATTAATTTTATGGCTTACTCTCTGTTCCCATCACCACCTTTCCAACAGAAGAAAAGATTAATTTGCAGTAAACAACGCTGACTCTTAATTCTGAATAGATTAGCCCTGTTTACTGTGAAGTAATTGTAATTCATTAAATAGAAAACTATTTAATGAGAAATTCGTACTTGATTTTTCATGACTTTTGTGCCATGCTGCTCTGTTGGTGTAATTTGAAACTGCTACAATCTGTATTGTTTGATATTGATATTAATCCTTCAGCATTTCTCCTCAGTTTTGCATTTGAGGCAGCAACCCAGGCTTATCTGTGTCTATGCTAGTTCTCTATCTCCAAATCTACAAAGTAAAACCAGGTTTCCAATCGGCACTCTTTCAGCACTGAAGGCTGTGCTACAGTAGTTTGTAAGACCTTTTAAAAAGCTGCTCCAGCTTTGTTGCGGTCTGATGCTGTGCATTAAGACCGGGTGGACCTTCAGAAACCAATGAATGGCACATCTGAAGAGTGAGTGAGAGGACAAGAGTGAAAGAGAAAAGAAAAGGAATGAAGTAGGAGAGGGGGCAAGCTCTGTTCATACCCAGCAAGTTTTTCATTTCGGGCCCCCTCCCTGAACCTCCCTTGAGTTGCAGAAAAGAGTGCCAGAAGACCAAAAAGAGGCAGGAGCAAAGAGAACAAAACTTGAACAAAAGCCAGCCGGCAGGGCTTTATTACTGCGACAGCCTTCTTCAATGCATTGAGGGAATTTTAATCAGAGACACCCCTCCCTATGTGTGTGTCTTACTTTCAGGCTCTTGCTCTCCTTCGGCCACTCCTAGCAGTGTTATCTTCTCCCTGTGAAGAGTCCTGTGCAGGAACGCCAGTAATCTGGATGTTGAATGAGAGTCTGAGGAGAAGGACCTAACTAGTCCAGAGTCTGATTGCTGGAAGTTCTGGAGCTTGAGCAGGTGAGTTCTCTTGATTTTTCTCCTCCACTCAGGTTAGTGTGTCGTTACTGGTATCTCCCCTGTTTTTTTTTTTGTTTTTTTTGAGCTGCAATCCTTAGCATTTGGAGCTGCAATGCAGTGTCACTTACAAGTTAATTTCTTTATTCATGGATTTCTCCAGAATCAAATGACTCTTTGTAGCGTTAAGATGTCCAGTTTTGGTGTGTGCTATCCTAAACCTTGACTATAGAGATGAATAGAACAGAGTGAGCTATTTGTATATTATTGCTGAATTCAAACTTTGTTCTCTGAGCTGTCATCTTGCAGCTGGGTAAATAAATAATTAATAAGCAGACAAAGCAGCTCCAATCCTGGGCCATTTTCCAACTCTGAATCAAAGTCAGATGAATCGACTCAGGGGCCTCTTTTCCGTGTGTGCGTTTGAGAAGTCCGCTTTGAAGAACCTTGACAGGCAGACAGACAGACCCTTGTGCAGGTCAGAGGTGAGATTGTTGACAACATGCTTCAGTTACATGGCAAAAAGGGTTGCTTTGCCTAAGGGCTAACTTTTATGGGAGTGCATATAGGTTACCAAAGGTGAAACAAGTTGTGTATATGCGCAGGAACTTGTGTACAGGGAAGAATAGTGTGTTTGATGTCAACATATTCTGAAACTAAACTCCGGTCTCGCCTCTGCGAACGCTCTTCACCTGCAGGGCAGCAGCGATGCACTTGTGTGCCAGTCAACAACGTCTGTCTTTTATAAACTTCTGTTTATGGACATGATTTTAGGCAGGCATAAAAGCAGGTTTCTCGCAGGCCCTTTATCCCATTATTTTTGGAGTTTCCAGATGAATGCTTGCCATTCATAGATGAAATGCTGTGAAAACCACACCAGTCCACATGATCGTTGCTGCGCTTTTTATAAACCTCATGCCCTCTTCACACTGATGTAATTTATTGAAGCTGTTTTGTGCTGCTGTTGACATTACAACATGTTGCTTAAACACATTCTAATACTTGACAATTACACTTTAACAAAGTTAAAGAGTTTGATTGCAAAGTTTTCCTGTTCTACAGTTTTGCTGCTTTGAAAAATATTGGTTTGTGATGTCACAACAAGTGATGCATTTTTGGTTTTGAAAAGCATCTTCTGTATTTACCGATACAATTAGATGTCTTTCCCAGCTCATAAACCATTTCCAAAGTTGGTGCTGAAAAAATGAAACCATGAAGTGTTGTCGGGCTGTTGCTCTAAATGAAGGCTGCTGTACTGACTGTTGGAAAGCAGAAGAGCCTGCTCCCGTGTCCTCAAGTTAACAGTAAAACATTCCTTTATCCCGATTATAGTGTCAAAAGATGGCATCACTCAGCTCTACATATCCCTACCTATCTCAGAATCGCCAAAGCTGCACAAGTACGTGCACAGACGTCATCAGTGTCAGTCTTCTAGAGTGACTGGCGCTTTCCCCATTACTTAAATGCCTGAAAGCTATCCCAAGAGATTTAAAAGCTGCGTCTCTGCCCTTTGCCAAAAAGTAAAACAGTATCCAGTTTCTTGTGGTTTTAACACTTGCTGTAAATTACTGTCTTGCTGTTTTTTTTTTAAAATAAGATCTGTAGTTGAAATCCACACTGACATTAAAGTGCTGTAACTCATATATGTTCTCTAATAGATCTAGTTCCTGTGATGTTTAGCGCTGGCTGCTTTAAATGTCATAAATATCATTTTAATTCTGCCCCAAAATACTTTGTGTAATATATAACATTAGCTTCAGTTTGTTCCTTTGAATTGATATAGCATATAGAAATCAAAGATGTATTATAAATCTTGGCATTATGGTAGATATTAAATCAGAAAACAGTGTTTGATAATAGCCAATAAGAATACTTGTTGCAATGTGTAACTTTCATCTCTCTACTGCCATCTCTGTTTGAAAAATAAAATTGCAGGTTACCTTATGTACTTTTCATTACGTATGTTGTAGTCAAATAAAGCTAAACTTGCATTTCCCAGGAAATCAGACCCAACAACTCAAATTATTAATTATTATTATAAACTTACCATTGGGAATCGGGTACGGTATGGAGATTGTTGAACACTAACCTGTCATGTACTTCGTCAATAACTTTTAATTCATTTTTAACACAAAGAACGTTATGTATTGCAGCTTTAAAAGAATAGTTCACCCAAAAATAAAAACATGGTTATCAGTCTTTCACCCTCATGTTATTCTACATAAGTATGATGACTTCTGTGGAACAAAACAAAGAAATTCTGAAAATTGTGTTGATTGCTGTTTTGGCATGGAAGAGCATGACCAACTCAGCCTTGAGGAATTAAATTTTCTTCATGGTCAAAAACATTTTTTGTTCTACGAAAGAAAGGATTAGTATACGACTCTGTGTTTATTGATAAACTATTCTTTTAAACAAGATAAAACAGGCCTCTGCCTCTATTCTTGCAGGTATTTATGTCTGTGCAACCATGTGTGGATCTTGGCTGTCTTTATCCCCCAGAGTGTATAGACTAATGGTGTTTGTGTGAGACAGATTAAGTAATGTTAAGTCAGTCTCCATGTTAAACTGAACCAAATTAATTTGGGCTGGCCTCAGAAACAGGCCGGGACTCACAGAATTCTTCTTGGATGATGTAGATGTAACATTCTTGAAACGATCAAGTAAAAATCATTGGTGTTCTGCAAAGAAAGAGTTTATGAACACGCTGAAGTTATTTTTCGTCACTGGATTAAATCTGGTTGATTTAGAGTGGCAGAGCCTGATTTGGTAGGAAGAGGGTTTGACTCATGAGGATGTGGGATGGTGCACGTCTGGTTCAGTATATTTCTATGTACTTCTATGTAGGAATTTTTTTTTTATTTATACAATACAACATTTATCTTTTTATATTTTAGTACATTATATTAAGCTGGTTGCACACTGTTTTTTCACGTCTGAGATTTGTGGGTTGTAAAAGATGTTTTTGTAAGGGAAAATCAGCAGTCTCAGTTTGAATCTTACCCTTTAAAATTCTGAGAAATTGGAAAATTGGAACTTTGTATCATTTTTTGCTAATTAACATGGTTGATTTATTCTGCTTTGAAGGAGTACGATATTCCTGAAAGAAAGACGAATGGGTGTTGGGTTGTTGTGAGACAGGATAGGGAATACTGTTTTACATGTTTTGGCCTTGTAGGTTTCTGGATAACAATGGATATTCCATTTCCTTCCCCAAAGACTCTGACCAGCTACAGAGGCCCAAAGCTCAACTGAAAAACTTTGACATTACTTCATCTCTCCACTTATCCCACCCATTCTCTCTTTCTCTCTTTATCTCTCTCTATCTCTCTTTATCTCTCTCTCTCTCTATCTCTCTCTCTTTACCTCTCACAGTTCTCTCTCTCTCTCTGTCCCCTTGTGGTAATGGTTTACATGCCGTATGTGTGGCCTCACGGCCTGACATTTCCGGTCTCTTTATTCTAAGTTAAGTCACAGGGGCCGGGGTCCCCCGCCCCTCTCATGAACAGCAGCATGTGTCTTTCCATCATACAAATAATCCACTTACAGTTTTTAGTTTCTTTATTAGTAGAGGGCATTTTAAGATGTTGGCAAGACTGTCTGTAATCTAGAGTGTGAAGTTAAAGAAAGTATCTTCCTGGTAAAATGATACTGAGTGATATTTTAACAATATTTTAAATGTCATAAATATCAGCTCTCTTTCATCCCAGGATAGTTTTTGTAAAAGAGCTTGTGGGGATCTAAGTTGTTTCACAAGTGAGAACCTGTGGCATTTGGCATCGTGACCTCAAATCTCACACAATCTGTCACACCCCATATTTCTATCAATGTAACTGTGAATGATTTAAACTTTGCAGTGGAGGGAAAGATTTTCAGTGGATAGAAGTCTTCTTATGAGGACTAAAACAGCAATTTTCCTTCCTCCCAACTGTTATCCTGTATGATGTCACTCCTACACTACATAAACCATTTTTGAGAGTAACCAATGATTATAGAATTAACAAGATACAGCTGTTTTATTACTATGATTGTGAGAAACTACAACACTAAATATGGCCACCCTAGAGGATGTCCTGCTTTCACCAGGAAAGCATTTTTATGCACAGTCAACATTGTGAGGCCTTGAGAATAAGGACTTTTTTTATTGACCGCTTGCATGCCATGAATTGATGTCACATGAAGTGATGTCAGTATTTTTACTTGGTGAATATTTTTATTTAAAATCTAATTTTTCTTTTAAAATCATGATGTTTTACTGGTCTTGACATCTCAAATTTTATCATCTTAACAGCTCTACCAGATACAAAAGACAAACGGCTAAAACCAACATGATTATCTTAAGTCACTCTTCGAAACGCTATCCTTTCTGTCTGGACTTTTACTTAAAACCCTAATCCTAGTTCTAATCCTAGTTCTAATTCTGTTTGTAGTCTTAAGGATAATCTAAGACTTACTCAGGGATTCCAGAAGTGAATATCCGAACCCGCTTGGGCATCTGTTACTTTTATTTCCTTATATTTATTACCTTATATTACTTATTAGATTTCAGGGCCAAGACCCCTTTTAAAGTTGAGGCATCATCCAGCCCTCAAGACAAACCAGCTGCCAAGAGATGCAGAAACACAGAGACTTTGGTGTTATGAATTGCGCAGACTAATGTTTTTTTTTTTTTGAAGCATTGTCATTTCCTCTACAGCTGGAACAGGAGAGAGGGGAAAACAACAGAGTTTTGGAAAACTAAACATTTACCCAGCATGAGTTTGGGCGTTACTTTGTGGCGCATCGGATGAAACAAGCTGCAGCTAGACGGACAGAATTTGTTGACCTAAACCATGCCATCATCAGGCCATTTTTCAGTGTTTAAACTTGCACATTCAGAAGTGTTGTACATCCTCTACCTATTTAAATAGTTCTGTCACTAGTCACTGCTTATGACAAAAATCCTAAGTAACATTACTGACCTGTTAACTAGGTGACTAGTAAGAATGATCAGTCATTCAAATGCTAGAATAAATGTCCAATGCACCTTGGTCTTGTGAAGTGCTCTTGAGTCA
Source organism: Chromobotia macracanthus (assembly GCA_036877525.1). NCBI lineage: Eukaryota > Metazoa > Chordata > Actinopteri > Cypriniformes > Botiidae > Chromobotia > Chromobotia macracanthus. Next base: position 5,320,834 of record JAZGTH010000033.1, on the reverse strand, counting down.
TGTATGCTGATTGTTAAAGCCATGAAAAAGAGAACAGAACCTCAGAATCGAGTCTGTTGGACCACCCAGAGTCTGAGAGACCCCTAGTGAGGGAGCTCATGGAAACTGTCTTCAGGCCAGGTCTCATTAAAGGGCCATCTGATAGACACTGTGAGTAAACAGTCCTGTGTATTAATTCGGAGAGGTTTTGCTGTTAAAAACATCAATACCGTGGCTTTGTTGGGCTCCAGGCCTTAGACAAGGAAAAATCCTTCTGATGGCTCTTCAGAGGAAGTCTGCAGAACTTTTCTTTGCGTCTTTGTGTCACATTCAGGCTAAACAAAAAAGTAAAAATTATTTAGAATTTGTAGCTTTTAAAACTAGAATTTTGGTTCAGGTTGAAGTGTAATTTTGGCAGCACCCAACAGAACTGCAAAAAAGAACGCCCATTCAGACATTGTTTGGGGAAACAAGTAGCCCTGCCCACACTCTTATGCCATTGGTTGAGTCTGTGTTATTATATCCAGCCCAGTTGGACCTCTCAAATAACTCTTAGAATAACATTTAAAAGACATCAAGTTGTGCCTCTTTTTAAAGATTGTATCATGTGACAGTTCAAGACATCGGATCTGTATTATGGATTTTTGTCATTTTGGCAGGTGGAGAACAGAGTTATGGAAGCCATTAACATTCCATGGCTACATGTGGACATTTATTTATTTTACCATATGTGGGTGGGGCAGGGAAAGTATTGCACTGTCCTTCACTGGAGAGAGAGAGAGAGAGAAAGAGAGAGAGAGAGAGGGGCTCTTTGAGGGGGTTTGAACTCATCCGCCCTCTCAACTCCACAGAACAAAGAGCTGAGACAGATGACTGCTGGGAGTCAGTGAGCTGGAAAAAAAGAGAATTATTACTGGATGGATGGATAGAGTGATGGTAGCAGAGAGGAATGGTATTAAAAAGGCAGGAGATGGAGAAAGATTATTATGGGATGTCTTGGCACAATATTCATTCTGTAGGGAGATGTACAGGAAGGAACATGAAGAAAAGCATAAAAAAGAGAATTAAGCAGTAACCCATTTAGTATTTACTGTGCGAGCAGTAAAGATGATACAAGAGGAGGAAATGGACCACTTATAGAAAAGTGAAAGGGTAATCGTAATGCCCAATATGGTGGATGTATGACAGGAAGTCCCACCTCTTAATTAAAAAGAACCAATTGCTAAAAGTACAGACTGTTCAATATCATTCTGAGTTGCTAGGACTAATCTTTCGAATACACTGAAAATTAAATATGGCGTCCACTCTAAGGGTCTAAACCCTAGAGTGTTTTTTCCAGCGTTGTGTAAGTGAGTAAGTTACAGTGTGCAGTCCGTCCTTAAAAGATCTTTCCACTGACCATCACAAAACCTCTCTCCACCATAATGAACACACAGTTGCGTTCAATATTTCTGTGTTGGTTGTAAATCCACTGCAAGACTTAAAAAAAATAAATAAAATATGGAAATCTGAGAGTCATCCACCAGTTCTGAGCTCACACAATCTATATGCCGCCCAGGATTGAGGGAGAGATGATGCCTTAAACAGAGAGAAATAAAAGAGAAACTGAGATCACAGCGAGATTCTCCCCACAGTAGAGAAATGAGACGTCTGGATATGTTATATTGCTTTAACGTGACCAGTGAATTCAGACATACTGCATCACCATTAAAGAATCCTAATGCGTCTCTCTTCCTCTAACACTCCCCCAGTTTCTGTTTTACTTTTCTCAAACTCACTCTATCAAATTCTGCCTCTTGCATGATCTCACTGTTTCTTTATGGCAAGAGCATTTAGCCCACTCTCATCTGGCTTATGGTGGGTGTGCAGCCTGATCATACAGTTACACATTGTGCAGGAGAAAGAGGGGAAAAGTGTAGGAGATGAACTAAAGAACATTTGTGAGTCCTTACCTGTACTTTGGCAACAAAATGGTTTTATTTAATTTCAAACATTCAAAAGATTTTATACACAATTGTTATATGTTTATACATGATGTGTTTTTGGGTTAGTCCTAGTAAAACAGTCTTAGGTTAGTAATTTTGGTAAAATATGATTTATACAGATAAAAAAGATTTAAAACGTGTGTGTGTGTGTGTGTGTGTGTGTGTGTGTGTGTGTGTGTGTGTGTGTGTGTGTGTGTGTGTGTGTGTGTGTGTGTGTGTGTGTGTGTGTGTGTGTGTGTGTGTGTGTGTGTGTGTGTGTTATGGTTTGGAAAATTTCCTTACAAATGTAGGGAAACATGTCAAAACTGACTTGACATGAGGATCTTTTGAATGGTCATCAAAAATCAAAACTTATAAATCTGCCAAGTCATGTTTAAAGTTAGTTTAAATCTAAATGTAATAACTTTCTTATAGGTTTGTGTGAGAATTAGATTAGCAGTAGGGGGTAGAAAATATCATTAGACCATGTGAAAACAATGGAAGTCTACTCATACACACAAGGTTCATTTCATTATATGCAAGTAAATCGTGAGTGTGGAATAAGTCCAGAGTAAACTGGAGTATCAGTTATCACAGCTGAGAAATGCATTGTAGCATTTACAACAGTATGAGCTCTCTCTCATACTCTTTACTCTTTGTTCCTAGTTGACTCACATTGTCTTATAAATAATCAGCTAACTGCAACACCTAAAGCCTCGACTCTTCCATACACATGATGTTTATGGAAGATATTTTCTTCTTGATACATCTTTTTTACAATGATGCTAATGATAGTGACACGTTGTCTTGCTCGTGTTGGCTGGGTGTGCCATGAGTGCAAACTAGAAATGGCCTGTTGTAGCGAGCTGGGTAATTTGGCTCAGTTTTGGGTTGACTTCCAAATAAAATTCCTTCAGTATTGGATTATATTTCTGTCTTTTGGCCTCTGAGGCATGTGGGATCCACACCCAGCTCCATTGTGAGCACATTAATACAGTGATATCTTCATGCAGACACATGAGATTCTATATCGATTAAAGTAGGTGATTTGTGGTTCATTGAATGTCATATTTTATGAACCAGTCTGGAACAGCTCAGCTTCATCAAAAGTGTAAGATATCAAAGGACTCAAAACTCTTAAGAGTTTGGCACTGTGATGCAAATTCAAATCCCTTTCCCTTGCCTTTTTTTAGGGCACATCCTCGCTTTGGGCATTTTGTTGCCACAAATGGTTTCCTGTCTTACATCACGTGTACATGTGTTTACAGTAGTTCTACGCTCATTCATTACTCCCTCACTTGGGGTGTGGAAGGAAACAGCTGGGACCTTTAGTCTTGTATCAACACACAGGAGGAAGAAGGAAGTCTACTCATATGACTGATGCCCCTTAGACCGCCTTAACATCCATGACTGTGTCAGCTGGATGGGGCTTTGTGTACATTTGTGTTCTATTGTCAAGGCTTTTCCTGAAGAACACAATTTTCTATAATTGGACCCAGCATGTGGAGTAAATTGGTTATTCACTCACAACTCACAACCCAGCCTACCTGTGCTGGGCAAAGGTCAGTAGACTGCAGTTAGCATGTGTTGTGTTGGTTGCGTAATATCAGAATAATGGCTTTATAGACTGAGACCCTGCCTGACAAAGCTACATTCCTGAGAGATGTATAACTCATGTCTGGCCCAGAAAACTTCAGTAAAGATGAACTAACTTGCAGCTATTTAAAATTTCCATTGTGTCCTAAAATTCCAGACTGAAATTCAGAACTGGAAGACAACATTTGTCTGGTATAACAGCTCTCAATTCACTGTTGGTTCTGGCTTGAATCTTGTCCCAGTGTACAGTGTAGGCTCTGGCTGGACATCTGTGCCCCTGCAGGATCTCTTTGTTTGTCAGGAAGTTAGCTTCTTGTTTCTGTCTCTTTAGTCTATTTGATCCACCACTCCCAAACTCTTGAGAGCCATCAGCACTTAATGGCATTAGTGGCCAACTTCACTAGCTGCAGAAATCATTTTTGTTTCTACTCTATTTAATTCTTCCTCTATCCAGTAAATCCAGTGACATGTTCTGTTTTCCCTTTAACTGACTACACACTTCCCACAAACTTTTTTATGTCTCTTCGGGAAGAGCCGAGTTTGCACGGTCGTACTGGCTGAATAGAGTTTCCACAGGAGGTGGTACTGCATCAATGGATTTGGCAGGGGAAGTGATGGCTCCTACTGGTGGGTGAGTGGACGTCTATGGCTCTCTGTCTTGGCCTGTACTGCTGGTTCAACTCATAGTTGACCTTCTGCTCACTTCACAGGGGCTCCAGAATTGTCCAAGCCCCTGCTGATAAGTGTTTACAATTGATACCCAGTGAGGCATCCACAGTTCTCTCAGAGACACAGAAAAAGCCCAGCTTGGTGGGGACTAGACTCACTTCCTCCAGCTGAATCATCTTCTGTTACAGACCTGCCAGGTTGGAACAGAGCCTTGCAGCATTTAGTGACAGTTAGCTCATTGATAATTAACATATTAATATTAAAACCATTATGCAACCACAGCTTTCTTTTTCATTTTGAGGTTTCCTCTTTCAAGAAGTGAAGAACCACCATTTGGTTTAGTCGAGAATCTTCATTTAGTTTATTTCCCAGTTTCTGCTGTTATTTCAATTCATTTTTTTATGTAAGCCATATCCCTCAGCTTTCACTCTTCCCAGAGCTGGAGGTTCTCCTCTTGTGTATTGCATTAGGATTTCCTGCTCTAGTTGATTGTTAATTGTGGGATTGGCTCATTAATCTTGGCTTTGATTGAGATCCCCTTAAAATTCCCTTTGTGTCTTGCCAGAAGTCAGTAGCTTTGGACAGATTGCAGATTGACTACAGTGAGAACGCAATCCAGTTGTCGTCGGCCCAGAAGAAAGTAGTTTTTCAGTACACAAGAAGCTAAGATGTAGAAAAATTTGCTATACTGTCAACGTAAAATTAATGGCCTGTATCTAAAACCTGTTTGTGACTAAACTGCTCAAAACAAGTTCTAAAAGAACTGAGATCAATGTGTTTAACAAGTCTTTTAGGAGATTTTTTTTAGCCTTTAAATGAGACTCTCTGAACAAAACAGCAGTTTTTTCCTTCATGTGGGGGAAATTCCTGAGCAGGACAAGCCGACCGTGTAGGAGAACTTCTGCATGATACCTTCATTCAGTCAGCACACTTTGAAAACACAAAGAGACCCAGAGGAAAGAAAACTCGTAACTCCCACCATCAACCCTTCATCCTACAATTTACTCTTTCATCAAGTGGCTGATAGGGTGATAGTTCAAGGTCATGACCTAGTACGTATTTGTTCTTGCCTTTGGGACGGCTATAAAAATCTTCACCTCTAGCTTGTTCCTTGTAGCAGGTGGCTAATAATAATGTCCTAATCTGCCAAACAGTTCGACGTGAGCACTCTTTTGAAGAATAAAGATGTTTGAAAAATATTTCAACATTCCAGGCCATTGCATGTTTGCTCCATTATTTCCTACAGCTTGGTCCACATGGTTTACGTTATTGTGTGTTTGAAATGTTTTCTATATGAACAAGTCCCTTGAAAATGGTAAAAAGAACCATATGTGAAGTTTTAAAGGAAGAAAAGGAGGGGACTTGGCAGGTTGATTGCTCTCTTAGGGTAAAAGGTGGAGCCGCAATATATATCTCCAGTGTTTGTGTATGTCTCCCTGACAACCTCTGATAGCACAGCGAGTGGACAGCAGATGTTTTTGTGTGTGTGTGTGTGTGTGTGTGTGTGTGTGTGTGTGTGTGTGTGTGTGTGTGTGTGGAGGAGTGGTCATTCAAACTTGTGAGATAGTGTTTTGGTTCATGGCGTAGTATATCATTCTCTTCCTTTAACACACACACAAACAACCATTTTGTTTTCCTGACTATGCAATACATTTCCTGGAAACATGTGTTCTTTCCTTCGTCAATGCAAGCTTTAATTGTTTTAACTGAGTTTACTTAATGACCAAAGTCCAGAGGTTCATCTTCATATCATAAACTCATATCATAAATTCTTGATGTAATGAACAGTTACATGAAGAAATCATCTCTCTAATAAAAGACTTCACATGATATGACTGACATTAAATTTGTCAATTGCAACAATGGTATCTGATGTGAATGAGTTTCTTGTTCCCTTTGTCTATCAAATATTCCTTCTTTTTATTCGCAGGAATTTTGAAACGGCACCATTGGGATAGTGAGATGGTTATTATGTTTTGATACTGATCTGGTATGGTATGCACAAACTCAAAATGTTGCTTAGCAAACAGAGAAATGTAGAGAGGGCGTTTCTCTACATTTCTCTGTTTGCTAAGCAACATTTTGAGTTTGTGCATACCATACCAGATCAGTTTAGGCCAATACCATGCGAGTTGAAAGGTTAAGTGAGACTTGTATTTGTAATTGCTTTTTTATAAGCAGGTCTGGCAGCACCATGTGATATCAGAATCTAATCTAGGTCCCTGAAATGACTCTTTCCCGAGGGTCCTGAACTTGTGTGGTCATGACAGAGTCACAGCAGTGCCATGTGATACATCACAGAAAACAAAAATCCCCTTTATGAGTTTATGTATCAATGTCATCATGAACTGAGATCTATTGAACATAAATGAACAGCTCTTGAACATTTCTTTTGGGGATGGATGTTTTCGGTGGATCGGTTCTATGGGCGATTATTGATGTTTGTTTGGTTAGTGGTTTTGTTTTATTACAGGGTCTGTGCAGTGTCTGGCTGGGGGGTGGGAAGCCTCACAACTTGATTTCTTAGGTAAATCTGGGCTTAGTGTGTTTGTATGAGTAAAAACAGGCAGCTTAATGCATTTCTGTATGTTTCCGGAGTAGAAGGCTTCTGTTCACTCTAGCGTCATTCCAAAACCATGTACGCCTGTAGAATTTAACATTTAAATTTCACATACATATTACATATTTGAAGAACAGATCGGAAAATCTAAGTCGTTATTTAATGGAAATCTTCCCCTTTATTGCTACTCTCAAATTTCATTCTGTATTCTAAGTGGTTCCAACACATGAAAGAACCAAAATGTGTCAGTGGCATAATTTTCTGAAGTGAAATGTAAATGAGATTTGAGATCTGATGAAATTTGGTCTGTTCTTTATACAATAATGCATAAGTAGCATATGGACTGCTTTCATGGTGTTTGAAAGCCATGGTCATTATAAATTGTGTTTGTATGGAAAACAGCTGTGCAAAGATTCTTCAAAATTTCATGTTTGGAAAACAACGACATGTGGAATTAGAATAACGAGTTATATAATGACAGTTTTTTTTTATTTTCGATCCATTTAGGGCCCTAACAAGTGGTTACTTGGCACAATTGTATATGTGCCAACAGAGTAACTGTGTGCAGCAAATGAAGGGTCTAATTTCACTGCATGTCTGAACAGTTGCCATCCCTATTATTCTGGACTCATCTCTGTTATTCTGGATTCTTATTCTGGACTTCTTTTTGCAGCTTTCATTACGATCAAAAGTTTAGCGTGTCCCTCTTTGTCATCAGCCATTACATAATCCTTAAGCATGACAAACTATGAAATTTAAGTTGGCAGTACTTTATTTGAAAAGGCTTTGATCCGCGCTGAGAATAGAAGGGAGAATAGCTCATTAACCTCGTCTGTAGCAAGATCAGAACGTACTGGGTGATTTTAGACAGTTAATCAAGGATTAGATACATTGTTTCAGTCTGCTGGTTTTTGAGTACTATGCAAAAAGAAGTCAGTTTTGAACTTTTTCTTTTTTACTTTTGCTAGTCGAGTTTACTTTAGTTTTAGGTTATCTTCCACCATCTCTCAGAGCTTTAGAATTAAACAGGCTGTTTTTGAATCTGTACCTTTAAGACATATACAAATAATTTATTGTTGTTATGTTTGGCTTCATTTATTTGCATGTGCAATGTGTTAACATTAACACTGTCGTTGACCTTTTTGTTTTAAATTGTCTCGGTGTGATGGGGAGGAAGTTTTGCGACGTTAACAGTGACAGTGTGTTTACATAGTACATCAAACTCTTATTTCAGACGAGCAAATAAAATCCTGCTTTTCATTATGTGACCTTTAAAGTCTTTCATGCGTCCTGCTGTGGAAGGAAATCTCTGATATGGATTGGATTAAAACAATCGGAACTCACAGTTCAAGGTAAAAGTTTTCCCTGTGGGAAACTATCTCTAGATAAACACACCATCATGGAGAGGTCACCACTGAATTAAAACAGCGTTATTAAAAGTTGGCACACCGACCAGGAAGTTTCACCCTTTACACCCTGACCAGGTCAGATTCCTGCCAAAATATGAAGGTGACGTAAACTTTGATATCTACTTGTGGCTAAGCTAATATGGTTTTACACATTCCGCATCCACAGACAGTTTGAGCACTACAGTGATAACTACTTACTGTTAGGTTTTGAGAATCTGAAGTATGAAATCATATTATAGAGCTCTGTTTAATTGTTCTGCATGTTCCACTTCCGTCACTTGGGGCATTTGTGATTCTGCCCTTCAAGATCTTCATTGTTACAGACGGATCTTGTCATGCACTGATTCATCAGCCCTGAACCTAAATGACAAACAGGAGAATTAGACTTAAAAGACAATACAGACACTGCCGGTCCATGCACTTTACAGAAAAGGTTCAGATTTGTTTTAATTTGTTACACTGATAATGACAATCCAGTAAAGACTTTGTGAAATCGAAATTGTGGTTTGGCTTTTAGTCTATATCTGTAAGCTTCAAGACATCTATATATAATATAGATATAACTAACTTTATGCAAATTTAAAATCAACAGTCTTTCTCTTCCAGTAAAAAAATCAGGCAATTATTACTAAAGACTCATCCTGAACTTATGGTGTATCCAAATTTTTGTCCAATCAAAGTCTTCCTAAAATGAGAATGTCTGAAGCCATACGGAAAAGACTGAAGTCGTTGTCTGGTGATGTTCCCTGTCAAGGCCAATTAATCATTTCATCACTAGAAAGTCATAATCTAACCTAAAAGTTAGTTCAAGCTAAGTTCAGAGAAAAGCACAACCCACTGTGTCAAGCAGCATTTGTCTTCCCTTGACCTTCTCTCATTCACTGAGAGGAAGAAATCTGACCCTGCTGAATGTCAAACCACATCTCCAAAATTCCCAATCCATCCACCACAGGCTCTTAAATGCTCAGTTTTTCCCTTTTATCCTACAAAAGCAATTTCCAGATCCATGCAATACATTCCTCATAATTTATATTATTCTACAGACTCCTAAACTGCAAATGTTCTTTACAAAATACACATTTCATGTTGATTCTGTGTTTGTGTAAATCATGATGTTTGTTTTTATCTATCTTCATGACTAGTTTCCTAATGGATTAGTTTGACTTAATTCCTGATTTATCAGTCTCTTTCTGACCTGTTAATGAATGTTTGTGTATTTATGAATCTCTGAAATGCTTATTCACCAGTTTAATGACCTCATCTCAGTTCCAAGTTTAAGTCCAGGTTTAGTTTTAGTGTCACTAAATGTGTTTGTTTGTGTGTGTGAAAGTTATTTAGCTTACACTGCTGGCATTGTTCAGAAGTCAGGTTTAGTTAAATATTAGCATACAGCCACAATGATTCTGCCCCTTAATCATGAGAAATGATGGCCTGATCTGATACGACAACGTCTGTGTGTGAAAATCTGCCCCACCCCCAACTACCCTACAACGGCAGGTTATATTTTATTGTTCTTATCATTGCTAACAATGGCTTTAACAAAGAGCACTCTTATCAGTGTGAAGGTGTGACATCAAACCAGTTACAAGTTTACTGTAAGACCAGTTTACTGTAACCACTGTCTGGTTTATTTTCCAAAATAAATTGGTTTAGATTATGTATTTGTATTTGTCGCATCTTTTACAATGAGATTGTAAACGGATACGCAGACAGCAGACAGACACGATAACTTTATGAGAGAGAGAGAGAAAACCGTGAATGACCCTGTTTATGTAAGAGCAGTGTCACACTCATACAGTACTGAAGTACACACACACAAAATCGCACCTGTTCTGTTGCTATTGCTCAGCTCTTATAGTAAGCAGAAAGAATTATGGGAAAGGGAAAGATCAGGGCAAAGTCAATAAAAGTGCAGCATTATTTCAGGCCAGACTAGACATTTTTCCACTCTGTTGTGCTGGTTTGCAGGAACTCCTCCATGTCCTCTGGCTTTCAATCAAACTGACTGTTCTTCCACTGCCCTGTCAAGCACCATCTCGTGGAAACCATTTATTTACAGTCAGTCTGAATCCGTCTCTCTCTGGCATTGGATATCATATTGGTCTGAATGAAATGGGTTATTGGTTCTGTTCACCTTTAATTAGGGACAGGGCAGAGCTGATCATATTTAAATGCTGGCATTAACTGTAACTGTTAACGTAAAGCTGGCCGGGATAATGCTGTGGTTGCTAGGGTGTTACCAAGTGGTTGCTTACTGGCAAAAAACTGTTTAATGCTTTTCATGGAAAAGGGCATTTTGAGAAAGATTGTACTTAAATGGCAGTAAAATTGAAGTGCAAAGTGCAGAACGTTTCATGCGCTCACACAAGGCTCTGGTTTATGAGTTTACCATTTTGATCTTTGTGCGTTTACACCTGTCAACTGTGAGCTGAGTGTTCAACCTCACGCCACTCATGCAGGCACAGAAAGGGAAGCACACTGTCTTCCATGGGTCCTTGTGTGCTAGACAGGAATGAGGTTACTGATGTCACACACTGACACACACAACCTGCATACTTCCTGCAGTCAGTGTGCTTATCAGAGATCGTAATGTGATACAAACTGTCTCCACAGCCCCCTAGACAGCAGGTTGTAGGCAAATAGGTACTTTTTTAACTGTTGGTTTGCTGGAATGTTCCGGGTTCAGTACAACTCGAGCTGTATCGATGTCATCAGGGACATGATCACCAACGTAACTATTTACTAAGAAAGCAATGCATGAAGGTCCAACCCTAACCCCAGCTCTAAACGTAACTGCTACTGGGGCAAACACAGATCTTATGAAAATGTATAAAAGAGATCCTACAAATTAGCCCCAATTCACTAAAACGTAAAATAGTAACAAATTGCAAAGACAAAGATTGTGTTTGGAAAGCTTGTATCACTATATGTTTGTTTTAAAAGAATCTAATAGTTTTAAGTGTGCTGTTCAGGTTTGTGTTTGTGTTGCTTTGTGTATGAAGTATGAGGATATAGTTCAGTTACAGACGATTTGTGTCATGGCTGTGTACTGATCGGCAACAAAGTCATTTTATCTTCCCATTATCTCTCTCTCTCTTTATTTCTCTCTCTCTCTCTCTTATCTCTCTCTCTTTATCTCTCTCTCTTTATCTCTCTCTCTCTCTCTTTTATATCCCTCCCTCTCTCTCTCTCTTTCTCTCTCTCTCTCTCTCTCTCTCTCTTTTATCTTTCTTTCTCTCTCTTTCTCTCTCTCTCTCTTTATCTCTCTCTCTCTCTCTTTTCTCTCTCTCTTTATCTTTCTCTCTCTGTTTCTCTCTATCTCTCTCTCTCTCTCTCTCTCTCTCACCATCATAAACGCTGACCTTTAATTCCAGCCGGACGCGAGTGGGCGGGGCACACATGGGATTCTGCCCTCTGATTGGCTGGTGTGGTGAGGGGCCGGATTAGTGGATCACGTGATCGCTTCACGGTCATTTCTCCCTGCAGCAACACATACTGACGAACCAGCCCCACAAACAAACACACGCTGCGGCTGAAATCCCCTTCATACGCGGTTAGAGGAGGGTCACACAGCGCTGGGATTCAGTGGGACTTACTGGCCGTTTGCGGAGGTTTGGTGCCGTTTTATCGAGTTTAATCTCCTGAGGTAATCTGGGATTCATGAGGCGGGAATGAGAGAGATGCGCTCGAGCGCTCTCTGGACATTCACTCTGTGAGGAGCAAACAGGTGGGCTTCACTTCAAAATAAAACACTTTAAAATACTACAAATACACACGACCGCACGTTTTTCGTTTCCATACCGCCATTTAATCCTGTTTGGTGGTTTAAAGTGGATCAAACGAACCTTAAAACTCGCAGCCTGGAACAAACCAAGCGAATTCCAAGACGAAAACGCATTTGGAGCACTTCATGAGAAACTTTCGTGACTTTAGAGGACATCTTTTTCGTCTCTTCGTGTGGATTTGTACGTGCGAGAGTTTTCGCTTTTGTTTTTCGCGCGCGCACGTGCGCGCGCACGCCCCTCGCGCGCTGATACTCCGCTGTGCTGAGATTGAATTTTGCGTGCGAAAATCTCTCGTGTCCTGTTTATATAGCTGCTGAAGAGAGAAAAGCGAGATAAAAAGAGAGAAATAACCCGGATTAACGATGATTAAGGGAGGGGACATATAAGCCATGCATAGAAATGTATGAACGTTGTTGCATTAGATGGCAAAACAAGCGTTACTGTATTGCATAAGCATACTTTCCTTGCAAAACTTGTAGGTCTAGCATCATTTGCTTGCCGATGACATTTGGTTAGGTATGTCTTATTGCTTTTGATGCAGTTTTAGGTGTCTAAATGCATTGGACTGTATGTATCAAGTGAAGTCGGTGATATATGTTGTAATATATCACTTGCATGGCTGCGTGTATGTGTGGAGAGAAAAGCTTTAATACTGCTTAGCAGTGTTTCAATACCAAGCGAGCTGCGTATGTTATTACAGGCAACAATTACTGTTTTGGTGCCTGACTCGCAAAGTTTTGCAACAACATTTTAGTCACTCCTGTCTGTTTCATGTCATGCTCATTGTAAATCATGTTGTTTTAGGAAATGTGAAGGTTAGACACTGATTGGTCTGTTATCTGCTAGTGAAAACTTTATTAAAATTGCACATATGCTACTATGAACTGTTTGACCATCTGTCCTTCATACACCGGTGTATATAGTCTGGTTAATAATCTGCCTGGTTTGTGATGATGTTCGCTGTTTAAAATGGAGGGGTTTCTGTCATTCTGCATGCAGGCTGTGTGTCTATGGAGCTGCACAATATAAGGCATTGACTATACATGATGGCTCTTGTGACTCGCATTGCTGCTTCCCCCCTTTCCGTATTTTGTTGTCTTGTGTGGCTATTGTATTACTGGTGTCCTCATGTGTATGTGTCATTGTAACAATGCTATCTCCATTTCTATTGCACGTGACTAAGAAATCCAGTTTATTACTGCTTGTATTCAGAGACTGAACAGCTGTTAAAATGTGGATTGAGACGTTTCACAAACGTTTTCCCCTTCCACACACCCACCCTCTCAGAACAGACAGTTGTAAAAATCAACAGCATGTATCAGTTATGTGTTGGTTGGTTTATATAAGGCGTTTGTTAAACTAAGATTGACAGGCTGGGTTATATAACATCACATCCTAAACATCTGCTGCCTGGAAGATTAATATTCCGTAATGTATTTCCTATTTCCAGCAGATGTTGGGAATTCTTAAAGGGTTTGTCTCTTAGTATTATTTTGGTGGGAAAAGATATTCAATGTTTTCTGTTCAGTAGAGGCATATTGTTGATGTTGACCAGGACCTATGAAGAACAGACTTAAGTTTGTCATTTTTTTGGACATTTGTCATGGAAAAGAGTGGCGTGAATGATCATGGGTTTTGGTCCACATGGATTGGTAAATAAGGTTTTTGGCTTAACATTTCTTTTAAGGGACAAGTGCTATTAATTTCACATTGCCGTGTTGTGAAAGAAGACCTGCTGTGGTCATTGTCTGATAATAACCAACCCCCTGTTGTTGCTTTCATTGTTACTTGGGTAGTTTTTTTTTCTGCCTTTCAGGCTTGGCAGCCTTTGCATTATGCCTCTGTTTCTGGATGGGTGTGTCAGCAGTCATCATCTGTCAGCATACAACAGTTGTTGCCAGACGTTAGATTTGATTATTGCATCATAAGCAATTCAGTATCGTGATCTTTCTGTGCATGCGCATGGATTGTTGTCCTGACAGCATAATAAACTTTAGTGTTGTCCCCTTAAGCTCCTCCTTGTCTGGCTGTGGTTGGGGTGGTCAGATTCATTAGGGGAATGTAAGAGTTTGCATTTGTGTTGGTGAATAGTTCTCACAGCCTTAACATTACTTTTGTTTTCTGAAATATTACTCTGTTTCCGTAGCTCAGTTGGTACATATGGCAATTGCAACGCCAAGGTCACGGGTTCGATTCGTAATAAGATGTATACTTTGAATGTATCGTAAGTTGCTTTGGTAATAGTGTCTTTCAAATGCACAAATGTAACTATTCACCTAATATACATCTATTAGTTGCTATTCTAGTAGTATTGGTCTTTCCAAGTGCCATTTGACCCGAACGAGCAGCTTAGCAACGTACAACAGAGAAAAGAAGCTCCTGCTGACCCCCCCAATGCAATCAGAGAACAGGGCTAGTGTGAGCGCATTCAGAAAGAAAGCAACAGGTGAATTTTTACTATGGCTTGGGTATGCCCGACCCAGGCTGCCAGTAGCACAGTGATTTAAAAACCATCCCAGTAGAATGATGTACATGCTTTTAACGGTGTTTGCTAAAGCATCACTTTCACTGCTGTTAATGCCTAGAGCAAGGGATTTAATTAAAACACATTAAAAGTGCAATAAAAGTATTGCACTTTATTGCTCAACCCATCCCATACTGCTTGTGCTACCAACATGCCTCTTTCCTACAGCTTGAGGAGAGATGTATGTCTTGAAGCAATTCCTGGTGTTCCTGGAGAGCAGCGCAAAGGTTGTGGGTTTGATTCCCAGGGGAGCACAAGTCCTGATAAAATGTATAACTTGAATGTACTATGAGTCGCTTTGGGTAAAAACATGCAAAAAACGGCCTAATGCATAAATGTAAATTAAACTTTTGGCTTCCATCTGGTGCATTCTCTCTCTCTCTTATGGACCGCATACTGTGAAAGCGAGAACCCTACGTGGCTGGGACAATAGTGTATGTGTGAGAGCGAAATGTGATAATGTTCCCCTCCTGACGGCTGACCTGACACCACCCTCGCTTTTGGCAGGACAGCCCACTTTTCGGTCCCTATCTTTTCATAGAGGGCAAACAAAGCCAGAGTCCAATGGGAATAGAGAAACTCTCATCGAGTGAGTTTAGATAATGTGCACCTCAAATGCCTGTTTTGGGACCGTATTGATTGGTGGATTTACATGCATGTGGTGTGATGGGTTTGTCCTTGGCATTACACATCCAGACTGTTTTGCCTGTCAAATGAAAGCTTCTGAAGTGAACTGACGTTCTTTCTCAGGTCATTTGACTTAGTGAGGGTTCCCACATGTTGGTTTGTATTTGAGCTAAAGCGAATTTTCTCTTTCTCAACAGGTGTAGATTAGAGAGAGGGGAAACCGTAGAGATGAGTGGAGAGTCAAGACAGGAGGTGGTGACGACCCCTCCCAGCGCGGGGCAGAAGGAGTGCTACTTCGACCGCATCAACGAGAACGACCCCGAGTACCTGCGTGCACGCAACATGTCTCCAGACCTGCGACAGGACTTTAACATGATGGAGCAGAAAAAGAGAGTCACGCAGATTCTACAGAGTCCAGTAAGAACATGTTTACACACAAACCAGTTCAGCGCTTGCACACAAACCAGTTCAGCGCTTGCACACAAACCAGTTCAGCGCTTGCACACAAACCAGTTCAGCGCTTGCACACAAACCAGTTCAGCGCTTGCACACAAACCAGTTCAGCGCTTGCACACAAACCAGTTCAGCGCTTGCACACAAACCAGTTCAGCGCTTGCACACAAACCAGTTCAGCGCTTGCACACAAACCAGTTCAGCGCTTGCACACAAACCAGTTTAGCGTTTTCTGCACCTTATTCTAATCTCTTGCGTTGTATTTGCCCACTATGCTCAAAAGCAAACAGTGTGTGCAGCCTGTGTAGTTTGATTCACCCTGCCCCCAAGCCAGATGCTGCTAAAATGTTTTAAAAACACATGAATGAATGTTGTCTGGCTCTGGTTTTATGTTATAGCTCTGAACCGGGATGTTTTTTCCACTTTTCCACAAACAAGTTGTAATCAGCAAGAATGTGCTTTTTAATGTACAAAATGTTTACTTTTAGATTTTACAGGCCATGTGGTTTAGAATCGACACAGTATCACTGTAAACACTCACAGTCAACGTTTTGGCACGGCTTGTGAAGTTTGTTTTGAACCTGAACGATCGCACCTTATGGTGCCTTGCCATTAACTGTGAAAGAATGATGGGTTATTTTTGTCAGATGAACAGGTTTGTTTTGAAGGTAATTGTGTTCGTGTGTTTTGAGTTACAACTCAATCATACAACACAGTCTACCACGAAGCCACAGATGCACCACCATCATAGCAAAACCATCTGGAAGACCACACCTTGACACACACGCGCACACACACACACACACAGCACGCTCGCTCGCTCGCTCAACATAAGAATTGAATCCAGCACTGAAGTACAGGCCGGCACCTCTGATCTACAGAAAAGAGAACACACACAAGATTACGGTAAACATGCTGGAGACATTACAGTGAATTTACTGCACAGATTACAGTTCTGACAGACATTTCATGTTTAAAGGAGCACTTCAGGTTAAATACACATTAAGCTGTAGTAGATCTGTGATATGTTGTTGACTACTAGGGAAAATAGTTTAGACTCAGCCCTTAGTTTGTAAAGCTAACTCTAAAAAACTCTAAACTTATGTTTAGAGTAATGACAAGACATTACAGTAGAATCAACCCAAAAATACCTTAGCCTTCAACATTATATGTGATTGTGCATGTGGTGATTAAGTCACATGTTTGTATGTGTGAAGTTATCTTTACATTTGTAATTCCTGTCATGACCATGTAAATCCAGTAAACTCGGCAACTGTCACACAAAGATTGCTTGCTTGTTTACACTGGGCAAACTCCACCCACAGAAAATACGTAGTAGCTAGACTTCATTCACTCTAGAAGAATAGTTTTAGTACACACCACAGTGTTTACTTCACAGCTCAAATGACACAATTTTTGTTCAGAATATAATTCGGTTATAAATAATGAATTATATTAATATAATAATCTTTAGCAGAAATACTGACTTCATATTTCTGCCACTAAGTTTTCTGTAATGCCTTGCCCCATATGCTTCAATTGTCCATGCAATTTTCACTTTGCAAGCTTCACTTGTATTGAAATTCATGTAACTCTTAATAGAACAGCAATACAGAGCGATGAGAAGAGCTGCAGGCTCAAAGCTTTATGAGCGTCAGTGCACAAACATGAAATGCATTCCTGCTGTCAGTGTAATCTCAGCGTTTGTGATAAAGACAGAGGCCGTGTATCAGCGCAGATAATTACAGTCTGCTAGGGATTTATTAATGGCAGCTGTCTGAGCACACAACAAGTGTTACTGAGACACCGTACCACTTTCAACCATCCTACACTCTGTGTGTATGGAGAAAAGCCAGGCAGGGTCAACAGCAGGTGTATCGTCACACAAGACTGTGTGTTTGCCTTTGGACTGTCAGTACAGATTCAACAAGCTTTTCTTTCATCCCTCTCTCCCTCTCTCTCTCTCTCACACACACACTGTCCTGACTGCATTTGTGTGGAAGAGAGCTGTCTAAATTACACGTCTGTCCATAGACTATATTTAAGGTCAGGCTATTATAGGCAGGGTGGCGTTTGCTATTTTTAGACCTCTGTGCTTTGTGCATCTGTGCTGTCACTGCTTTTGAGACCAAAACAAATTAAGATTTCACTTGTCCTTTTTTTGTATGTATCTTCTCATTCTTTTTTTCAATTTCATGATTCAATTTCAATCATTATTTTTGCTAATTCATTGTTTGGTCGTAGCTTTAATTTAAGGAAATTATATAATCTTTGCTTGTTTGATATTGCGTGTCAATCAAGCAAATATTTAAGCTATTAATTGTATCACTCTTGTCATGGATTTTCTTTTTGCCTGTTTTTAGCTCCTCCCCACTCCTTCTCTCTGGTTGTTAAAGCATGCCATTTGCAGGATTGTAGCTGTCCTCCAAGAGTGCTGTGGTTCGGGTTAGTTAGGACCCGCACAAGTAATCAGGTTCATGTTAAATGACAGGTGTGAATGCTAAGCAGGGCAAAGTCCATTTTGTTTTTGTTCAGTATCTCATTCAAGCACAATTCTATACCCACACAGGGAATTACCACCCAGGATATTTCCATCTGACTTTTGTACCAGTCTTGGCTTGGAAGAACCTGCCATGTTTTCCTAGAGCAAAATCAACGAGTTACTTTGGCCTGTGTGTTACCAAAGCAAATTCCTCATGTCGGATCACAGCCAAGTCCTGTAACATGCTCTCAGACAGCCAATCAATGCATGTGACTCTGGCCCACATCACAGTGTCATCAACCCCAGATAACACCCGTGTTCCTCTGTGGACCATGACAGGGTACATTTCTGTGGTTTGATGGCAGTGTAGTTACAGTGTGTTTGTATTGAGATGAGGTTACATCATTGCCACTTTGATCTGATGACAAGCAGAGGCATGTTTTTGTGCTGCCTCTGCGCAAGCACATTTGCTGTGAGTTGTTAGGGAAATGTTGGATTCCCATGATTCATCCTACATGTCATTCACCTTGAAAGCACCTCACTGATCTAAACTTGCCCGCAGTGAACCTGATACAGGGGCTTGGATGCTTGTAAAAATATCAGGAATGCCGCATTGTAAATGTCTTTGTGTTTTCCAAGGCAAGTGTTATGATTACTGTTGCTAACATTCAGAATTAAGGGTGAACAAACCTCTTCTTTCATCTTCTGTCTGTTTTTCTCTTGCTATCTTTTTATTGCCGTCATGCTTTTTGTTTTAGTGCTTGTGGAACAGTGTTGTAATAGTAGGCTCTCATTCATACCCAAACAAACTTGAGGCCAATTTAATTTGATTCCCACCTTGTGTGTTTCACCGCAAATTAGATAATCAAGCCTCGGCAGACCGCAAGTGAACCACGCACACACATACACACACACACACACACAGACTTTATGAGAGTTTAGCCGGGACTGTCTGCACAGGGACGCACACAAATGCCATGCCCACTTCCCCGTGGCTTCCTGGCTGCTGTCTCTATGGAAATGAGATGGAGGGGCAGAGCAGGTCTTTGGCTCAATCTTTCAGTCCTGTGGTGTGTGCTAGGATGCCACTGTGGTGGGATGTTAAAGTGTTTTATGGAGCTCACAGATTGTCCAAATACTGCAGCCTGGGCTGGAATTGATCATGAGTTTTGGAAGCTAGACAGAAGCTGGTCTGTTGTGCATCATCTTGGCCAAGAACCACCCTCATGTAAAGTGACACACCATCGTTTGAGTTATGTGCCATTTAGTGGCGGAATTATTATAAAATGATTGATACCACAATATTGCATGACAAAATACTCATGACTGACCATACAAAAAAACCCTGAATTTGCGTAAGTCTGTCAATTTAAATGTATCTGGGACAGACTGTCTGTTCTTATCATTGTGGTGTGCAGTTTTTTCCATACTGTTTTTATGTTTGCATACTACCTGCCTTGAACATATCATGGTTTGTCAGTCTCATACTGAGTTGAAATCGATGAAGTCATACATGCCTCAGATTATGTACGGTTCCTCACACCTGTTGAGTTAGACAAGTGTGTGTATGTGTGTTTTGTCAGGGTCCCCTGTCATTACCTACAACATGTGGGCACTCAGTCAACATCTGTTGATCCTGATCCATTTTGTCGTCTTGTGGATCTGAACTCTTTGATCATTCAGTATCTGAGAGACTCAGAGCAGGTGTGCAGAATGACATCACATTTTACAGAGGAGCACTGTAATGTATTAAGCCCGTCCTATATTATCATAAGCCCATCCTGTTCAGAAATGGCTGTGTTGTCAATACTGGAACCAAATTATTTTCATAGACAAATTTTCATGTTTTCCCTCCAGATAATTTATACAGTTTATTGGTTATTACTATTTTTCTGTTGGAATTTGTAGTTATCTTATTAGTTTGACAACAGGCTTTGTAGGGTAGGGAATGCAAGAAGAATCGTTTTCCAAACATTGTCTGTCACATTTCTTAAGGTTTGCTATCCCTAAACATTGAAAATACCTCATGCTGCAAAGTTCCAGGAGAATTAAAATATTGTTTAAGGTAGTGGCATAAGAAAGTACAACATATTAAAGAGAACATCACATCTCCTGCTGTTTGGCCTCTTCTAGCTCTTCAGAGTGAATGGAGTAGACCACTGGGCTAACAGATTTAACTAGTTCTGTTGTCAAGATTGAAAGACGTGTGCGCATGGTGAAGGTTTAAACGTGTGGTTAAACGTCTGTTCTGTGTGTCTTTTGTATACAGACAAGTCTAATCTGACCAAGCCTCTCTCTGTCTCCGTCTCTCTCTGTCTCTCAGGCGTTTAGAGATGAGCTGGAGGGGCTGATCCAGGAACAGATGAATAAGGGGAATGACCCCTCAGGACTGCTCGCCCTGCGGCAGATCGCAGACTTCTTCATGACCAGCTCCGTGGCCGGTTTCTCCACCTCCCCCCTCAGTAAGTATCAGTACGGCTCCACAAATGGCAGATTGTCCTCCACTTTCCCAGACTACTCCACTCCTCCACCTGTTCAGAGTTTCACTGATTGCTAAAAGCTGTTTTCATAAACAGAGTTGATGGAGAGAGTATGACCAGCCTGCTCAGGAAAATCTTGCATTCAAGCTCTTATCAACCCATCCAGCTCTTCACGCATGTCTGTTTTCTCTCTTCACTGTGCGATGCAGAACTAATCTGTGAAATTTACAGTATGCCTAGTCCAGCTCTAAACATCAGGTCACAGAACTTCATGCAGGCAATGGATTTATGAATGCAGGGCCTTCCTGGTTCTTTTGAAACAAGAGTTTGATGTACTGTGTCGGAATACTGTGAAGTTCACATTGTAAACGTCCGCAGTCTGCCCAGACCTTCTGTGGTAACTAATCTATAGGTTACAGAGTTCTAGACTGTTTAGTTATCTAGAGTTCTATGTTTTGTCAACTGGCTTAAGTGTTAATTCAGCTGTAGTGTTAAAATATATGATGGTCTTTACTGGCAGTCCGTAATTTTTTCAGCTCTGAAGAGCTGATAATGCTTTTATTAGATTTGCTTGATTTATTTGACCAGAAATCCTAATGGTCATTAATGAGCTACAGTAAAGAAATTATAGGTATCTGGTTTGCCAGTATTTAGCTGTATAAACTTAATTAAGCATCTTAATTAGGTTCAGGCATATCAGAGTCTACTTGAGATCTCCTGAGGTAATTATCTGTTCATCAGGACACAGTGCCTGGTTTATATTTAGAGTCCAAATGAGATTAGTATCCATAAGTACATTTACTCAGCAGTTCAGTGTCCATGTTTCTGAGAGTAGAGGTGATGTCATTTTCATGATCTCCTACTGAAACATCAGTTTTTTGTTTATACAGGTCTGGGCATGGTGACACCAATAAATGACATGTTTGCTGTGGAGTCCAGCACTATGGTGAAGGGAGAGAGACAGATCCGCTGTAAACTGGCTAGTCTCTACAGACTAGTGGACCTGTTCAGCTGGGCGCACTTCACGAGCTGCTACGTTACAGTAAGACACAGCCTTCCCTGTTCTGTTTATCAATACTTTAGACAAACGTAATGAAAGTGTTCATTGTCCTGGCTGACAAGAACAAAAAAGAGATTGCCTTCATCAGAAATCTTGTTTTTCAACAGAAGATAGACAAGCCGCTGCTTCTGGTGTTTGTTTGTGTGTTGTAGGTTCGAGTCAGTAAGGAGCAGGATCATATCCTCATCATACCCAGAGGATTGTCCTTTGCCGAGGCATCTGCCTCCAATCTGGTAAGAAACGGCCTGTCCTGCATTATCATCACAGCAGAGTCTCATAGCAGGTCTGGGAACAGTTCTAGTATTACGTCACAGGGCTGCCGGGTCACTGTGAACATCAGCCTTACTCTTAACTTGCATTCCTTTAAGATTTAAAATATCGATTGGAGCTTTCCCATTTTTTTGTGTTTTGGAATTTGTCAGTTATGGGTTATCCTGGATAAATGGTAAAATAAATTATTACTTGATGCTTCAGGTTATAGCTTTTGCATTGGTGATATACCAGTTTGATTAAACCATTAAATAAGACCATAATATTGCTCTAAGCTTGGTAATAGTATGTATTTATCTGTTGCTGTTTTGCTGTGCTTGTGAGTTTTTTTTTTTTTTTTTCTGTACCAGCCGCAAAAACCCAGAAGTGTTGGCAGACCTTGACTAAACTCTCTTGTTGCCAAAGTTTGACATCTGCTTATTCAGCCAGTTATTTCTTTGAAATCTGAGTTGGTTTTGGATTTCCTGAAATGCTAGCCTGTGTTTCGGTCATTAGCTTTCAGTTTCTGTAGCCCTTCATGTTTATTATTTTTTAAGTGTAGTGTGGGTGAGGGGTAATCTGGAATAGCCAATCCAGATGACCAGTTGATTTGTATGCACTTGTTCAAACTGGATCTGGAACCAAAACAGATTGAAAACTCCTCAGTCATCGTATAATACCCAAAACATATTTAAAACAGATCGCAAGCACTTCTAGATTTTGTTTCGTTACATTTTGACGTGCTCAAGCACAACTCGTAGCGCCACGCAAGCACACGTTGCATTTAGTGTCACTCTACAGCAGACACTCATCCACAGTCAGTTTTATCTTTCAGGCCAGCAGCTGTCATGATGAAGTAACAGTTCATGGTGAAACTTGCTAAGCAAGATAAAAGTCGTTAAATGTGATAATGTTTATAGCTAGCTAACTGAATAATAACATCCAGTGTAATGACACAGACATTTAAAGATTACTCAATTGCATTCTCAAATACTGAGCTTTGCAACTACAAAGTAATGACAATTAAGCATTAAGAATATGTGTTAATTGTGTATATCGGGACCATGCGCATGCATTGGCCAGGCATATTCACACTTGTGAGCGCATGTATTCAGTTTGTTTTCACGTCTTGTTGAGGTTTCACTTCTAAAGGGTTTTACAACCCACTAGCGCAATAAGTTTTGACACGCTGCTTGTGGTGGTTGCTGTTATGACAAATTCCTGTCAATTAAGTGATTAACGCTGGAATGAATTAGTAAAATCGCATTTTTACTTTTGCCTGCAGCATAAGCGAATCAAAGACAACGGCAGAGGCACCGCAGCAGCAGCAGTTTCTGCATTTGACTTGCGCTCTTGTTCTGGCTAGTGCCGTGTGTAATGCTGCACTGCGTTGTATGGTGATTTAGGGTTGAATTACTGCTGTTGCCATAGCAGACACATTTGTCTCAGTCATAAAAAAATGCAAAAAAGCTCATGATTGCGTTTATGAGAGACCGTTTTTAATGCGACTCCTTTTTTTTGGTCATGGTCCTGGTTATGTATAAGTTGGGTATTTTGACTTTTGTATTTTGGAAGAAAGCCTGTACAGGTTTGTCCAGTTCTGTTTATTTAGTGTGTGTACAAGTGGGTCTCCGTGGCATAGACAGTGAGACTGAAATAAAGGCTGATCTGCTTTGCATAGACGGAACATACAGGCTGTTTTGTCCCCAGCTGTGTGTCTGTGTGCGAGATCTGTGTTGCTGACACAGTCAGATGAAGCTCACTGTGCTTCTCTTCGTGGGCGTGGCTGTTGGCTTCAGTGCCCACTGGAATGAGGCCAGCAATCTGGGTCAGTTTTATTAACTCTCTCTTCTGAACTCTTTGCTCTCCTAGCACCAGAGCAGCGTTAATGCTAAATGCTAAACATTTTGTAGAAAATGTGAGTAATGCTTTCCCATGCAAAAGTCATTGGTAGGTTGCTGGGCTCTTTTTGGTTCTGTTTTTGTGTGCGTTGTTATAGGGTTGCTAAGGTATTCTTGGTGTTAACTAAGTGGTTGCTTAATAGCCACCAAAAGTGCCCACCAATCTGAGGTAATCGTTTTGTGGAATGACTTGCACACCAAAGTGTATTACTTCAGAGGTCAGGGTTTGTTTAGATATAGTAATGTGGCCCGAGATCACTGTTTGTGAAGCAACTCCAATGAACTGTTTCAAATGTACATGTAGCTGGAAACTGTAACTTGTGATTAAATCTGAGCACTACTTTTTACGAGGATTGATTTAGCCTGTAGCAAAAATCAATCCTTGACTTTGTCTCGCATTATGACATGTAAAAGCAAATTACATGTTTTTGCTGGACTGTTTACAGCAAAGGTGAAGGAGAGGAGAGCCACAAAGGTTTTACTGTATAATGTACCTTACTCTTATCACTTACTACTTCATAAACTAAACACTAACTCTCTCTCCAAATGAAATCAGAGATACCACTGCGGTTTTTTTTTTTTTTACTTTTGATAGTTTCTTTATGCTTCCATTCTATTAACAATCTGTAAAAACTTTTTTTAAAAAACTACAGTTTTTACAGTTGGAAGCTTGTTTTTGTCAAATCACGTGTTTGTGATCATCCATGCCTGTAGCCACAAATGCTGTCCGTCTGGACTTGTTGGAAAGCAGCAGTACAGTGTGTTTATTTTGGGCTGTCAGTAATACAGGGCATGGCATTGACGGCACATCAAGGCCGTTATGGGTGGTCCATCAGAACCTACATGTGATGCAACTCAATATTCAATCACAGCTGGAACGATGGGTCTCTCTCCATAGCATTAGTCTTACACAACTACTGATTCCTAAATCATTTAAACAGATAAATAAAAGTATATGATTTTGAATATGATAAACAAATGTTGGTTTATAGACCCGTTTATAGACTGTTTTCAGAACAGGCTGTAAACTTCCCAAATCTCTTTGTCGTCCTTTGACCTTCCTTTCTCGAGATTAGTAGGTACTGGAGGCTTATTAGTAAACGTTGACCAGACCAGATCAGCGGTTATCAGTTCATCTTTCTGGATGTTTTCCTTCTGATTACAATATCGGGTTGTTGGGAAATGAGAGTAGGTTGTGTTTTGTTTTGATGTGATTATGAAGGTCTGGTTTTTTTTTTAATGCTCTGCTTTGTTTGCACTTATTATTGTGTATAAGGAGAGTCACTGAATAACATGTCCAAATCTTCAACATCAAGATTTTAGGTTACTATATACACACACCATGTATTTATATAGGAAAGTTTATATTGTAGAATGTTTGTTTGTTATTAACAATTTTGAATCACCTTTTAGAGTATTGCGTTAGCAGCATAAAAGGTTGTGGGTTCGATTCCCAGGGGACACATGTACTGACAAAATGTATAACTTCAGCGTACTGCAAGTCGCTTTGGATAAAAGCATCTGCCAAATGCATTAATGTAAATGAATCACCTTTTGCCTTTACGAAAAATAACACACTTTTTTGCAGTTTTTTAAACTAATTTAAAGTCAGAAACTCCATCTGACAATTAGGCTGTAGAATTAGAAAAATTATTTTACATACTTTTTGAATGAATTATAAAAACACATACAGGGACTACTAAGACTGCTTGAAATTTCACATCAACTACCTGTAAACAAGCAGTTTATCAGAAACACACTGATGCTGTAACTGTGCGGATACGGATGTGTCTGATGGGTAAACTTTGTGTAGGGTGTGTTTTTAGCATTAACACAAGTTACGATGGTCCTGTTCACTCATAATTGCAGTTATCTCGATGTCTTTATTTTTCTTCTGTTTCAGGTGAAGGTGAATATTCTTGGGGATGTGGTGGATCAGGGCTCCACCAACCTGCAGGTTGATCCCGCTGGCTTCAGCCCTCACGCTGCCATCTACTCCATCAGACCCGACGTGCGCTGCGTCATTCACATACGCACACCCGCCACTGCCGCTGTAAGCATCCACCCATGGCATTCTGGGAAATTCCCACTCCCACCCGCAGTGTCACACATTAGGCTATATGGAAGCTGCTCGTTTCACAGTTTCTCATTTCATTTTAAAGTCATAGTTGCTGATGACAGTTGTCTCCTAAGACCCATCAAAATGACATCAGTTGGATGTCCCGTCTGTTTTTGATTTATTAGTCAATACTGGCAGCCCTGACTGAAATGCTTCTCTTTTAATTTGTATGATGATTTCTGCATGAATCTTTGTCTCACCAGGTGTCGTCTATGAAGTGCGGTCTTCTGCCCATCTCTCAAGAGGCTCTGATCCTGGGTGACATCGCCTACTACAGCTATCAGGGCAGCCTGGGTGAACACGAAGAGCGCCAGGAGCTCCAGAAAGCTCTTGGACCCACAGCTAAAGTAAACCACACACACTTATGACTTTACTACTGGCAAAAATCTCTAGAATGCAAAACTCAAGATCTCCATTGAGTATGTAGGGGACAAACATAATTGGTTTGTAAATGCGAATAAATTCTCTTATTTCTTTCACAAATTATTTCTTACCAGTTTGTGTGTGTTTCAGGTGTTGGTGTTGAGGAATCATGGGGTTGTTGCTCTCGGGGAAACCATTGAAGAGGCCTTTCACTATATTTACAACGCTCAGTTTGCCTGTGAAATTCAGGTAAATGCTGGAAAAATATGACCAGGCCCAGATGGAATTGAACATTGTTTAGCATTCAAAGTCAATGTTTTGAACATCTCGACTGGATTTGAGTGTTTTTTCCAACACAGATAACAGAAGTGAAAACTTGCCAACAATCAAACTAAACAAACTCTGTCTCATAGATTCCTAGCAATAAAAGCCCCTCTCTCTGTCTGTCTTTGTCTCTCTCTCTTTCTTTCTCTCGCTGTCTGTAGGTGAATGCGTTCTCATGTGCGGGTGGAATGGAGAACCTGATCGTGTTAGATCTGGAGAAGTTCAAACCTCGTACGCAGGGGGTAGCAGAGGCAGGAGTCAACATGGGCTCTCAGCACAAGTGGAGACCAGGGGAGCTGGAGTTTGAGTCACTTATGAGAATGCTGGATAACCTGGTATGTATGTAGATTATGAAAAGCCCATGTGAGCTTCAACCTGAGGGAGGTGTTGCAGTTGCTGGGCTAGCACCAAGCTGGACGTATCTAATTTAAGCACTGTCAAAATTATAAACTAGTGTGTATGTTACTGATAAACAAAGTCTTTTTGCCTCCAGAACAGATGCTCAGTTTAGCAGGGGCAAATTGAGCCATTTTAGCTCGCCAGATCCTGACCCTTTGTTTTCATCCAATGTCTTTTCCCATAAATCAATCCATCTCCTTTAGTGCACTTAGTCCAGCGTCACAGTGGCACTTGATATATTTCGCTGCTCACATAGTAAACAAACTGTTCAGACTTTTCTGTCAGACTTTAGTGTGATTTAGTGTGTTTTAAAGGGTGGCTTGGTGTAGTGGTTAAAACTCAGGACTAAGAACCGGAAGGTAGCTGGTTCAATCACCACAAGAACCCATCACTGTTGTGTCCATTAGCATGGCACATTTTTGTCCATGTGACCAAGTGTACTTTGGACCAAAGTGTCAGAGTGGAAAATCCTTCCTCTCCTGTTAGACAAATGTTCTAGTGTTTCAGACAAAAGGTGGCAGACGAAACGAAAGAACGAGACGAACGGGAGTTGAGGAGCACTCCTGCCAAAACTCCCTTCTCTCTGCTCTATCCATCTCCAGCTGTGCATATGGCCCTGTTTTTTCTCTCTCCCTGTGAGATGGTGAAGAATGCAGGCATGTGGAAAGTGTTTTCTCAGCCGAGACAGAAGAATGGAGTGATGTAGAACAGGAATGAACTTTGAGATGATAATGATATGGTGTCGTTTAGCAAACTGCTACAGAGACTCTGAGAGACGCAGCCACTCAGTGAACTGAGAGATTTTCTTACGTATTCTTGGATACGGTTGCCTTACCGTTTTTACTTACTGTATTTGTGCTTCTGACCTTCTAATATAGTATCTAGTGTCGTTGACATTTCTTGGACATTAAGCAAATTCATTTTCCAAGTGCAGCTCATACAAACCAGTTCAATTGAATTCGTTTCGGTTGAATTATTCATTGGGTTCATTTATAAAAGCCTTTGAGTCGTTTATCTGTGAAGACAACAATTGAATGATGAAGGGATGGGTCACATCCTCCCTGTTGTGTTCCTGTCATCTGAGAATGTTCACTATGAAGTCGGTTGTTTTGGTCAATGAGACGGCTGCGTGATTGTGTAAAGGCAGGCTTGGGAGATTGAAGTGAAATTCTGAATTATATTAAAATATGAAAACTAAAATAATTTTTGTACTGTGATCAAGTTTTTGGTTGTATTTTAATGCAGGTTTGTAGTTTCACCTTATGTTCTTTTATTTGTACTTATTTGTACTCGAAAATATTTATTCAGTGTTTGGTCTGGTCTACATAATAGTTTGTAAACACTAAACCTTGTGATGTGATTTATCAAAGTTATTTTGTTTGTTTGAGTTTTATCAATGTTTTTTGTTATTTTCAGGGTTATAGAACAGGCTACACATACCGACACCCCATTATACGAGAGAAACCACGACACAAAAGCGAAGTGGAGATTCCAGCAACAGTAACAGCGTTCATGTTCGACGACGATGACGCTCCACGTTTCCCTCATAGATTGCTGCAGCAGCGACAGCAGAGAGAGAAAACTCGCTGGCTCAATTCTCCCAACTGCTACATGAAGGTTAATGTGACAGAGGGAGACAGTGAGGAGAACGGACGCACCAAGACTACGGTGAGAGTGACAGTCTGTTCTAATGCGCTGTAAAATCAAAATCAGCTGCAATTTGAGATTGTAAAAGTTAAATAAAACACACAATGGTTTTAGTAAACATTTGTGCAGTTTATTTTTCAAGTGGTAATTGCTCAAAGGCAATCACTGTTGAATAAGTAAATGTTTCACATAAGAAACTCCTCTGGTAAATTTTGTGGTACAATGAGCAGGAATGTGGTTGTTTCCCGGGATTTTCCTGTGCTCTGGCTACTGACAGAATAAACTCCTAATTCTGTCATCACAGCTGAGCCTGAACATTTTGAGTCTTTTGCATGTCAAGAGTGAAGGATGTGTCAGTTGACTGGAAATGTGTGTGACCAATGTATCTTCAAGTTTGATGTTAAACTGCCCTCTAGTGTGTGCATGAAACATTTCAAGCAAAGTTATTTTTGCAAAATCGATGCATTGCAAATATTTATCCACCTGTGCAAAATGTTTGCATATCGGAAGTGGTGTGTTCCAGTCAAAAGATGTAAAACAGGTACAAACATGTAAAATAGGTACAACAAAATTAACTGTAATGTTTATATGGAAAGCCAGTCTGACCCACGTGATGAAATCTAGAATTGTTAGTCTTTTTGAAAGGCTACAAAATGAAAAATAATTTAAGTATTACCTCTACATTCTAAATAATCCTGTAAACTTGATTTATATTCCAGAATTCTATTCTAGATTTGTACCCTTGAATTCTACTCTAGAATTCTACCCTGGAATTCTCTCCTGATTCATACTTTAGAATTCTACTTCAGAATTGTACTCCCGCACCCCCCCCCCCCCCCCAAAAAATAATTTTTTCACTCCCTTTCTGCAGTGGATGAAGTCAGATGAGAGGAACAACGCAAGTGGGACTCCAATCTGCATTGAAGATCCCAACCAGTTTGTCCCTCTGAACACAAATCCCACAGAAGTACTGGAGAAGAGAAATAAGGTAAACTGTATGTGCATGAAAGTATTTAGCACAAGTCTCAAAACTCTTACTTCTCAGCTGAAATCACATTTATGTCAGCAAGCGTTTAGTCATTAAGGTGCAGATGGGCTTTCTGCTCTGATTTTAAAAGCTTCTCTGTGGTCTTTATAGATCCGTGAGCAGAACCGCTTTGACATGATGACAGCAGGCCCGCAGTCACAGAGACTGGCAGGAATAGTGGTGGAAAGACCTCCGGTAAGAGTCAGAACTGCATTACCCATAAACCCCTGTGTAAATCCCAGATGCGTCTCTAGGTGGCGCCAGATCTTCAGTTGTTCTCATCTGAGGCCTCACATGAAAGTTCTGTTTGAAATGTGAACTGTGTCCAGAAAATGGGGATAAGACAGAGTCTTATGTAGCTTTGTTTTTTTTAATGAAGGAGCAGTTGCCAGTGAAGGTAAATTTAAGGGTTTGCTCTCTGTTATTGCGGTTTGGTCAAAATAACAATCACAGTTTGCAGTTGTTTGCTAGGGCTGGGCGGTATTACATACATATATGAAGTACCATTTATCCAGTCATTGGTACCAGTAATGGTTTACAAAAAACGGAAAGATAACTTTTGTTAAACATCAAAACAAAAGTGATAACAAATATCACTGTGGTTACATATTATATTTTGGTTTGAGTTGAACGTTAAGATTATGGTCATACCGTCCACTCCTAATGTCTGCATGAAGTTGTATTCTTTGTTGATGATGGGTGTTCTTCTGCATTTATTTGTCACCAAAGTGTGGATTTGCAGTGTTCTCATTTTCCACCAAAATTGTGAATCAGAAAATGTAGCATATTACTGAATGTGTTTTTGTGACTCTTTTTGTATTGAATGCACAATATTAAACGTGTGTTTGGGCACAAGTTGAACATTTTGTGAGCTGTTTGTATTTTCTGCATATGACTCATTTCATAACAGATGCATTTAGATGTTACTGCCCAGTCTTACTTTGTGCTCTCACGTGTAGCCATACATGGGTGATAACGAGGAACAGAGTGGCCCGCTCCCTCCTAACCCTTTTAGTGAACTCGGTGAGAAAGAGCTGGAAGATTACCAAAAACAAGTGGACCGTCAGCATCTCGCCATAGAAGGTAAAATGCACACACAGACCTACATTACCCTTCAGATGTCACTGAAATGCATGACACCCCTCATCTTTTTCAAAAATATAATTTCTTGTTCCAGCAGTCACACTTAAGCACAATCCAGTCAATTCTAATGAGATAACTTGGCGCTCCCCACAGCTAACATGCAGAATGTATAGAGCCAAGATGGATGTCTGCGCACTTTAAAAGCGTCTGCATGTCTTCTAACCTGACTACTCTAATGTATGTCTCCCTGCCTGTCTGTCTGTTTGTTCACTAACTAACTCACCCCTGCAGATGACGAGCAACTCACATCAGACGACGCGTCCACACTGTCTCAGTCTGTCTCCCAAACTCAGTCTCTGCAAAGCACTCCAGCTAAAGAAGGTACAACATCCTGTATGTGCCAGCTGCTTCATTGACCTACAACTGATGTGTGTCTATTCACTCTAATGCGTTTAGGCTCCTAAATCTTTTAGACTCACTTTAATTGGTCAGTCTGAAGCAGAGAGCCACTCCTCCCCCACAACCCACTTACTCGGCTCTCTAATTGTTTTTCACATATTTGGCTTCAAGTGGCGAGTTTGCATCATCAGCAACATGAGTATCAGGGTAATTCTAGGGGTGGATGTTTACCACTGTAGCTAGGCAACTAGCAACTAACGAGGAGATGCCAAAATGGAAAGATTTGTTCACGTACAATTTTTGCTTGTCACTTTGATTTTACTAATAAAACATGATGTACGTCTGGATTGCAAGAGATTAGAAGAATGCTACGCCCTGTTAAACTGTACTCTACGAAGATGAGAAGCAACTGTAAATGCATAATAATACAACAGGCAAATTGTCCATTGTTAATAGTTTTGCACTTTTGCAGGTTAGTCCAGATTTCTCAACACCCTGACTTCAGAAAATAGATTTCACACTAATCAAAGAGCCAGTTGCTTAACACAGTCTTGGTCCACACCAAAATCTGTACTTTCGTACTGCTTTTCATCAGCTTCAGCATGTTTCCTGTGTCTCATTTCACAAGAAAGGGTTTGTATGGATGTTGAAAAGCATTCTAGCAGGATGTTGACGGATGTTACCTCACCCTTCTGTAATAATGTCTTAGTCATGTACCAGAAGCAATTTTGTACTCCCATTTCACAGGAAAAGCTGGGTCGCTTACATTAACTTGATAGAGAGACTTACATAAACTAAAGATATAAAGCTTTATATAAACTTAAAACATTGATGCGTGTTCACACAAGGCAGGGAGATGCGTCTGCGCTAGTTGCATCAAAGCGCTAGTTACCCAACTAGACATATTACGTGACGCTGATAGGATCATAAATGAGGACAAATTCACCATTTACCTGAAGTGTAGGTCATGTCTGAAACCAGAACATTTTGCCCCACCGCTGATTGTAATGATAGTGCAGTATTTAACTTGTATGACTTTAGACATTACTAATTTAAAAGAGAATCTGATATTCAAAAATCTTTAACGAATATTTATGAAACTCATAATGAAATATGCAGTAAAATCACCTGCAGAGAACTCATTTAGGCACTTGAAGTAAAATAAAGCAGTAAGTTTAGCTATATAATAATTTTTACAACAGATAATGGGTGTAAAGATAAACCATAGGATGAGAATACACTAATGTTTAATAAATACTTTAATAATAATACTAAATAATTACATTAGCAAACTTAATCTGAAGTTTGATTGATATGCGGCCACATATGTGCGTATGTCATCTAAAAACGTCTCATCCAATCAGATTAGCTGATAGCACTTTAATTCTAATTGTTAATTGCTCAATTACGTTTTTTTATTAATTTAGAAATTAGGGCTGCCAATGTTCAATAAAAGCTACATTTATTTTTGGTGAATATTGGTGAGTAGTTCTGCTGTGATGTACAGTACACTTTTGTTATACCGTTGATTGAATCGTCCTGCTCTTCATCGTTTCTGCTGCAGAGAACCACACTGGTGTGCTGCTAAATGGCAAAGACGACCACGGTGAAGAGGAGGAGCTCATTAAGCGCATGAGTCAGCTGACCACCAGCGCAGAAAGCGTCGAGAAAAAAGGCGTGGACACGCGGCCCGGGGAGAAGATCGAGGAGGCCCTGACGCCCGAGAGCTCGCCCTCCAAATCTCCCAACAAGAAGAAGAAGAAGTTCCGAACCCCGTCCTTCCTGAAGAAGAACAAAAAGAAAGAGAAGGTGGAAGCCTAGAGGAGAGAGAGAGAGAGAGAGTGTCTGTTGAGGCTTTTTATTTTTTTTTAAGTTCTTTTTATAATTTTTTTGTTTTTTTAAGGTTGTTTGATAAAAGACGTGGCACATTTTTTGGGTCGATTGGGAGATGAATAGAGGGAGTTTCGTCCGTGTTTAGCGGCGTTTTATGTTTGAGTGGACATTAAACCAATTTTAAACAGGAAGGGGAAACTCCTGGGAAACTGGCTCCTCTCTCCTGATGGAAAAGACTGAACACACAGATGTACCTGGACAGTTTCCTGATTTATAAATCTTATTAATGAGCCCATACTGCATTGTGTGTTTTCATATTGTGTGTTTATGAGATTGGCATACAGAACCTTTAATGAGCCCCTTTTTTAGCTGCCACATCATCTCTGGTTGAGTTAGTTTTGCTCGCGTTTTTGCTCCAGTTGTAGGTGGACGGAAGGTGTCATTGGTCACACTACACAGGAGACGCTAAAGGATCACACTGGAAACTGTTTTGCGATTATTTTAACAGGGTTTATTTTATCTTTTATTTTCGTACGTCACCTGTAATTGTTGAAGAAACAGGTGTGAAATTAGCTGGGATTAGCCGCCGCAACCTGCACGTGTGATTATCCTGTGTAGAGCCACTCCGATACTGTTCTTTGCCAAATGAAATGTTTTAAAAGCAAAGCAATCAAGTTTTAATGACCTATAGTACTCTCTTGCATTTTGAATCACAAACATCCACTCATCTTTTGGTATCTTTTTTATTAAAATGCAATTTCATTTTTATCCATTCAGTTTTATACTCATTTCTATACTTTAACAACAAAAAAAAATCTTAAAGCATGTTTTAAAAATTTATATGGCTGATAATGTAGCAAAGCCTGAATTCTCAGCCATGTAGTAGCTCAGATTACTAAACACACATGTAACAAAAATATATGAAAACTGGAATGATGTTTATTATACATAAATATATAATATTTTTGTGCTGCACTTTTTAATGTGGTATATAATTATATATATAGAATGAATCTATGGATGATTTCAGCAGCTGAAGATTTGAGAGAAAGAGCAATGAAATATGGCTATGAAATATGAAAACATTGCTGATACATGTTTTGGCATAGTGGAAAAGGGTATAGAAGGAAAACGTAAGGATCCTGTTAACATGTAAGAAAATATATATATTTGTAAACTGTATTTTTGGGCCCTTAAGCAAGTCCTAATGGTTCTCAAGGTTTAGAAATGGAGGTTTGGTGGATTAAAGTGTATTGCAGATCATTGTGTTCATACAACAATGGTTAAACTTCATGAAGGTTTATTCTGGGCCTTTATGGGGTCTGGAGGACATTACTATCGTACATCACTCAGTCATAAGTCACCCCATCACTACCAGCAGATGTCTGTGTTAATATGGTTACCTGAGAAATGGCATTGTAGAGTTCTAACCACAGGTCTGTTTTTTGTTTGTTTTGTTGTTTTCTGTCTGAAACTGGATTTGGTTTCCTCATCTCTGTCATCTATAAGCTGACGGCCGTGAGGTCGGGGGTCACTTGTTTTTGCCTGTTTTAAAGTGCCCTTCCCCGTGAGACCCCACTCGGACAGAACGAAAGCGAGTGTCACTAGAAGCTAATCTCTTATGGTTTCCAGATTAGCAGGGAGTAGTGTGACCTTCATTTGAACTACATCAGGCCTAAATGTGGTCGTCATATATCCCAGAGGGGGCAGACAGCACCACAGAGCGTGATGTATCCCAGTGGGCAATGTGAAGTACTGGCTTGGGCATGAAGAGAGAGAGAGATGCTTATAAGCTGTTTTACTAGCATGTGGTTTTGAACATGGGCCAAATGTGGATTAAACCCATTTAAAGCTGGACCAGGAGTAAGTTTAGACAGAGAGAACTGGCGGGTTGGTAGATTAACTTGTTTAATTGCTTTAAATTTAACTGCCATTTTGCTTTTCGATTTTGGCATTTTGTATTTCATTTTCCATATTCCATCATAGATTTGCTTGGAAGTTTAGTTTACAGAGTCATGCGTCATAAATATCCTTCCAGCATGAACTTTTCGCGATTCAAGGAATGTGCATCACTTTTTTTATTTTTGTGACCCCCATCTTTCGCACCTTGTTTTACTAATGCTCTCTCTTGTTGTCTCTGGTTCAGAAGGCCTATTGCTTTGGCATGCAAGTTTGAGCCAAACCTCATTGTGACCTGTGAAATTATATACAAATGGTTATCTAACGGACTTGCATTTAGATGTATTGCTAATCGGTGTAAATTCACAAATAAAAAAACTATTTTAAGAAGCAACCGCTGCGCTGAAAATCTGTGGAGAAAGATGACTGCTACATTTCACTCCATGTTTCTGAATATGTTGACATTTAAAGGCATTCATCACATTTCTTAGTTATTCATGCACAATCATTTCACAGTTAAAATAAAATATTTGACTATAAAAATTCTTTACACAAACCTGTATGACTATTTCAAGTAGTTCATAGTAAATCGTAAGTCACAGCATCTGTGATATGCTATGAAAGACGGTTACTTGTGGTAAATAATTTAGACTTCTCCCGCTGTATAAACAACAAATAAATATGTAAACAACTATATACTCAAAAAAGCAAGCAGTGACATTTATGCGTTCACAGTGGAAAGCTATCGGGCAACAATTCGTTTAAAGCAAGCTTCCAGAACATTCTACAGAATTTTTCTATTTGTGTTCCATAAGAAGTCATACAGATTTGTAACAAAATAAGGGTAAATACACTGACAACATTTTCATAGCAGGTTCCTTCAACTACCTCGCTGTACAAAACAAATACTATTGTGGTTTCTTTTTCTTAAGAACTGTTTATAATGTAAACGACGCTCAGAATTATCACTGTCCTATTCTTACTTTCAGTTTTGGGAACTCAACAAAACAAAACACATTCCATGTGCACACATCCGCGTTTCTGTAGCATTTATATAAATTAGCTGCCAAAAGAATCTGTAACCATACTGAATAAAACAAGTCAATTCATTCTTTTCGCAAAAACCTGCACCCATAACTACCAGAAACCCCTACAGTGAATTCTGTCTTTATGGCAGAAACATTTTGACTGTACAAACAGACAATTCACAAAACAACTGGATTAACATCCATATATTAACAAAGAATTTTAGTTTATTTAAAATTCAGTTTTCCCTTTCAGCTCTCAGTGAATGAATATGCATTGATACGTTTTTGCACAAGGAACAGACTGTTAGTTTTAAAGAAGACGCATCATTATTGTGTCTGTGCCGACGTGCCTTTCTGCATTTTTCCCATGAATGCAACACCTGAAATATGCAACTAATGCATCAGACACTGGTGTTATTCACATGGCTGTGTGCGTTAGTTAAACTGTAGGCGTGAGAGTGGGTGTCAATATTCACAGAGCGTGTCATACTGCAAGCTGATTCAGGATCAGATTTGATGTTTTGGTAGACAAAACCTATGGTCACTATAAGGTCAGGATAGGCTGATTCTAGATCAGTTAATTTGCTGTCAGTTTCCTTGTATGCATCTAATTTGATTTTCCTCAATCGACTCATTTTACTCCATAGCTCCTGTGTAGAGCCACAGCATAATGCAGCCCCAGGGGCTGTTCTGGGGTCAGCACACGCATAATGAAAGACTGGAACTGTTCTTTGATTAGCCACTAATGGTGACCCAAATATTATGAGCCTTATGTGATTATACTGAGCGTGCAGATAAATGTTTTGAATGTTGTTTGCGAAGCATCTATATTAAATGAAAATGAATCATAAGCATTGTGGCGTCTTACGTGTGACACGTGTGTTTTTTACTATATTATATCAATTCCTGTTGTCAGTTATTTGCTGACAACTGGTGTTAATATTGTGAAATACATGCCATTTGGATCCAAATTAACTTCCTCTGATCATTGAGAAAATCTGACTATATATTGCGTATATAGAATGTTTATATTATGTTTTTATGTTCTTCATATTTGTGAAAACAGTGTAGTTTTTTTATAGCACCATATAGATTTTATCATCCTAAAAGTTAAAACGCATCAAAATAATTTAGTTCCCATTTTGTCAGCTAAAGGTGAAGAATATTTGACACGTTTTCGCAAGAAAAAAACTGTTTACAAGCATTACAATTTAATCTTGTAAAAACAGTCACAACAGATGTTTTGATTCATTTACTCAGACACTTTTATTTGGTTAGTCTTCATTTCAAACTCTGGAATATAGAAAGTTTGTCCATTTTACTCTCCACATAAACAACATCACAATGAACAACGTTTCACTTTGGTTTTGTGAAAACATTCTCGGCTCAGCTTTAAAGATGTTGATTTTAAACCACATGTGCAGCTGCAGACATCTCGCCGGTCCCCAGTTGCATCGTCCTTGTGTGTTTGAACCTATGAGCTCATGGCCGTAGGAACTGTGGGAAGTTGGTCAGTGGGCCAGTGAGCTCTCAGACAATGCAGCCGTTCAGGAGGGAGGGAGCCACGACAGGGCTCAGAAAGAGGGCGGGAAAAAGGCCTTTCTTGTGGTTGTATCGTTTAGATGGGCTGTTGTGTAAGGCTGCAGGATCTCCACATTAAGCTGGGAATTTGGAGTGGGGGGGTGTTTAAAGGATATGGGAGGCCCGGGTCCCCAGACAGTGTCTTGCTGGGAGTGTCAAAACAATAAAACAGCTCAACTCCAGATGGATGCCCAGCCAGAGGGGATAAACACCGTCTTGCTGAAAAGAGCAAATATGAGACAGCTCCCTCTATAGGCAGCTTTAAGCGAGAGCACTGTTCGAAGTTCTAGAGGGCTTGGGGGGGAGGATGGATATACGTCAGCAAAACCCACAAGAACACAGCGAGCGTGGACTCCCTTTTCACACCTTTCTTTTATCACTCCTACATCGTTTCTTTCCTGTCTGTAAAGCCAGAACAGTTTGCTCACACACGGTTTGTTCGGACAGTTCAAACTGAAATGACAGAGACACAATGTCCTTTACGAGGCTTGCCAAGTTTTCTCTCTGAAATTTGTATTAGTTAGCAACACTAACGGTCAGATGTAGACACAGAACCCTGGTGAGCAGCAGATACCATCTGAAATGTGTCTTCGTTCTAATATTTAACCTGCCGTTTATACTCCCATAACATGAAACGAGATATTGAATGAAATAAATGTAGGGTGGAACTTCATTGTGTACATCCTGTGTAAGAATTGATTAGATCATGAAGGGTGTTAGTTACGTCCCACAACAGATCCAGGTGGTTGGAGGGAAGGATGATGTCACCCCAAAGGGAAAGTTGTTAAAGAGGCGGAGCTAGTTAATACTTTTAATGAAAAAGAACCATTTTTTAAATAACAGGCATTGATTGGTTGTGAACAACCAGACTAGAATCCTGTATTAAATTGGTAGGGTCAATTTTAATTCAATGTTATTGTTAAGTTGTTTAGGTCCTGTTTTTTATTTCAGCTGTAAACTGTTTTATTTAGGCGGTAAAGTACGTTTTACATTTTCCTCTGTGATCACACATAAAATGGGTGGCGTGCGCCAGTTCGATCAGAACTGGCTTAGATCATCTGTCGTCATGGGTGTAAATGATTTTCTGTTGGTATCATTTCTGAGTGTGAAGTGTCCCACTGTGAACTGGTGTCTAATAGGCAGGACATCTGGAGCAGATGGTGTATTGGAGCCCCCGCAGTCCACCACACTTGAGGAAGAAGCTCGTCCGTGTGCCAAAGCAGGAAAGAGGCAGGCCCCATCCATGCTTGAACAGAGGTCAGCAGGTCACGACAGGGGGAGGTTGTAGAACGTCCTGACTAAGGAACAATGGTTTTAATGGAGACCACATCACTGCAGATCCACACACACACTCTTTAAGCACTGTCCTGTCCACAATAACTCATGGTGACCTGCATCACTCTCTCTCTTTCTCACACACACAGTGTAGAATGACAGTCCAGGTCACGGAGGGTTAATCAGGATCAGCCCTTGCGCTCCGCACATTGTCTCCTGAGTGTCCCTGTACCGTACTGACCTGAGCAGACACAAATAGAGTCCGATTTCTTAAGTGACAGAGACGGATGCATGTGGGTGCGACTTTTAACACGCAATTGAATATGAAATTCAAGATCTGCAACAACAGGTGCATTTCAGTATACTTAAAACCAGAACCTCGCTAATGATGTTTGGGAACAAATCAATAGAGGTGTCACGTTTGATTTTAACTTGGTTAAAGGATGTTGTTAAGCACATTCTGGCAATGGCAGCAGTAATGTGATACAAAATACTGACATTCAGTAGCTGCATTTATTAAAGGTGCTGTAAGTGATTTTAATCGCACGCTTTTAAACTGTTCCTAAAATTTAACGTATCACTGGAATGTATCCTTAGAAATTACTGCCGTTCCTGCAACAGACCTTAGCTCTGTAAATGGCATTTTAAAGAATTAGTAAACTAATCATTCAGAAATGGTTATAGTCATGGGTTTTTTTTTTCAAGTTTGTCAACCTTCTAAAATCACTTCTATCACCTAAAAGTTAAACAGCTCATTAGCGCAACTAAGCTGTTTGCTTGCATAGGTTTGTTTCCTGTGTTGAAGTCTTTTCTACTGAAACAGGAAGTTAGGGTGTATATTAAAGGACTCCTTATTGTCATGGCTGGAAAACATAGATGGTTAGGCTGTAGGGTTAGAATGGGGTTAGTGAGTTAAACGTTACCATCTAGATACAGCCTAAACAACCCAAAGCCGTTTCTTTCGACCTTTGGGGAAGGAAATAATGTATATTAGGCTTAACTGAAAAGACACAGACTATTGAACATGTTATTTGTAATTGCTATTGTTGATCGTGGCAGGTGTTATTTATAATGTAGGGGAAGGGTCTTCTCATAATAAAGAGTATTTGATTAGACAAAAATGTATATGTGCCCAGGATGTACATCAAAAAAATTGAGCCATCAAAATTTCGGTCTGGTTTGCCAAAAAGGAGTCATTTTTAAAAGTGTAGGTTTTTTTAAAGTTATTGTTTAGGGGTAAGCTAACAATAAATGGCCTCAATGCGAGCAGACATGGCCTAAAAAAAACTCTTTCACGTACACTCACAGATGTGCTTATATCAGCCATTTTAAACATCAGAAAATGTCAGATTCAGCTAAAACACAGTTCCAGTTAAACAAGACTAAAATTAGCCCCAGTCAGACTGTAACTGGCTTCAATCCGAGCTTGTGTCAGAGAGTACAGAAGCTTCTTAAATGGACACAAAACTGATCTAAAAACCATGTCAGGAATACAATGATAAACACCCTTCCATCTTCCCTCTGAATGAGGACAGGCCATCATGAGTCCAGCTGAAGGGAATTATATTTGGGCTGTATGACTTTACAGCAGGAATCTGAGATCTGGCTCTGTCTTCACCAATCCCATTCTACCTCCTTCCTAAACCTGATATTAAAAAGGGATTAAAGCCTTGGAAACAACAATGGCTGGTATCCGACAGCATCTCTTCCTGCTTCTACCAGCCAGGATGGTTTGGAAACAGACTGAGAACTGCAGAATCAGGGGAGGGCTGAAGAAAGGGAGGCCATGCAATTTGTCTCCCATGTGACGGCCAGCTATCAAGAAGTGGGAGGGGTAGTGAAGCATGAGATCACATTATGCTTCATTTTGTACCTGTTGGTTCTCTCTTTCCTGTAACGTAACACTGTGAAAGCTGCCGGGTCCTGAAAGCTCTCAGGATATCTTTGATATCGGGTGAGAGGAGAGTCAATTGGTTGTCTAATCCAGGACAACCCCGTGTCGTAATGTGCACACTGGCCTCCTTGTGAGATAAGCCTTTGTGCGCATGTAATGCATCGGTCTTAGGGCAACTATATCGAGCAGTGGGTCACTGCTACGTGCCATTGTGTTTCAAGTAGGAGAAAAAATAGCCATTGATCTGTAATGTGACTACACCTCACATAACGTATGTTTTGAATTTT
Source organism: Chromobotia macracanthus (assembly GCA_036877525.1). NCBI lineage: Eukaryota > Metazoa > Chordata > Actinopteri > Cypriniformes > Botiidae > Chromobotia > Chromobotia macracanthus. The sequence continues at coordinate 5,279,938 of JAZGTH010000033.1, read as the reverse complement.
GAGTCTTTTTAGGAGGTGTAACAGCGTGTTTGCGTGTCACTAAAAGAGATTTTCTACAAGATAAAATCTAGCTTAAGTTTAAAAATGTGTTTTGGAAGATGGTAGCTGGTCCAAACTGGTAGACCATGTTAGATCAGCAACATACCAGATGGTCATGTTTTTGAAACATGGCGGATCATTGACCAACCAATGACTAGCTTGAACAAGCTGGAAACCAGGGCCAGTTGCATAAACATAGCTGCTCATTTCAGACTGGGTCTTAAGAAGTAGTCTGACCGTCTAGTTAGTTGGGGCTAATCAGTCTTTTTAGAGGGAGAAGTGTAGTTTTGTTGCATCTCTTGTTCGCAGTGTAGATGCAGAATGAAACTCCAGGCTGAGATCTCTGTCCTTGACAGCAGATATCACCCATGCTCTTTTACACACTGACCCACTTGTTAAAGGAGCGATGGTTGTTTCTCCACCAAGTACATACAGCCTCTGATACAGCAGTCCAAACTGTTCAAAATGGACAGACAGTACAGAGATATAGTGGATACAGATGTCAGAAATAATGTTTTTCATTGACATCATGCTTTCACATCAGTGATCTTACTAGTTAAATGATCAACAATGGCATCTGCTTGATGGGTTGCTATGTCAAAATGGCGACTAGTAACTGAACGTCCTGCACCGTTTTTGGTTAGATGTGGGTGAGATGTGAGTTTCTCAGTGAATAACAACTTTTTGGTTTGATTTGGTCTGAGCCTCACACAAACCTTTTGTGTGCCTTCAGAAGAGTTTGAATAGCGCAAGAGTCATAGTCATTTTAACCGTTGGACAGGATAAATCACCTTCCACTTTCATTGCATGAAAAAGAGCAGCTCAGACATGCAAAATATCTCCACCTGTGTTCCACAGAAGTTTGTACAAGTTTGTAATGAGATGACTTTGTAATGACAACAATTTTTAATTTCTGGGTAAACTATCTATTTAACACTGAAACAGTCCTGGTTTATTAGTAAATTTAGTCTCAGCTCTGAAAATGATTTTCTTGGTAAAACTCCTCCTACCCAACACACACAGTTAGCTCTCCATAATGCACTGCAGACAACACCACACATTTCTCTCTCCTTTCTTACAGATGTCTGTTGTGCCCCACCCCACATTCAGGCCTTACTGAAGACCATCTGCACTCATTGTCTGGGGCAGGGACGAGGCTCCACCACCCCCTTCATACACTCTTTCTGAAGAGGGGGCAGGGGTCTTTAATTCCAACTGCAATGAAGAAAAATGACTTATTGAGCAGTAAAAAGACAGCAGCCCAATTAAAAACCTGAAGGAACTAATTCCCTTTTTAACAGAAACCCTCCTTCATGTTCTGTGCAGCTGTGCTGGTCCCATCTGTAAGAAATACAAACTTCTTTCTTTTTTATTTTTGGCACCTCCTCCAGCCTGTATATGACAGTGGATCTGTGAGACTTAGAAGCAGTGGGATTGGTCACACAGATTATAGTTACTGAGTTTCAGATCTTGAAACCGTTTTGAATTCTGAATCAGAGTCCTTATTTTTCAGAGACAGTGTTGGCTGTTTGTTGTAACGATTATACGCAGTGGTTTACCTAAGCAGCAGAGCGTACAGGAGAAAATGTTTCCTAGTACAGAGAGACACTTGGAGAGAGTATTTTGCATCTGAAAATGAAGAGTCAGGAACAGATGCTGTGACTGTCTTGAATAACTTGGCTTCGAACAGGCCCATCAACAAAGCCACAGTCTCAACATTATAGAATATTAAAATTGGAGGTTCACTGCTGATGTTTTCAGAGAAAAGTTTTATTGCTTCGATGTTGACTTTTCATAGCTTATTTATTCATTTAAAGATGAAGTGTGTAATTTCAGGGCCACCAAGGCTACCAAACTGCCAAACAGAATTGCAAAAATAAAAGTCCCTTGTTTTTATTAGTTAGACAAACAGAAAGTCCCGCCCCAAACTCTGTTGGTTCTGGTTGGGAAGCTCAAACAAACAAGCACTGTGTTGAAAGTGCCACAAAGCTGCAGTATTTACACTGTATCAACCTACAAATGACTGACTTATAGCTGACTCTGCATATTAAGCAGCAATAGGTGATTTTATCCAAAGTATTTTAATAAGTTATTAGTTATTAGTTCATTTTGAAAGTTCGGAAGGGTCGGCTTGGTGAACTAGTTGATGTGTGGGATTTTCAGAGGTTAGGTTAAAAACCCTGAAGATCCTCATAAGCAAATAATCCAAAAGTTTACCTGGTGCCGTCTTACAATTTGCATCGTCAGTCAAACACTGCTTTACAAAGGCATGTAAATCTTTAATCTTGTCTGAGCTCATGCCCTTGAATTAAAGAGCTTTCCACAATACTTGTGAAATCTCTAAACTGTGCTTAAGTGAGTAAATAGATGCCCGTGATGTCCAGATGTTCCTCAGCAAGGGGAGCCCAGATGTCTCTTCTCAGAGAAGAAAGACCTACATGGGTTCTCAGATCCCAACAAACCACCAGATATTGTCTAGACTAAAGAACCACCCCAAAAACCAAGACTGGGAGAAATAAGGGAGCTGTAAAGACTTACTTTACAGACAGATGATCTCTCTGGCTGTGGTTCTTCCAGTCGTTATTGTCTGTCAAGGCCATGGTGAAGCAAGCAAAAGCCCTGGAGAGTGAATTCATTTTAGGATTAAACTCCAGAGCTGGTGCAGTTGTGCAGATGGGTGAAGGAATATATGTTTGCCTGTCTGTCTGAAGTGTAATGTTGTGTTCATCAAAGCCGATGTCAAAATGTTGACCATGAATAAAAATGTAAGTCAATTATTAATGACACTGACATATTTTGTATTAATATGTTTCAGTATTGAATTAAGTCAGTAAATTTATTATCAGCGTTATTGTTGCCTCATCCGCCATCTTGGATTTGTTTTTTAAAGCTTGTCGCAATGCATGACGTAAAAGGGGAAAGCTCTAGGCGTAGGTGACTGGGGGTTGGGGGGCAAAACGTCCTTGTGAGTGGAGGGCATTAAATTAGGGTGTTCAAAACGTCAGGAAGATGAGCTGTAGGCGGGGTCAGGGCACCAAATGATGAGGTTGATGTTACTCTGGGGCGACACTGGCCTCTGATCCATGCAGAAAAAGAATAATAGCAGTTTCATTCAGATGGGGGGTTCTCTTAGAATCACAAAAACTATAATACCAAAGACGACAGACACTACTTAATCTGTCAGAGCAAATTTAAAACCTGGGAACTCTTATTCACTGGCCAGTGTTTGGTGTTAATGTTGTATCACCTCATGATTTGAATGATGTCACCCTTGAAGGATGGGCCGACTCTTATGTATTATGAATCCGTTTCTTAAGTTCTCATTCTTTGGTTTCAGCTTGACTTTGGAGTGTTGAGCTTGTGGTAAGTCTTCGTATCAGTGTTTCCGCTGATGAGAGAAAGCAAGAGATGAGAGAAGCAAGAACAATCCATTTACTAAAAATAACAATTGAGTGGGGCTTGTCCATGCGAAACACGCTACATATAGTGCTAGGATTTGGCTATGCAGTTGCTAGCGTGTTATTGGTGGGTGCTAGATGGTTACATACTAGCCCAAGTTTCTGTATTATTTTGATCTAATGTATAGATATGGCCTGGCCCCTCCTTTAATATGAATCTGTGACATTTTTAAATCATCAAGTAAATAAACAATTTTAATTGCTTAGGAAAGTAATTGCACACCCCTCTATCCCAAGGTACATAATCTGGTATAATTCATGCGTTCTCACGTTGTACTTCTGCAAAAACTTGGTAATTGCAGATGCGGCGAAATTATTCACCAGTGTAGTTTATCACGCAATAAAGCGGCTGAGTCAGAACTGGGAAAACACATTTCCCACCCAAAACTAATAAAAACAGAGAAGAATTGCGACATGCAGTTACGTCAAACTGCGCCGGGATTGAAATGCAACAATCAAAAAAAAAAAAAACAATAAAAAACTACAAATACATTGTTCACTGGGCAAAATAAATAATTTTAATAAGAAGTTTCATTGAATAATGTTCAGTATTGAACTGTTTACTAACTTAACTTAAAATTCCTCTCGCCTCATCCACCATCTTGGATTTATTTTTACACTAAGGTCAGCACAGTGCATTCTGGGATTGTCTTATTTGAAAGATATATGCGACGTTGCTTCAGAATTTGGGCCAAAGAAAATGTATCCTCAAAGACAACATAAGGTCGCTGCCTGCAAATCAGAGTCGGGAGCGTGCCTGTGCCTTTAAAATACTACGAATAGAGTTACTGTGTTGGTGCTGCCATGTTGTTTTGACTGACTCACCAGGTATACCATTAAAAACATGTAGGTCACCGTTCTTGGCCTCAAACGCTGATTAAAGTACCCGCCTTAATGTGCGTGTTTCTCTGTCTGTCAGAGGAGGTGATGGGTGCGTTTAACGCTGGCAGCTTCCACAACATCCTGGCCTTAGGCGGTCATTAGGTCCTTCAACTTGATGCTCTCTCTTTAATCATCTCATTCCTTCCCTCTTATTTTCTGAGGAGGCCTCGTGCTAACAGCTTCAGAGCTGAGGCAGCGTCTCGCCTGCTCACAGAGCAAGTTTGGAAGTTCCTTTTAAAAACGAACATTTTGGAAGTACCCAGGAGAACCACAGAAAAGCAGTGACGGTGATGGTAATTCCATGGTTTATAAAATGCAAAAGGAAGCCAAAATAGAAACCACTGCTTTACTGAAAACTGCAAATGTTTTGGTCATGTGACCTTTCTCATGGTCATGGTACTGAAATTCATATACCATGGTATTAATGTGATACTCTGTGGTACTTCCGAAAGTACCAGTTTATTACCATGGTACATATCAATATATTTTAATATCATGGCATTACCATCTGATACTGCATCGCCGTATCATAATACCATTACAGTAGAGCTTTTATAAGAACAGGCAGAAACTTGTATACAAAGAGAGCACAGCACCATAGACAGATGTCTCATCAGAAACAGGTGTCTGTGTGTAAGTGCCATGTGAATAATAACTGGTTATCTGGTTAAGACAGCAAACTGCAACAGAGTGAGAGAGATCACCCCAACCCCCCATATCTTAGCCATACTGACCAGCTGTCCTTTCTTAGGAACACAATGGTTTACAAAAGCCAAAGGGTAATCATGTGGTTCCAGAAGGATCCGTGTGAGTGTATAGTCATGCTAGAAGGGTCAGATTGTGTGTGCATGCATTTGCGTGTAGCGTGTATGAGAGACTGAGAGATCTTTGTTGATTGCTGAGATCCAGGAAGGATCCGGTACGTGTTGTTTTGATTCTGTTTTAAAAAGGGTGACAATAGCCCAGCCATGATAACATCCAGGAAGTGATTTCCCATGTCTCCGAGGCATCTTGATGAACAAAAGAATCCCAGAGTGACTTCTAAACATTTGGAGGGATCAACATCTGACCCGTATAGAGCATATTATGCTGTAGCATTTCATGTCTTGAATGTGATTAAATATGAGTTTGTATGAATGAAAATGAATTTATATACTAATGTGCCCATTTCTAAAGAAATATTCCTTTATTTTTTTATTCCCTGACCCTGAAATTTCTCAGAAACATTGTTAATTGGTTCGATGGTAAGAAATGTATGACTTTATCCGTGTGCTCCGTCACCTTCCATCCTGTCAATTCTTTGTAACAAATCTTTCAACAAACAAACGCCAATGACATCATCTTCCAGGAAGTGACATCATTTTTGTGGTTAAACAAAAGCACAAATATCACACCACTAAGAATTAGCAGTGGATTATACGTATTCTGTGATGTTTCATGTTTAACGTGTTTTGTAACACACTAAAATGTCAATATTATGAATTCCAAAACTTCAGTCGATGGTTTAAATAAAAACTAAATTTAAGTTGCAACTTGTAACGTGTAACTTACCTGTCAGTCCCTTGGAGCAATTCGTAACTTTATCTCTTTGTTTCCATCCTGTTCGAGAGCATTTCATTGGCAATGTGTAAATAATGAAGTCGAAGTGTCGGCGCTTGTCAATGACAACACAAGCATATTCAAAAGTTACAGAGCTTCTCTGTTAACCTCTATGTTAAAATGCTAGCGATATGTTAGCGACTCTCTTCTGAAAACGGTAGCCTTTGTAACTGAGGTTTCACTTGAAGCACAAACAAAGGCCGCACACACATACAGCTGACTACAGTTTAGACAAAGAAGCTAATTTAAACGACACTAGCTTGTGCTAGTAAATGCCTCAGGGACTCGCACCCAGTTTACGGTGATCGCCATTGTTAGGCCCAGAACAACAGGCCGACTAAGAGTGTATTTGTAGTGATGTTATTATACTTCGGGCTCGGCTTTACAGTGTAAACATACATAAACAGCAAGAAAACAACAGAATCAGTCGTTCACACTTAGAAGTGAAATGTAGCACCAAATGTGAAAAGACGTGCGGTTTTGAGTCGTGCTGTGTCACTGTGTTGTGTACGGTATATGAGTTTCAGAAGCAACCGCATATCCTGTTGCATCTGAGAAGCACACAGCAACTTACAGCTTGAACAGATACAGTAAATCCACCCTTGACTTGGCGTTTATATTCTAGAATGTAAAAATCAGATTAGATTTGCATTTCCAAAGGAAAATGAGTGTTTACAAGTCAGCTGAAGAATAGTGTCCTGGGTGGTTGTTTTTAGGCTTAAGCATGATGTTTTATATATATATGATATGTAACGTTAAAGAATTGTTCTACTAAAGAACGTCAGCCAATGTTCTGAGAATGTTTATGTGGGTAATTTCTATGTTTTATTGTTACCAAGCAAGTATGAGTAATTTTAATACAGTACCGTCTTGCCTCTCCCTGAGAAAAACAAAATAACATACTGTACATTTCAAAAGTTGACACTTTTTGTAGCTTTTATAGCCTCACACCAGCGATTCTGACGGAGGCGTTGACTTAAAGCTAATTATCAAACGCTCACCCCCTAAAGTGAACCTTTCCCCAGAGCGCTACAGATTGCTGCCATTTATTGTGAATGTCACTCCATGAGAACGTAGGTGGAGAGACACCAAATTGTTACTCCAGAACTATGTGTGCACGTGGGTGGAGACCGCGATTATAGCGGCTCCATTTTGACAATATTAGCTCCTTTTTTCATGTTTATGATTGTGTTTACATGTCTTATTTCCCTCAGGACCTGGCGGCTTTATGCAGAAGATCCTAAATTCCTCCTTATGGAATTCAAAATATGTTGTTGGAGAACACTCAACGTTATTGTTGAGTTTCAACAGCGACTTTGTGGTTTATCTCTTCTGAATTCTGGCAGAGATGTTACGTTTTTAATTCGGTCGTGGGAGTCGGGTTGTGTGAATGAGTGTGTTAAATATTTTAGCAGGTGGACTCAAGCTGGTCTGGGGCGGCGAGCTGGTGCCTGTTGTCATGGCTCCCGGTCGTGCTCACACGAATGACAACGATAATGAGGTGCTCTGACCCCAGATAGCCTGGAGTGCTCCTAGACATCACGGGTCCCTTTTAATTAAAGCCTCAAAAGGCTTCTTAAACGTGACTGATTGTAGAGTGCTGGGGGTTGTAAAATGCCATTAATCCCATGCTACACTTTTAAAACAAAGCAACAAGAAGTCTAACTTGGAGTTTAACAAAGGTCATAACCTTTCCCGGGCCTTGCTTAGATGCAAGGAACGTCTTTGTGCAGCAGAAAGAGTCCATTTTGCTGTGAATTAGATTACAATATTAAATTAGCATAAGATGTACAGTAACAGTTAGTATTGATAACATGCTCTAGGTCCAAGTGCTATGTCTGTAAGAGCAAGAACTGAGCATTACTGTAACTATTAATGTCCAGATTATTTCCGGAGATATATCTCAGAGAATTCATTGCACAATATTTATATGAGCACAGCAAGTAGATGTTTTGCAATTGTAAGTGAATTTTTCACAGTGGTGAAGACGATTGCTTGATCCGAACCAAGAGAGTTTGATTCCACACCCTGCCCCATCAGGTCTCTTTTTACGTTGTACTTATGGGTTATAACAGTGTAGGTAAAAGCTGCACTTACTACCACATGATCCATATTCAAGACCAAATTTTCAATGCAAAGTTCTAGCTCACTGGTTCATTGCGTGCGAGTTCTGAAAACCACTTTCGCAACAACCAAACTAACTTCTGATGTTAATTCTGATGTCAACACAAAATGCCACATATTACAGAGTAAGACAGGACATGCAATGAGAAGCACTGTAAGAAGGGCCAGACTAAATGCGAGTTTGCTAAAACAATATTAAAATAAGTACATAGATACTAGTTATGATAATTTAACATTTAATTACATTTAAATTGATTAAGGATTATGAAGACAAAGAATTGTTTCTTCAGAATAATATACACCACTAGATCGTTCACAATAAGACCAGGATTGTTACGTTACCAAACCACATTACCAGATCTTACATTACCAAGCAAGCAGCTCTAGTACAAGCGCCCTAAGCCAACAACCACATCTCAAGGACACAATAACCTCACTGATGTACTAGTCTCAGTGTAAAAGCCTTTTCTTCTCTGCTTCACACCCACAATGCTTTGCAGCATCATCAGGTGGGTGACTAGCATGCATCCACGTGGGGCTGAAGGCCGCGTAACCAATTTCTCTCTTTTTAGACACAGGAGCTCGCCGGCTTTCTTGTGCTTTCCACTTTCAAGTTTCCTGTGAAATTCACATCAAACAGGCTCCAGCCCTGTGCACTACCTTTGAAGTGCCGGGGAGAGCTGAGCTCCACGATCCCCTTGCGCGGGTAAAAGGCTGCCATGTTAAAAAAGTCAAAGACCGCAGGGAACGGACAGCTAACTCGACCCACTCCACCCTCCCGGTGCACAGGATAGAGTCTCTGAGTCTTTGAAACATATTCCACTCTTGATAATGATGTTTTAGTGCTGCTGTCAATGCAGTCATGAATTGCTGTTTCGGTGGGTGTAGGCGTGTGTGGCTGCATTTGGACTTTTCCAAGTCTTATTTTCCTGTTGAAACAAACCTTAGTGTCTGACCTCCCTTGTATAGGTAACAAGTTATTCTGGCAGACTCGGGCTAAATAAAAACAGCTTTAACCAGCTTGAAACTGTTTGTCGTGTCCATTAAAGCCGGCTACAGACTAACTAAGCCTGTTTTAGAGAGGCTTGTTTTTTAGATTCACTCATTACTTCATTCCAGAATCACTCATTACTTCATTCCCTAAGATACTGTTCAGAGACAAGACGTCTTGTGGTGTCATGAGTGAGCATGCGACATTTGAGGACATAGCTGTCTCCCAAAAATAAAGTATTTCATCATTTATTGACCATTGTGTTGTTTCAACCACAATGACTTTATTTATGGAACACACAATGGGAGGATCGGCAAATGCTTATACTGCTACAGACATTGACCAGGGCCTCATACTCTCCCAAAACAAATTCATATATATATATATGTTTTTTGTTGTGCTTTTGTAATTTTTCAAAGCCATTTATTGTATGCAAAGTACAAAGAATTTCTTGAATGATTGTCTACAGCCTATAAACAAGACAGAACAACCTTCAATAGACAGTGCAAAATATACAAAAATGCACAAACATAATTGCTAGATAACGTTTTTATGCAGTTTGGACTATTATTGCGTTCACTTGTAATCGTTTTGATATTGTGTGATAAACTAGGAAACTGGTTGATGACGTCATCGTTCGGGACAGACCGAGGGCGGGCGCTAGGACCCAGAAATGCCCAAGTGTTATCCAAGTCCTTATCCATTTCATTCCTCTCATTTATCCAGCACATCCATTGAGCACAGCACACAAACTCTCATACACTTGCAATCCGGGCTGTATTTACTGTACGGGGACAAAATGGTGAGGAGCGAGAGGCAACGAGGTGACGTGAAGGCTGAAGATTTATTTCTGGACTCTGAAACCTCTTTGGATCAGCAAGATTTCGAGATGTCTAGTTGTCCTTTCAATGACGTCTTCAGCTCCGGTGACTCCTCTATGATAAACACTTTCCTGAAAAACGTGCAAGTTTTGCTGGAGGCGGCCAGTTACATAGAGAGCGTCGAGAGGAAGGATGGAAGTAAGTCAGATGATGTGCACTTGTTTTGTGATCCATTTAAGTAATGCAGAGACACTGTTTCATTGTCAACAGACAACAAAGGATCGAGTTCAACGAACAATCAGCCAAGTGGACGAGCAAAGTGTGCGGTGTGCCACGATACGATACGATATAAGTCTCATAACTGGAAATGTTTTGTCGATCGCAGGGTTATTTTAAGCAGTAAATAGCATCAGAAATCTGTAATTTTGTGCATGTTTCACTTCATGAGCCAGAGACACAAACACTTATTTTCAGAAGTGAATAGTTTGTTTTAAAGTGCAGTCAATGCATCTAAATCACAGGGTGACTGTCCCGAACTGGCATCCTGTCATATGGGGCAATTTAAAGTCTGGCATTGTTCAGCACTGAGACCTGCCAGGCTGTTTGCCACCTCTTTCTTTCTCTCTCTAGGAAAACAAACAAGTAAATAAATAAATAAACAGTTGCTGGCACAACACACACGCTGACGTCACCTCGTACTGTGGTCGACGGCAGCATTTTGCATCGTATAATTGCAGCAAGTATGAAAGTGTTTGCCCGACTTTAAGATGATGAAATAAAGTGGTCGTCGTAAGAACAAATGCATGTTATTTCATGAAGTTACCTCATGAAATTTTATTTTGCACATATATATATGTGTATGTGTTCCTATATATAGGAATTGTGAAACGGGTAAAACGTTGCAGAAAAGATCCACCTAAAGCTAATGCGTTGCGGCTTTAGTCAAACGTGTCCGCATTTAGGCCAGTATAAAATAATTTTAGACAGACTGTTATCCAAATTATAAGGAGCTGGTCAATACAGCACTTCAGGAACAATAGATTTCGATCACGTTTTTCTAATTTAGTTTGCTCCTATGTATTATCCATTTTATGCGGATTAGTGTTCATTGCAATATTAAAGATCAGAATTATGCAGAAAATATGAACTTGTATACAGTCTGCAGGTTCTGGATATTGCCTTCCGGTTTCCAAGGGGGCGTGTTCACATGACATCCACATGCGCTGATCCGATTGGTCAGAGCTCGTGGGGTTGGCGAACGCTTGCTGGGGGCTCTGACCAATCGTACAGCTGCCGTGCTGTGACGCCATATGTTGCTGGGCCTGGCTTGAGTGGAACTTGAGTGGGCGCAAAGGGTTGTGGGACTTGTAGTGTAGCCAAAGGGGAAAACACAAGTTTAGAGCTGTATTTTTATAACCTTTTCGCTTCGTTCGCAAAAATGTATTCACATATCAAGTATTTATTATTTTACTATGATTCCTAGGCTTGGAAAAGTTTATAACCCTTAACTAACCCTAAAGTTAAGGTTAAAATTAATATTTGAAGCTTAAAACTTAAACAGTATTGTCTTAACTAGTTTAGTTCTGTTCTTAAAATATTTCATGGGTAAGTTCATTAGCCTATATTTTGTGCATTTTATTGAGGAAATCGAAAGTAATAAAGATAACATAGAGTAATAGTATAGTAATAATATTATACGTATAATAGGATAGTAATACAAATGTATAACCTAATACAGTCTATTTCTGTTAATTCATTTCTTTTGATGCAATATGAAAACAATGTTGGGTTGCAATTAAACATGTAGGCGTGCTTTATCGTAGATGGGTTTGTCCTTTTCGAGTTAAAGGGCCAGTTGGTCGACTACATTTCCCATAATGCCTTGCGCAACGAGCGCTGTCTCTCAGCTGTTAAAACAGTAGGTAAACAAACGGGGGGAGGAGAAATAAGCGCAGGCACCAGGGACGTGCAAGCTGGGCTCTCGGGGACTTTTGTACCTGTTTCTATTCATTTTATACACTTTGTAGTCGACTGTTTTACTAAAGGCACTTTTGCTACTTTGATATTAAGGCATCGGAGGTTTTTCCTGGGCCAGCATATTCAGCATCTAGCTTGCTAACACTGTAGGAAATACCTCGGTCGGCTTTTTGGGAAACTGCAACGCAACCACGTAACCAGTAAATCATCGGAGAAATATTCAATGCTACGTTATCAGACGTGTTCACAGCGATAGTTGTCATCGTGGTCACATATCACAAAAGGAAAACATCTATACATTTTCTCAAACGATGACTGCCGTGTTGAATATCCAGAGGTTACTGGAAGCAGCCGAATATATAGAAAGGAGAGAAAGAGGTACATGCGGATCGTTTTGATGGTTGAATATTCACGTTTAGCATGTATTGTTTTGTGCTGTATGATGTATTTAAAGGGACTTGGCACGTGACTGATGTGCAATACTGTTGTGTATTTTTTTTCAGAGTGTGAACACGGATATGCCTCGACCTTTCCGTCTATTCAGCACTCCAGTTACCAGAGACAAAGAAAACTGCGAAATAAAAAGTACACCAACAACCACAACAGGTAAGCTCATGATCTGACTCTTCACTTTCACGTGAAAAAACTAGAGATAGAGAGAGAGAGAGAGAGAAGAAGAGACGTGTGCATAGATCACACTGTTTAGACGTCCGTCAAAACCTCTTGTTGGGAAATAAAGGCTTGAATGTTCGCTCCTGTATTTTGGGACATATTTGTTATTGGTCATTTCAGCTCCTTTTAGTTGCTGGTTTGGTTTTGTGATGTTTAAAAACTTGAAAACACCGTGCACGTTTATTATTATACTGATATATTCCTTGAGGAAATGAGCATTGTAGTTTGTAAACAGCCTGTATGTTGTTTTATTTTGTCGCTTGGTTTATTTTGTGGGAAGGGAACCCTCGTCAGCTGATTGTCAAACCGGACCGCTGTGGCGTTGAGGTTAGGGACCGTGCGCAAACTCACGTCCTGTGTTCGTCTGTACACAATATTGGTTTCGCTTCGTTTAAACCGGAAGTGTGCCGGCATGCAACGCAACAGGGTTGATTTCGCCTTTGTTTTCTTAATATCTGGTAATAAGCCGTGAAATAATGAGCTTGAGGCTTTTCGTTTGTCACATATGGGATTTTAATTTTACACCGGACCCTTACACGCTTGCCTCTTATTTACAGCCACTGTTGTTTTCTGGCTGAGAAGGTTAACAGCCTAAGGCGTCTTTATTAAATTATTATTCTTCAAAACATGTTTATAAAAGACTGCCACGATTTTTATACAGTAAATGTCCGTAATATAGAGTAACGAAACGAAAATAATGCATAACAAGCCATAACAAGCATTTACTCCGTCTATAAAAGACACATATGTCACGTAATTGCTTGTCCCAATGCTTCTGTATAAATATAATAATAAAACAACCAGTTATCTAACTCGGGTTTAATCTTATCAGCGGGTTCAATAGATTGTTAACTAGAACAAAACTGTATATTTAAACAGCATTACCGTTTGCCTTCATGAAACACAAGCTGGGTAGTTTCCAGTATGATTGTAGTATGATTGTGTCCCAAATCCTAGTTAGCTACTTAACTTGTGGCCCAACAATGCTGCATGTTCAGTGCGGGTCTGTGATGGCCAAAAACGGTGTCTGGTTAAGCAGTTCACAAACGGCATAAAGGTAGAGAGCTCACTTTCAAGTTTCTTTAAAATGCCAACACGTTATCTAGATTATCAGCCCAACAGGTTGTAAGACAGCATGGGCATTTGTGTAGGATGGAAAGAGTGTGTCTGATTTTTTTCACTTGCACCTCTAAGCGTCAGACATCTTGATGACTGATCTCAGGTCTGTGTTGCTGTACACAAAGCGACCACTGATGGAAGGAATTCAGGGGAAACGCCATCTGATCATCTGGCATGCCAGCATGTAGGGGATCTTGAAAGGCACACCTAAAGAAACTTAATTTAGGCAGATTTAGTTAAAACATGTCTGATGGAGCGATTGTGGGGACTTTGATGTTTTTCGTTGTTTTGTCAGCAAGTGCAATCTGTCTTGAACAGCCTATGTTTATTATCGCTTGCCAGTGTGAATAATTACTATGGAATACCTCAGAGCATGTCTCTTGACACGATATGTCCTGTAACATATGATTAAGAGGTGTGAAAACACCTTTTTTCCTCTCTCGTTGCATTCCCTGTATCCTCCTGAGCCTGCACGTATCCTGCAGCTACGGGATGCCTGAAAACACACTCCTGGTATTAACAGTCAGCAATAAAGGGAAGTGGTCACATGACCCATGGAGTAGCAGGGCTACGCTGTAGCCACGTTGTGCTGTGCCTGCAACGGCATCGCCATGCACGATTCGACCAGCTATTTAGAGCTTTGGAAAAGCATTTAGTACGTTGCCACACAAAGAGCCTCTTAGGGGAAGATGGATTCACTTTACGTTATTAACATAACACTGACTCGTGCTCTCAGAGAAAGAGAGAGAGGGTGAGAGAGAGAACGTCCACTGGCACTCACTTATTGTATGAAGAAGAGAGTTTTCTCACGTGCTCAGACATAGGCCAGTCATTGTGCTGCTTCTCTGCTCTGCACATTTCAGTTCTCTGTCTTTTTGCTGCAAATAAAGAGTTGCAGTGACGTGGGTCATTTAGAGGAGTGTTTAATTGCCTGTGGGTTGAACCAGAACCCTCTGGTTCATCTCCCTATAAAGATTAATTAGGAAATCCACATGAGCCTTTTTTATGACTTTTGTCCACTCATGTTTAATTTAGGAGCTAACAGCTTGATAAATTAGATTTATATTTTTATTATAAGAGCTGTAATACAAATGTTTACTGCATATTACACCTCAAAAACCCACAAACAAGGTCAGTATGTTTGCTAATTAATTCCTTTCTACTGTTTTTGTTTCATAGGTCTACACATAATGAGCTAGAGAAAAATCGGTAAGTACTGTTTATTATTTTATGTTCATATTTTTCATTGTATAGTAGATTAAGAAAATGATGGGGAGGCAAATAGGACGAGGACATGAGATGAGATGGATTCGAACTTAGCCTGTATAAGCATAGGGGTGCAATGCGAAGGGAGCAAAGCCACGGTTGCAATAAGTAGAAAAAGTCATTTTGCGACCTGCAATATGATGTTGGATTAATATTGTTATACTTTGTTTATTGTATTGTGATTTTAAAATTGTGATGCAATCTGATCAGGTTTGCATTTTGGTCAAACGGAAGTTTCGATTGTCTTTTGTCATGCAACAGTATGTTACGCCTTTTCACAGACTTGCTCTGTGAAAATAAAAAAGCGAAGTAAAAAGTGAACCTATTTAAGACAAACAGGATGTTAAAGACCACTAAAGAATTAGTTGACCTCAGCTTGTTCCTGTAGAAACTGGTAACTAAAAGAGAAAGCAAGGTGACCCAGTTGTACCAATCTAAGGGTATTCCTTCTCCAGCCGAATTACTCGCAGCTCCATCCTACTTAACTATTGCTGCAGCAGTTTCAGATAACTGCCCAGAACACAGGAACACTGCAGAAACCAGAGACTCACTCACTGTTCATACGTCCTTTGTGAAGAGCGTTGCACAAGGTCAGTTGCGTGATAGGAAGAAATTTGACGAAATAAAACGATTATGGAAGGTGTTCCGTATTAGAAGAGTAGAGTGTGGTTCTCGGTAACCACCATCCCATCTGGAGAACGAGTGAACGTGTGAGTGCTTACCGATGATGAAGTGTATGTTGTAGTCTCATGAGTGCCCAGATCTGATGAGCGTTAGACACCCACAGTGAGGGGCCTGTTGTTTAGGCTCTGTGCATGCAAATAGACTCAAGACTCAAAATAACTCAGTCTGAACCATCAGGAACTCCTTTGTGTATGTCTATCTGAAGACCTGGAGGTCAGACTGTTAACTTTTATTAAGTACGACCTACTCAAAGCATGTTACGTCTTTTCCCTATTCAATTAACGGGTGAGACAGGAAACATCCATGATTTGGACGGAAATGCTGTGTATCATTGGTAGACTAATACACAAGCCCTTTTAATGCAGAGACAGTTTTAAATACACCTGATGTGTGTGTGAGTGTACGTGCAGGCAGATTCAAACTCATCTCCTCCCATGCCGTCTGGGTTTCACAGATAACATCTCTCTATATATGAAAAGGGTTGTAAGTGTGCTGGTGGTGGGTTGTGTGGGTTTGGAGCAGATAAAGAGGACAGGGCTGGTGGAACAGGCCTTAGTGTCAGCACAAACAAATATTACCGAACACACCATGATGAATGTAGAGTCAGCAGCCACATCTGCTTCCAAATCGTATTAACTCTGACCTCAGAATTTCAATCCCAAATGTCCATTTCCATTGAGACATTGACATTGTGCTTGAGAAGCTGCTAAATAGGACACACAATGGCATTTACAGATTTCCATGGACTTACTGAATCCCTAAGTGGTGACCAGTGGCCATTTTGTGTATTTTAGGCATTACACTCTTTTAGGCATTAGTCCATTTAAAAAGTGCTTTACGATGTCATAGAAGAACCATTTTTGAGAGTATTGTCCCGTAAAGAACCTTTAACATTTGTACAACCTTTCTGTTTCACATTTAGACTTTTAAAAGTTCAGAAAAAATAGCTATTTTAAGAACCCTTGAGTAAATCTTTGAGGAACCAAAAATGGTTCAATGGAATCAATGTAAAGGCCCCTTATAAACCTTATGAGAGAGTGTACATTCACTTTCAGTTTGCAGAAGAGATGAGTGAGCAAACTTTGTTTTTGAGTGTCAGGAAAGGAAGAGGAAGACAAAAGCCCATGACCACATTCTGGCCTCTTGCAAACCGCGACGCATAGTCAGATAATACACACGTGCATTCACATTAGTGCACACCGTTTGATCTTATGATGTTTTTTAACAAATGCGGCAAGCCTCAACATCCTGAACTTGGGTTACATGTCGCATGGTTTAAAATGTTAGAATGTGTTAAAGGCAGAGGAAGATTTTAAATGGACTGAACTGATACCACAGATTTCAGTTTTAATTACTGGTGAGATGTGGTTGTTAATTATTGGCTATATGTGAATGAGGGCGTGTTTGGTGTTTTGATTGTCATGGTTGTGTGGGCTGTGGTGCATTTGACAGTCGGAATGCAGAGGCTCTGGAATAAAGCTGCCAAGCTGGTTTACTGAAAATAGACCGCCGGCCCTAAGAAAAGATCTATTCAGAATGCAGAGGAGCTCGGGGGAATTGGCTACAACACACTTCCACTCACAAAGACAATTACAAGGAATAAGCTTTTGTAAAAGTCATTAGAACGTCACCTGCACTCTTTAGGAGCTCTATGATAACCTTACCCCTGTGTACTAAGGCAATTCCATGGAGTTGCAGAGTCTTAACATTCCGTCTTCCCTTCCGGGTTTCCGGAATTCCCAGGGGAAGCCAGAACTGACTATTCTCTTGGACTTAAAGCCTTATAAGCCTTCCTTGGCCAGCAAAAGCAGCTTTGGAGGCATGATCTTTGGTCAAGTAATTAAGTGCATTCAGGCTCGTTCACGTGCTAGGGCATGTTCACAACATGCGTAGATGCTTGCTCACAATCTGGAAGGTTGACCAGCTTAGGGTGTTTTGGGTGAGTCAGAAATGAAGGGCACATACCCCTATAGCAGTCATCTGTGAGGAGAGTATAGCCTTGCCCTACATTTGCTGTGTGTTCTTTAAGAAAACGCACTGTTTGGTTGCATGCAGGGACGCCGTCTCCTTTTAAACACAACATACTTTTCTACTGGTGGATATGGTTACATAGACAACACACACAAACAGACTCACATCCTTGATGGTACCTTGATGAAGCCTGTTTGCTACACAACCACACCCAACATATCTACACTTCTTTTTATGCTAATTGTTCAACCCAGTTCTAGAATTACAGGCTGGGGATCTTATAACTAAGAAGCAAGCAGCATTCCTGAATGAAATAGCCTGTTGGGCATTATCAGCAACACATTCAAAATCTGATAAAACAAAACTTCTTGTTTCACCACAGAATTCTACCACAGAATTCCTTAGTTTTGAGTATTTTGTTTGGCTTAGAGAATCATCACTGCACGCTAGACAAAGCCATACTAACCAGCCATCCAATCAGTGAAGGTCGTCCAATCGTAACCAGCTTCATTGATCTGCGTGCAGGGTCTCCTGCTTTGTGTGTTACAGCCTTTGATGTGATTATGGAAGAGTTCTTTTGTTGTTTCTTCATCCATGACCACTGTGTCTGTATGTGTGTTTGAATTAGTTGGGCCTCCAGGAAGTTAAAGCCTCTCTGGGGTGGATCTTCTGAAAGAGACAGTGGTGTAATCTAAACATCCGATAGCATTCGTTTTCTAATTTTTGTCCTATTTGTTTTTGGGATCACGCCATGTTTATTAGATTACAACCCAAATAGTCCGCAACCTTGTGGCCAGTTGAAAAACGCGCAACAGTGTCGTGTTTTTTTGCACATGACCATCTGCAGGAGCTTTAGGGATGGGGCAGCCATCACATGACCGCACACATAAACTCTGTGCGCATGTGAGTGGGGTCTGCTGCTCTGGGTTGTGTGAAGCAGATTAGCACGTGTGAATTAATCCATGTGTTACTGATGGGCCAGAGTGGGCCTCGCTCCACCACAGATGTTACCGTCTACATGCTTTTATTTTATTCCCTGCAGACTGTAGCCATCGCTTTGGCTGTAGTGTGTGTTTGTCAAGACTTTACACAACTAAGCGCAGACTGTGTGCGTCAGTTATACAACAGTGCTTCTCCCAGACTGCGTTTGTGATCTCAGAATGTATTCTCACGCACTTTTGCGTGAGAATACATTCAGCAATGCGATTGTCAAGAACGTACATTTACATTATGCATTTGGCAGACGCTTTTATCCAAAGCGACTTATTTGCACTGATTTGCAAAAAAAGAGAATCAGAATATGGATGATACAGTGGTTGGGGAGATTGTGGGATATTTGTGACTTTCCAAGAGACTTATATTCTTTCCAAATTCATTAGCGGCTGCTCATTTCTGGTCTCACGCTTTTAGGATAGTGCACATGATGACTGGTCGCCCAGATTTCAAACTAATCAAAGCATCTGCTTTGAGCTGAGTCTTTGTAGGGCAGGCTAGTCACAGACTTAAACCTGAAAGGCTGACAAGCCTTGCAGTGTGCATGGCGGCCTTACCAGGGGTGCAGGTTTAGCAGGGTTCCTCCTCAGCCAAGTGTAGATCTCAGTCTATCCCCCCACACATCTCTCTCATTATGTGTCATACTGTACAGTAAACTGTTACTGGTGCACGACTCAAAGGCTTCATTGTTCAAGACCATGTTTACATAGATTGCCGTCAGTGTGTCTGTACTGTCTTTTTGCCACTGTCTCTTTCTTCCTCCCACCTATTTATTTATTAGCCTTTCGTTCAATCCATCCTGACTACCCCCACCTACCTTCACATCTGTAACTGTCTCTTTCTCTTTCCTCCTCTGTATTCCTCCCTCGCTCTCTGCCCACATTTAAAGAGAGAGTTCACTCAAAATTGAAAATTAGGTTTTTATTTTGCTCATCCGTTCCAAACTCATATGCTGTTATTTGATTTTTGTGGAATACGAAACGTATAATAGAAACATAATATAGAATAATGAAACGTATAATAGAAATGTATTCCTTCACATTTTACATACAGTGATTGTTCAGAGTGCATTGTATTCCAAAGCAATACAGTAAATTTGGGTCAGTTCCTCACATACATTATTTGTTTGGATGGTACATTATACATAGCTTAATGAATGAAGCTTTACGTTTGGCTTCATAGGGTTCAAAGTATAGACTTTATATATTTATATACAAAGATTGTATCAATCACTTCTGTGGAGGTTTTTTTTTTATTGGAAAATTGGTGGCCTCTATGAAAAGTCGTTTTATGCAAATGAAGAACTGTTTTTACAGGAATGTTTCATATAGAAATGTTTTTGTTCTTTTCCATTACATGGACAAAATAACAACCGATGAGTTTGGAACATTGTGAGGATGAAACTCATTTATCAAGTATTTGATTCTTTAAAGGCTGTGTTGTAATCCTAGTGTGAATATATGTTGCAGTAATGTTGGTGCATCTTTACATGAGATTACACGAGAACAGAATATTAGCACAAATCATGGCCTCCCATCTGTGTGTTTATGAGATGGGGGAGGATACCGCTCTCCTTTAATCCGAGAGCCAAGAGCTGCTTTGAAAGCTCTGGACCGTTATGGATCCCACTGTGACATGTCCACACACTCGCTCATTGTGACGTCGTAATAGAAACACTGAGCCAGATCTTTAAATAAAACAAGGATGGGTAACCCAGATGAAGCTGCCAGTCCTGCTGTATTGATTAGAAAACCCAAAGTCTGTAATCCGTGCACTGGTGTACAATAACCTGATCGTGTGACACAATGTTTTGAAGGCATCATGGGAGGCAATAGAGAAGCACATAGTAGAGGGAGAATCCATTGGTAGAAAACCTGCCTCTGTGTCTAGCATGAGCATGGAGTATGTTAGCTCCATGCCGTCATATGTGAAGACTATGGGCTTCATCTATATTAGACCCATTTGATGCTATAAATATGTTTTCACTAATGGCACACATGCACTTTGCGTGCTTGCTTGACAAATTAAAGATCTAAACAATATGAAGCCCTGAATGTTTTAAACAGAACTATGTACACTTCCTGCAAAGCCTTTTTATGTGTTGTCTTATCAGTGCAGGGCTGTGCAGATTTTTGTTTGCTGCTCAGAAAGAGATGCTGATTCTGCATGAGAAACCATAAGTCTTCCTGACACAGATAAAACAGTTGGTGTGTGTTTACACACACACACACACACACACACACACACATACCTGTTCTGAAAATGCAGAATATATTATTAGGGAATGTGTTAAAATGTGTCTATCCCACATTTTTTTAACCCCTAACAAAACTCCCACCACAGCACAGAAAAGAGGAGATTCTGTGTTTCAGTGGCTGTGTGTGATTTAGACTTTGTTTCTTTCTGTCTATCTAACAAAAGTATTTGCCCTTAAAGTTTTGTTTACATTTTAGTGTGAATGTAGCAGGCACCACACACAAGGTGCCTTGTTTTGGTGTATGTTTTTCTCTTTGTTGCATGATCCCAAGTTTAATGTGTACGTGTTTAGAGCTTAGACAGTAAGTTTTATGAACAAACCAGATGATTAAATCATTAATCGTGATTATTTGCATGCCACATAAATCTGCTTCCAAAATGTCATGATCGTGTCAGCTCAATTATGAGCGTGTGTGTTTATATACTTAGTCATTTAGGACATGTGAGGAGGTTCCATCATAAACACATTCTTGCCCAGGGCTTAAGAGAGAACTGGTCTGAGCATGCTCAAACGTAAGAGGCAAAAGTCGTATAGAATTCTCTATATGACTCATGCTGTGAAGCGTATCTGCCAAAGCCAGATTTTGACTGGTGCAACAGACTCTGCTTTGAGCGTTGATGCACAGATTTTGCACACCCACGACGATCAAGGGTCATTCTAACACAATGTGATCATGTACTGCGTGCAAGTTTGTCGAAGCACTGGCCCACGTGTTACGTAATCTCACTGCAGATGGATTGTCATTTACGCCGCAAGTTATTAATAGTAACTCATCTACTCACAGACATACACCCAGCCTAGACCTTCTTACGTCTATCTTTTGTGTGAGTGTGTCAATAAGCGTTTGTTTTCATTTTGTTTTCTCGCTTTATGTAATGGGCAAAGGTTACCACAGAAGCAAAATTGCTTTATGCATGACCTACTATGATGTCATTTTTTTGTCCCTTTTAAAGGTGTGTTGTTTTTCACTCAGGCTGTGAAAAGACAAACTTTGTGATTGTTGTTTCGATTAATTTCTTTGTCTGGTCCCATACAAAGTAATTTGTCTTGCCACACACAGACTAAAGCAAACATAAGCACATGTAGATTTCTAAGCGTGTGACGTGACACCCATCATGCCTGGGGACAGATGATATGGAAGCTGTGTGGGGGATAGCGTGAGAAGTATTTTAAAGATATTTGGGCTGGTTGTTATGGAAATAGGTTGCGGGGTGAACTGGAACTGGAGACAGAGCTGGAGACCTATTACAGAACTATTACAGTCATGCATACTGACTGGAATGTGCCTTAAAAGACAAGACTGCCCTCCGCATGGGCATTAATGCAGCAGGTTGATCAATCAGCGTCTACACAGAGGAAGACAGTGTGTGTATGCATGTGACAAACGTCCTGATAACATTGCCCTCTCGATGGTGCGTAGACACAGCGATAAGGCTTGTGATAAATCTACCGCCATTGTCACAGGGTAGACAGACTGCGTGCGTGTGAGAGAGACACAGCAGCCATCTTTATAGCCGATAAGAAAGAACACAATCTGAATTATGGTTGAAAAGCTTCAAAAACACAATTATAGAGAGGTTAGCTGATACCGATCACACACTTTCACACTCATGCTTTTGTAGAATGCAGACAGGATGTCTGCATGTCTTTGAAGGCCACCAGCGGTGTTGGACGTATGGGGTGAATTCTCCAGGTCACCTCTGTTTTAGAATAAGGAAATCCTCAAGCACTTTTTATTCGTGCTTGATGACATGTGGGTGTGTGTGTCTAAGTATGTTGTTTGAGTATGAGGTATCGTTATTTCTTGTAAAACGTTTTGTTCATTGTAAAACCACGAAACCTCGCATGCCAAGCAAGCTGGTTGTGGTTTTTCCAGGGCGTGTGTGAAACTAACATTTTGGTTTTCTTGCGTTTCTAGGCGAGCCCATCTCCGCTTGTGTCTGGAGCGATTGAAGACTCTCATCCCGCTGGGACCAGACTGTAGCCGTCACACCACTCTGGGACTGCTCAACAAGGCCAAAGCACATATAAAGGTAAAAACACACATGCTTAAACATACTTGTGAGGACCTCCTATTGAATTCTCTTGTTCCCAAATAAAGCTCATGTTGGAGCTGTTGCCTAGTGGTTAAAGTGTCTCTGAGTGCTTAGACACTTTGGGCTGTGGTGCTCATGTGGACAACACAGTTTTGAATTTGATGACTTCCTGTTGGCATATTGTTCTTTAAAAAGTGAAATACAATAAATTGAGATAATTAGTTGCAATCTAACAGAAATTGTTAGATTCACTTTTTGACTTTGATATAAATTTGAATAAGACATTATTTGAGTCATTTATAAATCTTTTTTCTAGTAAGGACCCAGTTTTACAAGTTTAATGACTAGACATTTGAGAGATCTGGCCTTCGAACGCATTGATCCTAGATATTTTACCCAATATAACCAAAGCATGCAAAGGACACACATTTAAATAGGCACATAAAACACAGTGAGAAACATAGATACCTGTAAAGATCTTAAGCTCTTACGAAAGTTATACGCAAATAAGTTTTTTGCCACTTAAGAGCTTTATTGTAAAAACATTCAACCAGTATAGGCAGTGGCTTTCTGTTGTTTAAAATATGCTTGATATAATCGTTCATTTTCAGTTTAATTTTCGTTCTGATGTCGGGCTGGTTTTCCCCTCCATAACAGGTTTAGCTCTCCCAACCAGTTGTGCATGTAGGTGGTTTTGGTCTTAGTGTATGTCACGCTTTATTGTTCTGGGTAATGTATTATATAGGCAAAAGGGTCACATTCAGAGACATTGATCCAAACTCAGAACTGTAGTAAACAAATCCATCAGTTACATGAGCCCGACAAAACACACACATCTCTAAATCATTTCAGTGGCTATAGATCAGTGCCACATGAGTCTGAACCTGGCTTGCAACACTCCTTGCATTACTAAGGCATGCGTTGGAATAGACAGCGATTACTACGTAAATTCTTTTGTTTGTGCCCTTAGTGATTTAGTGTAATTATCCGTGAGTCACTGTGTTTTGTCCTCCTATAGAAACTGGAGGATGTGGATCGTAAGTCTCAGTATCAGTTGGAAAGTCTGGAGCGGGAACAGCGTCACCTGCGGAGGCGACTGGAGCTTCTGCGGACCGGTGGAACTGCGCTGGAGGGAGAGAGGATACGCACAGACAGCATAGGCTCCACCGTCTGCTCTGAGCGATCCGACCGCTCAGACTCAGACCAAGGTTGGAGCTCTGCATTCATCTAAGTGCAGACACGCTAGCAATAGAGCTGTGTTTCATTGTTAGCCTCGCATGATTTGAGAGTTTCAAAGAGCTTCTTGTGTTTTAGTGGAAGCAAGGAAATCTGATCTTGCATGTCATGTCAGTATCACAAATTCTTTTGATTTGTGACTTAGAAATGCACAAACTTGCAAAATGCTAAATATTTTGTCTTTGTTTTACATCGTTTTTTAAAATCCCAAAACTATTTATAATTTAATTCAATTTTGACCTTTGGAAAATAATGTATATTTGCATTATATAAGCCACGTGCTTCCCTGATCTTTAGATATCAGTCGTTAAAAAACCCACGTGCTAGTGTACAGTAGATCTCCTAATACAAAACCATATTTGGTATTTGGCACCATGTGACATCTGATCAGATACACAAAACAATAGAATTGTTGACATTGTATTTACATGTTTGTTTCACTTTTCTTTCTCGCTCGCTCGTTCTCTCTCACTTTCACAGAAGAGATGGAGGTGGATGTAGAGAGCACAGAGTTCTCTCACGGAGAGCTGGACAGCGTCAGCACAGCCAGCACCAGCGATCTGGACGATCACAGCAGTCTTCAGAGCACTGCCAGCGACGAGGGTTATTCCTCCTTCAGCATCAAATTGGCCTTCACCTCATAAAACAAGCTCTCGGTTCACACACACACACTATCCCAGCCCTCAAAATGAGTCCTAGCCCACCCCGCTCCCTTCTCGACCAATCAGAGACTCTAATTTATGTCAGGTGACCAGAACACATCCCCACCCTAATTAACATGACTGATTTGTTGTTTTATGTTGCTGAATGTATGATTGGGATGGAAACAATCTGTGATTGTGATGTAATTGGGTTTTAAGAGTTTATATATTCCTGAATGTGAGATTTTAAGAAGCGCTGGATGGATAATTGTATCTTAACACCCTTTTTTACTAAGTTAATTGTTGTTTTGAATTCAACCACCTGATTGTTAATTTTCTACATGAATGGGTCGTGAACTGGTCACTAGCGAAACATTCAGCAAAACCCACAAAATCTACAAATTGAAATACCTGACTTCTCCATATCAACACGAAAAGACCCAAAACCTGTCAATTTCCTTTTCATCTAGTTATTTTTAATATTTTAACATCGCTGTTTAACAGCGAGGAAGACTGTCATTGGTGCTACGTGACACAAAACCAATAAAGCAGAAAATTCTGCTACGTTTCATCAACGACAAAGAAGAAAACAACGATCCCACGGTTGTGGGAATTTTGGTGCAACTGTGGAAGCAGTTTCAGCACAGCAGCTACAACCCAACAATCTTGCACTCAGCCGCATAGAGCCCTCCATAGAACTGGTGCCACGTCAGAAAAATACCCACCCCCACGTTTTAAAAGATGTCTGTTCTGGCAGTAATAAGCAATAAATCTCTTGTAGTCAGATGAACACAATTAGCACTCCTCCAGAGACACAATACTTGTGTCCGTCCAAAAGAGCAATGCCAACTTGCTCATTTTTGTATATAAATATAATAGTTTAATAAATTAAAGTAAAAATGGTAGTTGCCCGTGGGTAGAACTATTGCCTCTGTTGCTGTATGTCTTGTGTTTTGTGCATTTTAAATTATATTTTTGCAAAGATTGACTATCTTCCTCTGAGACTTCGGTGGCATGGACAGTATTATTTGTTCATTATGCTGGATGAAACGTAAAATAAGTTTCAATTCTGTGGCTGCCTGAGAAATTTTACGACTTTATTTTAAAATAAAGATAAACAAGTAGCGAAAGTAAACCAACACACTGAAGTACTTCGAAACACAAGAACGAACGAGTGAACGGCAAAGTGTGGACCTCTGTTAAAGGGCATGCTAATTCTGAGCGGCACTCTATTTATTCGATTTTTGTTTATAAGTTCATTTGTTTTGAAGCTAAAAGGCATTCCACTACTAGTATCGTGTGCTGTGGACATAGAGTGTGCAGCGCGCGTGCTTCGAAATCGTTGAGATTTTGCAGCATGCACTTTGAACTCTTGCTTCCCGCTGTACTGTATGTTAAAATGTATGTTGTTTTCTTTTTTGTGTGAAGTTAAAAGCATTCAGACTTGAGCCACTTTACTCAAGTCATATTTATTTTCACCCTCTTCATTCGAGATTGGAGAAGAGGTTAACTTATTTAATTCGTCAGATTTTTAACAGCATTCCCCTCACAGTTCTTTTAAAAATTAAAGCTTGTGGATCTATTCCCTTTTTTTCCATTTCTGAGTTCCAAAACTGTAAAGTCACTCCATCTGTGATTTTCCCCAAACTGCAGAGCTGCTTTTTTAGTGCGTATTTAGACCGAGTTTGATTTGTAATCGTTCTGCCTGCAACAGAGCAGTACAGACATCTGCTGGGTTTCCAGATCCAGCATCAACCAACTGCTATTGGCTTCTGAAAGGCCCATATGTGTGGAGCAGTTGTACCAAACCCTGATATTAAGGGAGTTTTAGCATTGACTGTTTAAGTCTGATGTAAATTCTAACTTTGTTGTGTGTAGAACAAACTGTTGGTCGTGCGCCATGCAGACGGGTGCATGTGACTCCAGTTTGCTTGAGTCAAATTAAACGTGGTGCTTTCTCAACACCTGGCCAAACCACAGATGAACCTCTTTTTCAGAGTACATTTTACTTATGTTCCTTCATGTTGTATTGACTCTCTTTTTTGTTCATACTTGTTTTGTTGGTTTATGAATCTGCATTATTTAAAGCAAGGGCCCATACCGAGAGGCCAGTGCTTATTTTGTTGTTCATTTTAATTTATGGAAATGGCCTGTGTCCTTTTGAGGCCACCGTACAAGTCTGGGCCTGTATTCAACAACACTTCCAAGACACGTGGTACTGGTCTGGGATCAGCTTCTCCACGGCTCTGATCTGTCACTCCAATCTGAGGAAAAATGCTAAGCTGATCCTGAAACAGCATCTATGATTTGAGATGCATGGTGAATAGAGAAAATTGGTGTCTGTTGAGAGACTCATGTCAGTTAAAGCTTTTCCGCCCAGGGAGAACAGAGGCCCTGAACTTGTGGCCATTCTTTGTAAACATGCACTCAGATACTAGCTGTGAGTTAAAATGCAATACTTACAATAAACACCAAGATTGTCAAAAAACACCAGAAGTGTCTTGTGTCTTGTGTTTTCATTCGGGTCATATTGGTATTTACATTTTTACTTCATCAACATGATTATTATGTGAAAACAATAAACTAATGTTATTCATTTTATAGTTTATTAATTTATTTCATATTTTGTCAGTATTTAGTCACACAGAAGCAAATAAATGATCTCCCAGCTAACACCCACGACTAAAAGTCACAAAACTCAAATTCTGATTTACATGGTTTATAAAAACCAACAACAATACAGGCTGCTATACACACTGCATCTAGATGAATAGGTGTTTATGCCATAGCTTTTACTGTATAATACTGTTCAATAATTTAACACAATCTATTTTCAGTGCTGTTTGAGTAATTGTGAGTAGAAAGTCTCGGTGCATTTACATGTGTTAATTTAGCAGACACATTTATAATGCCAAAATATATGTTTTCTTATTTACATAATTTCAAAACTATAGACAAGTCTTGAGAAGTATTGGGTCTCCAGTCTGGGGTGACATGATGTCAGAATACAGAATCATCTTTCATTACAAAAACATTTGCCTCCATCTAGAGGTCAATACAGGGACAAAAAACTTGTGGCCTAAAACTCATGGGGTTCCAATACTTAATGCCCTAAAATGATATACTTTGTGCACGTTGTAAGTTAGTGTGCAAATATTACAAAATTGATAAGAGGGGTATTGTACGTCTATTTATCAACTAGTTTAAAAATTCACATTAATTTTTTAATTACCAGATTGATCATTCATTACTTCATGAAATTGCTGATTTGCACTTGGTTGAAAACAACATTTTGGTTACTTCTCAACTACTTACTGAAATGCATTCTCCTGAATGCTGTTAAATGAGCAGACACACAGGCTACATTTAAGTGGCCTGGCAATTGACTTTGTTTTGGCAAAAATCATCACTTTACATATCTGACTGCCCGATCTGGACGATCATTTCCGATGTCGCCATTCGATATAAAGCAGAACGGGATGAGAGCAACATTAAAGCTCTTGTAGATAAAAATAAGCCATTCAAGAAGAAGCCCAGAAATACAGTATTGATCTACAAATACAGGAGCTTTGTGTTCACTAAACAAGCATCTTTTAATGTAAATGTCCACAGAGAGGGAGGTACTTGTCAGACCTGTCATAGACAATATTTGAATACAATATTGAATACAACACAGCCCAGGTTTTCATGCAATAGCCTACTAGGGGTCCTCTGGATGACTTGAAAGGGTTTAAAATAAGACAAAACAAGCATTTAAGTGAGCTAAAACAACAAAAAATTAAGATATTTAGTAGGCTACGTTTATAATGAATATACATCTTTCCATTTATGCCAAGGTGAAGAATATTTTATTGTGTAGACATTTTAGAGGCCTATATGTTTTTACATATAGGCCTTCTGTATAGGCCTATATGTAAAAACGACATAACCTAGACACAGCTAATATGGACATATCATAAATATATAATATACATATATCTTATATGCATGTATATAAAACCCTAATCCCTATTTATAGCATTACATTTATATCTATAGCAACAAGTGTAGACAGCTGTCAGTCTGAAGAGATGCGCTCATTGGCTAAAACTGGGGTTAGTCTCGTACGCCCCCTTTGATTGGAGGATTCAGTCTGTCACGTGATCGCAACGTCATCAGTGTAATGGCGGCTTCCATCGCACAAGGAATAGGAGAGTTTCAACAGTAGTTTACATTGCAAAACGCGCTTCATAAAGGTAACCTGAATAATTGTTAGAAGTCAGTCGTGTGTTGTGTGCTCAGAAAATAGAAGTGGATTGTGTTATTGCACGTTGTGACACACTGTTGTCGCTTGCATAACATGCGTGTGTTTTGCTGTCCATCATCACCGTTTACAGGCAATACAAGCTTGCCAAGAAAGACGTAAAAATGTTTGTATTTTTAAGCATTTCTTAGAAGTCTTTGTTTTTAAGGAGATGGCACTTTTGAAATATTGACATATTTGAAACCAACAATGCGGACTGCCATACTTGCCACCAGCAAAGTTTTTTTTAGAAAATTATTTCAAAAATTATTTAGAAATTAAGTATTTGTTTTTATTATAAATTGATGCTGCGGTACTCTTCATGTAATAATTTGATAACTGAATGAACAGATAAAGCATGTTTATATTGTTGCACACCAGTAGAACTGGTTCGACCAATCCTTTATCGGTATGCAAATTCCGTTGACGTGATTGGACAATGAAACAAAAGGTGCCAAACAGATTTTGGTAAGAAAAGATTTAGTACAAAGCAGAACAATAATGCTCTTTCATTAACTAGTATTGTAATTTGGTTATAGTTACTAGTTACCAGCTTAAAGTAATTATAGCAGAGCCAGAACCATTATAAACAGAGCCTAGGTGAAATAGTTGAGACTTTACATCTTTAACTATGGGCTGGTCACCTGAGACACTGTACAAGATCTTTCCAACTTTGAGCTCTATGTTACCTGTTAGATCACAGGTTTAAAGAGAGAAAATGGCTACAGGTTGGCAAATTCTTTTCGTTCTACGTTTTTTTGCTCTTATGCACCGCTTGTAGATCAGTCAACATTATTGTAACTAGATTGATATAGTAACAAGACGATGGACAAAACAATATGAATGAGACCCAGAATGTGAAATGTAATGTTATAGTGTTATATATTACATTGGCAGATTTCAGAATCGGCAGAATCAATTCGTGTGGGAGTATGTATTGTATGTGTACAGTGAGTGCCACTTATTTTTAAGCGTTGCCTGCATGGATGATGATAAATTGCTGTGTACTGATTGCCACTATTACAGTATTACTGTAAACTGACCTCTCTCAACAGACGCTGCTATGTCCCCAAAGATCACAGTGGAGTTGCTTAGGCAGCTCCGCCAGGCTATGAAGAATGGCAAGTACATCACAGAACCCATCCAAGCTTACATCATACCATCAGGAGATTCACACCAGGTATTCACACAGTAACATCTGAGCTTTACAAACAAAAAAAAAAAAAAAAAAAAAAAAAAAAAAAAAAAAAACCTTGGTAAAACACGCAGCCTGTGCTTTACAAACACGCAGCCTGTGCTTTACAAACACGCAGCCTGTGCTTTACAAACACGCAGCCTGTGCTTTACAAACTTACTCAGGAAACCTCCAAATAGACTTGCAACCTAGAGTGTTGTTTAATTCTGTTGGGTGAATGATGGGCATCCCCTAGCCCCCCCATCTCTGTGTCTCTCTGTTTGTCTACTTTTGTCTCTGATTATGAACCCTCCTCTGATTACATGGGTCTGTGTGATCTCTGAGACACTCTTTCAAGGGTCATCCTTCATTCTGCTCTGTGGGTAAATTAGCAGTAATTGGGGCTGATTGCTGACAGAATTGATCTCACTCTTTCATTTCTGTCTCCCTCTTTAACTCATTGACCTGCATCTGCCCGCCATGCAGAGTGAATACATTGCGCCCTGCGACTGCCGTCGGGAATTCATCTCTGGGTTCAATGGCTCGGCAGGTGTGTATTGAATTTCCTCCAGAGCAAAGGTTTTTAGTGGTTATCCTGAATAAGTTAATTAAGTTAAAGATAATAAGGATTTATTTATCCATTTTATAGAAGTTTGGAATTTTCACTTTGGATGTTTTACAACTGGAGACGAAATTAGAATAAATGAATACCCCTATAAACTTTGTCACAGTGGAAGTTTACCTCCTGTAGATGCACAGACTTCATAAATTAATAGTCACATAGGGACAATTTACTACAATTTATTACAATGCAAAGTTTACTTGCATAAATAAGCATAAATCACAAACTGACAAAATAATCCCAGATTATTATTAGATTAAGTTAATCACATCTCATTCTCTTAAATGAATGGGGAAGTGACATCTCGTGGCTATAGGAGAGAACTATGCATACATGATTGTCAGCTCAGCATGACTTTCAAAAAATTCAATTTCCATGTGCAGTTATGATGTGTGTTTGTAGGTTTGTGGTTATAAGTGAGAGATATCGTAAGTGTGTTTGTTTTTTCAGGTACTGCTATTGTCACAGAACAGCATGCTGCTTTATGGACAGATGGACGGTACTTCCTGCAGGCAAGCCAACAGATGGACAAAAACTGGACTCTGATGAAAATGGGTACAGTTAATGTTAACGTCATTTTATGACATGCATTAACTAGATCATCACATTTATCACATTTGCTTTATTACATAAACGTAAGAGCTTTGGAAGACACCCTTTGGCCGAGGTGCTGCTTTTTATAGATTGTGATATTTCAAATCATTCATGGTGTTTACTGGACATGGTAAGTGATGGACATCTCGTGCTGTCTGTGTTTAGGATTAAAGGAAACACCGTCTCAGGAGGACTGGCTCATGAGTGTTCTTCCTGAAAACTCCAGAGTGGGAGTTGATCCTTGGATCATTGCTGCTGGTCGGGAATTTAATAAAGCTGAACATAATAAACAAATGTTTTATATAGAATATATAAATGATTAATACTTGTCTGGCTACGTAAGTACACATGAACATATTGTAGATTTTCTTTGCTTATTGGGAGCACACTTGACTGTAAACGCTGATGTGTAGTGATTGTGTTGTAGACCAGTGGAAGAGCATGTCTAAGGCTCTGAGCGGTGCTGGTCACTCTTTGGTTTCCGTGCAGGACAATCTGATTGATGCCATCTGGGAGGAACGGCCATCCAGACCCAGCACCAAACTTATCACCCTGGGACTCAAATACACGGGTCAGAACATCAGACAAAAAGCTGAATGACCACCATACAGTTTAGTCTTAGAACCTAAGTTGTCATTGGGAAGAAAATATCTAATTATCCAATTAAACTAACAATTTGATACATTAAAAAACAATACTGGATCAATTGGGCTGATACTGTACATTGGGTTCACTGTATTTGCATTTTTGAACCATTGATCTTAAATATTTACTAACGGCCCTGTTTGTTAATGTACTGCAAATATTCAGCCTGAGAGTAAATTGTTTGCCTGTTCAGGTCTTACTTGGCGAGATAAAGTTCTGGCTTTGAGAGGCAAAATGGCAGAAAGGAAGATTTCCTGGTTTGTGGTCACAGCCCTAGATGAGATTGCATGTAGGTATCAGCATGCTGTGTGTGTGTGTGTGTGTGTGTGTGAACATGATGGTTTTGATTGGTCAGATCATGACCCAGCTCTTGTTTCTTCTCCCCTGTCCTATTAACCCTAGTTAAAGAGCTCTTGTATTTGATTAGCTTGTGTGCTGATGTTGATAATTATTGACATGATTACATTAGGGACATATGTGTACTTGGTTTGCCATATTTGGAAGGGTCCAATATCTAAAAATGTTTTTATTTATTAAGTAAATAATAAAAAATAATTTATACATATAGAACATCAAGTCAGAGTAAAACTGACTTGTAAGTTTGTTACTGTTTAAGAAAATGGGTTAGGACGAACATCCTAATTAAAGTTAAAGTTTTCAAATATTGAGCAATAGTAATAGTCTCTCTCTCTGCACAGGGCTTTTTAACCTGCGTGGTTCAGATATCGAGTACAACCCTGTATTCTTTGCTTACGCTATCATCGGCATGAGCAACATCAAGTAAAACAGTAAATTTGATTCTTTACTGTACTGAAAACGGTACTGTACTGTACTGGCTTATATCAGCCTTTGGCTCATGTCTGTAGGCTGTTTGCGGACAGTAAGCGTTTGTTCGACCCTGCGGTCCGAGAGCATTTGGACCTGGACAGCCCGAGTAAACCGGAGCTCACCGTGCAGTGTTTTCCATATGAGTCCGTCTACACAGAGCTGCAGGCGGTTTGTGCAGCTCTGGGGCCCAAAGAAAAGATGTGGATTTGTGACAAGGCCAGTTGTGGCCTTACACAAGTCATACCCAAGGTGAGAATCTGTCCGTCGGTCCATCCGTCCATTCATTGAATAATGTTCTGCATGTCCAAAAAGAACTTCTCCATCTAATGATGTAATCAAGGCCATGTGGGTGGGGAAAAATAATATTACCAATAATATCATACTCCACACAATCCAATCCCAAGTGATAAAATGAAATCCTGCACAGCATTGTGTCTGATTGGATACTCTGTTTCTCTTATAAAATTACAGAAGTTGTGAATGTCATTTCAAATCTTGTCAACCTGCTGTACCTAAGGAAGTTTAAAATTTGTCCTTTTTAATGTAAAGTGCTTTCAATTTTTTATATTGAAAGCTCTGCATGTGTAAATATTTATTGCATATCGTCAATGTCCAGGTTCACAGATCAGCAATCCCATACACTCCTTTATGTCTGGCGAAAGCCGTGAAGAACCCAACAGAGATCCAGGGCATGAAGATGGCTCATGTAAGTCAACAGGGAACCCGCATGCCATTCCGGAGATATTACCAGAAATCACCTGCTCTTCGATTTATCACAATGTTTTTCTCACAGATCAAAGATGCTGTGGCGCTGTGTGAACTGTTCAACTGGCTAGAGAAAGAGGTACCTAAAAAATGTGTTTTTTGCATTTTCCATTGTTTGCAATTTAGGAAGTTTCTTGAAGCTTTTGCATTGTTAGTAAAATATCCTTTTCGATTGAACAATGAAGAAAACGGAAGTATTGTGTTTTTCATATTCTAGATTCCGAAAGGCACAGTGACGGAGATATCGGCAGCAGATAAAGCAGAGGAATTTCGGAGGCATGTCAAACTTCCTGTATTTTTCCCATCAAACATTTTATTGTTCATGTTTACTTGATGTTTACACCTTTTAAGTATTGTATCACAGTCATGCTTATGTTGTGGTACCTATAGCTGTGGTTGTCAGTGAAATTAAAACATTACTAGCTGTCTTATGCTCTCATGTCTGGCTGTAGCACCACCAGCTGGTCGGTTTAAGTAACTGCTTACTGTTTCCCCATCTAGTCAACAGAAAGACTTTGCTGGATTGAGTTTTCCAACCATCTCTAGTGTGGGACCTAATGCAGCCATCATACACTACAGGTATAATGCAATAGTAATTGATATACAGATATTTTAACATTAACATCACTGATACAGTTAATATAATGTGAATTTTGACTGTGATATGTAATCACCTCTCCTGTTTTTATAGGCCTCTCCCAGAAACCAACAGAACTCTGTCTCTTAATGAAGTTTATCTCATTGACTCTGGGGCCCAGTACTTGTAAGCACACAAAAATTGCACACTCAGATGGAAACGTCAGATAGTCACATATAAAGTAATATAATATTTTGTTATGTAAACCAGTTTATGTTGTAAATATAAATACATTTTTGATTTCCAGAGTTTAACAACATTAACAAATGTGTAAAACTTAAATAATTTTTCAACTTCAAATTTTATCTTTGGTATCTAGAAATGGCACCACAGATGTGACCCGTACAATGCATTTTGGGAATCCAACGGACTATGAGAAAGTAATTAGTCTTTGCCTTATCATGTCCAACAGAATGTAAGAGTTTTCTGTTTTCATAAAGAGCATAGTTTTGTTTAGCTCAAACTCTCCTCTTAGAGAGAGAGGCAAATAATCCACTTGTGTTTACGGTGTGTCTGTCTCTTAAAAATTTCAAAGTCTTAGCACTTTACTTGAAAAGGTATCAGCTAACCCTCACGCTCATGGTTCTGTCCACCCACTCTCTGATCTCCACAGGAGTGCTTTACATACGTGCTTAAGGGACATATCGCTGTCAGCGCTGCAGTTTTTCCCAATGGAACTAAGGGTGTGTAATTGAAAATTTTGGATCAATCTGTTCGGGTCACAGCTGTAAATAGGTGGTACCACATACTTGTGGGTATTAGTGTTAGGGGTGTTTTTTTCATCAGTGCTATGTAAATAAGAAGCGTTATTATGGTTTATTTAAGTGCTTTAAGGCAAAGTAAAAGCTTTTGTTCGAGTGTTTGTTTGTTGGACTCTGCACAGGTCACCTGCTGGATTCATTTGCGCGCGCAGCTCTCTGGGAGTGTGGCTTGGACTATCTTCACGGAACAGGTCACGGCGTCGGGTGTTTCCTTAATGTGCACGAGGGTCCTTGTGGCATCAGCTACAAAACATTTGCAGACGAACCGCTGGAGGCCGGGATGATTGTCAGTGATGGTACAGAAACACATGCACTTTCAATTGGATGAGGTGATATTATTGCATGTTGGAGTTTTGCGTAGTTGGTACAATATGTTTGGGTGTATTTGAATCATCTGCATGTTTTTTTTATTTTTTTTAGAGCCTGGATATTATGAAGATGGATCCTTTGGGATTAGGATAGAGAATGTTGTCCTGGTTATTCCCTCAAAAACCAAAGTAATTGCTGAATCAAATGACATCATCTGTTTGCACTTTTGCCTAAAAAACACATTTAATTTTCTGAGGCAGTTCATTTAACTTTATATGACATAAGATGGGATGCAACAACATGGCCATGTTGAGATTACATGATCTGCCAATTGCTATCCACTTTCTCACATTTCAACGCTCATAATTATTGTTCCACTGGACACGTTCATGTGCAGATTAATAATAAATAGATCTGTGAGAAGTCTATTTCCACAATGGCATCTGTATCCAATATGCGTATTTGCATAATGTAACATCCACACCACCAAGTGTCAGTACAGAGTCCAAGATCATTGTCTGGCAGCCAATAAAACATAAACTAAAATGATTCAGTGTGCCGTTGAGACTAAAGTTTGAGATTTTAACATTGCATTTGCTGGCTTTCAGTATAATTACAGGAACAGAGGTAGCTTGTCGTTCGAACCCCTCACTCTGGTCCCTATCCAGTTGAAGATGATCAACACAGACCTCCTCACACAGAAGGAGGTAAGAGCAACTGGACCGATACCCAATTCACTGTCAAACTCTCCCACGTCTGTTGCAAGTGTTTTAATTAATCCTAATTAAATAGTCTCCTAATTATAACTGCTTAAAAAGGTGTCTTGTTTTTTTTATAGTACAAATAAATTGACTTAAGATAACTGCTATCTTATAATAGAGCTAAGTTTATAGTACTTAAATCTTGAACACTGTAATATTTTATTTACAACATATTATTTAGCCTTACCTTATTGCATAAATTTTGAAGTTGATGCATAAGGACTACAATGTACAGCTCAATGAATTATTACATATATCCTTTAAAATAAAGGATAAGCTACATAAAATTGCTTTCATCAAATCAAGTATTGGTGTTGTATTACATCTTTGTCATCCTGCAGCGTGATTGGCTGAATGACTACCACAGGAAATGCCGGGAAACGATTGGGGCGGAGCTAGAGTGGCAAGGCAGGAAGGAGGCTTTGGATTGGCTGATCCAGGAAACTCAGCCAATTGTCTGAAACAGTTGACTGATTTTTTTATTAAACCAGTCATCATCGTAGTGTTGCCAGTGATTTTTCTTTCGGTTTTCTCTCAGTTTTGGTCACTATCTGCTTTGTTGGCTATACCTCACTTTCTGCTTCTTTTGTAACGCATCATCTGTTTTATGATCTAAGTAAACTGAGTGGAAAATGATACACACTGACTTCTGTTTTCTTCTGCTCAGCCCCACACACTTAACAGGACAGTTCACCTAAGAATGAAAATTGTCATTCTGTGTGTGACTTTATTCTGCGTGAAAAAAATCAGCATGTAACAGTTTTATGTTTCAACCACAGACGTGATAGAGAGCCTACAACTTGGTGTGCCTTTAAATTCCCTGTCCCCCACAAAAAGCTGCTGTAAGGTTTTAAAAGAATTAGCCCCTGTCTCTATTTACCTGTATTTTGTTGAAAAACTTCAGCATGAACATAATATTGTTTTATGCTCCACATAAGAAAGAAAGTCATTAATGGAAGTTGTTCCCTTCATTTGCAACTTCAGGTATTTCTACAGCTGCATGTAAAAAATGTCCGGGTTCAGAGTGATGTCACTCTCGGGGCCATTGGCATGGTCCTGCTGAGTGAGTGGAGTGTGTCCTCCTCGAGTCCCACAGGTGTAGGGTTGCTGAAGATGTAGAAGATACGTGAGTTGTCCTTCACGTAGGGTTACAAAAGCTGTGGGTTCTCACAAATGTGACGTTCTCCGGTTCTTCAGGCGTCTCACAGGCTGAAACGCTCACATAGGCCCGCTTGCTCTTCCTGTTACACAAAGAGATTATTTTTGAAACCGTTAGGTAGCTATAACCTAAGAAAACGTTAACTTAATTAACTACTACATGATCCATATAAAAACACAGTTGTAACTGATTTACTTTACTTCTTTACTACTATTTCATGCTTTTTATAAAATATTAAGCAAACTTGTTGCTTCTTGTTAATCTCTGCCTTATATAAAAGGGGTAAGAATATTCATGAGCATGAAGTCACATGACTGCAATGCAAGTGTTGCTATGGAAACTGTCCTAAGCATCAGCCCAGGCCTCTTAACTTCATTCAACTTTGACAGTCTTAAAGATCCAGTCTGTATTCCAGACAGCTAAAGCACAACAGTGAAAACCTTTGTGCCTTTTCTAAAAAGCAAACAGGGTTTGATTCAGTTGTAACACTTTGAAGAGTTTGAGCATGATTCAGTTCTGTATAGAAGGGTTTTATAAGTGTAGGGAGAGTTGATTGATTATTTTTAATATGTCTGAGTATGAAGATAAACACAATTGATATGAATTGTATTAGTGGGATAAAACAATATTTTGCAATGAACTCTGGCTCTTGACCTGAGAGACTGTTGGGAAATAATCCCATGATTCACACACATTCTCTACAATGTTGTTTATAATACAATGTATATTCTTAATGTGACTGCAAAAGTATTTTTGGATATTTTCAATATTAGACCAATGGTAGGACCAATGGTCTCTACATACGCTATTTTCCACATTTACACACACACAATTGTTTCACTATTAGTGAGGTAATTTACTCCATAGACTTTCATTATATTTATATCAGGCTAACTATATTTTCTATACCCCAATTTTAAACCCAACCCTCACAGAAATGTGGCATTTGTTTAAGTGATTTATGAGCCCTTAAATTTAGTGAGGACCAGTAAAATGTCTTAACAAGTTGGTTGTCATGTCATTTCACTACATTAGTGAAGACATTTGGCCCTCACAAATTTAACTACTAAATCTGTACACCAGTTTCATTGCTTGCATACAGTACATGACTACTGATGTTCCATAATAATATCCACAAATCTATATTACAGTTCTCTTTTAATGCACTGTAAAAAAACTTTGCTGCCTTAAATTTTTAAGTTGAATCAATGTGGCTGCACATTTAAACTTACTCTTTGTAATCTTGACTGGTCTTGAGTTGCTGTAACTTATTAAAAATAGCTGAAAATTTGCTTATTTTTATAAGTTACACCAGTCTGGATTTAAACTATTAAGTTGAAATGATTAAGTCAAGTTGATTAAACATAAAAATTTAAGGCAGCAAAGTTTTTTTTACAGTGTGGCAATCTGCAGACAGTATAAATGCTATCCTATGACAGATTTAAACAATGTCAGTAGGACACAATGTTCATGCAGTTCTAAAACCAACCACAAGATGTCAGTGTTGACGCGTCCACCGTCACTGTATATTTGTGTATATACTGCTTGTAAAGGGATTAAATTTTAATCATTTTCACAAAATCATGCAGTTACGTAAACCAACCTGTGTGAGATCACAGACGTTCACAAAGTGCAGGACAAAGACATCTAGTATGTTTTTAAAGTGTAAAATATTCATTATGTAACAACCAGCATGAGGCTGATGTCAACATATGAACATATAACATGAACATATAAAGCTGTATGAATGCACCAGCTGTATGTTTTATCTTTAAGCTGTACAATCAAATGTTTGGAAACACTCATTTTTATTAATATTTTTTCACATTTTAGAATAATAGTAATAACTCATCACAACTGAAATACCAAATGTAACTCTGGGAATTATGTTTTGACTAAAGAAACCTGAAAATAAATGAAACAAGCGTATACTCTAGCATATTAAAATGTAGTCACCCTTTGCCTAGAGTTTACAAAAATGTTTTCTTGACATTTTATCAACCAGTTCTTGAGGAATCATCCTGAGAAGCTTTTTAAGCTTTTAAAGGATCTTATCTCCATCTGCTCTTATTGCCCATTTTTTCTTCATGATCTGGTCCTGAATTAAATTAAATTGTAATTTTCTAATAACAGATATTAATATGTTGGCACAATGATATTTTTGTCTACAATAATAATTTTGAACATTTAAGCAAACAGCTTCAGATGAAAATATTTTTAAGATGATAAGAAACATTTCAGTCAAGTGTGTATAAGCTCTTGACTGGTAGTGTTTATGTGAAAAGTTGGTGTTTGGTATTTATGATAATGAGTTTCTCTGCAGTTTTGATTTTGTAATAATTACGCTTTTCATTGCGTAACGAATCCTTGATCTTGCTGATGCAAATGATTTGTTTGCTTCTTACCAAATAATTCTGTAAAACATTTCCTACTTAATCCAAAGTATCAGATGGATTAGACCATTGTGCTTCTGATAAATGATCTCAGATCAAATACTGTGTCTATTTCTAGAGAACGTAATAAAATCATGTCTCCATCAATCCACCAACATGTGGAATAAATTACCATCTTGTTTGCCTGAACATGGGTCATAAAAGGGATGCCGGACTTAATTGTTTGTTTAAATGAGTTACTACATTCATGACTGTGTGCCCAGCACAGAGGAATTCATGGGATTGTTGATCATTCTGTCCTCCATGAGACTGTTGGAGGGTCTGGTCAGTAATTCTCAGTTATATTGTACTCAGATTCATGGGGCAATAAAAGGTTTGATGCTGATTTACGTCAAATGCCAGTTATAATAATAGATAAAGCTCTTTCTCACCATAAAGCCAATTACCACACACAGAAATATTTGTAGTCTGTGCCTGAAAATTTCAAGATTTCATTTGAAAAGGTTGCTGTTGCTCTACATTTTTCTAACTACATTTTTCCCACAACAAAGTTGAAATTATGAGCTTGATAAAACCAATATACTGTAATAAAATACAGACTGAGAAACATTTTCTGTTTGAATCAAATGATGTCACTTCAATATGTCACATATTTAAAATAAATGTTTAATAAGTTGACGGACTTCTGCTAATAAGATATAGAAAACATTATTTTAATTTTAGTAAAAGCTAACTTTAGGAAGTTTTATGTCTAACAACATAGCAACAAAATCGGCTTATATTATAATGATTTATATATTTAGTAATTGATTCATATAAAATGTCTTCCTTATTTAAAATTAGCACAGAACACAATTAACAGTTAAATCTATCAAATAATACCACTAATTTTCTACCACTAATAACTGGTTAATTTAACAGTAAAAAGTCATAGGAACATGAAGGAACACAAAGTACTGTTTCCTAAAACGATTTATGAATCATATTTATAAATCATAGAGATGAGCAGAAATAAGCATGTGCAATCTCACAACCCACGTTTTTAAAAATATTCGTACCATTATATCTGCTGTGAAACATGGAGGAATAAATGACACACGAGTTGTGAACTGTTGTGAACACACGTCTCTCACTGAAATCCTGCTATAGCGAACAAATTACATGTAAAACAGCAGCTGTCAATAAAGATGATTTACTCTCCTTATTCAGAGCTGTTCTGTTCTCAAGACACTTCTGTGAGTATTTCTGCTCTGTAGAACAAGAGCAGAAATCTTTGCACCAAATATATCATGGCAAAGTTTTGCATGGTGCATGACCCATTAAACAGACTAATGTAGAGACTATGTGACCCTGCTCGACCCCTGCATACATACAGAAGATAAACATAGGCTAATTATAAATACATATATGCATAAAGACACAAAACAAGAGTTGACAGAGATGCTGAAGAAGGGTTAAAGATTCTAGCCTGACAAAAAGACACAAATACAGAAATATAGAGAAACCACACTATACAGTCTGCGAGGACAACAGGACAACTACAAATACACTGCACACAAAACTTAAAAGTTATCATCATTTGACAGGTCTGGTTATATTTTATATTGGATGTGTGGTGATGTGTGGAACGTACAACGCACTAATAGGTTTAATTGATGTATGTTGCACTAATTGGTGAATGCAGGTGTTGCCGGTTACTGTGACTTTAAAACCTTCAACTCCAGTGACACAAAGCTTAGATAGTGAGAGTGGGTTATACTGAGAGGTAATAGTTGTGATGTAGTATTGAAGCTGTGGGTGGGTGGGTGAAAAAAAGAGCTAAGAAAAGAGCAAAATGGTGCTTAAAGAGGTCAAAGCAGTATCTTGGGGTTTTGAGAGCTATGCCTCAAGTCTGTTCTTTAGGTGACTTCCATCACCTAAAACCTGATCATATATATATATATATATATATCCCAGTATAAATTTCTGCTGACAAAAGCACATACAGTTTAGCAAGTGACCCACGAAATGTGGAAATCAGAGAGACCAACCAAACCCAGTCACTATAAACTGCCAATATAAATTTGTAAGCTGACAAAAGCCATACAGTTTAGCAGAGTGACCCAGCGTGAAATGTGAAGAAAGAACACTTTATTTCAGAGAGATCAAACAAACCAGTCATGTGCTATAAACTGTGACCAAAAAAAGAACATGATTTGGCACGATGTCAAACCATCTCCATAGCTCTGCAGTCAGATCATGAATGTCCGTGAAAATGTGACTAACAAAATTAATAACATTAACATGCTGTCTCTGCCATTTGCTGTCAAGGTTAATGTGCTTAAAAAAGTGAACATTTGCTAATCTTGTATTATGAAAGAAACAAACGTTCTTTTTATGCTGTATTTTTTTTGCAACTAAAAACTAACATTCCCAGAATGTTCTGAGAAAAAAACTGATGGGTTTATTTATTTATTTATTTGCTCTTACCAACCACTACAACTTATACTTAATTTTATACTTAATTTCAGAGAATCTTGTCGCATTGCTGCGCTGTAAGAAACGGCATTAGCAATTTAGCTTTATCACGTCAGTTGCTGGGAATACAGACGTGGTGTAAAACTGAACAAACACGTTATCATGTGTAAAAGAAAAGCCCAGCCAAGTTCTACATACCA
The DNA here is from genome assembly GCA_036877525.1 of Chromobotia macracanthus. Classification (NCBI taxonomy): domain Eukaryota; kingdom Metazoa; phylum Chordata; class Actinopteri; order Cypriniformes; family Botiidae; genus Chromobotia; species Chromobotia macracanthus. The sequence continues at coordinate 5,237,585 of JAZGTH010000033.1, read as the reverse complement.
CCACAAGGCACCTAAAACGTGCTTGTGGGCCTCATGTCTGAACTGTGTGTGTGTGTGTGTGTGTGTGTGTGTGTGGTTTGATTATTTGATTGTTTGTGTGCAGTGTAGTGGACCGACTGCTATCGAAGCATTAGCTATTATGATCACTGAGCTGTGGCGCACCTTTTACAAAGAAAAGAGACCACCCAAAACAAGCTCACTTACAGCCAATGCAGAAAAAGAAAGTGATATAAAAATAGAAGTTCTATATTAGTATATAAATCATATTAAAAAACATCAATCTGTAGAAAAATAAAACAATACATTAGATGTGTCATAGATTGTGTAAAAAGTCACAACGTATGTGAATTATAAGCAGTTGTGAAACATGCCTCTGTGTTTTACTATCATGTGACAGCAGGAATCTTTAAATAAAGGGTCATATTTGAAGCTCAATTCTGTATCACAGATTAATCTTTGTCTGTTCTATATCTGTTTCATTCTTTATTACAGGACCTGGATGGGGGAGCCTGACAGCCCACACAAACACTTGAATGGCCCCGCCATTCATTAGCGATGGCGATTCCTGTCTGAACCTTCTTGTATAAACACAGATTCAATCTGAGATGAACTTCAGTGTAGTTGATAGTGGAGGAAAGATGGAGGGGAGGAGAGAATGTTATAATAAGTAGGCATTCGTATGATCCACTAATCTGTAATTGCCACAAGACAAAAGATTTTCAATTGGTGGATGATAAAATGGGTGAAAAATACTAACTTGCATTCAAGGAGGGACTTCAAGAAAAGCCATGTCTAGGAACATCAGAATATCACAGAGATTGGGGCGTGGGCTTATGTGACTTGGGCCAGTAAATAACCACTTAGCAACGTCTAAAAGCTCCTAGCAACCACAGCAGAACCTGCTGATTACCATTCAAAACTTAGCAACTCTACAGCAATTCCCTGGTAACCACTCACATCACCATTGCGTTATAATCCCAACTAAAAATTGTAGGTTGTAAGAACGTTTCCCTAATATTTCAATTAAGTAACAAGAACGTTTCCCTAATATTTCAATTAAGTAACAAAAACGTTTAAGAATGTTATTTTGAAAATTCTAGAAATGTTCAAAGCATCCAGTTTTTTAGACGTTTTAGACATATTAACATTATTGCTTGGTCATGAGGACATTATTCAAAGATTTTGTAAAAAAAAAACTCTACTAACTACTTAAGAATAATGTTTTTGATATGTGATATTATATTTAATATATAATATTAAAATAATGTTTTACTAACGTTATGGCAAGAATTGTTTTTTTATAAAAAAAGTGAGAAAACTTTTAGAGAACATTTCCTGTTATCTGGAAAGGCACTTTTCCACAAACCAGCAGAAAAAATTGAAAGATTGAGTTTCCAGTCATGCATTTGCTTCATAAGTTCACACATGAATATTTTCCCTCCCCAGCACTTCCTACAAACCAAATTCAACATGATCAGACCACAAATCAACTTCCTGCCAAACAGATAAACTAGTTCACCACACCTGCCCAGATAGTCATGATACAACTCTTAAGATACCTTTTTTTAAAAATCATTATGGTTTTTCTTGGATTAAAGGCTTTCCTGGAGGAAAACAGGTTCCAAATCTTTCCCAACCAAAAACTCAAATACTGCCAACTCAGATCTCCAGCACAGCCATTGCAATCTGCATCAGCAGGGTCATACACTACAGGAGGTGTGGATTGGATCAAATTTTTCCTTGGAGGAGAAATTCCACTCTGTCTTTTGGCTGATAACGGACACCTTCACCTCATAATCGGGAAAATCAGTTAGGACACTTTCATGGCTTCATGTTTTGTTGATGGATGTAAAATGAACAATTTTCTCCACTTGCACAGAAAAACAGCCCCTCCTCCATTTGAAGACTCTGTTATTAGTTTCACCTGTTTTATCCACCAGGCAAGAATTGTAATTCTGATTGCTTGGAGAAGTTATAGCACAATTTAAAAAAAATTGTAATAGTGATGCATTCCTCAGCAAGCAAGTAATCTGCCACTTTCTGTGTACAGAAAATACATTTTATCTCTCTGGCTTTGGGGTTAAACTGGTTCACATCGTATGGTAATTATAATCAGTATGTTTGAGCGAGGATGAATGAGCGCTGGACCAGGAATTTGAGTCTTGTTCAGGATTATTATGAGATAAACTGTGGCTTGTTTTATATTCCTTCAGACGGCCAATAGAGCACTTGAGGAATGGCTGACTCCTGTAGCACCAAGCAAAAAAACACTGTTTGCAATAGATGACACCTGTACATTCCCTAAACCGAGCCATTCCAATACAGCTGTGTATATAGATAAATATAACAATAATGCTAGAAAGTAGATCTACTCTAAAACAGCTGCAAAAAAACAAAAAGGTTCTAAGGGACCAAATGGAGAGCCCGGTGCATGAACCCCATTGAGAATGAACAGTGAAATTAAAATACTATTTCTGGCGCTGCTATATCCATCCATTACAAGCTCATTAATCTTTGTTTCTGACAGCTAGTTTCTCTCATACTCCACGGCTTTAGAGAAGAGATTTTATTTCTGCGTGTTTTCCAATAGCTTTTTTCATTAGAGGGAACAGCAGCTCAGATCCATCCAGTCAGTCCGGCACTGTTTTCTGGAATCTGGGTCTGTATAATGCATTTCTGCGTTTCTGAAAGTCTTCAGGCAAAGTATGTGAAATAGTCCATGACAATATACTGTACATGACACTGCGCAGCTAATGCGCATATCAGTAGCCTCAGCACTTCTGAATCACATCCCGACATCGGCGTGCATGCTGAAGTTTATGCAAAAGTTTATGCCGTTTTGCTACATTACATGTGAGATAGTATCAGCAGTGAGAACTTGCCAGTATTCTTATGGAATGAAAATTCAGCTCTGCTTTTGTTAATGCAAGTGTAGTTGTGCTACAAAAACAAAAAATAAAAACGGACAAATGGGCAATGAAAAATGTAAAATGTGTCCAAACAAGCATATGACTTTTATCAGGCTTAAGTTACTACAGATGTGAAGTTAAGAGTGGGAGAACATTTCTCTGTTTACTTCCACTATTTTTATAAAAAAAGGATTAAAGCCAACTTTTTTTTAATCCTAGTTAAAGCCAACTATAATTTTGTAGTGCTTGCCTATACAGATCTTGTTGCCATAGGGTGTTGTGAATGGGTCACTGTGGTATTGCTATTAAGTTGCTATGGTGTTCATTGTGATTGTAAGTTTATTGCTAAGATGCTCAAGGTGGTTGCTAAGGTGTTGCTAAGCAGTTACTGAGGTTTTCAGAGTGATTTCAGAGTGATTTTGGGTGGTAATGGATATGTATGATTGGTGTAATGTGGTGTATCTGTTCATGAGTTTAACACAAAACAAAGTTTCAGAATAGCACTTAGATCAGGATACCTAAATAAATGAATTCACCTTGGAGTCGCTTCAGAACAGATGTAGTCCTGGAGTCTTGCCATCACTCTTCTCCTTTGAGGAAACACAGAGCTGAATCTTTTGATTAGTACAAATTTGATGATGATTTAACTTGACATATTTATGTTGTGGTTTTGGAGACTACACCACAAGCACAAAAAGATGCCGTCCTCTTTTTTTACAGCTATAAGGAAAGTCCAAAAAATATCTCACCACCTCTGAGAGCATTCTTACCTAGCCTCTGTTTCCTGTCAGTTTCAGTCCAACTCACAAAACAGCTGTAAATCTGGCTGTATATCTTTATTATGAAGGCTTAATTGTATCCTTTACAGCAGACCAGATATTACAGGTTCTGTAAATCGTAATAAACCCTTAAGTAGTTAGGATTAACACACTGATCTAATGTTGGCACTGTTAAACTTTACAACTATGCCTGATAGATGGATGCGCTTGTTTGAATGTGTTTTATGGGAATTTTCATATGACGTGTTCATGTGTATGTGAGAGAATGTGTGTTTCTATGTGTGTGTGTGTGTGTGGCTGCTTTTTCCACAAGCATTCACTAAAACCAACAAGATAAAGATTCTTGCAAACACACACACTCGGTTTCTCTGGGAAAGAAGTTCAGACACTCTGGGGAGAGTTGTGTGTGGAGGCAATAGATAAACCAAAAATAGATCGACATCTCTATTATAAAACACATAGGAAAAACGTGCCCTCTGAAGAACATTGTTCACAGGACACAGAGGACCACGAACTGTCAGAACATTTTCAAAACACCATGTACGCAACCTTTCCCCTCTGGAATTTCAGCTGACATAGCAGAATACTAAAAAGCTTAACAAGAAAAATGGGGCTGAACATTTAGCTCTGCGGGAAAGACCAGAATAGCCGATCACAAGTGTATGGTGGGTTTTGGATGTTGGTCTCCAGAATGAAGAACAGGGTGGTGTGCTGGTGTCCCAGAAAGGCTTCTAAACTAGATTAACCAGCAAAACTACCTTTATCAAACAGATTTACAGGAAAGATCATGCTAGTCAACCAGCTTCTCCAACTGAATCCTGTTTCATACATCGGCTTTCTGTGATGTACAAAGATTTTGATATTTTGCAATATAGACTTAAATGAAAAGAACAACTCACCTATTGCTTGAAAAAAGAAAATTAAATTTAATTACAGTACCAGCTGGATGTAAAGTTAGATTTTATGACTTACATTTATAATAGTTTTCAATGGCCCACTCCCAGTACTTTCCCCCATATTCCCAAAGTTCTGTTACACATCAGATATGCTGTCTGTGAAAGCTCAACACATGCTTGCTATTGCTACTGTATTCAGGTGTTGGTGGTGAGCTGGTTATTTTGGTCCACCTGCTAGACCATCATAAAACCACCTTTTATCAAGTCTAGGAACTCATACTGGTCTAAACTGGGCTTTAAAAGCAAGACCAACAGCGAATGAAAGAACTCAGTCCAAACTCTTGTACATTACAGCAAATTTCTCAAATGACTGTTTTGATCTCAAATTTCTATTTTTTTCCATGACTATTAGCTGGGCTTTCCTGAAGGAGTCAGCCGGCGAGTTTCTTCAACGTTGCCAATTTAAACACTGAAACTACATACAGTGTAGGTTACGGTACGTTGCACATGGTCATCCGAGCATGAAGGACCGGAGAGAGAAGAAGAGCTGAAGTGAGTCCCAGGAGAGGGGTTTTGGTGTGGGCTCGAATCAACAATACCCCTGCTGCTGCCCACAGATCGGAGAGAGGGCCTGTCCATCCAATCTGGAAAATGTGAACTTCCCTGGTCAGACCTGTCAACATTTAATCCCTTCATCCAATTTTCTTGGACCCTGCTGTTTTAACAAGCATCACTCAGAGACGGATAGAAAACACTATTCAGACATGTGTGTCGATTGGGACTTAAAACACAAAAATATGGCACGATTGGATGCTTATATGGGCAGCTTACGGTAAACGAGAAGCACTGATGATCTGGAGTATCTGGCTGATTGTCAGTTTGTAAATATTTGCTTTTCCAGTGTGTCATGAACAGGAAGGTCCACGTTTACTCAAACACGCAAAAAATACACTCAAGATGTTGGTCTGTAGATGTTGGATGGTTGTGAGCAGTAATTATTAAACCCTGTTAGAGCTTCCCGTGTGGAAAGCTTTGGAGGTCCCTGGTAGGTCTACGCTGGCCCCGCTGGTCCATATTTGAGCCTGATGGTGGTTCAGGCTAGTTTATGTTGGTTTGACTGGTCTTCTTAGTGGACCAGTTAAAATCTGCTGGTGAACCAGGTTGACCAAGGATGGTTAAAACAATGAAGCATCCCATATTGGAGACCAGCAACCGAAACTGAACATCTGCTGCTGACCAACAAAACTGGTCTTCATCCAGCCTCATAAAACTTCTGTTTTTCATTTGATGAAACAGCATGTGAAAAACACTGTTTGACAGCAGCGTTTTGTTATTGATGAACTGCTTCTGTCAGAAAAGCAAGCTCAGCTTTACACACCCTGACCGGTTGTTCTCACAAAGAGAAAAGACAATAGGTTGAATGAATGTTGAACTTCAGTCAGAGCCATGAGTCCATGAGTCAGACCCTTGATGATCACTTCTGGATAGCTCACAAAACAGCCCCATGAACCGAGAACAAAAACCATATCAAGAAATCCACAGTTACTCGCAAGACCACAGCCTTCAAAAGTTTCACAAAGTTTAAAGTCAATAAGGTGCAAATGTGAACAATGTGAAATCAGAGACATCTGACCGCTACTACCTCAAAGTACATGTTTTTCCATAGATATTTTAAGTTAGTTTTATTCACATAGCACTTTCCATTGTTTCTGCTGAGCTGTTAATTAAAATAATAAATCTACAAATATTATTTTTAATTTGGCCCTTTTGTGAAACCAGAATGATAAGCCACAATGCTATTAACCTAAATGTCACTAAAACTGTCTGCTTTGACAAAACAGGACACTTGACAAGCTATGACAAAAAATGACAAGTTTCTAACACTGATCGGGTTATTTTAGAGAGACTCAATATCTATGGTTTGTTTCCTGTGTCTTGTTTTATTTACACAGATCATCATGGCATAAACAATCAATCAAACAATAATCTTTCTAGATTACATAGAGGAAACCCCTGGTGAACAACATTTTTTTGTCAAAAATGGCTGTAGTAAATTCATATTAGATTAAAAAACAGAAATATGATTAAAGTAAATAAAGGTTAGTGACTGCATAAACTGGAATAAACGCTTTGTTTTGATAAGCAAAATTGAGTTAAACAATATTTTGACATTTAATTACATCAAGAAAGCGGTTTGAGTTCCAGTTTTGAGATTTCAGAGTTATCAGTAGTTTACGTGACAAGAGTGTTAACAGTCAGCGGAGAAATACCTCCACAGATGTACAGATGTGTCAGACAGAAGCAGTATTGTGTGTGTGATGCATATGGAGTTGCGTAAAACAGATCTTTGCTCACCCTCATCTCATACCACCCAGATCACTGCATGCAGACACGCATGAGTGACCAGCAGCAATCCCATAATCCTCTCTGGCCCTTGACACTGAACAGAGAGAGAGAAAGCACATTTTGTGGCAAAGTACCTGTGACGTTACCTCACTAACGTTACCATGGTAACAGCCACACTTCAAATGCTCTTCTGCAGCATTCGCCAGAGCTACTGTAGAATGAGTATCGGATGACCACAATTACTTTTTTTTAGTTTTTTTGGGAGTTCGTGCAGTTCACAATCTGTTTCTCAAAGTGAGACCGGCCAACATCAACAAACCTTTGTCCTACAATTAAACGTAATTTGGAAACATCCTTTGCTTCAGCTTCTTCACCCAGAATCCCTGCAGGCCCACCACACCTACAAATAGGTTAAAGGCACAATGCAATCAATTATCGATCTACCCTGAGAGTAATAACTAGTGAAGCCAGAACATATTGACATATGTTCTGCATGTGGTTTATTGGCAGATATCTGCTCTATTGGATTTGACTTGAGTCCAAATCACAGCCTGTCCTGTTTAATCCAGATCATAATGTCATTTGCAAATCCCAAATAAACCAAATCATCAGGGCTTGAGTGGGCGACACTGACAACTATTTAGATAAGAAAAATAGCCTTGTTGAGAAGTGGCAACAAGTGGGGCCATAAAGCACCTTGTATTTCAATCTGGGAGTATTAGTTTTAAACATCAGTACTGCCATTTAAATCGCAATGATGTGATGTAAGTGTAATCAAAACATCTGATCTCCTCGCTGTCTTCACACTTAGGAAGGCTACTTGAACTCCCGACCCTCAAACTACACAGAGGAACAGAAGACGCCCGAGAATGGACCGGAAGGAATAACGTCACATCAGGTGGAGATCGTCAAAGCAGATCACGCTATTATAATCGGAGACTTACAAATCGTGATTGCAAATGTTGCTCAAAATCAGCAAACAAATTTAAAGTTGAAAGAGCAAAACAGCATCAAGTCGGTTCCAAGTCGTTAGATTTACGAAAACACATTCTTTCTTTAAAGATGGAAAAACAAATCAACGCCAAAGATGGACTGATAAATTCGGCTCCAAGCTAAATCAACGCAAATTGCAACCTTTCTTTGTTTACTTCCATATGCTTCACTACTGAAACTGCAGTTCATATTTACAATACAACAATAAAAGGAATAAAAAACAAAAATAATAGAGCTATAGAATTATTCATTTTCTATTTTATTACTTTTTGTTTACAATATTCCTTTTATTAAATACATAATAGCAAAGATGCAAACACATTCATGAAGGTGTCATCAGAGGGGACACAGATCAGAGGACATGTGTTACTGTCTAAAAGCATGAGATATGAGAATCAGAACCGTGATCTTTATTTCTTTAAGATCAGATAGATCTTCTGACAAGTTCTTGAGACAGCCAAGGATCCAGCTTTGGCAGAGCTCTCTTGACTCTGAGGCAATCTTCTAATCTCCTGAGGTGACCTTCTGAGAGCCTGGAGAGAGGAGGTCAGAGATGCCATAAACATTAATTGTCAATATTGCTTTCACTCTCACATTATTAACCGTGAAAATCATTTGAGATGATGAAGTCTCATGAATTAACTGCAGTTTTGGGACGACAGATTGAGAAATTAATTCTGTGTGTTTTAGAAAACAAAAACGATGGTTTAGACACTTAATTCCAAAAATAATTGTTTAGTTTAAGAAGTTGAAAAGAAAAAGAACAAAGCATTTCACAAACAGATGTTTGCTGGGTCCTAAATGATAAAATTACAGATATAGTGTACAAAATTAAGACAAAACACTTGTACACGTTCCGTTTGTCTGATTGGCCAACCATTACGTAACGTCCACGAGTGGGCGATTCTGGACCAAAGATTTAAGCTGTAAAAAGCACCAGGCTTTGTGCCACAGTCAAAGGTCTGGCTTCGCGGGTCTATTGAAACATGTCCGTAGTTAATGTGATGAACTACACCTGTGGTTACTCTAAGATGCCTGTGGGAACCTGAAGAGGAAGTAGGCGCTATATAAACACAGCCCAGAGACCAGCAGATCCATGACTTCATCTGTGAAAATCCAGAATCTCCACAGTGCATCTCGCTCGTAACAAACCTCCAAAACCTTGTTTTCTTTCCTAACCCATAATCACTGACTGAGTTCTTCATTTCACGGTTTATTATTTCCAAATTGCTTGAAAGCTTCTGCCGTAATTGTTCACATCATTCATGTTTTCACGGCCATATCTGAGCGCAATACGAGGATGTTATTTTCAAGTTGCTGCCAACTGAAACTGTAAGCCAATTAATTTTTCCTTTGTATGAAAGATCGAAAACCAGGCCTGCAGAACATATTTCTGGCTACTTAGAGTCGCTAATAAGAAGGAAATGAGTCTGGCAGTTACATTGAGGAAAATAAAGTGAAAGAGTTTGCTGAAATAAACGTGACACCTCACGTTTATTTCAGGGTATTAAATGCGTAATTTTACACAGCGTATGACCTATCCATCTGTTAACATCCAACATTTCACAAATATCAGTAAACCTCTCACAGCCTTCCGTACAGTATTGTGTTCTCTTAGTGTATGTCGGCAGTCGAAGATAATAAATAAATGGGGTTAAAGCCACTTGCCACCGCTAAGAGAAAACACATCACTCAGTCAGCTCTCAAAACCACAACACATTCACACCCACAGCAGCGAAAGATTGGGAGACAAGCCTCAAACACACTACACTACACACTGATGAAACAGAGCTATTTATAGATTGGAGAAAAAGATTTAAATTCAATCAAATGACAATCATATTATCATTACGTTTTCAACATTTATGGTCATGATGGTCAAATTAAACTTCTTTAGCTTTCCTTCATGTTTTTTTTGCTGTAAATTGGATTGTCTTACCCTTGTCCTTGACTTTGAATGATTATAAATGATCAAATATAAAAATCCATCATAGAAATATGAATGCAATTTTCAAAGCCGCAGTATGGCTACGTTGAAATTATTACCATACTATGTATTTCTAAATTATACTGTGCACAGTACATTTTGGTTATGCTTAGAATATTTGGAAGACCTGCAACATTTTCCAAAATGTGCAAACACCTGAGCATTCTGCATGGAATACTGTATCCCACAATGCATTGTGCTTGCCTTGATATTCCATCTGTAGTGTGACAAGTGAAGACATTTTTGTTTATTTATTTAATTTCTAAAATGACAACTGAATTAAATGTGCAATGTAGTGAGGTCATGTGAAACGGCTGAACTGGATGGAATGGTTATGACTGCATAATGCAAATTGCTTCACATACTATTAAAAAAAGATCTGTAATTTGCAATAGACAATGCAATATTCCATTTCAGACATAGCCTCTGTCTGTTCTACTAACTTTTTACCCACAATGCACTTGGTTTGACCATTGACAATGTGTGCGTCTCTCTAAAATAGGCCATTATCTGGATAACTGTCATGCAAAAACTTGGAAATGTTTCATGAAGAGAGAACATATTTGGACTAAATTAGCAATAATTTCCTGTCAAATATAAGGCTGGGATTAAATTTCAATCAATCACAAAATTGCATTCTTATAGCTGTCAGCATGTGTGTAAAACCAAACTTACAATACAAACAATAAAACCACAACAGAGTAGCAATATTGTATCTAATATTATAAAATACATTTTTTAATGACCTGTTATGAACCTCTCACAATCCCAAAAGCACAAACCTTTTATGGTAAGTGGCAATGATATCATAATGTCTGGAGTGTTCAAGAGCTCACGAATCCCAGTATCAGTTCTAATAAGCAGGGTCATTATATTTGATTGACAACCCATGGGATCTCCATCAGTGTGTTAGGAGACTCCAGTTTTAATGATGTCAGATGGTTTTAAAACGCCTCTATCTCTTTTGCCGAGCCACATATTGCTGTATTCTTAGCATGAACAATGATTAAACTACAAACATCTGAAATTTTGAACCCATGGGATGATCATTCCAGATCTCTAAACTCATAAAATGGCTAAAGTTATTTAATCTAGGAATGTTGCCTGAGAGTTCTGGGGCTTTAGTATCATGAAGCCAAAGTCAGATCCACTTTGCAGGTTAATTTGGCCAAGAACCACCCTGATGGAGAAAGTCACTCTTCAGCCAAGAAAGCTGAAGAATGTCAATGTTTCTATGTTGACACTCCTGGAACAGTCAAACAAAAAAAATGTGGCTCCTAATGACTCTGTCTATCATATCTGATCCATAACATCAAAAAATGTACCAAAATGACCCTCAAGATTGATGAATGGGGCTTAAAAACACACAGACATACTCCCTGGCTGTGCCATATCGACCAAATTATCAAGATAACATCTCCATTAAGCTCCTACTGATGAAATACTCCCTATTTTTCGTTCCTGCAACAAGGAAAAATCCATATTGTAGACATTAAAACCAAACCTACAAAAAACAGAAGCATGTAGAAAAGTGCAAGACAACTGACTATATAATATAAACACATCCGAAGAGAGGACATGTTCTCATGATGGAATGCAGAAATTCCCATAGGAAAGGAAAATCACAAATGAGATGTCCTCAGTTTCTCAATTATTTCTCCTAGACAGGAATGAGATTAAATGGAAAGAAAAATGGAGAAAATCCTTTGCTTAAAGTCTCTCAGATTTATTCTTCTCCTGAAAAAAGTAACGCGTGTCTCCTCTAGAGTTTTAAGAAAGATCTCAAAAATGTCTAAAACTGTACTGAGATTTACCAAGATGGCAAACTCTATAATCAGAAGTCAGATTTTAAATATAAACTTATCCAAGACCAACTTATATGAGCTGTACTAGCTACATTCATTACAGCTTTTGCTCGTTTGTCAACAGTTGTGTCATTGGTTGCTTTTGTTATTTCCTTTTGGGGTGAATTGTACGAGAAGCATTTGTTATAGTTATACATTATATGTTATACATTTCGACTCCTCTAAACATTTTTGATGTAGCCAAATTAATTATTCTAAGAATCAAAAGCAGAGATTAATTGGTTTCCCATTTAACGTCCGCCCCACTGTGTTTACACAAACAGACATTTATGTGCGTAAGCCAAAATCCATCCTGTGGTCTCTAATGTCCAACCAGCGGCAGCCAAGCAAGACCAGAAGTAGCAAAACAATGCATGTTTACCATGGTTGTTTACCATGGCCCTGGTAAACAACCAGGGCCATGTTCGATGTCTTCTCCAAGCACAAATGCACAGTCAAACGGTGCCTGTTCCCATTCCGGATCAACAGAGTCTGACATGTAGCGCTAAGGATAAACAGAAATGGCATCCATGAGACCATCCATCCCTCTCATTTTCTGGAATGAGAGTGGGGGGTTGTAAAGCTGTCTCGCTGAAAGGTGTCTTCTTATCCTCAGATTGAGCAGAAGGCTGGAAATAGCACACACTGACCTCACAGGGCCCAAAGATCATCAGGAGTTTATGGGCGACAATAAACAACAATAAAGTACAGCCTGAGCTACGGAAGCCCGTGACACACGTCCTGTCTCTGAAGATTAGGGGTTTGGCCTTTGTAAGGCCCCTTTAAGCACTTTGACCGTTCCTCTCAACATCTCTTAATTGCTTTGCTGGGATGATAGATTTAATGCTGACGAATGTTGGTGCTTACACACTCCATTAGTGATATAAATAAAGTGCAAATTCTAATCAAAGAAAAGCTCAAGAAATTTGAGGGTAAACCAATCATTCAAAAACAAAGGAACTGATCTATTTTTAAACTTGATCTATTTTTAAACCTTTTAATGTTCTTTATGGATTTATTAACAAACATCACTGTTTGTTTTGCTCATCTGGCATTGGGCAGACAAACTGATAACCCCACCAAAAACTCATCCCATTGGTTGAACCAATGATGCTATGTCATGCTGATCAGAAGGCACTTGACAGCAGCACAGTGTAAACTTTACATGAGAGGCAAAGCATGAATGGCTTACTTATAGTTGACTCTGAATAGCTCTGATACAAAGATTTATGTAATAAATTAAACCTGTCTTAAACCTGCCAGCCTGTTATTTTTGATAGATTGCACATCTATCTGACACGCCAGAGTGTGTTGTAGAAATCTGAGGTTTATTCTTGCTGACATCTGCCTTCAAAAGTCTTCAGAGCAAACACACACTCATATCTGGACCTGTAGCACCGCTCAGGGAGATGACAGTCTCACAGAGCAGGACCAGCCCTATAAACCAAAGAAACGGGTCAGGAGCAACAGGCCCGCGGTTGCAGTTTTAAAAAACTGGCAGTGATGTATGCTTAAACCAACACAGTGTGGCTGTAGATCATGTGAGCTGCTTGGAGCATGTTAAAAGACTGAGACTCTGGACAATATTAATGTTTTGCGTATTTCTTTATACAGATCATACTGAGAATGTTAGGAAAGATGGACTCCAATCATCTGCATTATTTGACAAAACCAGTTTATACTCGTACTGTCAATTTCAGATTTTCGTTCTCAAGGCTTATTCATACAGAAGGAATTTTTGCCACAGAATTTATCTAGAGCCCTTCAAAGCTGCAAATTATGTTGTTTTTACGATTTTAACTTATTTGTATGTATTTATGCATTTTTCATCAGTAAATAACCATGGCACTTGGTGTAAATAATTTTGGTTCAGAAAAAGTATTGCTGTAATTTACCCGTTTTTTTGTACTGATTTGGGTGAAAAGTTCCTGTTTAGGGAGAGTAACTCATTAAATGCTTTACGTATGGTTGTCTCTGAATATTAATAAAAACACAAAATGAAACACTTTCCCTGTAACTCTTAAGACTCTTTTATGTTTACAGTAAATTATTTGAAAAAAAAAAAGCTGACACTGTAGATATCAAATTTAATAAGTGGATGCAACACTATTTATTTTTACAAAGCTGATTTGTAATGGTTTTCAAGCGTGTAAAGACAATAAGCTTCCTGTCTATTTCTGGAATGTCTTCAGTTTTGTTTATTTTCTTCGTGTTAAACACTTGTAATGAGTCCTCTCCGTCTTTTCCACAGATAGCAGCTTAAAAAGCAGAGGGCTTTAACATAATTGAGCTTTAACAGAAAAATTGTTGGGCAGCGGACTAAACACTCAAGGTTATAATTCAACCAGCTGTGAAAATATGACTCGCATTTCACTGTGAGGGGGACATATATTCATGACATTCACCCTCTCTGCCAAAATGTGATCCAGATCTCTGAGGGCCGATCGGTTCTTAATCCCACTTCACTATGTGTTCAACAGCTCTAGATCAGAAACAAAGTTATATTCAAGTTAACTTTAACAGCTTAAGATCTGAGACTGATTCGCTGGAGGCAATGAAAGTGATGGTAACAGCTTACGTGCCCATGTTATACATATTACATGTTATTTTAAGAAAATACGAACATCACAAATAATGCTTATTTTTGATAATCACAAATTATTTGACAATTACTGGCATGTTGGGGTTGTTCTTAATAGTTGCTAAGGAGATGCTAGGGTGAAAAAATAATTTATTTTTAATAAAAATACTGGTAACGCTTTACAATAAGATAACACAAACTAACAAATGTATGTATTTTGTATTTTTACAGCATTTAGTAATGTTTGTAAATGTTAGTTAACACAAAAGCAACTGTTTGTGTTTGTTGTGCCTTAACTAGTGTTAGCAGACACAACTTTTTGGAAAGATTCAGATTTTCAGATTCAGATTTTAGAAATGTTTTAGTAAATGTTGAAATAACATTAACTAAGATTACTAAATGTTGTAGAAGTTCAGTATTAATTTAGTTAACTATGTGTTCATCTGATGTTAACAAATGGAAATTTATTGTAAAGTGTTACCAAAATATTAATATAAACAAAAAACATACTGGCTGATGCTATTCCCAAATGAACTATATCAGCCCGATGTCATTTAATCTCAATTCTTTGTTATCTTTACATGTTTATGAAGTTCACCTTTGTGATGTCTTCACCCTGCTGTAATCTGGAGTGAATAAGGATTCTGGAATAGATTCACATTGTCCACACATACCCGTTCACACAAACAGTGCAGATTAAGCTCTCGCTCTCACCAGATGCCTCTGATCACATGACATCCAAGACAAGCACGGGAGTTGCTGAAAGGTTGAAGTCACTAGTTAACGGACCAATCATCAGCTGAACCCTCCATAAGCAGCCTAGGACCCCGGGGCCAGAGACTGACCCATAGATGCCTAGAGAAGTGTTTGTAATTCAGACTAAGAGGGTTCTGTGGGAGGGTGGATGGTAGGATCTGAACTACTCTGCCCTGACAAATGCTCATCTATTGCTACATATACTCACAAACACACACACAGTGTGACGTGTTGTTTGCAGTCTGTCAGCAAAAAAATGCAGGTTTAAGATTGAGCTTCGCTGTGTGTGCTTAAAGAAATGGTTAGGAACAGAATTTTGTGAGTGAACTAAGTCATTCAAACCTGTAAAATCATAGTTATTAACTAAAATAATCTTCCTTTTAAAAGTAGCTTTCACTGCTTTCAGTGTCTGCACTTAAGCGTGCTTAAAGTGGTATTCTTCACAAATTGATAGAGATAGAGCAAAGACAAAAAGTTGCAGTATTGCTTCGGAAGATTATCTGAACTATTTGTATGGTGTTTTTTGTAACTAAATACCAGGTGTAGATGTTCACAACCAATTTCTGCTGCATAATTTTCATAATTTGATCAAAATGGTTGTCATCTTTAATGATGTGATATCATATTGAACTGATAGAAATGGATCGTTTTATTTGAACTAGCCCTTAAAATGAAAGTCTCCATTACATCATTAAATTGAACATTAGTAAGTCAACAGCCTGAATTATGAGTATACTGTGTTTTCTCAATTTTACCCATAATCCTCTGTTGTTACTCGTTGTACGTACGTTTTTTTCTTTAATGAGAGGAAATTATCAACTCAATCACTTCATCAGAAGAGCTGTTTTTCATGCAGTTTTTATTTTGCATGATTTTTTTTGTCATTTTTAAAGTGTACATGTGTAAGTGTCGTGTGTGTGTGTGTGCGGGACAAAGAGAAACAAGTTAGATTAATGGACGCCATTTTGTAGCCGTCTCTGAAGAAATCTGTAACATGTTACGCTAATGTAGAGCAGCTAGCTGATATAAATCAACCATGTTAGCGACATTTAAATAATAATCTGAAATATTTTTTGATGTGCGGTAAAATAAATAACCATATATTATACACAAAAGCTTAAAAGACAGAAAAGGGGGCACTCTTCAAAGAATGGTGGTTGAATTTGACCTCTGACCTTTTGCGTTTAAGATGTGTGAATAGTCTGAGGAGAACAACTTTGTCTGAATCTGCTTTCACACTTCAGAGTTCAAAGCCAGTCTGAAGAACTTGCCCATGGTCGGAACGGCTCCTTAAACGTTGTCTTTACATTTGTGTAGGGAATAAATAAGAGAATGAAAAGGGGAACCTTTCTTTTAGATGCACTTGGAGGCCTTCAAGCTCAACATCCAGGCTGGAGTCTGAATCTGGCCATTGTCTTTGGAAGTCAGAGGTTCAAGGAATTTTGTGTTGGGAATTCCCTGAGCAACACTGCCTCTGTAAAGTGGTACTTGTAAAAGAAAAACAGTGAAAGAGAGAGAATTCTTTGATTTTTGCGTTTGTGGATTTGTCTCTAAGTATTTTATGCTCTAAAAACGGCCATCTTAATGTGTATAACTGTACCAAGGTTTAACCATGCAAACTAATTTAGAAAGCATTATCTATAAAAAAAACATCTACACAAACTAGTCGAACTTACTAACTGACCTCACCATAATCCATTAAATTAGTTTCAGGGGAAGTAGCATATTGAGCACAGTCATTTAAATCATTTCTCAGACAAGATCTGACACCATCAGACTTTACAGATGTACAACACTAATATAATCCAGGGGTTTAGAGCTCACTGCATGCAGCAGAACTTGCATGTAGAAACACAACTAGTAACACACGCAAACCATTCTTAAACTGGGGTTAAACTTAAGCTGAGTTTGACTAAGCGGCCAAAATGTATTCTTGTTTTTACCAAACTGAGTGTCCCCAAAGTCACTTTTTTAGGCAGGTCAGTTCACTTGGCAGCAATCTGGGCAACATTCCCGGGCAGCTGTTTTCTGGTCATATGAATACAGTTTGTGTCTACTTGAGTAAAGAAAGACTGACTTCAGTAACCAAGTTTCAATAACACCGGTCAAATCACTAATAAAATCTGACATCAATGGTATCATAAATTTAGACTTTAGTTCATATCTGGCTAAACAATATTTTTCAGTTTAGCCCAACATCCCAGAGCATCCCAGAGCAACAAGATGAGGTAATGATTTACCAATAAGCTGATTGGTTGAAAGGTAGGATTTTCATTCCTACATCCACCTTGTTAAATGTTGCAATTTATTGCATTGATTTACGTTCTATAGATCAGTTTCTTTCTTGGCCTTTAATGACAAATGGTCAGAAATAGGGGTGGTTATTTAACCTGGGAAAAGTTGTTTTAGTTTTTTTTGATGAAACAATGATTTATCTACTCAAATGAGTGGCTGGGCTTACAGGATATATAACTTATCTGAGATACAGCAGATCCATCACAGGCAAATAATACAGACTGCAAGCCAGTTGTGATGAATTTGGCTGCAGTTGCTAAATTGTGTGTTTGATGCATGTGTTGGGCAGCTGTTCATGTCACAACTTTGACCGTAATCACAATGTAATCTTGTAACAGCTAATTGTTCAGTGATTGGAGAAACTCATTTCTCAACTGGGGAATGTGTTTACACAGTCGTTTATTTCAAAGAGCAACCAGAGAAAAAAAAATCATCTGTGACTTTATCCTACAGAGAAAAATATACTTCTTTTGTATTTTTTAGTGTGGGTGGTAGTGTGGGTGGTTGCTAGGTAGTTGGTAGGGGGTAACTAGGGTGTACTGGGTGGTTTCTATGGTGTTCTGGGTGGTTGTGTGTTGTTGCTTAGGTGGTTGCTAGGGTGTTCTGCTAAATATGAACTATTTGTTACCATAATACTTCTAGACAGTAGCGTCTTACTTTCCAGGTGGACACAAAGGAAAAATGTCCTGAGTTTTGGGGGAAGAAGACACTTATTCACCTCTGATAATGAGATAAAAGATACTCAACTGGGTATATTTATTAACACATTACACTTTTTTTAGACAAACACATATTTCTCTCCATGTTTCTCTCTGAAAATATAACAAGCTTGAAAACTCATCATCCATCTCTCAACAGAAAAGTGACATTCTGTGTAGACGGCTGAGATTTAGTGGCGCCAGATAGAAAACAAAGATCTGAGATAATCCCCGTCTGATAGCAGTTCTGTCTATTGTTAGGGTACGTCACTGTTTATTATTGCTTCTGTAGCAAAGATAACCAAAGATGTTCCCTGAGTAAACACAACAATCGGCTGATTCTATACATCTTTTTCATTTATAGAAATGAACAGCCAACTCCTTGCCCGTATTTTACCATAATGCCCTTGGTTAAATGTTCTGCACTTCTATGCATCTAAGAAGATCCTAGAGAAAGATCTGATGATATTTCCTTGGAAAAACAAAAAGCTAAATGTAGCAGGAAAAAACAAACACGTGATAGTGACTGTTATCTCTTTTTGTCTTTTACCTTTATTTCACTCCGTCTGTATGTTATTTTATGTCTTTTAACATCCCACGTGTGTTAAATATTAAAGTCAACAAATAATAGCAAGTGTAAAAAACACTTGTTGGCATACTACAATGAATGATATGTTTAAGCAACCTACTGATGACATTGGCAATACTTTCTAACACAATTACATACACATTGAATAGACATCTAAAAAAAAACGTATGCAGAGAACAGTCTAGCATGTGCCAGTAGCGACTGTCCTGCGTTTTACCTCGAGCTGGTTTAACACAAACTCATGTTTCTACAAACACATCGATTATGGGTGTGCAGCGCTCTCATATGTAAATATTTACCCTCAAAATAATCATTAGGTTTGGGTTATGAATCAAAAACCTCATTATGAGGAAGAGTAAATAAACAGCCAGGTGGAGGAATCTGTGTGTGTGTACTAACACACCCTCAGAACTACCTGAGAGTATTTTTCTTGTCCGGGGCAGTAAAACGTGTCTGGTAGGAAGTCATTAAGATGACGTGTTATCTGAGCTCCAGATGAGTTTGGAGTGTTTATGTTAACTAGTTTAACCGACCGTCTGATTGCATCTAGGCACACGGTCCGGGTTGTTTTGAGACACCATGCAAAAATATTCTCTAAATTATGATCCATTTATCACCAAACACAACAAACTTTTTAGGTGACCCTGTTGACCCCTGCCGTGGCCTGCAATGGAAAATCTTTGAGACTCTTCACTATGTGAAAAGGCGGCTAAAGCCATCTTGACAGGGGTCAGGGAACTGTTAAGGCAAACCACAATCCCTCAAATGTGTTTGTTGGTGTGAAAGAAACAAACATTTACCTGAGCACAAAAGCCACTCCATCTCAGAGGCAGCTGCTGTGAAGAGTTTACACAGGCTTTGGAGAGCATGGTGGTCTGAGGGTCGATCTCTTTCTCTCCACATATTGATCGGAATAAACGTTATTTTATCTGCTGAAAGCCTTCAGTCAGTCAGTTTTTCAGTCCTGGGTTTGATTCCTTTGTTGCATTATCCTAAATTGCCCATCCAGTCTAAAACCAGCTTCTGGTGGTCTTCTCATCATCTACCAGAAAACCTGAAGCTGGTTTGACCTGGTTTTCCAACAGGGACACTGTTGATGTTATTCCCTCCGGAGGGCCACATTTCCTCTCCACCCCATCTCCTCTGTTTTATTCCCCGTCATCATCTCAGTAGGAGCATTCCTGCAGGTTTAACAACACTTGTCACAAGACAGCGGGTCGGGGAGGGTTCGAAGGGAATTTCATGATGACAGTCAGGATTGAGGGAGGCGGGGGATGGGGTCATGGTCACTCTACCTTTGTGCTCTGGCCTCCATCACCTCGTTCTCCACACCGGTGAGTTTATCTGTCAGCAGATGGCTAATCCACCTGCATTCTGTTGGTTCAGCAAAAGACACAAAACAAATGGAGAATTCACCTCAGGCTCAGAGCTGCTCACCCGTATCCAAGACTAAATGTGGCATTCACCTTTAGCCATTAATGGCCCCGTCACAAATGGAGCCCTCAAACCCAAAGAAAGGACTGCAGGGGTTGTGACATTGGTCAACGTTGGTCCTTCCTTTGCTGCTTTCCATGCACTATTTTGGCTTACTCAGAAGAACATTTTATTGCTCAGAGGTTGCTCCCCAGCTAACAGGGAACGTTCTCAGAACATTGGCTAGTGTTCTCTAAACATTTTCTCAACGTTATTAAAAAAGATGCAGTAACGTCAGTAGACTTTTTTTCCGTAATATATCATATGTATGAAAAACATTATTCTTAAGTTGTTAGTGGAATGTTTTAAAAATGTTACAGAAATAAAAAATGTTCTTATGACCAAGCAATAATGTTAATATAACGTCTAAAAAACATTCCTGAGAACATTCAAAATAACAATTTTTTTACTTAACTTTACAACCTAAGATTTGCATTTGTAGCTCAGGAGCTTTATATGAAAGCATTGCTGTCTGAGAGGAAACCATTGAGATATTAAAGAGATCTCATTTGTGATTTGTATTATGAGCAATAAAGAAGCACTAATCATAATCAAACCATAATCGAAAACTCTCAGCATGATAAACAGAATTTGGTCAGTAAGAGAAAATAATTACTGGGCAGCTCTCCTTTAACAAGAGCATTGCCAGAGAAACATATCATGGAAACATTAACCTGATGGCCAAGGTCACCATCAGCAGCTATTTTAGGACCAGCTCTATCTTTGTCAGTTTGTTTCACACTCCAGGGATTAAGAACTAATCTGGTTTTGGATGGAAGGAAAAATTAGCAGTTGTTGTTTATAGATGCAGGGGAAGCATTGGGAATTATGGCTTGGATTAGTTTTGCCAAGCCCAATGTGAAGTCCATTTAAATGAGAGCCAAGTTATCTATGTTATCTAAGTGACTGTAGGCCAAAAATGTCTTGATATCTGAACTTTGAAATGCCCATTTTTAGAGCTTGTGAAAGTGGGTCAAGACTCTGAGGACACATAACTCACGTTCACCGTTACGTTTCGGAGAGAAAATCAATGAGAGAAGAATATTTCCCGGATGGATGTCAGTTTACCTCACACAAGGTTCAAGTGTGCCAACCACTAATTCTCCTTAAGAAGAGCACCAGCCCTTATTTAAGCTACATTCATGGTGACCAAGAATGTCACCACGGGGCTCATAAATCGAAATGCAAATAGCCAAACAAGTTTTGAATTTTAATTTCCCAAAGATGGTTGACATGAGATCTGAGATTATATGACATGAAATTAAAAAGACATGATTTTTTGAAGATATATTATTTAAAAAATAAAACACTGCTGTTATTTACCCACCATCATTATGTTCCAAACCTATATGTTGTCATTTTTTTGTGGAGCATTGTGTTTTAAATGATTTACTATAAATTGACAGAATTGATGCTCAACTGCCAGTGATTGTTATATAAAGTAACAAAACATGATGTATCTTTTTTTATTCTAAACATGAACATAGGTTAGATGCACGGGAACGATTATGGGTGACTCCAAATGGTTGCATGGATTGCCTGTTTGACATTATTATGATGGAGCCTGACAGCCTTCGATCAGTTGTATGGGAAGAGCTCTGTAAAGATTCTTCAAAATCTGCTTTACAAAATTTTTATTATTATTATTATTTTTAATTTCTCAGATTTACATGGCAAATCGTGGTTACCAAAAACAAGCATTAATACAGCAAAAGAAATATATTACTAATATCTGATAAGAGATATTGATGTAAGTTTTGCTTGAGGCCAAAAATGGCTCTAGCATTTATGCTGACATAATTTAAAAGCACAGACATGAAGTTTGGTGGTATGTCCTGGTGAGCCTCTTGTTTCTCTCTTGTTGGTTTTGCTTTGTTGGTTTCCAGTGAAGCAGCCGCTTCACCATCTGTTCCTGCATTCAGAGGAACACAAGCCCTGAAGTCTGACCCTGAGGCCTGGGATGTGGGGTCATGGAGGACGCTGGTGGACAATGGTTTGGCCACATGACCATCTCTCACTTCAGAACAGCCTGGACTCATCTCCTAACAGCCTCGCCTCACCTCTCACTACTGCTGAGAAGAGAGAGTAAGTGGTGAGGCGACAACAGGAAAACCCTCACCGGCACTTAAACCGTATTCATGACATGCAGGGAAATTCAAAAGCACAGATTAGAGGAGTGTAGGCTAATCATGGTGACTAAAAATGCTATATGAAATTAGACAGAGAGAGTAGAGAGAGATTTGACGACCTCAGAGACACTGTAGAGTCTTCAGAAATATAGTTTATGAAATGAAGTACAATAGCTTGTTTAATAACAACATCCTCTTACATGTTAAATATGTTGGCCTCTCTTAATGAGTAGACAATCAGTCAGTCTGAATGGACAAGTACAAACAGGGCTGTAACCGAAAACAGATTCTGTTGATTTCCAACATTCAAGCTTCTCCGTTTGCCACAGTCAAGATACCTAAGATACAGATACAAGATAATTCATTTTTAATATTTAAGTAGTGTATTTGTATTGTATTTCTGAATTGAGTGAGGATAGTTTAGGAGAGTGCGTCTGATTATAACAAATGTGACAAAAAAAAATCAGCAAAGTATTATTGATGAAAGTATTGGAATAAAATACGTTGTTACCAAAAAAGCTACTGTAATGTCCAAGCTACTAAAACATTAAACTGTTAAGTTAACAGGTTCACTAGTTACAGTACATACTCAACACTTTTGGAACATAGCTGTTACTAAATGTTACTTAACTGGTAAAATTCAAAACAATGGAATTGACTTTATCTTTGACTGGGATTGGATACAGTGGCGTTCACCATCTGGCATCCATCTTCACAGCAGCCTCAATCAGACGTAAATCTTTGCCCTTGTTACGCAGCTGTCAGACTCGGAGTGGATCATGTTATGGGTGTTTTCTCAGAAACGCAGGGTGTTGAGAGACTGACACTTGAACGTGGCTTATTGGTGCACATTACACTCAAAAATGGCCGTCAGAGATTTGAGAACCAGCCAACACCAGTCAAATTACTCACAATCCCCAAAACATGAAAGTAAACGTCTTCAATGTAGAAGAAAATAATTCTTAGTAGGAAGGAAATGATTATGTATAAATGAAAAGCATCTTTATTGATGTCTTAATACCTACTTAAAGAGTAAGTACAAGATCTGGTACTGTACATTGGGATCAGTTCCACACATGCACAACATCATAGTTTTGAGAAATCATTAATGCTTTGAATCATTGTAAAATGAAAGCGTTGATATTTTGCAGTCACCTGACATTGCACAAATATTACAGCTATATCTATATGGGTTTTATTTGTAATTATTTTCATTTGATTCAGAGTCATTATACATAATTGTAGGACGTTTAATTCAAAAGCTCTTTCTTGCCAGACAGATCCTTTTGTGTCGCTCAAAGGTGCCTCACAGAGAAATCATTCTATTCACACCGAAGAAACACCCTAAATCACACGCAATCGCCTAAAACTGTATACGATTACCTTCGTAAAGCAAGCACGCTATTGGAAAATACACCTAAAGGTCAAATGACTAAAACATTCTACAGATAAGACTCCTCACTTACTACAGAGGAGAAGATACTAGACTGCATTCAGCAAACGTTGCTGTGACTTATCAGCAACACCTGCTTCCAATTGAAGGTTTTTGGCTGAGCAGGAGGAAGTTCCCCCTCATCGATTATATCACAGAAATGTGCTTTTAATATGCCTCAATGCGGTCCTCCATTTCAGTGCAGATGAGGAAATCTAATGCCCCTTAATGAGTCTCATTTGTCTTTGCACGATAAAAGGAGGCCGTGCGAAGCATATCAGCTTGAAAGAAGAAGGGTTTGGTTTGTGGGTCCCAAGTACAAATGAGCAAGGAAGTTTACAGAACAAATATTAGCCCAAGTCAACAAAGGCATGAAAAAAATCTGCCATCACCTTTTCACCTGACTGGTATTGTCTGTTGTTCTATGATAAAGGTAAATATTAAAGAACTGTGGGATTGGAAAATGGGAAAACAGAGGACAAAAGTTAAGTAAGTGGAAAGAAACTGAACTGAACTGCTAAGCTGAAGGGACTCGCCTGTAGCCTCATTAGGTCCATGAATTATTGCCGGATGCTCACTCTCAAATTTTACAGCACAAAACTCTTTTTTTTTTGTTGCTGTTTTACAATGTTTTGTTAATAAAGGATCCACATTTTCTATGCTGGACATTAGCCTAATATACATGCAAATTCCATAACACATCACATAATAACAGTTTCAGAACATATCACTTTAATTGTATTTAAACATGCTTATTTTTTAATTATTCCTAATTTTTAACAAGTAACAAGTCAACTACAACTACAATTCTCATCAGAATGAAACTATAGGTAGTAAATAGTTTGAAGATAAAATTGAAATGTATGTATGTTTTAAAAATCAAGATTAAGTTTTATAATAAGTCTACTGAACCTGCTGTTAATGCACATAGGCTTTGTGTTCAGCTGTTAAAATGCATTAGAAGTCTTCTATACCTCCTGGTGTTAGTAAACTACACTACACTCACTCAACACTACTCAACACAAAGTCACAGCTATCAATTAAAACTGAACCTCAACACAGGTTGATGTGTTTTCTTCATTGTTAGTGGAAACATAAGTCGTGGTGTGAGGTTACGTGATGAGGTAATGGAGCCGATGTCATGCGCCCCATCTCAGCCTGCAATGCTCTTAACTAAATGTCTGCCATGGGGGAATCTCAGGGCAACATTCCCCAAATAATTTCTAAATTTCCTTTGATATTCTCTGACAGTCTGTAATCAGTCTGCGTATCTAACGTCACCTCTTTGTCTCACCAAATTTGCTTTGTAGATTTATGTGTTCCTCACCTCAAATTAGGAAGATCAAGACCTCCATCCTCCACTGTTTTATCTTTAGAGGACCACCCCACACCCCGTCCTACCTTAACCATGCTCCCTCACAGCGAGCATGGCAAAATAACCCGTCCCTCCTCCCCAACACCAGCGTCCATGGAGATGGAGCAAAACTCAAAATATGCACTTGACAAATATAGCCATCTGCAGAATGTGTGAGTGAGCTGGGTGTCTGTGGCGCAGAACGCTTTCTCTTTTGTTTAATAGAAAGAAGAAAAAATGTATTGGGGAGCTTCCAGATTCAGACACAATGCCTCAAAGTAAACATTTCTCTATTGTTAGTAGACTTTATTTCTCACATGCACCGTTTCGAAAAAATTTAAAATAAAGTGTTAATCTAATGGGTGCTAACAGAAGAAAGTCCACAGGGCAAAGGTAGCAGAAATAAGGCACCCAAACCTTGTTTCTTTTTTAAAAAATAATACTGCATGTAAACAGCAAAAACGTGTTTTCATGCTAGTGTGTTTTTGGTGCTTGATCGCTTGTTCATTTTGAATGACCAGAAAACAGACAAAATGATTTTGACCAAACTGTTCCCTCTGTGTTCAGAGCTGCTCCTGGTCTAGGAAACCTGATTAGACCTGGTCTATGGGGGGTCCATCATAAAGCCTCGACAGGAACCAGCTAAGACTCCCGGTGAAGTGTTAAACTGATAACCACCCCCAGCACCGAGACCCCCCAGTACACACTGTTTACACAGGATGGACTTTCCCCTATCACTTCTCCATCGACACTTGAAATCCAGTGGACATATGAAGATCGTTTTTAAAATGCGAAATTCAACTCTATTTCACATTCGCTAGCTCACCTTCATAACACTTTTGTTATTTAATTTCCTGGCCTTGTTTTTTTAGAATAAAATCATGTGTTACTTATTTCTGTAGAATTTATACAAACATTTTTATTGAGCCCTTCTTTTTATTAAACTGCCTCATGGATTGTAAGATTGTTTTACTATTGTATTGATATATATGTTTTATTTCCAGTGATAAAGTTACCACAAATTGTCACCTAAAAAGTAAGCAGCTTGTTTAATTACGTCAATAGAGGCGATTGTTTAGTTTGCTTTGCAACAGCAGAGAGCAGCAGAGGGAAATCTTTAATTTCTTTCATTTGCTGCTTTATTTAAAGACGACAACAAGTTGTCCTGAACTCCAACAAACATCTCAGCTTCTCACTTTGGACCTAAATAAACTCTGCCTCTGTATTTGACTGTTTTAGTGAGCCAAGCTGCTATAGACCAGCATGAATTAGACCTCAGGGTTTGTTTGGCTAGGATTGAGTGCTATGACACACCTGTCTGAGTACTATACACTGTAAATGTATACTGTTCTATGGGCTTGTGTTTCTTCTGCGTTTTTTGTAGGTTTAGTACATTTTGTACTAACTGTACTCACAGATGAATGCAAACAATCTCCTTGTGCCTTTGTCTAAAACGCTGAAAAAACAAAAGTCCGTCATCACATTCATTAACGTTCGCACTTGATGGAAATGAACACCGTAAAAACAAAATAAAATACTTAAACAGATGAGAGATGGAAAACTACTAGAAAAACATGAAAAAATCTTCAAATACGATGTTAGTACTGTAATTCTCACCTTGCATTTTACCAAATAGACAGACAAGCAGGCAGACGTTATATAAATGTTATATAATACTCGCTAAACATTATATATCTAGACTATAAGGACCGTGATCACAAGAAGTATCTGTAGCACTAAAACCAAAAGATTTGTAAAAACCAGAGCCAGTTGTAATAAAGTTACACAAATGTGATGTAAATGGTAGATGTAAATAAACAAAAATAAAAAGTGATTTATTTACTGTCATGCATCACGCATTGGACTTTGGTGTCCATCAGCTCTTATAAGAACAAAGCGAAGGAAAACGTTTCTCTGAAACATGAAACCCGGGGACGTGAGATGTGCCCTCTGCCCTCTAAAGTGATACAACTTGGGCGATTTGTCGCTCAGGTCAATGGTGATGTTTAGTAATCTTTTCAACAGCCTCTTGCCCACTTGCACTCTGAACAGACCAGATTCAACAATCAACAATGTGAACGCTAGCATTGGATTCACAAATATTATCGGATGCCTTGAAGCCACAAAAAACTAGAAAAGTATTAAGACTTAAATTTTAAAACTAGGTCTAAATGTTTGATCTTAGATCAAATAGGATCAGAAAAACTACACTAGTAATTCAAACAACAAAGAAAATACTTTGTTGTCTAACGGAAAGGACGATTGTTTTTCCACCTGCGATATTGTTTGTTTTACGTGCCGAACTTCACTCCAAGGATTAAATATTACGAACTGTTTATTTTGAGACATTTTAAATACCACTTAAGCCTAACAGACTGTTGGAAGCCACAAAAAGTAAATTATTTAAAGTTTGGTTACCAACTTTGTTACCCTTCCACATCCATGTTATTTATACCTCTGCTGACGGCCTAAAAACCATCAACACTCTGTAAAGTTTATGGGCTGCTCGATGTTGCCAGTTCTCTCAGCGTGCGGGTCTAAATGCAGCCTATTAAAACTCGAACATACTGACTTTGTCTAAGAGGTACTTCACAGCCACTGTTTTATGGGGACTTACAACCACATACCTTCACAGTTTTGTTCTGGCTGCTGTTCGCCAGAACCCCATTGGGTAACGCCGTAAAGGTTTTGATGAATTAAGCGAGAACGTTATCTAGACATACTGCTCACCTGTTTTGTTTTTCAATGCTACTTTCAATTAATAGTTCAAACAAAATTTAAATTGTACACATACACGTTCAGAGATGGTGTGTCAAGACATGCTCCAACAGGTTTGTCGTGAATGAAACCAAACACGTATTGGTTTCTCACATCTCATAACTGACACTCATTGACATCACACATTGTAAGATATGTCTTGATGTGCTATTTTAATGCAAAGGAGATTCTAGAAATTTGATGAAGAACAAGATTTTCTTATAGATTATTTAAGGAGTTATGCTAGACACTTTTTCAGACTTTGCCAGTTTAAATTTCTAATTGTATATGTATATTTACCAACTAAACTAATTTCAAACGTTTAAAATTTTGAAAGCCTCAAAATTTATGAAAAACCCATTCAAGATGTCAAGGTGTCCAGATTTTTGTGTATTACTGTATATAACTCAAACACACCACGCAGTAGAATCTTCATATTTGGAAAATCTGGCACACGTTACATAAATCTAAAGCCAGGAAAGAAAACAGCGCCAGATAAGTGAAAGTCGATCATCACTGATGAAAAACAGATTGGACAAATCTAACCATTGAGAAACAACAATACTGAGATAACAGCAGGGACTTCCTTCTCTCGTCTGAGAGAGAGAGAAAGAGATGCAGACTGTCGTTGATGAACCTTTGCCAAATCATTTTAGGAACTTTGTGTCTGTGAGTCGGAGAAGCTGGCTGTTCGGAGGAGAGGGTCCAACCCAGCTCTTTCCCACTCGCTCACTTCTCCCACTCCTCCCTCCTCCTTCCTCCCCTCCTCCTGAGAAAGGGGGGTGCTTCCCTGTGGTCCCAGTCTTAACACTTAGCGGAGAACAGAGACGCCACACTGAGCTCTGGAAGCTAGCTGTGACAGACAAAAGCCACACACACACAATCACATACTCGGCATGGATTGCAAAGTTTTGGTGATGGTGGCTCTTCTGATGGTGGCCATTATGAGCCCTGAAAGTGACGGTAAGTTAAGACTAAATTTACTTGTTGTGCTGTAATTAACTAAACAAGTTAATTAAATTACAAGATGGTCGGTCAAGAAATTCATTTGATAAAAAACACAAAACGAAAAAGTCACGTAGGCTTTAGAATTGCAAATTTGAAATAGAATTTTAATGTGAATAAATGTAACCACTATTTAGAATTGTTGTAAACTTTATAATTCTGTGTAAAGTTGAAATAGTTTGTTTTCTTATTACATGGAAGCCTAAACTTTTTGCAGGTTTTCTGTCCCAGTGAATGTTTAGGGAGTGAATGATCATTAAGAGGTTTCATTAATATCACCTCACAGCTGCTAAGTACCCTGCATTTGCATACATGCCTTCATGTTAAATATTTAGATGTACTTGTCCTTGCATGTTAGCTGGCCTGATTCAAAAAGACGTGAGGGAGATACTGGACCAGGTGAACTTGGTGGTCTGCAGTGTGTCACCGTCTTTGTTGTTTCTAGGGAGAAAAACTTTCATTGCGTTTTAAATGCTGCCTGGTGTACTCTCTTTGATTAGTGTCTAATTAGGGGATAATAAGGAAAATGTTTCGGCCCTGTTCACTTGGCAGTGTGTTTAGTCAAGGCTTAATGGATGAGTGTTTAGCATGACAAAGACCACAGACAGAGTTGGGATATCTATGGGAATTTCCGAGTCTGACTAGGAACACGGGTGCGTTTCCTCAGCCGTATGAGGAAACCAAGGAGATGTGAGAGGATTCAATGAATGTTCTTCAGCAGATTAATGTAATTCACATATCCAGAATTGAACTCCAGAACTGGCTGGAGGGTTCTGCTCTGATTATGGGATTCTTTCCTATTTATTGTGGAGGACTCTCGGATTTTAAAGAGAAAGCTCCTTATGAAAAATGTGGCGAGAGAAAAGGCGAGAGCGCTTGCCATTTGTGAATGGATGAGAGCCACTCGAACGTTAAGCTAATCTCTTTTTAATGATCTGGGTTTGTTAACTGACGCAGGTGATCAGACACTTTCAGTATATTTGTAGAACTGACATTAGAGGTTTTTAGAAGTTTTATTGCATGAATCTGTATGATTAACCTGAATTATGGTCTGAAATCAAGTTGTATGTGCATTGTGTCTTTAAGTACACTATGTGACGTTTTGTCAGCTTTTCTCAAAAAATGTACTAAGATCTAAAATAAACTGTTTAAATGTCAGAATGAAGGTGAATGCATTACACGAACGGAAGTCAAACAGTTCATTTACACTTTTTGCAGTGGAAAAACGCATGACATGAATATTCATTTTTATGGGATAAAGTTACAAAAATCTGACTACAAAAAGTGATTTACTTTTAATGTTCTGAATAGTTTACATGACAGTGCTCATGATCAGCATTACCTTTCTTGTGTTTCATTTAGACAAAGTTCTGCTGAAAATACATCTCACAAAAAAAAACAACTTACAAAACATGTACAAAACATGAATTTAAGATGCATTCTTCATATTGATTTGTATCGCTTATTCCAGCCAAGCCCATCAGTTTGGTGGAGAGATGCTGGTGTCGCTCTACCCCCAACACAGTCCCTCAGAGGAGCATCCGTGAGATTAAGTTCCTCCACACACCCAGCTGCCCCTTTCAAGTCATGTAAGTCCACTTTCTTCAGCTCCTTTTAAACCCAACTAACTCTATCAGTTATATGAATGCATTTAAACAATTTTTTTTTTTTAGAAAATACTCATCATCAATCTGATTGGCTGAAATGTGTGCATTGTTATAACATAAGTGTTCGGTATTATGGCAGCTAGTTCAATTAAGCTAAATTTATGAGATGATTATATGTTATTTTCTACAATTTATTACCTGCTACCCCTTTTAGATCATTTAATTTTTGCAACAAATTTTATTTAAAAAACTTAAACCTACGTGACAAAAAAGACATTTTTAAGGGTCAGGTAGAAATATTACTTTAACTGCGTCACTGCTTCACTTTACTGGTGTATGTTTGGGAAAATGAGAGGCCTGTTTTAACAGTTTTGATAGCTGTGGGAAAATAGTGATGTGCTCGAAACAGAAAAGACAAAACGAGCAGAGAGAATACGAGCGATTTTGTCCATGACAAGCGACGCAATAATTGTTAAGGGTCGGAATGATTACTCCTGTGTTTCATCCGACCTTGTCGTTTTCTTTTAACCAGCATTTGGAATTATTTTACTGGTCTGGAATGTATTAAACTAAACCATTTGTACCCCGTCAGGCAGCGAAAAGCCAAAGCGCTAGAGGGGGATCAAGGTTATGGGGGTTA
Organism: Chromobotia macracanthus; assembly: GCA_036877525.1. Classification (NCBI taxonomy): domain Eukaryota; kingdom Metazoa; phylum Chordata; class Actinopteri; order Cypriniformes; family Botiidae; genus Chromobotia; species Chromobotia macracanthus. Next base: position 5,206,515 of record JAZGTH010000033.1, on the reverse strand, counting down.
CAGAGGTTAGCACCTAGCAAAGGGTCATTTTAGGAACAAACTTTGGCCGGAGGAAATCACCTTTAATCTGCCATCTTCCACACGTCTTGTTTAGGAATCTATTCGGATTTGTGAAGCTAGATGAAAGCCAGGCACATACGCTTTCCCTCTCACACACACATCAGTCAGTTTGTTGTTAGCATTAGCTAGCTGTGAGGTAATTACTACCTGCTGGCTCGGTCCCAGACCACCGACTAGCTAGTTCAAAACATTCATTTAGACCGGCTAGATTAGCTCAGAGTCCATTAAATCACAAACAAACAAACAAAACAAATAGATTAACTCTTAAAACAAACTTGAATGGGAGACATCCGCCAGAAAACAAACAGGAATGGCATTACGGTTTCGTTTAGATCGCCAATCGGGAAAGTTGATTGTGAGGATCCTTTTTTTTGGGGGGGAATTTGAATTTGGGGTTAAGCAGACTTTTTATTTGAGCTGACAGGATGCATTTGTACAGACAGACTGAGACGGCCGTGTGTTTGTGAGGTGTAAGCAATATGAATAGAAGCCATTTGAAGGGCAACATGAGCTGCTAACTTTCAAACGAAACCTTTTGGCACTAAGGTGTGAAGCCTGGGTGTCATTTGTGTGGTTTTATCCACATGTAGGTGAACAATCGTTTGCGTGGATTTTAATAAGATGTTAAGTCACTTGAAAAGATATTTCTGACCTTTGACATTCTTTTTGTCAAGTCTCACGTCAAAAGCAGTTTTCTCTGCCAATTGATAAAAATTGGTCTTGTATTTGCTGAAGGTTTAATTGCTTGGTTATTAGCTGAAAAATTATTGCTGGTTTTAAGGTTGATTTGAAGCAGCATATTTATATTTTTAAAAAAACTGTTTGCTTCAGTTTTCCAGTCGGAATTTTCAAAATCATCCAAATTCTGAATTTCCAAACAACGTGACATTGTTCATACGATCCCTTTCTAATTCAGCCGTGTTATCTGATGAAGTGCAATGACTCCTGTCGGTACATTATAATGCAGGGGGCTGAAATCTACTCCATGAAGGACAGCCGATATGATCTGATTAAACACACTGTAGAACCGCAGGGGGAGAAAGGTCCTCTCTATTCTCTGGTCCGAAATAAATCCCTTCTCCTTTCTCTCTCATTACCAGTGCCAAGCTGAAGAACAACAGAGAGGTCTGCATCAACCCCAAGACCAAATGGCTTCAACAGTATCTGAAGAATGCCATTGACAAGTAAGAAGAAACTCTTTGTAAAGGCAGCAGGAAGTTTTCGGAGAATCATGGGATAAAACGCACCTTTTTCCCTTAGGATAGACTTAAAAAATCTCTTGAATTAATTTGATTTTAAACACTTTTTATTGAACTAAAACAATGAAAATTTGTGTTTAATCATTGTTATCTTAATAGTATTTGAAATAGTTATTTTGTAATATGGAGAATATGGAGTAATTATAAGTGTTTCTTATTAAAAGATTTCATGGCTAGTTTTGCTAGTTTACATAGAAAAGCGTATGAATACAGTACTAATGAGATCGTGTTGGTTTATTATACTAAAATCAATGTAAAAAATGTATGCCATGCAATAAGTCACTTAATTTATTTTAAAAGGGCAAAACAAATATAACAATACAGTATAATTGAGTATTTTAAAGCAAATCATATTAATGTCAAAGTAAATGCAACAGTACAATAGCATAAAATTGTTGAGGGAATTTACATTAACATCTGAATGGTATGTGGGGTGTCACAGGGTAATTTTTAGGGTTACATACTGTAAATTACACATTTAGTCAAACTGAGATAATTAGGCTGTATTATAGAGCCATACGCATTTATCCCTGTTCTTTAATTACACTAATACTATAGAAATGATGAAGTCACACGCAGAGCAGTTTTACAGAGCTGTAATAGGCCTCCTATTGTGCCATACAGCCAAAATGAGCAACCCCATTAAAACATAAATAGAAAAATCCTTTCGGCTGGTCGATCATTATCACGTCTGGTGCTTTCTGACTGTTCTCTAAACAGCTCTCACAGAAAATATGTAGACGCTGAATTCCTGCCACCCATGTGATATAATGGTTAGAGTAAAATGTTCTTTTTTAAATTGGTCAAACATTTTTCTTTCCCAAGTGACATCCTTGTAAAAGTCTTTTGGCTAACATCTGATGTTTTATATAGATAACTGTTTATGCATCAGACACAATATCATTATTTATGTAAACACACTTCACTGATAACATTAGCAGAAACTGTTTATATTAAAATAGCACGTGTTTTGACCTTTAAATTTTAAACCTATACGATAATATTTCAAATAAAAGTTTAAGTAAAAGTTATTTTTAGGTAACGTTCCTCCATAACCGGAATTGTTTTCTTTTTTTCCAGAATAAAGAAGTCAAAGATACGAACAAAGTAAACAAACATGGAGACGCGGAGAGGATCAGTGTGAATCTTAAACCTCCAGAGAGACACATGAAACTCGTCCTCTCTCTCTCTCTATTCGATTTCTCTCTCTTTCTGGACTGCTTGCACAAACAGCACTTCACCTGAGCCCTGCCTCTGATGCACCCGGGCAGCTCACCACAGCCAATCACCTTCATCCCGCAGCACTCTAACTGTTTGCTGTGATTGTATTTTGCTGCGTATATGTGTGTGTGAACGGACCGAATGTGATTTTGTTTGTGAACGGTCATGACACAGTGTGTTTTCAGAAAAAGTGGGAGTAAAACGAGAGCTTGTGGATTTGTGTCGTAGCTGCGAGGGACTTGGAGAATGAATTGAGATGGTTTATAAGGATGAGAAGATGGGAAAAGTTACGTAGAATAGTATAAACTCAAGGAAATCACAGCTCCTTCAAACTCACATTTACACTATTTAGACAAAGTGCTTAATAAAGCTCCACACACTACCCAGCTAACAGGGAACGTTCTCAGAACATTGGATAATGTTCTCTAAAAGTTGTTATTAAAAACACTCTTGCAGTAACATTAGTAGAGTTTTTTTAATGTTTATATATCATATATCAAAAATGTTATTATTGTTGTTAGTGGAACATTTTAAAAACGTTACAAAATTAAAAGGTAACGTAAGAGAAACGTTCTTACAACCCAAAATATGTTAGCTGGGTAGCTCTATTCCACAATTAAAGTCTTCTTCTTTGTTTCCTGGGTGTAAATTAAAAGAAATGCCAGACACTGAATTTCAAGACATGCAGTTTAAAGCAGATTTACTGTATGTATAAACCAGGTTTTGTTAATGAAAACACGCCTTGGCAGCTTAAAACTTCTGTTCATATGTATCAAGCAAAAACATTTTACGACTCAGGCCTCAAATAATGATATTTGCATCAGAAAACCTTTACTTTTGAGTGCCCTTGATGTGGGTCATGTGAAGTACATCAAATTTAGTTTCATGTGAATATTCTCCAGCACTCTACGGCTATCGGTGAACATGAGTTGAACAGGGACCAAAACTGAACCATGAAAAGGCAAGTGATTTGTAGACTAAATTAATATTACTATGTATTTTGAATATATCATATGTTTTAGCCTTGGCATTAAGGGACATGACTGTGATATTTGTGAAATTAACGTGTTTAGCTAACACACTTTATTTCCAATCTTAACATTTTGAGTCAAATGGCCGAATGTTTTTCCATTATTTGAGCCACTTTACAAATGTAAGAAGTTTCTAATGTAATGATTTATTTTTGTACTTTGTATTGTTCAATATTAATTAAAACACAATACGGTATGAAGGAAGATCTAGAGCGTTCTTTATCTACCCATAAATCACACTTCCAAAATTATAATGGAAAAGCAAATACTATACATGAACTTAAGCACCCTTAACGCTTAAGAAGCTAAACTCCCACGACTCACACACTGTTGCGTTCAGAAATGTTTCAACATAACGTATAGCGTGCTCAGTATTACAGCATGGCATTAGCATAAATCTACATTAGTCTTCTACCGCCAACTAATGTAGCAAAACAATTTTGAAGTGAATCTTGCTGACGTTTAAAAATAATAGTTTAATGGCAGCCGTTTTAAGGTAACTCCAGCTCCCCCTTGAGGTCTGAGGTTTATTAATGCCACAGTAACACGAGCATGTACAGAGTTAATGGAACATTTCATGGCATTTCATATAGTAAATAATTAAGTAAATAAGCTCCCTGGGTTTAAAAAGAAAATGTACATTATATTTGATGAAAGATGTGGTATGAATTTTCTTGCAGCACAGAGTTCAACATATGCTTTTCATCAGATCTTTCCAATAAGCAGTTGACAGATGTCTGTTGTTTCCCACTGTGACTTTTTTATTGTAAAATTGAGTCTTATTAAAAAGGCCCCAGTGTAAATGTTGTCTTTAGGTCAGTAGGGTCAGACGTCTACGCCCTTAAACTGGCACCATACACCCTGAAATTTAGGATTTAAGCTGGTAATCTGTGGGAGCATTACATATCAAAAGCATTACAGTATATAAATGGTTCATGGTATTGATGAACTGAGGAATTATGAAATTATCTTGTCAGATGATGTCATTCCCTTTAAATAAAAATGTGATTAAAAAGAAACAATAAAAACAATAAAAAGATGCTTTAGCTCTTGTGCTAGCTCACCATTTAATTGTTAGTATTTTCATTATTTAAGGATAAGAAATGCATAGTTTTTCCCCCAATACATACATAGAAATGTGTGAGATATGGAATCTGTAGTCACACCTACAGAAAGGTGGTTTAGTTTAGTTTCGATGTTGTTTTTTGTCAATCACAGAATGTCCACAACACTCAGACTATGACCCATTTGGGGTTTTGTGTGGAAAGACAAGGTTCTTTAGACGTTACAGCAATGAAACTGATACAGTACGTATTTATTGTAAAAATCACTTGTCATTTTTACTGCTTCATGCAAACACAGCGAGACGTTTGACCTCGAGGGTACAGTATTCATGATAAAACCCTGAAATCATTTTAACACCTGAGTGTACAACATCATTAGTGAAAGTTCAGCTCTAGTCCACCGCACCAGGGAAAACCTGTGTCTGTCATTTATAATACTGAAAACATGGAAATCATCTTTTCTCTTCTTCTTTTCTAATCTTTTTATATTTCATTGAAGAATATTTACTATACAAATATGATTAAAATTGCTTTCAACAGCAATTACGGATCATATAATAAGTACGGCTGTGAATCAATTAAACATGTGACTTTGATTATAAATTACAAAAAGTGGCTTTATAAGTCTATACACAACATAAGCCTATAACTGGCCTACACAGCAATATATTTTTCAATAGAAATAGTCAGTCTGCATTCTGGACCTTGCAATCTATGTATTGATCTATGTATTGTACATATGTGTAAGACGAACAACATTGGCCACTCCAACATGTCTCACTGCAGGAAAACCTCGACTACATAATTTACATATGGGTCAGGTCTCAGGTGGCATGATTAATCTTTTTAAATAGCTAAATTAACATGTTAAAGGCACAGCCCTAATAACCTAGAGGCACACTTAATTGTAACATATCTCAACCATTATAATAAACAAATGCGACATTGTGCTTCACATAAGTACTCAAACCACAGCCAGCTGAGTAGCTTTAGTCCCGGGATATAAATAAGGAGCCACATACCAAAATTAACCCCCAGAGTGCTTGTTCTTCACAACCAGATGTTCATTACTCGAGTACATTTGATGTTCTGCATACTTATGTAGCGCAGTACGTACTACAATAAAGAAAATGTTCATGCTTACGGTTCAGTGAGCCCTCTCAGACATGGCCTTCAAGCTCAGTTCAAATCAGCAGCGCAAATAAATCTAACCTAGCGGGACAGCACTGGTTCATGTTATCCTGCATCTGGAGAACTGAAGTAATCCAGATAGAGTCTGTCTAATCTAGCTAGCTCCATTCTTCAGAGCTAAAGAGAACCACACGGGCCCGTGAGACGCCCACGCTATGGCTCTTTTTGTGCGGACGAGACTATCACGCAGCAGGGTGGACAGGTACAGCAGGTTATTGGGCTCAAATCACACAGTAATTTGTCATGTCCTTCCTCAATGTGGAAGTGACAGCACAATATCGAGGAAAATGTATAACAAGTGCTGCTTCCTCGAACATGAGAACATTTCCTCTATTCAAGCACAGAATAAATGAGGTCTTATCTATAGTTAATTATATGAGGGACACAACAGTTCCTACCCATGGAAGAACTTAATGAGAAATGTTTTGGGTACATATTAAAATCTCAGACTTTTGACTGCAAACTTTTGTGTGTTGGCAGATCAGAGCACAGTGTGAAACATTGTTTCGACTTTTTCTGAAAGTCCACAGGCTGCAAATTACTGGAAATCTGGGAAGCAGGAGAATTCAGCAAGGGTTTCCATTTGCTCACCATTGCCGGCTAGGAGAAACAATTGACATATTAAGGAGATGACTTTTGTGATTAGTCTTGAAAGAGAGCAACCCATTGAGGGTTGTTCTTACACCCATGACATCATTACATTCAATAGTGTAAACAGGCATATTGGCACTGCATAAGTCTGAACCAGGTCAAGACCGCCTGAGATGCCTCCCCTGGTGGGGGTACATTTAATGTAATGTATTATGTATCCTTTCCTGATGACGGTTTTCATTAACATTGAATTCACTTTAATGTTTTTTACAGAAACAGGATTACTTTTGGTCCCATAAACTGTTATTTCTTTGATGTTACATCAATGAATTCTGCATTGATGTATAAAATGTGATAAATAAAATAAATAAAATTAATAAAATGTGAATGAACGGCTAATGTAAGAAATGCTGATAGAAAATGTGAGTGCAGATCAGTTGTCCAGGATTACATCAATATGTGATTGCTAACAGATTCTGAGTGTTTGTTAGCACATTCTCTTTTGCGGTTGCTAGGAAGATATGGGTGGTTGTTTAATGGCCTAAATCAAAGAAGCCCAACCATAAGTTTATCTACTTATGGCCCAGCACCATACAGTCCACAAAATTCTTCCAGGTGAAAATCATAAGTCTTATCTTATCTTAGTCTTAATTGCTCATCTCTCTTAATAAGTCACAGTTTGGGGTATCATTCAAGACCACATAATACTCATGTTAGCAGAACAACCATGAAAATCGACCAGCTTAGATATTAAAAGAGCCACTGAAGAGTCACATGACATTCCTGACTGAGTCTGAAAGAAAGAAGTCTCAGAACATGACAAAAAATTAGCTGTGCTAACATCACGAATCCCTCATGTCAGACTTTTAGCTTCATTAAGTGTCGTCCATAACCGTAAACAGATTCTGGAATGTTCTGAGATCCATCATAACTGGGGTAGAAATGTTGCCTTAACCCTGGGACGAAGTAAAGGGTCACACGGCTGCTGTGGGCCTATTGAAAACAGGCCATTGAGAAGAATGAGAAAAAGAAAAATGGAGAAAGGTGAGGGAGAGGTGGTCTCTCTGATTCAGATTTTGGTTGCTGCACTAGTTTTATTGATGTGGCTTTAATGAGATGATTTGTCAAGCATGTTATAGCTGCTCTGGTTTTCTGTTAGTATGGAAACGTTCTATGGCCAGGAACAGGGTTGATTACTCGCTAGATGATTTCAAGAATGCAAATTCTTTCGCAAATTTAAATTGTATTTATTAAATGCATCACGTTCATTTGTAAGTTTTCATTGATGATTAATCACTTCATTTACTTTGGCTTGGTTTCGCATACAGGTGCACACAAACTCCGATAAAATTGTGGTCCGACTGCTTTCTGGAGTTTCTCAGCTGGAACTTCTTGGTAACATCTCAAGGTTGTGTTTTTCTTGAATTCAGGAACTTTAAAACTTTTTGACTCTTTAGATTCATTTAGTTTAACAACTTAGTTACATGGGCTCTGGAGATATTTCGTTTTTAATAAAATGTAATAAAATAATAAAAAAATAATAATTTTGTAAATGATAGAATAATGAGAAGATTAACCAGATAAACTTGTGCTCTGATAACTCGACTGGTGGAGCTGGGCGTTAGCAAGACCAGAATTATGATTCGATTCCTAGGGAATGCATGACCTTATTAACTGTATACCCTAATTTAATAAGTTTAACAGCATTGAAATAACAAAATGTGAATAGGCCCCATTCCAAATGCAGATCACGCCCTTGTGGTACTCCTCAGAGTCTTTGAGTCTTTAAATCTGTCAGAAAAAGAAAACATTTTCTACTGATATTTGCAACTTTCATGAGAACAACAGGTTTCTGACATATTGTGTAAGCTGTGGTTTGTCAAAGCAATAGGCTCACATCTATGTCTGTTTTATTGGCTGACCTTCACAGGGTAAAATCAGTTCTCAGTTGTAGTTCTGATTCAAACTAGTTACTTGGCAGAACATTCAGGTTCCTGAAACAAGACACAATAAATCTATTCTCTTCTGAGGGTTAAAATGTGCTTACTGCACCAGATGAAATACAACACCTTTGGTTTTAAAACATTTGTGTAGTAGTTCACTGCAGTTTTTGTTTTTAGTTTAGCAAGAAAGTACTGACAAGAAGGACCGAATTCCACATGAATGCCGCTGAGGTCAACCAAAGATCTATAGATTTCCCATTAAGCTATTAATCTATAAATGTGTATGCCTATATTTACATAAAGTTAGAGACACAGTAAAGTTGGTCATAAATCATTTCACACATCCGCCTTTTTGAAAGCACCCAATATCATATTTACTCGCGCTTTTGTCTGCCAGATCTTTCTGTGAAACATCCTCTCACATTTAAACTGTCCAAGTACTAACAGGTCATGTAACAGCAAAATTAGTTTTTGTGTTAAATAAGACAATAAATTATTTCTCACACATTCTTTAGTGAATATTGACTGTTCTATTCTTGATTTAATTGATGACTTGGCCCTGTCACTACTTACACAATTGTAGGTTGTAATAACATTTCCCCAATGTTTCCTTTAAGTAACAAAAATGTTAAAAATGTTTGGAAAGTTCTAGGAACGTTCAAAACATCCAGTTTATTAGATGTTGTATTAAAAGTTATGTTATAAAAATGTTATTTAAACATTTTCTTAATTTGGTAACCTTTTAAAACGTTTCACTAACAATGTAAGAACAACATTTTGGTATATGATATATATAGCATAAAAAGCATTCTACTAACGTTACTGCAAGAATGTTTTTGATAACTTTGGGAGAACTTTTGAGAGAAAGCCAACATTAGTCAACATTCTACAACATTCCCTGTTGGCTGCGTACAAACTGGAGCAACCTGCTGTGCATTATAGTTTCCTATATCTGCAATTAAAGAAAGTTGTTTTTGGAGGGTGAATAAGCAGAGCTTTCATTAAGAGCAGATGAGATATATGGCCGACTGGGGAAGGTCAGAGTTTGGGACAGGAGGAGCTTGTTGTGGTCCTACAGGAGCAATAACCACAGTAGCAAATGAACCGATACAGGTTCCTGTAGTACCATCTGGGGAGAACATCAGTCCAGACATCTTTTAAAGCACATCAATGAGAGAAGATTCAATGAAGACAGAGGGTAGGATCGTGAGACTGATCTGACATCCTGAAGGACCACACAGGTGAAAGGTCATGGGACCCCAGTCTGGGTGGCATGATCGAATGCTCTCCAAGCAGCTCCCCAAGAGCACTATGAAGATATTGTGGAGCACCGATGGGACACATTTCATGCATCATATTGTGTAGCGTAACAACATTTATAAGAAAACTCGCTCAGTCAAAGTCCTGTTCGTTGGATAAGCCTGTAGATATAAATTAATTATCTTCATTATATTAACACATTAATTCTATTTGTTTTCTTGAAAAGAAATTTATGAACATAGAGCCAGATAAAAAAATACTAATAATTATACATTGCCAAAGTGGTTCCATTTGAGTATTATTCCAACTAACAGTATCTCAGCTGATAGAATATGGTGCTAGTAAGACCAGGGTCATGGGTTTGAATACGAGGGAACATTTTTGTGTTACAGTGTCTGCCAAAGACATAAAATATTTGCTGCTGGTCTACATGGTGCCGGTAACGCTTGTTGAGCAGGGAAACCTAGTTTACATTGTATGAATTTGGAGATGCTTTAATCCATTCCACTTACAGTGCATTCAAGGTATACATTTCAGTATCCGTGTTTACTGGGAATTCGAACCCACAACCTCTGCTAACACAATGCTCTACGAGTTAAGCAACAGGAACACTTAGTTAAGACCAAACCAGCTTCCAAGCCAACCAGATCTTCTGGTCTTTTCAGCAAGGAGAAAATGAAGTACAACGTGTGGCTAACGTCCAACAGAATCTGGAGTTGGAGTATTTTGGGAGTGATGCTATGTGACTCTGTACTGGTCTCTGTGCCGACCCGCTTGGCATAGTTTCATCACTATCCTGGGACCATAAATAGGGAGGAAAGGGAGAGGAGCTAATTGGGCACCACTGGTACTCCTATAAACACACAAAGAGACTTCACTATGGTTATACAGAGTCATAGAGAGCTACAATCAATTATGTTAATGAATTAGGTAGATGACAAGATTGCTTGAAATCATCTTGAGGCTTCAGTTAAATGTGAAACATTTAAGCCAGAAAATTATTATCAGCTTGACAATTGACGTCACTGTTATATGCAAGTTTCATGCCATAATAAAAGTGAATATTCCAGTGACTAGATCCTAATCATATAAAAACAATATCATTAATTACTTCAATTACATCCCTACATGTCCATATTATTTAGGGACGTATTTGCAAGCTAATGGCTAAGACAAAGCTAAGGTAAAGCTTTAGAGAAACATATAAGCATTTAAAGAATGTATTTCAATTCTGCAATGTGACATTTTACCAAGTAAAATGATGAGGAACATAAGGGTCAATTGTGATTCAATCTTCACAAAGTTCTAATGTTCTTCTCAAAGTCTATGACTGTTATGGGAATTAAGAGCATTATGTATTGAGGAATGTCAAAAAATGTCCACATAGCTAAGGGTAGTTGCCAGGGTCAGTGCACGCTACAGAGGTTAAATGACTTTGGACTCCAGAGATACAGACGCCAATGCATATTAGCCTAAAAGACCTGAGATTCTGCTCCAGACATCAAATGGTGAAACATGGGAAAAGCATAAGTGTCTTTCCCAAGAAAACCTTCTGTGTCCTTCCAATTAGTCTGGTTTAGACCACAGAGGACCCAGTGGGACTGAGAGAAGAAGGATAAAGTGGAATGCAGTAATTGTATGTGCATATACTGATAAATTGTAACATATTTAATAAGCATTAATTTTATATGCAAATATGTAAGCCAGTAACTATATTAACAGGTCTGTATATTTAGCATTTTTTCTGAACTACATCCGATCAAATCCTCAGATCTTCAGTTCTTCATTAAACTCCTATTTTATTGGCTTAATTTGCAAAAGAAGCTTTTTGGAGGTGAATTATTCTTTATAAGTGTCCAGAGGGATTCATTCATTATTTGCATTGACATAAATTATATCTCAGCAGGCAGTTAACCTTAACATAAAATAAAACGGGCCATTTATGATTGTATGATCATTCACACCATTTCATTTAAATCATCTGCTGAAGAGTGTAAATGTGATTCTTCCTAGAACAGTTATGAGTATTCCAGATGTGAGCTGAGTTTTAAGTATTCACAAAGGACGTCACAATGAATTAACTGCTGGTGTTAAGTCTGGGGCTTATTTTAATTAAGATAAAATATCCTTTTATTACAAGCAGCCAGACTTGTTTATTTTACAGATGATGTGGTATTGAAAGGTCTGTTACAGCCACGCAACAATACATTTAACAAGGGTTCTATAACGTGAGTTTTCATGAAATATAGGAAATTCAACAAGCTGTTTATATTCCGAATAACTGGATATGTAACTATATTTGTGTTTTCCGCAGCATATATTGTATGGCCTCTATAAAACTATATATATATAGCAGATCTGCAGCCCTCTGGGATTAAAACTGATATTGAGCAGGACTTGAATTTCATTACAGGTCCATATATTTTATATACATGCCTCAAACCCTGTTCATCCCACTACCACAACTAGTTAACAAAGAGCTAACAAAGAAACCGTTCTATAGAAGAAACAATTTCAAATCATATGCAGGAGAAAGGTCTGTGTAAACATTATTAATGGTGTGTATTTGCTTGCATTTGTGTGTTCTGGGTGAAAAAAGAAGTTTTGGTTCCTGTTTTACTTATCGAAGGCCAGGCAAAATGTATATTAGTTCTTCTGGCCTAACAGTTAGATGTTAGTCTCTTAAGGTGGAGTGCACTTTGATGGACAGTTTTATAGATTGTATGAAGATGGTTACAAACGTATTCATTGGTATCAGTATAATTATATACCAAGTTATATTTTAATGCAAAACCCACCACTATGATTCTAGGGTGTTCCTGGTGGTTGCTAGGGCATTGCTATGCAGTTGTTTGGGTGTTCTGGGTGGTTTTCAGGGCGTTGCTATGCAGTTGCTTGGGTGTTCTGGGTGGGTGGCTGGGTCTCAGTGATATTTTGGTCCCTACAAATGACTTGGGTCTGACTGCTCAGAAGAGCAATAATAAACTCTCTTCAACAATCTAATTAACAATTTAATTAAAATTGCCAGGCTTTAATGTTTAGTGGGTATGAATAAAAGTATTACTGACACTGGCCATAGCAAACTAATAATTCCAAAATGTGCATGTGAAACATCTTTAAAATGTATTTCACTAACAACCATTTTAAAGTTTATATTCACTAGTCTATAGCCAACAGATGGAAGCCTTGCTTACCTCCTCAATACCCAAAATCAGAGACGCCCCTGAGGCTGCCATTATGCAAACCAAAATGCGTGACCCAAGATCACTGATGGTCCTTCCTATGAACTGGTAAAGATGGCCCAGAGCTCCTGAATTCAGTGTCGTCCACACATGGGTGCAGAACAGATCCAGCTGTAGGTGAGTGGAAGGGTTTGGTTGAAAACACTTTGTAGGTGTTAAGATAATAAACCAGGACTTACTCTGGGAGTAAATGGCAACTGATGTTGTTTAAAAGACTTATGTGCTGAAGCCAGCAAGGCCGGTGGGCTTCAAAGTCTCCACACGGCAGCTGAGTAAATACATAGTAGGAAGCCAGAGGTCACATAAAAGTGGGGTAGGAGGTGAAGGTATGATGGTAAGGATGGAAAATAGATGCTAATGTGACGTTATCAATACTAATTACTGCATGGAATATATCAAGATCAAAGGCGTATGATACCATCATTTATTATAAATACAGGAATATAAGTGCTCTTGAGAGACCAGGGAGGTGAAAATATCCAGATATAAATTATGTTAAGAAGGTTATATTTGGTCTGTGACAGTTTTAAGTGCCACGAGAGACATAAACCAGCCGTGGTCCTAAAAACTCAATCAGCAGTTAAAACAGCAATGATTACTGAAACAATATTCCTGCATTTGACCAATCACATTCCTGACAGAAACTTCATCCCGTCCTTCTTCTTCATCTGCTGTTTGAGAACGTGAGACTGAACCAAAGCCAGAACAAATACTGTTAACAGGCTTCACTAGTCCAACACTGTCAGTGATGTAAATGTTGCACTAATTCGCCAAATCCAATATGAAAAAGAAGCCCCGGGTTTAAATCAAAGCCCACTGCGGAGAAACCTCACACCAGATAATCTCAAGCAGTAGTCACATGATGTTATGGATGTGATAACTGCTGAAACAAAATCAATTGGAGTTCCAGTCTGATTTTATAAATTGGAAAAGATCTTAACTACAAGAATCTCACTGTAGCGTAATTCAAAGTGTGATTAATGGCACGTATGCATTATTCATGCCTGAAGTATTACGCTAATCTTGGCAAACAGTTGTCTTCAAAAGTTAGTTTTAGTAATGAGGGATAAAGGCCATATGGAAAATATGGACAAGGTCTCTTTAACATCTCTTATGGAATTAGATGGACAGCAAATAGAGTATTGAAGTTTCTTGCTTCTCAGAATTCTGTTTTAAAAAAGATCATTGTCATCTCATATGTCTATTCTAGAGTTTCTCAACAATATCATAAAATAAAGTCTATAATCAAAGTCAGAGATTTCACATTTCTCAACAAATTCACTCTCATTTTCTTCAAAAACAGAAAATCTACCTTATTACCTTGATGATCTAACTGTATGTTAAAAACTGTCTCCTTTGCTTCTAATTTTAGGACAGAGTTCTAGAGAAAATGTGTAAAACAAAATGAACTGAAACCTCTATGAAGTCTCATAGACAATGAAAAGGCAACCTCTAAGCCATACAATCTTTTAACTGGGTAGGTATGATGATATATTTTAAAAAAGATCAATCTTGCAGCCTTGTATACGCTGGTCCTTGAAAATGGACACGTGCAGTCCTGCATTTGTGTGTGGTTTGTCTGACCTATAAGAAAGCGGGAGGCTAATGTTTAACTGCATCAGACTTTAGCAAGGAAAGTCCCTGCTCTCCAAGAGACACATTGATCAGTGAGATTTGTTGTTGTGAAGGAGGTATCCACATGGGCTTTGAGCACAATAAGGTACTGGGTGTGTAATGTGCTATTGGTGTGTATTTGTTTGTGTGTGTACCCCTAACAAGGCCAGTGTCGCCATCACAGGCTCTACAGAAGTATTGGCGACTGCGGATCAGTGACAGCAGGAGACAGGAAAAAACACAAATACAGGAACACACAGTATATCAGAGACAGAGAGTAGACAGAGGGAGTAATCATAAGAGAATCACACGTCCACTAATCAGGGAGAGGGAGGGTAAGACAGCAAAAGTGAGGGAGGGAGAGAGAGATGCTATTAAAGATATATCTGATAAGACCAAGAATGGATGGTCAGAGCCATGGCAGAGTGGTAGTGCACATGCCCCCGTTCAAATCTGGCATGCGTCACCTACTGATCCCATTCACCCTGTCTCTCCCACCACTTTCATTTCTCTCTTCATTTTACTATAACGGAAAAAGAGAAAAAGCATTTCAATTACAATTCTGAAAAGAACAGAGTATATGGCATGTCTATGCTAGTCAATGATGAGTTATTAGACTTAAAACAGTAAGAACAACTGATACTTTGTGGTGTTTGCTAATGCCAGTGTGCCTATAATGGCTCTGGGCTAAGTTGTCATTACAAATGAATAAAATCCCTTACCCAATTTTGAATGGGTAAGCATGAAAATACAGAGTTATTGGTATATCCTGCACTTTCTGACCCACGTTTTTGCTCATTTTAAATTATGAAAGAACAATAAATTAACAAGCAGATAATTCTCAGAGACATGTCTGTGTGCAGAAGAACTAACAAAAGCTGTAGCTCTACACAAACACACAGACTTACATGCCGTCAAACACAAAGAAAAATGCTAAAAATGTTTACATGACATCAATGATTAATGCAGAAATGCATTCAGCACACAAATATATGCATTCTAACACACCTCCACTGCTCTTTTGAGAGCAATGTTTAGCCCACAGTTGTGCTTAACTGCTAGCACAATCTGAGGACCACACAATGGATTTGTGTCATAATTTATGGTTGGCTGTGCAGACAGACCATCTATGAATAAACAATTGTTTCCACGGCTGCATATTGTGCTAACAATATGTGTAGCAGGAATCCCCCAGGGTTTTGTACTCAGTCCTATACAGTTATTGTAATGGCTTATAACTGGCCCTCTGTGGGCTGTTTCTGTGTAGGGAAACTAGATCATCTGCTTCCAGAGATCTGCTATCTGAGATTAGCTGCCAAACATAACACCACAAATCAACTTATCGCCATAAAACATATTCACTTTAGATTACAGACATTGAGAAATAGATCGAAAGATGGGGAAACAGAAACACATTGTTGTGTATGGTCTACATGGGTGTACAGAACAATCCGAGCCAGGCAGGGTGTATTCACTACGAACCCCCTGCTGGGACAGAGGCCCAGACCAGAACTATTCACACATACAGCCTGATCCCTTTATTCAGCCTTGGGAACAGACCTATGGTCCATATATATCTGCTGAGCTTAAAGGAATAGCTCATAGTAAAGTTATACGGCTTTGGAAAGACATAAGGGTGAGCAAAATGGCATAAACGATTTCTTTCCTAACAAAGACATGTATAAAATGTATAATTGGTACTGCATCTCAAGTTTCTAGAAAAAAGATAAAACAATTTCATCATTCAACATCTGTATGGGAGCCCTATATATCAAAACAGTATGAGGCAGTTAATTGACCATATACAGTTAGGGTGAATTAAGTCTGAAATAAAATATGTTTGAACTACACCAAATAGGGCAGTGTTTCTGTTCATAAACCCATCTTCCATAATAAAGAATGAGAAGGTTATATACAGTATGAGAAAAAGGACCTGCTTAAATTCTGCTGAGAATTCTCAAAATAGCAGGTTTGGATTCATAAAGACAGACTGACTCCCAAGTGAAAATAGAGGAGATTTGCTGGTAACAGGGACGATATGAATTCCAAAAATCAGATTAACAGACATTTGGCATGCTAAATGCTAAATAATAGTTCCCCAGATAAAAACTATCCATTGTCTATTGTATGAGGATACCTAGCTTTGCTCTTTTGGTGAAAACATCAATGCACAGAACTCTATTACTGGAAAAAACACTCACTGCAGAGAATAGAAACCAAGTCTGCTATTTTCAAAAAGCCCCATGTTGGCTGCTCTGTGGGTCTGTGTCATGTCTAACTGGTGGTCGATTTGTAACATTTTCAAGGGAGGAAGTGGGGATCTAACATTTCCATGTGTTTGCGATTGGATAACTGTTACTAACTTTACAACAAGATCTTTGCACTTCAGAGTAATTATAAATTGCTGTTCATATTTAGATTCAGTTAGTCAACTGCTCTGACTAATTGAGTTTATTTGATTCATTATGATGATTGATTCATCATCATTCAACTGATTCAAACCAGTAACTCCTCATAAAAAAGTTTACGTGTCTTCCATTAAAAGATCCTTCAAAGAATCGGCTCATAAGAGTCATGTGTCCATGAATCTAAATGTACTGGTCTCACTATATGTTTCTTTTTGATAACTCAATCGAGAGACGTGTTTTTCTTGGCTTTGTTTTTTGCGCTACATGGGTTTTAATGTTAGATCATTCAATTTAGACTGCAAACTCCATTAATTACAAGGTAAATTGTTTTTTTCTGCTGTAAGCATAGGAAGATTCAGAAGTAGATTGAAACTGAAAAGTTGAATATGCATATGCAAAGAATTAAAATATTTTTATTTATATCAATAGTCAATAGACTTTATAAACGTTTTCCTTGTCATTTTGTTCTTTTGGTTTTGAAGTGAAATGATTCATTCTTGACAGCTTTCGTGAGATTCCCTCATTTAAACAAAACAGGCATGCACGTGAGATAAAGCAACACACAGCACATGGAACAAGCTGAAATATTACAGTAATGACAAAAATGAACAAATACTTTTTAAGATTAGATACAAAGATTTATAGTCTTACTTTCCATTGTCAATGTAACCCTTTAACTCAATAGAAATGACAGATAAGGTCTTCTTCATATTACCTGTGGATCAAAGAGACGTAGTCGGTGAGTACAGATGTCCATGTCAGTTCAGAAACATGAATTTTCATTTTTGCTGTATATTCTATTATTTATCTTTGATTTATGTTCATATTGCATCTGGAGCTCTGCAGGCCTGTGCAAAAAGCGTATGCATGAAAACTGTCAGCACAAACCATTTTTCCAGTTCATAACCAGATCCACCCATGAGAATCATTCAACGGCTTGCATGCATGTCACAAAACAATCTCTGTATCTTGGGGGTAACTGTAGTTCTATTAAGGAGCCTTCCATGTCCCACCTGTGATTACAGGCCTAAGTGAACCAGCAGTCACTTTAGGCCTATGAGCCAACATAAATGTTTACAAATCTTTCAAACGTCTAGTACACATTATTAACCGGTTCTCAATCGTCCACTACACAATGCAGGGCTGGTGTGAAACGTACCGAAGTCTCATGGGCGATTTTGCCACAGATTATTCATTGTTATTCAACTAAGGGCTGTAGTTTTTATGCCTGCCCTTGTTGCCCCTCGAGGCCTCTAGTCTATGCCCTTCACCTGCGTGTGGTAATAAGAGAACAAGTGAAGTTCGAGAAAAATGCCAAGCTGTAATCACTCTGCATGCCTGAATGATGTGAGCACTTTCCTTTCTTTGTTACCAAACGGTTTCCTCCGCAGAGCGCTAGTCATGTTTCTAATTATAGTCCAGAGATACAGTGTGCTCCTGCCAGCGTGTGATTCACAGTGCAAGTGACCAGAAGACTCTTCCCCTGAACTTCTGAAGGAGAGAAACTCTGGATTCATCACCACAGAGACTCAAATAGTTCAAATTGTGCATGATTATCTTGTGTTTCACTACAGGAACCACTGTAGTGTTGCTGTAGATTGCACTACTGTAATCTATTTATGCCATTTATTTATGCTATTAACCTTTTTAGTGGTTCTAGTTATGTATTTATTTTATAATGCAAAACAAAAAATAAGCCAATAGATTTACACTATGGCCAACAAGCCATATTAGGGATTTAAACAAACCAAAAGCCAATTGTTTTCTGTTAGGTAGCTCACACTTATGATTTCTGCTTGTATATGGATGAAAATATCTAGAGATCCAAATATCAAAGACATGGGGTGGGCTATTTTGGCCTAGGCCAATAAACAATCTCTTAGAAACCTCCCAGAGCAGATGAGAAATGACCTAGCAACACCCTGGCAACCACCCCAAATAACCGCATAGCAACACCCTGGCAATCACCCAAAACACTCTTAAAAGACTTTGTGATTTTTGGCCTGAAATTAAAAGGCAATTCATTTTTTTTGAAGTTCTGATGTTGCAGATGTTGCAATATTCCCAAAATTTTATTTAAACTGAGCCAATACCCTGTTTGTAGAAACTTTGACTGGCAACAGACGTGAATTTCACAGTGGATTAAACTTCTCAATGAAGAGACAAATGATCAGGTACTGTATATTTATTTGCTATATACTGGTATGACCCGTAATTAACACGCAATTGACGTGAATATAAGCAATGGCACGCATCCATTCCACAATGCAACTGCATGTGCATGCTCATAAAAATCTGAGGAAAAATTATAATGAAAAAATAACGACATACATTCTTCAGTGCAAATGCATTTTGAGCATGCACATTTAGATATGTTATATTTATGCATGTTCATATATGCACATAGAAACAAAATGATAAGACAAAACATGTTAATCCAATAATCCACTATTTAAAGAAGCATAACACATGTGGGTTAAAACTAATAATTTCCTTGGAAGTACTACATTGAAAATGTATATGGTCCACGCCACATACAGCGCAGTTTTTCAATGTTTATCAGAACACCTTTGGCTCTGGTGTATCTACAATCTACACACACTGTAATCGAAGATCCAAAAACATATGATGGATCAGATCCTGCACCTTTAAAACCTCAGTCTGTTTTTCCGAGAGGGAATATATTCCACTGATTTGTCACACCCTTGTTGATTCTTTCAGTTAAACTGTTCCATGGAGAAAACAAGGGGACATCCTAACAGACAGGAAGGTTCCCATTTTATAACTAGACTTAAAACTGTTGCGCCAAAAATATTCAAGCTACAACACAATACAAGCACTAACAAACTGACAAATTGGAGTCTGGTGAACCTAAGGAACATAGAATAACAATTGATCATCATGATGCTATTATCAGCTTACGGTATATTCCTGAAATACGTGTCCAGGAACTCATGGTGATAATCACTCTGGTAAACAAAGGTTTTTTGTTGAGCTTAGGAAGCTAGACCCCCATAAACACAGAGGTGGGCGGTCATCGCAAAATAAAGAAGTAAAATTGGTCTTTGGGAGCGCCTACAAACATAAAAGAGTTATGAAAGTGCCAAATGTCTTTTCAATACTCGGACGTATTGCAGAGGGAAAATGTCTTTGTTCCTTTGTTAAAGCAGAGAAGCTTGTCTGAGGGCCCAATCTATGGTGGATTATGATGGTATTGTAACCTCATCTGCAGGTCACACGTTTAATCAAACATAAGGCCGGGCTGCTCCCATATTCTTAAAAACACATAAATTTCCCTACAAACAAGGGGAAGTACTTGAGATTGCTGTAAGCCATAAGAGACCATGACTTCCTGACAATGCAGTCTGCACTGATTAAGAATGATAAATGTTTCTGACTTGTGTACTTCTCACATCATATAAGCGATGGACCATTGTATTTTAAATAATATGTTCACGACCACAGAAACAACTACATTTGGACATTTTCAAAAGAAACTGTGTGTGCCGCAAGTGGAAAACTCACCTCTGACCTCAATGCTAAGAGCTGACCTGACAACTTCCTGCTAAAGTGTGCTGAGTGGTTGCTAGGGTATTGCTATGCGGTTGCTAAGGAGTTCTCTGTGAGGTTCTGGTGTTAGTTTTCAATGTTAGTTTATTGGCCTTAAGAGAAACCTGTATATGAATAAGATCTGACGTGTCGTTCATGTCCATAACAGAAGCAAGTGCCATTAATATCTTTTTGTTCATTATTTTAAGTGATTGTTTAGTTTTTACTGCCATCCACTGGCAGTGTTGTACTTGTTACTTCCTCCATTTATTTCTAAACCATAAAGGCCTAAACAAATGCTATTTGTTAAATGTTTATGTGTTTAATACATGTGAAATAAATTACACTAATGGCATTCATCACTGATAAGCAAACAAACAAATAAATAAATACATTTTATTTTAACACATTATTTATTCTATTTATAAATAGGCTTCTATTTATATTGGCATACTAATATTATCCGAGTCATATTTAGACAAAACAAATAAAATACATTAAGACAAAAACGAAAAAGGACAAAAAGGAAACGTCACTCCCTTTTGATGGCGGGGGTCATTTATAAACATACGTGATGTGATCTGCTGCAAAGTGAGTAAACATAAGCATAACATAACATTACAGATTGTTTTTGTTGTTTAACAGAAGCATAAACATAACAGATCATAAATATAACAGATCATAAGCATAACAGATCATAAACATAACAGATCATAAATATAACACACCATAAACATAACAGATCATAAACATAACAGATCATAAGCATAACAGATCATAAATATAACATTTCATAAGTATAACACACCATAAACATAACAGATCATAAACATAGATCATAAGCATAACAGATCATAAACATAACAGACCATAAACATAACAGACCATAAACATAACAAATCATAAATATAACACACCATAAACATAACAGATCATAAACATAACAGATCATAAGCATAATAGATCATAAACATAACAGATCATAAGTATAACACACCATAAACATAACAGATCATAAACATAGATCATAAACATAACAGATCATAAACATAACAGATCATAAACATAACAGACCATAAACATAACAAATAATAAATATAACACACCATAAACATAACAGATCATAAACATAACAGATCATAAGCATAACAGATCATAAACATAACAGATCATAAGTATAACACACCATAAACATAACAGATCATAAACATAACAGATCATAAATATAACATACCATAAACATAACAGATCATAAACATAACAGATCATAAATATAACATACCATAAACATAACAGATCATAAACATAACAGATCATAAACATAGATCATAAGCATAACAGATCATAAACATAACAGATCATAAACATAACAGACCATAAACATAACAAATCATAAATATAACACACCATAAACATAACAGATCATAAACATAACAGATCATAAGCATAACAGATCATAAACATAACAGATCATAAGTATAACACACCATAAACATAACAGATCATAAACATAGATCATAAACATAACAGATCATAAACATAACAGATCATAAACATAACAGACCATAAACATAACAAATAATAAATATAACACACCATAAACATAACAGATCATAAACATAACAGATCATAAGCATAACAGATCATAAACATAACAGATCATAAGTATAACACACCATAAACATAACAGATCATAAACATAACAGATCATAAACATAACAGATCATAAATATAACATACCATAAACATAACAGATCATAAACATAACAGATCATAAGCATAACAGATCATAAACATAACAGATCATAAACATAACAGATCATAAATATAACACACCATAAACATGACAGATCATAAATATAACACATCAGGTCAAATTTGTCTGATCCTACAACTTGACATAGCACAAAAAGGCAAGATCTAAAAAAATCCTTTAATAGCTGTTCATTGCATTGGAAATTGTTTAAAGTAGAGAAATATATATGGACACATCACTACAAAGTTTGAAGCGTCAATGTCACAGAGTTGATAAAATGTTATTACCTTTAAAGTCCGCGATTTGTACTCTGTTAAGCGCAACTTGTATGTCTTCAGTCACAACAATGTTTCCAGCAATAAATGTAATTGTGTTTGTTTTTGTTGGACTTGCAATATGTGACTACTGAAACAGACATGGGTTGCACAATGAAACAACAATAAACAACTCACAATGACAAACAGTTCAGTGTTTGTCATTGTGACTGAATGATTTGGGTTGATTGTAACTGGTCACAGATCGGTTGTGCATAATTCATGATGTGCATAATTCAAGTTCATGATGGCCGATGATTCAGCAGTGGCCAATGGATGAGAAAACATTATC
This sequence comes from Chromobotia macracanthus, assembly GCA_036877525.1. Taxonomy (NCBI): domain Eukaryota; kingdom Metazoa; phylum Chordata; class Actinopteri; order Cypriniformes; family Botiidae; genus Chromobotia; species Chromobotia macracanthus. The sequence goes on along the minus strand of JAZGTH010000033.1, from coordinate 5,183,720 downwards.
ACTGAGAATGATGAATGTATTTTCAGGTACTGTGTTCTGTAACAAAGATAATAATTAATAATTAATACCTTAATAATTAATATAAAGGTAAACCTAACCTCACATAATGTTTATTGTTCATAATTAATAGTGAAATACGTTTACATTTACATCCACATGGGGGCTGCCAAGTTGTGATCACATGACCTCTGTCATATAGGCAGTCAATCATAAAGCAATGATGTCATTTTTGCCTAAAAATCTTTATACATCTTCATGATGTTGACATCGCTCTGGAAGTATCTTTTGTTTTGGCCATCCTTATGTTAATTTTTTTTATTTTGTGTTGATGAATTTTGTATAGATGCAGTTTATTAGCAGGAAGATATTGTCTTCTGCGGTCGTTTGGGGGCTCAGCACCAGATGTATTGCCAGATACACTAACAATTACTCTGTCATTTTTTCGGGTGTAAAACGTTTTGCACACTTGTGGTTCTCGAAGACTGTTATTAGACGATACTGAAACGTCTTCCTGTGTCTGCAGAATAACTATGAAATATAAACAATCACTTGTTAAACAACTACTTAAAGTTATTAGGATATCTGAGTTTTTTTGCTCTCATTATTGCATTTTCATGGTAGATCAGATGGTAGGTGGATCCACCGACATGTTCTGGGCTTATGGGCATTGAGGTTAGGGTGGCCGTGCTGACATTGTTTCTTTCAAGCACAAACTCCTGACTGGAGGTTTCTGCTGAGCTTAATTCCAGCCAGACTCATGACACACATGACAGTGGCAGATTCTGTTCCTCTTAGGAAAAATTACACTTAGTCTGCGTTTGGTCTGTTTCCTTTCCAGTAATGGTATCTTTGCTGTGGCCTACAATGAGAATGACATTTTTCTCACAAAGCTTAACCAGCATGCAGAACTGCAAAAAGACGAAGTTGTTTATAATAACCTTATTAGTTAAAAGGGCCTGTCTTTTCTTTATGTCTTTTAACATTTACATTTTTCAAGAATGATGTGAAATAAACTTGAAATGAACTCAATGTTGTTTGTCAATGTTTAATTATAAAACCATATCTAATGGCATATGACATGATACAAGAGATGGAGTAAGAGTCCTGCATGACTGCATCCACATCCATATAAAAAAAACAATAAGCAATGAGAAATTAAACGTGCTGACATCATCTGAAAAGAAAGTAACCATGGCAGCAAGTTATTAATATTAATATTGCTAGTATATCTCATCATATTGGTTAAAACAAGTTAACTACAATACCTATTATAAACACTGCATGCTTGTCAAGAGTGTCAGGTGCTACTGGTTTGTCATGTTATTCATTTATGATAGCAAACAGGAAATACACAATTATAATCTAAAAAAAGCAATTTATTAAAATGAATTCTCACGAGTTCAGGTTTTCATGGCGTAATAAGTTGAGATTCAAAATAAAAGTCCTGTCAGGCCAAGCCAGAGAACAAACGCTGATGAAATATATTCCTGCAATGCAATGTGAGCGAAAAAGTGTCTATAAATATAAATGTTTTATTGTAGTGACAATTACTGATGTAACTGGTGTTTTGGTGGACATTTTTTTTACTCTAGCAAAGTTTGTAAGGGCAGGTCTCTGGTCCCAAAATGACCAATCTACCGCAATGTAATTGTACTGAAATTTGCAAATCTGCGTTCAAACACAAATTTGCAGTATTTTGCAAAAATACAAATCAAGTTCATCTCGCATTATAAGAATTGATTTATTATTTTAATGACCACAGAAGTATTATTTCACCCCGCTTACGTATGAGGACTTTTGTGTTATAATGGACTGTATGTGTCTTATTAAAGGAAAACTCATTGCCGGGCGCTAATTCACACGCTGTTTCATTGATAATGGGCACTATGATAATAATATTATAATCAATAATGGACACAAGGTACTGTAGGACGCAAACCGACGTTTTATTAATATAATAATATATATTTTATTATGGTTGACTGATTGATGTTACAGAGAGACACTCGGGGGGGAAAAAAGACGAGGTTTCTCCCCGTGTTTATGATATAGTATTAATATTATTAACTACACATCATATTACTAACGTCAGAGAATTATTCAGCGACCTTTATTATATAAAAAGAAATAAACCGTGTTGTAATAAATAAAAGACTGAACGCCTCGATTGCATCTGTGCACGTTTATTGATCAGTGATCAGTGATCGATAAGTTTGGTTTGGGCTTCTCGTCATGCTTCAGCTGGGGGATGGACTCACGCTTTTCTCGGTGGTCTTCGTCCTGGTTCTGCTGGGAACCCGGAGCGCCGTTTGGTCAGCGGGGCTTGCGGCCTCTCTCTACCTCTTCCTGGTGATGTTCCGGTTCCCTCAGGTCCCGTCCAGCCGGGCCAGGCAGGTGCTGCGGCCCGGGTCTAGAGTCTCGCCGAGCGGCGTGTCGGTGGTGGCGCACCGGGGAGGTGGACACGATGCCCCCGAGAACACTATAGCTGCTATACGGGCGGTGAGTACGTCGTTAAGCCGATGTGTGTATTAGGATGATAAGTTAATAACGAAGTGATTTTGCAATAAAATGCATATAATGTCTTTATTAATGTAATTTCGTATCAATATCAAGTCCTGAAAAATCACTTTTTTTTAAAGTCATAGTAAACACTGGATTGCAAGACATAGTGTCCAGTGTTGCTCTTCATTATTTCTTTAACCTCACACACACACACACACACACACACACTTTCCTTTTGTTGCATATTTGTTTAAAACAAACATGCATAATGCATATTTTTGCATAAACTCTGGTTTTCCCTAACACTGTATATCTGCTTTCCCTTGTATGATGGCTTTTGAATTGACAGGCAAGTGAGAATGGAGCCACCGGTGTGGAGCTGGATCTGGAGTTCACAGCTGATGGTGTCCCCATACTGATGCATGATGAAACGGTGGACCGAACCACAAACGGATCGGGTCCGCTTAGTAAGCTGCTCTTCTCTGAACTTCGCAAGTTAGATGCAGCGGCCAAACATAGATTCAGGTTAGAGAGATGAATCTAAATATAAAATGTATAAAAGAAAGTAGTTATGACTCGTTACGATTGAAGAAACACAAATAATGTTTGTGTAAACTCAATTCTGCTATAGAAGAATAAGCAGAATGTAACAAGACCAGTCAAAAACAACAGCTGGTATGTTTTTATTGGTTGCCCCGCAGTGACCGTTTCCGGGGTGAGAAGATCCCTACACTGCAGGAGGCTGTAGAAGAATGCATTAGACGCCAGCTGACCATCTACTTCGATGTCAAAGGTCACCCAGATGAGGTGCTGCCAACAGTTTATAACATAAATTATATCTTCGATACATACATGCGGCCATTAGAAGCAGAGCTTTAATGAAAATATTGACCGCACAATGTGTGCATGTGTCATATTTTGTTATCTGTATCAGAACATTAGAATAATATCACACTAATGTTGTTTGCAGGCAGCCGCAGCCCTGAAGGAGTTATTTCGGAAGTATCCCGTGCTCTACAACACAAGTATTGTCTGCTCCTTTGAGCCCAAAGTCATCTATAGGGTAACATTCATTATCATTGCATCTGATGGGACAATTCCTGTATCTCTTACCTGCCAATATGTGCATATTATTTATTCTCCTGATAAAGAAAATGTCTGTGTATTGGTTGCTTCTTTTTGTTGTAGATGAGGCAGGCAGATGCTGATGTGGTGACCGCATTAACCCATCGGCCGTGGAGTCTGAGCCGGTTTGGTGACGGGACGCCACGGTTCTCCTCCGCATGGGAACACCACTGGATGCAGGTTCTGGACGTGCTGCTGGACTGGGCCCATCATCACCTGCTGTGGAACTTGTGCGGAGTCTCTGCATTCCTGGTGCAGAAAAACTTCATCTCCCAGTTAGTATAAAGACTGCTCACTTTAAATCAAAGAAACAGGTCAGAACAGATCAGAAATACATTCCATGTATCAAAACATAGGACTGTATGGGATAATTTTATGATGATTCTAATCCCAGAGTTTTAAATCTCATTTATCCATATTATAAATGTTATATGATCCTAAAGATCTTAATAAACATTAGCGTGCCATGTGTACAGTTTGGATGAGCCCTCTTTGCTGAGCAGCTTTGTTTATGTTATAATTTATTAGGATTATAATTTGTGTAATATTTCAGCACTTTGCATTATTAAAATCAGTGTGCACAGTTAAAGATCCATATTTGCGTTTTATGAATCTGTGGGTACAGATTGTATGTTGATGGTACAATTTATATATCTGTGGACACATTATATATATACACGTTATAAATATATACACACACACACACACACACAATATATATATATATATATATATATATATATATATATACATATACACAGCTATTTATCTCTAGGTGGGCTTTGTAATATAAAGTAATCACTGTATTTAACCACTAAAACTGAAGTGTATTGAATGTGAAACCACTGATTGGCTGTATTTCAATACCAACTAAAGCACTAATCTTTGTCCTTGACCGCCTCTACATAAATACTAACAACTCTCTTATAGTACAGCCTACTTGGCATAAATACTGCCTTTGAAGGTGAACAACCAGGGCAACCAAGTTAGTTTCAACCAGCTCCTTTTACCATGCCCTCTTGACCTATCTTGAAACTAGATCCGTGTCGCCATCTACAGTGTTGGAGCGTGCATATGTTTTGTGTTGTTTATGTGCGCTCTCACTCAGAGAATGCGTTTGTGTTGGGTTTTCTCAGGGACTATATGCAGTACTGGGCTAAACGAGGAGTGGAGGTGGTGGCCTGGACAGTGAACACAGCTGTGGAGCAACAGTATTACCAGCGAATACTAAAGATCAACTACATCACTGACAGTCTCCTGGAAGACTGTGAACCTCATTACTAAAAATATAAATATCTCATATGTCAGGTCCAACAATACTTAATATAGTTTCAGCTTCTCTTTAAACCTGCCTAAATGGAAGTTCCAACTATTAAAGAACTAGACATTTATAAAGAATTTTTCCAGCATGTTGTAGTGACATCGTTTTTTTAAGATTTGTAAATCATCTTGATACGTAGTCTAGGCCTTTTATGATTCTAACATCTAGTGTCCATTATGGTGCGCTCCAAATTTCATAGTATGGACATATGTTGACAAATAAATCAAGGCGCCTTACTGGAAAGATTTACGGCAAGAGGAAATTGACAGTTTAATGAAGTGTTTTCATTGTGTGTATTTTACAATAGGGGAGATGTAAATATCAATACTGCATTCAGATGTACTGTACACACCCACTCAGGGGAGCACATTTATGAATATCAGCTATTACATCATATAGTTTCATGCAATTACGAGGAAAACCTAATGACTTTGTTGCTTGGTTTTTGTGGAAACAGCAGAGCTTCAGATACTGTATTTATGTCTTCAGTTTCATTCACAAGTCATTGTACAGTGGTGTGTATCTTGCTCATGTCATGTTTAAGTCTGATATTAATAACCAAGCGTATAAACAGTTTACAGTCAAAAGAATATCTACTTTATGACCTCATAGTGTCAGCTAAGAGATTGGCACAATTTGTCTGAAAGCAATAACACTGTAGGTTCAATCTGACCTGAGGTCAGTTCTCGGACAGCTATTGGTAGATAACCTTATGTTGGACACACACTTGAAAAGGCATGTTTATTAAGATGCTTTTAAAATGAACATGAATAAAATTGCTAATTAACAAATCTTTTCTTGTTTAACTCAGTCGTGTGGTTTTAGTGAGTGGTAACGACAACTAGACAACTTAGTAACTTCAGACAACTATTTGGAGATTAGACAGATTAACCCACAGAAGTTCAGCGCTGTTAATGTGGATCAAGCAAAGTCCGTCTGGTTCCCACGTAGTGCGTCAAGCGGCTCGCAGCTGCGCACATTGCGCAGCCCGGTCTAAACACTCGGCGTTACCGTGCATATCAACCGGTGATGTGCGTCGGTGAAGCATCAACATAACGGGAAGATGTTTTGAAGGTTGCCCGTCCACACATCCCGGTTGATGTGATCTCGTCCACAAGGTGAGTGCGTGAAAGGTGACCCCGGTGTTACGTCGAGGGGGCGTTTCGTGACGTCACGGCGGGATACGATCGGCGTACGTACGGGGGGGATCTGAACTTACGGTACGAACCAGACTTGATACCGAGCACCGTGAAGTTTCTCAGTAACACCCCACGATTTAAGACGATATCGGGGTCACACACTGTAGGGTCTGTAAGTAAGTAAACACACGGCGCTTAAATCCATGCAAGGCGAAAGCGACCGATCCGCAGACCTCGCGTGGACCGACAGACGCATCAATCGTGGCGCAGGGGTTCACCGGAAACCGTGTCTCACATGATGTACACGATAACCAGAGGTCCCAGCAAACTTGCAACGCAACGCAGAACAGGTACAGCTCGACAATACAACCGCATGATTGCACACACAGCCCGCGATGGTTTATCGACGTCGTATCTATTTTAAATGCATTTAAAACAGATCACGATTTGATAGGTTTTCTATACATTATAGGTTTACGCACTGGGGACTTCAGCGTTTGCTATATTATATATATATATATATATATTATATATAAAATTCATGCTTTTTCTTGCAGGCCCCACTCAACAGATTGAAAGCAAAGCAAACGACCCGAAACAGAAGCGAAGTCACTGGTTCGCATCGGAGTGAGTAACAAACTTTATATGTAACGTTTTGTTTACATGTATTTATATGTATTCACCTTTGCAAAAGACCCAAAGTCCTTAATCTCGTTTTTTAGAGCAAGTCTTAAACCTAACAAGAAGCGGGACGGTGCGATTTTACATTGAAGTCGCGTTTTATCGCCGTGTGACCTTCAGATGCTCGTCACACCCCCCGTATGTTCCCGCAAGGACATTATGCGCCACGTTTGACGACACACACGTTTGCTTTAGTCTGTTATTTATTATATATATTTATTTTAATATATGTTTATGACGCGCATATGTTGATAAAGGCAGACCCGCGATTCAAAGCGTGTCTCTGTTACCATAGAAACGATGTTGTTTAAGGAAGTATTCGCCCGTCTTAAAGGAACAGTTCCCTGAATTAAACATTTTTCTCATCATGCACCGACCCTCATGTCGTCTTGTTTGAAGCACAAAAGGACTAATATTAAATGAAATATTAGTCATATTAAACAATGCAATGGCCACTCTTTGCAATATAATGAAAATGAAGAGGAACTCACTGCCAAGCTCTGAAATGTAATTCATTTGATCAGTAAATACGTTTTGTATGGCTATGGAAAATGTGCAATGTACCACATAAGTCACCATTCACTTTGATTAGAGATATTAAAGGGAAGATCTCTCTTTAAAAAGAGATTTCAGCTGTTGAATCCTTCTTTTCTGTTCCACAGGAGAACAATCTTCAACATGGGTCAGAAAGTGATGACAAAATTTTCCTTTAAAGCATGTGGAAGATGAAATGAATGTAATAAAGAAATCTGGATTCAACCAAATATTGGGAATGTGCAATAATGTATATAGTGATAAGAGAAAGCAATACTGTATATGTCATCAAATATCTTTGTTTGGTAGTTCCCCTGCACCTAAGATTGTATTTCACCGGCTGAACGGAAAGCACTACCACAGATCAACCTCTCCAAAAGCTGACAGCACAACCGAAGGATTTACCCCGGGACACGAGGAGAATGTGCGATTTGTTTATGAGGGTGAGTTATTTTTCCATAGCTTATGCATTGGATCGTCCTATTAAAAGCAACAGTCAGTTGATCCAAGACAAGCTGAGAACTTTCTGGATAAGTTGACCCCATTAGCAGCAGGCCGAGAGAGACTTAGTTATCTGAGCATTTTATTTTATCTGTGTCTGGTTTACCTTGCCCATTAAGACCTTCAGAGGGGGCAGGGCTGGACCGGAAGTACTTATGACCCCATTGAACTATGAGGAAAGAGCCGCTGGATTCAAGGTTCTCCAGTAACTCCAGGCTGACACACATTCCTGTCTTTTTCTGTGCTTCTAGAAGACCACAAATGTTTTTTTTACAAAAGTATTTTTCTTGAAGACTTGTCAATTAAGTGTTCTAGTGTATCTGATTTAAGTTTAGACTGTTATGAACGTACTTTAGGCCTTGTTAGTTCAGAGTTTGTGTAAAGGAGGGCGCTTGTCTTCAGGCCAGACTCCACCTCCACAGGCTAATGCAACTATCCCTCAAGGGCAGTTTTCATGTACTTTGGTACAATGAGAAGCTATTCGACAGAGGCGTAATGCTGCCTAAATTGCACTCTGTAGTTTGTTAAGGAATCAGTGTGAAGGCAATCAAACCAGTGTAAGGGAGGCAATCAAAATAAAGGGCTTGTCATACACATATCTCTTATAAATTGTTCTTTGAGTGTAATATATTGCATTTATAGTGTTACATTCACAGTCGGGACAAATTGTTTTATTGCTACTCACATTATATCATACATGTGTTATACTGATACAACATTGTTTTGCTTGCAGCTTGGCAGAAGGTGGAGCAGAAGCTCGGAGAGGGATCCCAGCCAGAGAATGGGAAAGGCCCGGTGCAGTACACAGAGAGAAGCCCCAATCCCAGCATGAAGAGTCAGTCTATAACTTCTGTCCTGTTTACTGTTCCCCTAGTCTATACTTTGCAGATTTGTTCTTTCTGCTTAGTCTCTTTAGTAGACATCTGTAATTGGAAAGTATTTTCATTTTACATGATTAGTTCACCCAAAACCACGATAGCACCAGTTCCTATTCCCTTTCCCCTTAGCAGTGTGAACCTACTTTAATTTTCCATGGAACAAAGTAACTATTAGAACAACAATAAGCAAAATATGACAAAACTTTGTTTTTTGGGTGAACTATTCATTTAGGTTTGGAGCTTTAAATTGTTTACATTTTTAAAAATGTGTGATAGTGACATATTTGTCAAGGTAGGTTAGTACGCGTACTAGAAATGTGACCTCTGCATTTAACATGTAGGGAGTAGTGAACGCACACACCCTGAGCAGTGGGCAACACTGCAGTGCCTGGGGGGGCAACGGGGGGAAGGCACCTTGCTTAAGGGCACCTTAATCGATTCCTGTTGACATTGGGAATCATTCCAGCAACCTATGGGTTACAAGACTTTAGGTTTACTAATTAGTTAACTATTATTTATTTTTTTAACAGATTTTGTACCTGTTGACCTTGAGGAGTGGTGGGCACAGCGTTTCCTGGCCAACATTGCCAATTTGTCGTGACAGGTGCATGATGGGACATGGGGAGATGTGGCTGATTGGTCCTGACTGAAGCAGGCTGGGGAGGGAGATGCAGTCTGGCTCTTGATGAGCTATGATTGTCAAGCGTTTAAGAGGCTGTATGCTGCACTCTGTATGAGTTCTGTCTCTCCATTTGAACTGTCTGCCCGGCTGGACTCACTCCCTCATGCACACAAAAGATGATCACAGATTTTACTTCTGCTTTTCTTTGTTAGATTGTTGTGGGCTGAGATGAGATGTCTGTTTTTCTTGTCAGATCTTTGGAAAAAAATAGTTATAAAACAAAGAAAAATGTTTGGAAGATGTTTCTGTTGTTTTTTTTATTGTAGACAACATCCTTGTAGTGAGTCTTTTGTTTGAGGCATGTGCTGGTAAGAGAAACATTAGTAATGTAACGTCAGATATTTAAAACTATTTTTTTAACTATTTACAAACAGTTTGTAAACCAATGACTTAAAAGGAAAGTTTTAAGAAAAGTATTTTAATTATATTATCCAAACAAAATTGCAACCATTAAATATATTTAACATTAAACATTATACAAATCATACAATCATCAATCTGTCAGTCAAAATACATGAACATAAATGTGTTTGAATCCTTTCACTGGAAGATGAGTCCTATAATGATGAGATCTGTTTGTTGCAAAACCTGGATTTTATTTAGTTATGAACTCACCACATTCATTTAATTTCCTTGTTTATTTACTATATTATACATTAAGCTCCCTCCATGGGGCTTAGCCGTTTTTTTTTCCTTCCTCTCCCAGTTGCATCACCGGGCCCACTGGCTGCAGCTTTGCATCTGCCTGTTCTGCATGAAGTTGACCCTGTTTGAAGTACATTGACCCTGTTTGGCTGTACTGAAAGTAATACACTGGGAGTCCAGGAAGTCCAGCAGCTTGGCAGCACCCAGCCTGATGCCTGCTGCTTTCAAGCGGGCCTGCAGCTCCACCTGGGGAAGAGGCTGGTACTGCAGCATCCGTACAGCTTCGGATAGGACAAGATAAACTGACGAACTGCGAGAAGTTTTTCCTTCTCACGCACAACAGCCTAATATGCTGTGATTCCCTCATTGTCTGCGTCATCGTCTTTGGACATGCATCTCTCTGGATTTGACCTGGAAAGGAGAACGGAGTTGATACACTTTTAATACACAAGTACTGAATTGTTCCTGTGTAGCTCAATTGGTAGAGCATTGTTTGCAGCGCCAAAGGTTGTGGGTTCGATTTCCAGGGAACATGTGTACTGATCACATGTATACGATGCAATAGCATCAGACATAGCAACAGCATCAGACATAGCAACAGCTCCATAAGAGACCAATGCCTATGGTTTCATTTGTAGGATTTACACTAGGATTGTTTCAGTTCTGTAGCAGGAATTAAGGTTCTGTACCTGTCTGACTCCGCAGTGGAGGAAGTTGTGGAGCTCTGAGAGGCTAATCTTCATCACCAGGTTGCAGTGTAGCCAGTGTGACAGCAGGGGGCGCTGTAGGCTGCTTAAAGGAGAGTAGAGCAGACTGGAAGCTGGAGATGGGCAGGGAGGGGTGTCGGGGTGGAGAGGTCTCCTCAGATTCAGAGCTCTGCAGCTGGTGGGTGTAATGTTGGATCTCCTTCAGCATCAGAACCGTTTGCTTTCTGGGCAACGGACACATACCCAACCTGGAAAAATTGTTTTTGTTCATGCGTGTCTTAATATTTCGGTGCCACCATTAATTTTTGTGCTGTATATTGTTGATTTGGTCTGTTGAACTGATTATACTGAACTGAAACATTCACAATGGCATAAGAAGCAACCCAATGGCCTACAGCCCTCTGTTCTTGAAACACATTTTAAAAATACAATATATTCAATGACATTTAATTGGCACTTCTCACCTGTTGAGTTTGTTTTTCAGCTCAGTTGTGTCTATATCAGAGAAGCATGGCATGGGAGTAATGGGTACCAAAGGTCTTTTATTTTTACTTCGGCAAGCCACTGTGCAAAGAATAAAAGAACTGATTCATTACAATAATACCCAGCAACTTGTACATATAAACACAGATACTAATACTTAACAAAACACAAAGTACTGCTTGATCATACTGACAGAACAAAGAGGACCACCAGGGAAATGTCATCAACATTCATTTGGTAATTCAGACATTGATACCTGGTGTTTTCAGTTCAGCAACTCTTTGCAGATGGAGCTGCTAATCTCTGGGAAAGAGGAAGAGGTTCCTCCTCATTCTCCTTTCAGTCATCCCACATGTCAGGGTCAGGTAAACTGTGAATGAATGGACGTGGTGATGGCTCAGGGGTTTTGGTATGAGATCCAGATGCAAGAGGAGTCATGGTGTGTGGGCTTGCTGTGTGTCTCCTACTCGGGGGACTAACTGAATCTCCACTGCTGTCAAGTTTCAGACTAAAGCAGGGCTTTTGGCTTTCTATCCCTCCATCCAAACCCCATGAGTCATTAAATGCTATAGGAGACTCATCCAAGCCACAAAAACTAGCTTGAGAACTCTCTGCAACATCCAACACTTCTTCAACAATGTGGTTCAGATTCTCATCTCCTACTTCGATTTCTTCTAACCCTTTATCCTTGTTCTCTCTTGACTCAGGATGTCCATAGCTTGGAGACTTTTGTGACTGACTAATGGGCCCATGCGGAGGAGAACCAATATTCTGTTTCTCAGGTGTTTTAGAAGGTGATGGAGAACTTTCTGACTGACTAAGCTGTAAAGACAGCAGGCCTCCTTTCCCCTGACTAAGGGAGAAGTTAAGCCTCGTTATTGCCCTCACAGTTATTATCCTCACAGTTGCTAACCACAGTGGAGCTGAATGGGATCTGCCTTTTTAAAGAAGTCTAAAGCTCCTTTGAGGGACCTTTTGAGGGTTTAGGCTTTTTTCCAGAGCAGCTATTGCCTGGTGAGCAGATGGTTTTGAGCTGTGAAGAACAAGAGGAAGAGCAAGATTTGGGGAACAGCTGGGTTCTACTGATGCAGGTCTGAGTGGAGCTACTGTGCAAGGCTAGTACCGGAGTGGCCGGAATTAGCCAGGAAACTTCAGCATCCTTCAGCAACCTCATTTGCATTGCGTGGGCTACGATGCTGATTGGTAAAACTTTACTGGTTCTGTATGAATCACCTGCTTGCAAGAAATTACGCGTTTGCCGCTATGGCCTTGGGATCCAGATATAAAGCTGTTCTGTGTTTTGGATTTAAGAGTTCTAAGATGGAATTGGAGGGGGGCTGAGGGCTCAGACCACACCTTTCAGGAAGATGTTCACCTCCTCATGAACAAACAGTCATAACTCTTGTCTAAACTGGCATTTAGGTTTCTGTTTTCATAGCCATCTGATTATGAAGGCAAATTAACTTGAAGTCTCCCAGTGTCTCAGTTCTGGTTTTGATAAATTTCTGCAGGACTTGTTACCATGGCAGCCACTGTCCCATCCACGCCTTGTTTGTTACTATGGAAACTGGCGACAGATTCTGTCTCGTTTTTCGCGATCCCTTTATCCTTCTTTTCATTTCCTATGTATTTTTTTGCTACATAGGAAATGTATGGTCTCTGCTGCAGTTTCTTCCTTTTCATCTCCATCTCCCTTTGGGTCACAGCAACTTGTAGATCTCATCAAGCTCTTCCTTGTCCACCCTGTCCTCTTTCAACTCTCCATCCACTCTCTCTGTCTCCTGATCCATGCCTCTCTCCTCTTTCTGCTTAAATCCATCCGCTCCATCACTGTCTTCATTCTGCCACATTGATTGGAGAAGCTCCAAAAAGTTGCTCTCTGCCAGGTTCTGGTCTTCTTGGTCCCTAAGATGAGACTCCTGAGCTGGAAACACATTGCTGGATTCTCCTCTTGGGTCTACCTCGTCGCTTCCAGAACATTCCTCACATTGCCGCTGCAGTTCAGCCAAACAAAACCTGACAGAAAACACACATTTACTAGTCACAGTTTCTATTTACTATGTAATATATAAAGTTGGAATACTTTACAAAATAAAAGTCAATTGAAAAGGACACGGTGACAAGTTACAAGGACACTTTACATTGATGAAAAATTATCAAGCCAAAACTTTTTTTGGAATAACATGCACTGATGAATTGTTTACAACAAGATCAGAAACATGGACTGAAACATAAATATGTTTAATTTAAGTTAGACTTTACAGCATCCATGTTCAATCAATAAATGTATGGATTAAAAAACACATTAAGTAGAGCTGCGGTCATAGCTGACACTGACCTATCAGCCAGCTGCTGTACATGTGGCAGCAGTGTGTGTGTGAGAGGACAGTGAGCAGTGTAAAGGTACTATAGGAGGGCCAAGACCGCCGGCCCAGGAACATCACCCAACAACACCCTCTGAGCGACAGTCATAGCCTCCTGAACTCCAAACCCTGAGTCATGAGCCTACAAACACATGCACACAACAACACAGCAATATAAGTGCTTTAACTCCTGAAGACTGTGTGAATTATAATATCAAACCTGTTAATCGTCACCATAAAGTAAGCGGTTTAAAGGTATTACAAATGGCCAGTTGTTGTAAGATTTACATTAACAACAGTTGCCAATGTAGTGATGCACTAACCATGTTGGCCAGCAGGGGGCATCGCGTGTACAACATAAATGAGTGAGTGAAGAAGACGTCTCCACCGTCCACCTGTAACTGCACATCACTCAGCTAAGGGTTGTTCACCATACCGCTCAGATCCGATGAGAGCTTAGAAATATACACCTGAAAGACCAACACATGGACATGAAATACAGCAGGACTCTTAAAGGACATTTAATATAAAGCCAGACTGCAGCAGTAAATGTACATTTTAACTGAGGCTGTCTTGAGGGGCTTGTTGTCATCTGTCTGAAAGTTCATTCACAGCATCATCCTTATCTGAAGAAAACGGAAATAACACCTGTTGTAGGTCTTCATGTTTATATAAAAATCTCACTTGATTATTACAGTTAATGGCAAAGAATGTTTGAAAATCTACATTGATATTTCCTACTGACACACTAAAGCATCTTAAAAACATTTTAGTGTGATGTGCCTAAGGCTTTTTTGCATGCATAGTATTTCATGTTATTCCATGATAGGAAAGCATCATCGGTCACCTGAGGCTGTGCATGTGGCGTATCCACACTGGGGTGAGCGTCATGCCTTCCTGTGCCAGCTCCAGATCCTGCAGGGCCTGAGGACTGGTGTACCCGAACACAGTGTGACGAGATGGGGCTGAGTGGTGCTGTGCTGGGTTCTGATCCAGACACTTTTCCTCTGCAAATTTTAAAGTCAGTCCTGGAAAATTCTTGACTGGAGTTACTTCACAAGACGTTTCTTGGGGGGTTGATAAGGTGTTTTATATAGTTTTAGATGCTATGATGCTAACATGTGGCTAGCAACCCCAAGGCCCCACTCGAAGGTTTGATTTGCAGGGAATGAAAAGCCTGAACAAAATGTACAGACCAAATGAGCTCACTCTTGAATCTGTTTTGCTCCCTAAATTTGGCTTGCTCTGTAAATCTTAGGGGCTTTGTCACTTGTTTAATCTTCCACCAAAAATTTAGTCAAATCACTTCATTTTGAGGTATCATGTCTGTAGAACTGTATAATATATGCTGGCTGAGTTATGCTATTGAATGCTAATGGCTAACAGAGCAGAAGGTGCTTACCTGCTATAGGTCTCCACTGTAACGCAGAAGCCACTGTTGCAGGATGATTTGAGAGCTGAGCCTGTATATTTCTCTCATCCTCCATCTCTTTCTCCTTTTCTTTCTCCTGCTCCAGTAGAGAGCGAGACAGAGCCAGTGCCACCATGGTGTCCTCATCTAACTGCTGGCCTTTCTTTCTAGACTTCTTCTTTGAGGGCACAACATACCACCTCTTTGTGCCACCCATCTGTCATCTGGCAAAAGACAGTACATCTATACATCTCAGAACATTTACATATGTTGTTTCTTATTTTGTAGTGTAGTAAACATGCTTGACAGTTGACTTACGACTGGTCAGTGGTGTTGTCACTCGCTGTCTCTGCAGCTTGTCTCTGCAACGCCTGGAGAAGTTCATTGGGTGACACACCCACATCAATGGAGCATCGCTTGAAGTGATTAGACCGACTCTTCTCTGACTTGAAACTCTTTCCACATACGGGGCATTCTGGGAAACGTGGTCTGGGGTGAGAATGAAAGCGTGCAGGTGGAGCGCTGACCTCACCTGCATCCAGACATCTGCACAGCAGAAGAGGAATTTATTTGGTAAGTCACAAGAGAAAGAAGTATAACAGTATAACAAAAATGCTTCTGAAAAAATTGTCCACTCAGAAAACCTTAAACACTCAGCAATGCCCTGGATACCAACTACAACACTTTAGCATTGTGACAGTGTGTTTCGCACAGGCGGGCACCAGCCATCACATTTTCTTCAGAAACTATGAAAATGGATTTTACATTCTGGTTACAGAGGCATCGCACCTGCTGATGTGCTCTGAGTGCGAAGATGAGGGCTCATGGCAGACAGATCCTTCTGACAGAGCTCAGAGCAGCCCGAGACTCACGATCCAACTCTTGCTGAAGAGCCAGAGCTTCATCACTGCTCACATCTTCTGCAGAATCACACACTCTGAACGTGCCTTGGGAACATAATGCATTGGCAACGTTAATGACAAGACCTGTTCTTACCTGCTTGGCATTGTTTCCATTACACTCTGTAGGTGTGGGCTGGTTGGTATGTGCAAGCAGATGGATTGGCTCCCTTACACTGTTGCATTGTGTGGATCACTGCGTCTTTCTGGCTGGCAAACATCTTCCAGACTCTTGACTTCAGTTTTAATATCTTTAGTCTCTGCTTAGCTGATGGGAGATGTCCAGATCTGAGTCGATGAATTAGTCGTATACATGATCCATCATAAGTGTTGTGTGGATCCATGCATGGAGTTATGATACTTGATCATTAAATGTAGTTCAAGCTAATCTTTAAAATGTGGATATGAGATCATTAGATGGAGAGTAGTTCACAAACATTTACGGTGTATAAAGGCAGAAGGTGAATTGTGTATGATACAAATCGTGTCTGTATTTATTATTCCCATTCGCATTACCTGAAGCGTCATATGACGTAATATTCAATTAATGTTGTGATTCATTTCATAACACGAAAACAGACCGTCGGTAAGGACTTCGTTTTTAACATGTTTTATATGTCTAAATGACTATTTTCCTCTAACAACCAGCAGCAGCCGCTGAATTCGTTTCAAAACAGACCCGCCACCGCCGCCGCGTACTTCCGGTGAGATACGGCAGGAAGTGACGCAAAGACGACGTGATGACGAAACAACTTCGGTGTCATGTGACTTTATTAAAGAAATGACGCACATCTCGCTCTTTTGCGAGATTATATTACGATTTTTTTTACATTTTAATGAGCTTTTTAACCAACAGAAACAACAGTCCAAAGTTAACTTGATTTCAGTATCGTGGGCCTTATAATATATATTATATAATATGCTAACAGTATATTACATTAACAATACTTTTGCAAGAACTGCATTGAACACACACGATTTTGAGCTGTTGCACACAGTTTATTTAACAATATGGTATACAAGTAAGAAATAAGTTTTTTCAACCAATTTATACAGTGATTCCATTTTCTCTTCCTTATATTTATAGTACTTTGCTGAATAACTTGCATGATTTACATTAAGGGAAAAAGAGAGCCCCTGTTCAAGTTTGTGTGAGGAACGAGAGTCAATTGCAAAACTCATTTTGTGTTTTACCAAGCAGTCATCCAGCGAGTACCCATTCCCTCCCACTCAGCTCAGGGGTCCCTTCCCCCCCACCTTTCTTTGCCTCTTTCTTTATATTTATATTTCTGTATGACAAAATTAGGACAAAAAGCAACAATTTTCTACATCTGCAAGACAGAACCCCTGGATTCAGGCCAGTGAGATTTTGTAAATGTGTACATGTCCTTTTGGGGTCGGTATAGTATTAAATGATGCATGTGTGCCTGCTTGCATACATGCGTATGCACAGTTCCTATCAATACAAACAAATAGATCTCCTCATACAAACTTCACAATGAGGAAAGGAGAGGATGCCTCCAAATGCATGTTTGGAAAAAATGGTACAACACTAGAAATGCAAGCGCCAAGAAGTATGATAGAGCACAGAAACCCTGATCCAAACTCCCAGACAAATTATTTTACAGTCTTCCAACACAAAATGCTGTAAAGTTAGATAAGGTATAAAATAAAGGTATGAATAATATGAGTTTGTAAAAAAACTGAAAATGCATGAAACCAGAAACTTCAAAAACAAAATTTCAAAACATAGTGACCACATATGGGTCTAAACTGAACAAAAAATATATTCTTTGTGATTTAGATATCTTTTAAACAACAATTTTCAAATCCCTCTTGAAGGAAGAAATATCAGTCTTTTATTTTAGGAAACAATATTCCCTATCCTTGTTCTTAAATTTCTTTTTCTTACATTTCTTCAAACTTTTTACATATCAGTACAAAAAAATTGAGAATATTAAGAGAAAAACCAATGGAGCCACAGAAAAGAGATGGAGACTGTGGTGGGTGGAGTCTCCCAGGAAACGCTACAATCCCTCCACAAATTTCTCCAGCGTGTCTCCTGTTGTATCTCCCACCATACCTAAGTCACTGGGCAGCCCTCCACGGTTGGGCGTATTAAGTTGTGGGAGCATGGCACTCTGCTCTGGAGTACTCAAGTGTCCTTGCTCCATGGAGCCAGGCAAGGAGGTTGCCAGGCCAGGGTGTGGTGATCCTGTGTGGGGCGGTGCATGCTGCGGAGACGGCTGTGGCTGAACCTGTGGGGAAGGACTGGAATGTGGAGGAGGTTGCTGCGAAGGAGGTCTGGGAGACTGCACGGGTGCTGGTGAGCACACCTGATTGCCAAGTGCGTTAGCCATGGGCTGGCCGGAAAGCAGGTGAGTTTGTGGGCTCATGGGACTGGGTTGTGCCGGTGAGCTCATTGGAGGCTTGAGTACAGCCTGCTGTTGAGGAAGCTGCTGCTGCAGCATGCGTTGATGCAAGAGGGTCTGTGCGCCGTCCATACCCAATCCAGCCTGCCCTATTTGGGCCATGGGTGGCAGCTGACCCATGGGCCCACCAGCACCCTGCATGGCCATCTGTTGCTGCTGCTGCATACGAAGTTGCGCGTAATTGGTTGCAGCTCCTTGTGCCTGTTGGAACTGGCCATGTGTCTGTGGCATCACTCCCTGCTGCTGCTGTTGCTGCTGCTGCTGCTGCTGTTGCTGGCGCAGTATCTGCCGGCGGTATAACTCCTGTAGCTGTGGGTTGTTGGTATGTACAGGGTTCATGAGTTGACTTTGAGCACTGAGAGCTGCCATGCCCTGTGATGTGGGCTGCTGCTGTTGTGGCGACATGCCAGGCCGTGGCACTCCTTGCATGGCTGCCATGCCTTGCATTGCAGGCTGTGCTGCATGCATGCCTTGCTGCTGCTGTTGTTGTTGCTGCTGCTGCGGCTGATTGGCGTATTTTGCTTTCCTTTGTTTGATGAATGCAGCCATAAGTTGTGGATTGGATTTAAGAATGTTCAGGACCTGTTGTTGCTGTTGAGGTGAGCTAGGCGATTTAAGGGTGCGTAGCAGATCCTGCAAGGCGTTGGGGGCAATGGTGCTAGGTCTCTGGGGTGCTCGAGGTTGTTGGCCCTGTGTGGGCACCATCATGCGCTGCTGTGGTGCTTGCTGGGGCATCATGGGCCTCTGCATTGGCATGGTCTGTTGAGGCCCCTGTGTGGGCTGCTGTGGAGCAACTTGCTGCTGAGCCGCTTGCATACCTGCTTGAGGGCCTCCAGCCCACTGTCCTTGCTGCATAGGCTGCATGACCTGCTGCCCACGTGGCCCAACAAGCTGCATAGGTGGCTGCATTGGGCCTGGCATGCGTGGCTGCTGATGGTTCATGGGAAGGCCATTCATGGTCATGCGGTAGTTTTGGTTGTGTTGAGCCTGTGCAACCATCTCTATGTGCCGTGCCATTTTGACTGCAGCCGGCGGTGGAATCTGCTGCGGTGGAGGTTGTTGCAGCGGCTGTTGTTGTGGAGGCTGGGGAAGCGGAGACTGCTGCTGGTGAAGCGGTGAAGCCTGTGGGCCTGGTTTGCCCTGTGAGGCTTTTGGTTGAGGCTGCCCGTTGCGGGTTGCATTAGGATAGGTGGGAGACATGACGCCCGCGTTTGGCGTGGAAGGCTGGCTGGACAGCTGTGGAGTTTGGGGGGTGTTGGGCTGTTGATGGGAGGTGGGGGTGCTGGGGGCTGTGGATGCAGGAGGTGACGGTAAGCTCTGAGATATGGCTCGTCCCTGCATGGTGGCCATGCGTCTTCGCATCATCTGTGCCTGTTGCAGCCTATGCTGCAGCTGCTGCTGACGCAACTTGTGCTTGATATTGAGGCAGAAGGGCACGGGACACTTGTTCTCCTGGCAGTGCTTGGCGTGGTAGCAGCAGAGTGCAATAAGCTGCTTGCACACTGGACACCCACCATTCGTCTTGCGCTTGCAGCCCTTGGTGTGCTGCACCACTCGCTTCATCTTCTGGCATGATGGCAGAGAGCAGTTGGCATTGCGACATTGGCAGGCATGCACCAGAGACTGGATGCAACGCTGGATGCTCAGACGCCGACTCTCCTGGGGACTCTTGGAGGCTTCACCACTTTGGCTGTTGTTGTCATCATCCAGACCCAGACCCCACTTAACCATCTTGTGCTCGTGACCCTTAGTGTTGTAGCAGCTAATGCACAGGTCAAAGTCCTGAAAAAAGATGAGGACAAACTGGTCAAGTAATGAAAGACAAGAGTATTAAGTCAACTCTAAATACATTTATACAGCACCAATACATTTATAAAAAAATAAATAAATAAATAAATAAATGGATAACAAAAAGTGTGCAGACACTTAGGATGAAACGATATTTTTTTGGCCAATACCGATTTTAACAGGGAACTACTGGCCAATATCAATATTTGTCACTTTTGCCATTAAAATAAGATCATGTTTTGTTCATGTTTGTAAACTAGCAGTTCAAAAGCACAAGATCACTAGATCAAAACCCGTCTGATCATTTTTCTGTGGCCGATATATCAGTGCATCTCTAGTTGACCATACTAGTAAACTGTAAGGATCCATGAATCCCCAAATTATTCATTTCTAAAGCACAAGGATTCTGGCTTTTCTGTTCTACGTTCAATAAAACCCTAAAACACAAACATCAAAACTCATAAACGACTGCTGTATAGAGTTACTTCTAGTTCTTACCTCGCAGACAGTGCAGTGCCAGCGTGTCTCGACGTGGTGTTTACATTCATTGCAGGTGTAGACGAAGCGGTCCTGGCCCTGGTTGTGCAGCTCCACCAGCATGCACATGGTGCTCCACTTGCAGCGGCGCAGAGAGCTGAACTCCCAGTGCTTGTCCCGAGCTAACGTCAGGAAGGCATCTCTTCCGTCCATTAGGTCACAGTTAAGCAGGGGGTCGGGGTCGATGATGGGTAGTAGTGTGTTAACCATGGGCCCAGAATGCAGGTGGATTACAAAAAACACCTATAAAACACGTATGAATGGGTAAGAGCTTTATTTAGATTACATCTATTCTCTACACTGCGTATCCTTACGTAGAGTCAGAGAAATACTGGAGCCTGTCCCAGCCTTTCTCAGACTGAAGGCATGGAAACAAGCTGGGCAGGTGACCAGTCTATCTTTTTTCAAATCTTCAAAGTCTTTTGTGCATATCGAAGATGACATTCAAAAAAACAGAATATGATTTCTAAAGAGTAACTACCAAGTAAACACACAAACAATGGAAATGACAAGTGCAGTGCCTCAAAGAGTGAAATAAAGACAATACAACAGACCTCTCTGTGTTTCTCCATGGTGGCATAGAGTTTTTGAGAAAGGTCATTGGCTACATTCGGCATTCCAGGTTTCTTCTTATTGGATCGGCTCAAGCTGCTTTTGTTCTTATTTGTTTTCTTGTTATTCTTTTTCTTTGCATTCTTACTGTCCCCTGGTGTGCCCTGCTGGAAAGAACCACAGTTTCATTGGGGTTTCTAAAAAAATTGTGGTTTTTAAAACAAATATTGCAAAGCATATATGAAACAAAATATATACCGCGAGCAAGCTGGAAATATGTAAGCATCTACAAACGCTATATTAATCCTTAGATAGCTAACATAACAGCTAACAGGTTTCTCTCATTCACCTCAGGAGTTTCACAAGCTGCTGTGTTCTCCTCTTTCTTGCGTTCCTCTTCCTCTTGTTCCAGCTCCTTGATGCTCTCCTCCAGCACATTAGGCCAAAAATCACCCTCAAAATATGGAAGCTCGTTTGCACTCGTCAAACGGTCCTCTGTGGCTTGCTTGAAGATGTCCTGTTAAGCACAAATGTTTTACTTATACGCCATACGATGTATACCGAATAAGCCATTGTAGTTATAATTGTGAAAAGTGTAAACAATTATAGAAGCCCACAGTAATTTAAGAAGTACTGATTTAGGAGATCAACAATTCCTAGCTACAAACAGAATTATGTTTGACCACTGCTTGATAAGTAAATTAAACATGGGGAATCATGTTTTTAAGAGAGGATCATGATCTCTGCTTTACCTTGTAGTCATGCAGTATCCGCTCAGCAAATGCTTTGTCCAGCATTTTACGGTACCACTCTTGTAGGCGCTTGGGTTTAGGGATCTTCTGGTCGGCAGGGTGACAATGGAAGATATAGTCATCACCTTCACTAGGTGGACAAGCCCAAATATGAGCCGTAACAAATCTGTGTTGGAAATATGAAAAGTTATACATACACACATTCGAAAAGAAAAGATGTGAACGGCAACTCTATTTGGCCAACTCAAGGACGAATTGTGTGGAGAAACCTACCCAAGCTTCTTGACGTACTCCAAATAGCCAATGAGGATTTCATGGTAGACTGCTGTTCTCAGCATGCGAGGTCTGAAGAAGTGAATACTATCCAGGTACGATATGTATACCCGTCTACACAGAGAGACAAAGACATACTTTAACTCCACTGCATTATGGGGACTAGAAGCCCTGGCATGAACATCAGCTTGTCTTCATACAGTCCGAGAGTTCACCTGGTGTTGGGGAAAGAGCAGTCAGAGCCATACTCTTGCACGTGCATGCCGAAGAAACACATGTCCACCCCATCAATCTCTTCAAAGGCAAAAAGTGCTTTGGTTCTGTAGGGGAAGCTCTCAGGCATCTCCGCTGTGTCTACAAACCTGTTAATAGGGTAGAAGATTAATCCACCTTTACCTTTTTAGCAACCAAACATTAGCACTCCACTGTAATTATCAGTATTGTATCTCATGAACTAATATTGAAATGGATGTACAGAAAA
This sequence comes from Chromobotia macracanthus, assembly GCA_036877525.1. Lineage (NCBI taxonomy): Eukaryota > Metazoa > Chordata > Actinopteri > Cypriniformes > Botiidae > Chromobotia > Chromobotia macracanthus. Next base: position 5,161,034 of record JAZGTH010000033.1, on the reverse strand, counting down.
TACATTTTACAAACCGATACTGAACTATACATCTTTGGTCAACAATTTGATAGAAGTTTGTCAGCGTATCTAGTTCATACATTCAGGTTATTTACAGAGCAAAAAGACCAGCTAATAAGGTCCAAACTCATCTTAGAAGTGTCATCTGAAGATAGTTTATTGTGAGATAATCTTAGAACTTTACAGATCACCATGGAGATTGTTTACCTGGCCTTCATGCCAGGTTTGACCTCCACCGTTTTGTCTGAACTGGCTACAACTCGCACAAACACTTCACCAGCTTCTGGATGGTTTTGTCTCTTCAAGTACTTGTTTACTCGATCCTCAATGTATGTTCCCAACCGGGTCGTCTGCAACCCTGGATTGAAGAAGAAAACATTGAGCACAAATACAACATCAACACGTTTTCGGGATTTGATGTCAATCCATCTGAAGTTTACCAATTTAAACAGACTTACTTTTAGCTGAAAACTTGTTCTCTTTTCTTGACTTCCCACTCTTTTTCAAACAGTTATCACAGATAAAACTGTGGACACAAATGCGTATTAGTTCTGACATCCCAAATCCGATCCATAATTGTTACAGTTGTTACAACGTGTTTTCCAACTCACCCTGAAGGCCAGATGACATCATAATGCAGGACACATATCTGATGCATCTTCCGCCCACAGTCTTTACATTCAACAAACCTGAGAGACGGAGAATTGATTAATGGAGTTTAGAACTTATTCTTAAACGTTTCCTGGCAACCATGTTACTTCAGCAAGTGTATAAACTGCGAGTACAAGTAGTTAGAAATAAATGCATCATTCAGTATCTTTTCCTCCATTTCTTACGCATTTGCAAGCATGTCAATGCAAGCATGTCAATGCAAGCATTTGTACCTATTTTAGGTTTGACGTTAATATAATTCAGGAAAATCAAAACAAGATGAAATCTATCCTGTTTACATCTGACAGACTCGTCTTGGGTGATCAGATCCAGTGAGATAGATCAGTTTACACCTGCTAATAACACAAGTCTGATTGGATTTTAAACTAAAGTCCCTGATTTCTTGACTTTACTCACTACACATTCCTGCATAACCGATTTTTTCAGACTGTTTTTTATTTGTCTGTTTGGTGGGAGTGTCTCCATGCCCCACCACTGTTGACAGCGGGTGGCGCCACTGAGCAGAAGCCATGTGGTGCGAGGAGTTCCAAGCAGACAACTGTATGAGATAATATGGACCAATATAGCTCTACTATGAGCATGTGCTACCTGATAGGGCACCAATAGAAAGAGCTTCCTCATGGAATTCTGGGAAATTATGTTCACATCCAAGAAAAGAGTTTACTTACGGCTCAGGGTCTAGCGTGTCGTTCTTCTTCCTTTCAAATTGGTCTTTAGAGATCATGCTGCACACAAGAAACAGCCAACATCAATACATCAAGTTTAAAACATGCTCAAGAACTAATGCAGCATATTATCTAGGAACTGAATTGTTATGAATCATTTTACACTTATGATTGGATATAGCGTTCCCCTCCTGGTAAGTGATAGAGTAAGCCATAAAATCTCCAAAACCAAGCCAGAACTGAAGTGGAAAATGAAAGGTGAACGATCACTTACGTCTGCGGCTGAGATGGATCATCTCCCAGCGTCACGCTATCTCCCTGAATCTCATTGAAGCACTTCTCACAGAAATGATATCTGTACAAACACACACAGTCATGAATCACTCAAGCTAGACAGATACTCACAGAAAATACACACAACAGATGCAAGGTCCTCTCTCATAATTTATGTCAGGGCTTAAATACATGCGTCACTGCATGCCATTTTACTATCTTCCAAATTAATTCACACAAAAGATCTAATATTGAATAATACGATGACCTGATAGACAGTCAGTAACTGTCATGATATGCTTGTAATGTAGTTTGCATTTACGTGTATGTGATGTGCATTTACATGTTACATGTAAAAATAAATGCTGACAAATCAAAACAAAAAACCTCACAGTTTTAGCATTTCTGATATTCAGTTTTTTTCTGTTTTTACAGCTCAAAATGTAAACATGCAGACAAGCGTTTACACGCGGAGCGAAATCAGCGCAATAAGCAAAAATATATGTTTGGCGTTTAGATTATGGGTAAAACGTTTAAGTATAACTACTATAAGCGCACGCGTAAAGTCGCGCAAATCACCCAGTTATATCTGCTAAATTATGCATAATTCAGAAGTAGCTTAAGTGAAAGTAGTTTAAATGCTGACAGCCGTGTTACAAAGTCTGACCTTGGTAGTGCTTTGCTTCATAGAGTTTAATGTAACTGGGAACACTGACACGAGTTGAAGCCTTTACTCTTGTGTTCGACAAAGTGTCTCGGCTGGAACAAGGGCAGGATGTTTATAACTGAGAATACAGAAAAACTCAGCCAAATGCAAACATGAAAAAGAAAGTGAACGCATGGAGCCAAAAGTGGATGCAAGTTTGAGTGAGAGCAGCTGTGTCTGTTTGCCCATCAGCTTATGTTGAAAGCCTGCAGTGACATGCTCTGTACTGCAGGGGGTGCAAAGGAGCCCATAACGAGTAAGCAGGCACTTAGCAGCAAAAAAAAAAAAAAAAGCGAATAATGTGCCAGTGCAAATATTACAACTGCCAATGAATTACAATTGGCTAGGGACTTCAAGCAGACAAACCATGAAAAACAGAAAAGGCGTGAACGAATATGAACAGGCCTACATTTACGTAACCTTACACAACTATATGGAAAGTTAATTTAAATGTCTAATTTACCACGTCTCGGCTATAGCTACCGCCTCATGCCAAACTACACATATGACTGAAACCACACCACATTAAAAGCATGTCCACTCAAAACATTTCCTAAGGCCATCCACAATGTGAATGTGATTGACGTACGTCGTTTCTTCATACGTTACTTAAGGGAACAGGAAGTGGCTCTCACCTGTTCTGATAGCTGTAGTAAGTGCCATCTCGGGGTATTGTACACAGCTGCTTGCCGTAACAACAGAGCGTCTGAGGAGAAAACTCGTACTATGGTAGGAAAGGAAGAAAAGAGTTTTAGGAACCGAAAAGAGTTTAAGAAACCACAGTATTTTTAGGATCGTATATTCAAGACTACCACTGTATGAACAGTTTTAATAATACTTGCTCCGGTGAAATGTGAATCAATGTTATGTCTGCAAAATGAAAAATAATTTGATAAAATCAATATAAGGGCTGCATGATTTAATTGTGTGGTTTTTCCGAGTGTACAAGACTGGAATGCTGACATTTATGTTCCTTCCAAAAACACACGCATTGGGTCAAAAACTGGACACCTAACATATTCACTGGAAACATTTATGTATTTTCAACCGTTTTTTCAATTTCGGGTGAGAGTGACTGAAGGTCTTCACAGATAGCAACAAATGCTGATTATTTTCAACAAAATTTGTTATGTAGTACATTTTTTATATATAAAAGTAATATTAATTAACAAAAAAAACAAAAAAAAAATAACAGAACAATAAACAGCCGCAAACAAAAATCACTTCAGATCTTCAGAAAGACTAATAAGCTCCACAAAGCAGACTCACAAAAGAATTTTAGTCAATATCTCACCTTCCTTCCACAGCAGTAACCGAGGCCCTGCATGACGGGGTCTATCTCCTGCTCAAACACTTCGGCCAGTTTGGAGCAGTATTTGTACACGCGCGACGTCTTCCTGTTGTACAGCCAAGCGTTGTTGAACATTAGCCATACATCGTCTACGTACTGCCAGGGCTCCTGGTACTGACCCGTGTCCAGCTTTCGTTTGATAGTGGACAGGTCTATCGGGTTCTTCACGATATCAAAGTAGTCCTAAAGACAGGAAATAAATTAGGGCTGTGCAACTGATTGTAATCGATTTTCAATTTCAATTATGGCTTCCAACAGTTACACAAAAAAAAAAGAAAGAGGTAATTGTACCAAATTCCATTTCACATAGATTCTCGTTTCTTCTTGTTATAAATCTATTTTTTACATAATTTTATTTGTTTTTCAGTTTAATCCTTTTGTTAAAGACTTTTTGTTTCTTTATTCAATAAATACATGTTGTTTTTAGAAGTCAGTGAGTAATTGTGTTAAATAATTTTAGTTTATTCATTTTTCCAATTCAATAAATACATGTTTTTCCAAAGTCACTGAGTAATTGTGTTAAATAATCGTGATTGCAATATTGGGAAAAATAATTGCGATTATGATTTTAATCATTATCGAGCAGCTCTAAAATAAAGGAAGCACCAGTTCAATCCCAAAAGACGTAAGAAATGTACTGACGTCACTTTCACACTACAGGATTTGGCTTTTTTTACTTCATGTATTTAAAAGCCATTTGAAGCACACTGCAAATGTTTTATATAGGCCAATATATGGTAGTAATTCAATAAAAATTTTCACTTTGAAAAATAGGGCTGCATGATATTAAAGAAAAATGTGATATGTAATAACTTAAAATAACGATGCTTCACACTTAATTAAAATTTTAATAAAATAAGTTTAAAATGAAAAATAACCCACATACATATTTTATTCCTTCTCAAAAAAGAAAACATCACTACAGCTCCTCATAAAAGTCTCAGCTATCTACATCAACTTAGAACTGACATTACTTTTTGAAGTATTAAAATCATTCAGTTACTACAAACCATTGCTATATGCATACTGCAATATGCACTTTTACGATGGTTTGGTAATTTCGATATACTGTGCAGTCCTATTGGAAAATACATGAGATGATGCATATTGTGTATTTGTATTCTTGACTTTGATTTGTTACATGTACAAAGTTGTGTGATGGACTTACAGGGATGCCCAGAAGTATGGGGTCCACAGGCTGTCGGAAAGGCAGAGACTCTGGATCCTGCCTGTACAGGGACTCCAGAGTGGGCATCAATGCCTGCCGCAGCTCTTCGGGCTTAAAGACTGCAGAAGATGACACAAAGGGAGGCACAAAAAGAGCGACAGTGGAAATATTAAAGAAAGAAGAACAAAGACCACAAAGAAAGACTGCTGGAGGGCACAGAAGCGGTTTACTAATATAATATTTGGTTGGCATACTTTTCCTGCGAGACTGGGACGGTGAAGAGGATGTTGTGCCGTTTGTCTTGCCTTCATCTTCCTCTTTGGTCTCCACCTTGATATCAGTCTTTTTATCCTCTGTCTCCATTGGCTCCTGCTTGACCTCCAGCCCCTCTTGCTCCTCCTTTTTGACCAACAGGGAGCCCGAGTCGTCATCAGTCTACAAGAAGGTGAAATAATCATCAGATGAACATCTGTCTACCCCAGCGCAAAGAACAAATCAGAACTTTCGGGGGCATAATGGGGTCTGATGGGTGATTCTGGTGAGAAGTACCTCCATCTTGGGCTCTGTTTTCATGCCCATGTCATAATCCTGCTCCTCTGTTTTAGTCTCGCTGGGAGGCACATCAGGCACAGCATGCTGGGAGTGCATCTCGGTGCTGGCTGCTGATGCCGGAGTGGGGACGCGGTTATCTCCACTCTATGAGAAAAAATGACTGAGAGTTTACACCTTTGACAAAGTCATACAGGTTCAAAAGTTCTATAATCAGTATTATTATATTTGTTTTAAGAGGAATTATTAGTGTGTTATGTCTGATAAATTAATAAATTAATGTCTGATAAAGGACTTTTTTCCAGCGTAATTTTTCGGTTGTTCCAAAACCTAGAGAGCTGTCTACCTACACAGCCCTTTTGAAGCATCATAGGCACAAACGCCATAACTGTTTCAAACAGCAGTCCAGCAATCCTAAACTTCCTTCTAAGATACCTCTCATCACCTAAAGCTAAATCAGCATTGTGTGTCCTTTAGAGAAGTGAGGAGTCAGTCCAAGAATGCACTGACATTCCAATTAATACTAAACTGTATTACAACAAATACAGACGAAAAACTAGAATAATTTGGTTATGTATTTTTATGCTTATGTATTATTTGGTTATGTATTTTTATGTTGATAAAGTATCGAGTTGTTAGCTTAGCAACATGCTAAGTTTAAAGTTTAAACTGTACAATCAGTTTTGAGCTGCATCTCTCGTGTGCTTCTTGTGATAAGCACTATTTGTGTGGTGCAAGAACTTGCGACACAAAGCGCATTTTAAATGTGTTAATTCTGAGGTTCCCTTGGGGCTAGAATGCTGCTTAAGAAGACAACTCACAAAGTTTTGGAACAGAGCCAATGTCCTAAGATCTTAAACATGAGAAAAGTTAGAAGGATGAGAGCAGTGGAGGAAGGTGCTGATGGAGCTGATGAGTCTCACCGGTGTTCCAGGGTGCTGCTGGGCAGGTAGAGTCAACTCAGCCTGGGACTGCGTGTGAGGTGGGGTGCTCTGAGCAGGGGCAGGGGTGGGTGTTGAGGCCTGACTGGGTTGCAGTGCTGCTGGCAGGTTAGCAGTGCCAACTGTGGCGTTGGGGGGAGGTGTAGCGCGGAGTGGAGCCTGAGGGGGTGTGGGGCAGCCTAGCTGGGGGCCCAAGGGGCCAAGTGCATTCAGGGGGAGGTTAGCGTTCTGCTGCTGCTGCTGGGGAAGGAGAGAGCGCACGCACACAAGCAGGGACAAAACGGATTTAGAGGGGATGTTGTCATGCGAGTGAGATCACGCTAGAAATGTTTGCGCAAGCGCTTACCTGTGAAATGGCCGCTTGCGTGTTGGGCTGACCCATACTGACGTTCATGGCGTTGGTGTTGGTGGGAAACTGCGTCTGAGCCATGAACTGTGTCTGATTGGCCGTTTGTGCCACCATGTTCCCGCCGTGAGTTCCCAACATGCCTTGCGCCTGGGGCATTCGCGAGGGAGACATATTCATCTGCGAAAGAGTGACATTCATATAGTTAGATGTGTCCAATATTTTAGAAATACTGACAAAGGTGAAGAAACAACAAGGATGGAGGAAACAAGACTGACCGCTGGGTTCATGTTGATCTGTTGTGGATGGTTGACTGGAGAAGCAGCACGAGTTGCCATGGGAGCCTGAGACATCGGCACATTGGGCATTGAACCAAATGGATTCATCCCTGTAGGAAACACCACATAAGATTAACAACAGACACTTATGAATTTGCATTGAAGAGATTTAGATTAGAAACATACTTCTAGCGAGTACAGACACTTAATAGAGTTTAACTGAGCATGTTATTCACGTGTAAACACATTTTTAACAGACTTTAAGTTGCTTAGCAGGATTTTCTTAAACTGGTGCTCTGCTCTGACAGTATATTATTTTCATTTGAACTTTAAACAATTTCAGCTTTGTGGGAAACATCTTTGTTAGGTGTTACAAAGCTCAGCTTTGTAACATCTTTGTTTCCCTAACAGCTATGTTAGGGAAAACATCAGCTTACAAAAAAAACAGTGATTGGAGCCACATACATCTCAGAAAGTCACAGACATCCAAATCTTATTAAAAGCTTCTGCTTGGTCAGCAATGCCAAATGTTTTCCAAGTTCAGTATACCGCCCTTGCTTTTTATCCACGTCATATGTTGGTGTCACCTCAGCCTTACATGTTATTTTTATTTTTGCAGTTACCATGGCAAGATTGTCATAACCATCAGCTGCATATAATAAACTTGTGCTTCCGAGAATAGCAACCACCATGTTAAGCTTTCCGAAACGATTTAAGACTGAAAAGCAAATGGATGCATGCGACGCATTCGATGAATAGCAGCCCAATGCGTGCATCTTTGTCAGTTGAGCAGGTACCTTGTGACACCTGCATGCGACTGATCATCTGATTTGGCACACTGGGCATAGGCACAGGTCCATCTGAAGAGAAATAAAACAGACATTCAAATCTGTTGGGTTTTACTCTGTAGATGAGAAACTGCACGAGTTTCAAGTGTGTATGTTTGAACGTGGTTTACGAGGACACAATTTTGTATAATGACATGCATATAACAATGTAAACATGGTTTATGGGGACACTTCGTGTGTCCTCAAACCAAATCGCTTAAAAACTTACTAAATGGTGATTTTTTTGTTTTTGTGTGACGGTTAATTTTAGGTATAGAGGACAGAATATACAGTTTGTACAGTATAAATACTATTGTGTCTATGGAGAGTCCTCATAAACCACATATGGCAACGTGCGTGTGTGTGTGTGGGAGAGGAGCTTACTCTGTGGCCGAGGTCCCATGACGTTGGGCTGGTTGAGGGCTGGCTGCTGTTGCCCTGCTGCAGTCATGGGTGTCTGGTTAATAATCTGCTTCTGTAACCGAGACCTTCTTTTCTCCTCCAGCTCTTTCTGGATCTTGTAGATCTTCTCTGCCAGGAAATGATAGTACTCGTCCTGTACAACACATTGAAATGAACTCTATGACAATCAGACAGTATCAAAACCTCTAACAATGTATCTTATTGTAGCAAAAGCAAAACAGCAACAAAGCAGTAAATGACATTAATGAGCTGCAAATCTGACTTGACCCAATCGTAAAGCATCGTCTGACATCATCTTTTTCTTGACTTTTCTTATTTTAATAACATTGCTAGCCTCGTGCACAGTGAAATCTCACAGGTCCAAAACCCCACTCAACATCAAATTTTAAACAATGAATATTCAAATATTCTGATCACTTTGTGCAGCATCCGACATTTGCCTACTTAGCATTTAGCAGTTTATGCTCACCCTGCTGTTAGCAGACTCGTACATGTCTCCTTCCACTTTCCGTGCGTACGCTACTAGGTTCTCCATACGGCGGTCCTTAAGGGCAGCAGGGTCTGGCGTAGGGAAAATGGCCTGAACCCTAAACAAACAGGAAGCAATAAAAACTCACTTAATCAAAAGTTTCTGAGTTACAATATAACAAAGACAAATCAACAAGGGCAATCGTTTAAGAGCTCAATGGTATGAAGAACTCAATGGTAATCATTTAAGAATCAACCCTTGTGGGATATGAACCTACAATCTTTACCAACCCAGATTTTGAACCATTAGACTATACCACCCCCTCAAACGAGCAGGTAATACTAACAGTTTGTGTACAAGGTGGTTGCGGAGATCCTGGGTGACGTGCTCATGCCAGGCCTTTCTCACACCGGTGGCTGACAGAGGGGCCGCGGTGGGCAGGTTACTCATGCTGCCAACCGCAGGGCCGTCTGACATCAGCTGACTGTGGGAAGGGAAACACACTTGGTTGATAATCAGGGAGAAACATCAATTCAAGACAGTTAAAATCCAGCGGCGTATGTTTGGCAGGTATGTGTCTGTATCTGTACTTGTTAGCGTTGAGGGTGGACTGCATGGTGCCGTCCGGGAGCAGCTTGGCCTGTTCTGATGTCGGCACGCCGATTGCACCACCACCGAGGTTCATTGGACTACCACCTGAACAAAATAAAAAGCAAAATAAATCCTCTCAACATTTACAAATAAAACAAATTTGTTATACATATGTGCATATGTATGCCAGATGGTAACATCATCATGAAATAATACAACAAAACATTTAACATGGCAATAATATAGTGTGAGGCTTTATCCATTAGGAATCGAATGCTCTCTGAAAAGTAGGCTATTCTACAGTTAACAAATAAGTAAATATTTTACAAACCCTCGCAGCCATGGTTAGGTCACTACTGAACGATTAGGTCTTTCCGTGAATGAAAACATAGTGACAACTTTACATTTGTATGAACACTGGAATATTCCTGCAATAGTTTAACAACCAGTCAGGTTTACCAAGTGCATTGAGTGGCCTCATCTGCTGCTGATGCTGGGTCTGCGCAGTTGGCTGGCCGGGCCCCTGCGTCTGTGCGGGAGACTGGGCTTGCGTGGGGGTCTGGTTGCTGTAGGGGAGGCCGAGAGCAGCGTACGCCCGCTGCATGGAGCTGGGGTCGATGGGTGTGGAGCTGTTTAGAGAGGGTGTTGTCTGCTGCCCCGTGCCAACGGACCCGATGGAGGCTTGCAGAGCCGCATTTGGTGAACTCAGCATAGCTATAACACACAACAGAGAAATGTTATCAATAACCTCCCATGTAGTTAACCTTTAAAGCCTAGCATCATTTATTTCTAAAGTATTAAACTTTAACAATTAGCTAGTACCACACTGTTGTGCTACAGACAAATGATATCTTCAAATCATGCTAAGGAGGGGCCCGTTATTATAAAATGACATTGTTCAATTTAGCAGATGATAAAATGTCAAAAATAATCCCCATTAAAACATCTATGTAGCTTTCTCCTCTGATTGGGCCAGGAAACAAAGACCTAGCAACACCCTAGCAAAACCAAGCAACATGCCACAAACATGCTAAAAACCATTGAGAACACCTTAACAACTCTATAGCAACCCTTTATCTATTTAAATCATATTTATCATGTGGGCTAGTAACCATAATTCAGCCATAATATTGCACCACTGTATGAATTTTTAACTGTGTATTGTGCTCTAACCCTTCTCAGAGGACATCTGCGTATTTCAAACAAGACTCGTAACACGCAGGACATCTCACGCCTGATTCTACTTAAACAGGGAGCAAACACTTGGCACAATCTGACCATCAAAACAGAGAAACGCAATTCACAGGCAGATAATCCAAACATTTTAAAACCTGCCAAAACAGCCCTCCAGAAGAAATGCAGAAAGAAATCATTTTTTACAACAACGTGGATTTAAAGAATGGGCTCAATACAGAGGAAGAGGAGCAGGGGAGGGGGGCTCAAGACGCCATTTGCATGAGAATGAAATATAGCAGTGGCGACTCTCCAACATGTAAATCCCACAGCGCAAAAACAAACACTTTAGCTGCCTCGCACTTTCAGATTCACGATGAGCGACGCTTGGCAGTGGCAGAGGAGAGAGACAGAGAAACAGGGAGGCAGTTTGCAGGTTTGCTGGAGCTGTAACAGTGTGAGATTTTAATGAGTCATTGCTCAGCCAGCCAATGGGGCGGCACGAGGCCTCTCATCTTCTGAGCCCCTCCCCTCTCAGCTGTACGACTCCTCTACACAAACACACACGGGCCGCACGTAGCTGTGAACGAGCAAGCGTTAATGAACTATGATATCGCTGTTCCTTACAGGCAAGCCTGCAGTATGCCAATATCTTTTGTGGAACTACACACCCAAAAAACTAGGGAACAGACAAACTGCATTAGGAATGGGGAAAGAACACTCAATACCAATTAAAAGTCTGGACACACATAAACTGAATTTATATTCCTTAGGCTCCTAGAAACCTTTTAAACGCAAGACTTATGTTTGCCTAAGTTAAATTAGATTTGTAAAAACATGACCTTATTGCATTACTCCTAAAACAAGCAGCCAAAAACATTGCAATTTTTCATGCATTTCATGTATATATTACAACAAGGTTCTGACAGTCCTAATGAGAACAAAAGACAAAGGCAAGCAGGAGGTGGAGGGTGACTGAAACTCACGCTGCTGGTTGCGCTTGTCACTGGCGTTCTTCAGCGGGAGGCAGACAGGACAGTCGTGCCTCGTGCAGTTCTTCCAGTGAGAGATGATCTGCCTCGATGATGCACAGTGAGCCACTGTGGAGACAGAGAGAGAGGAACCACTAAACATCAGCCACTGGTACCAGAAAACAGCAATGTTTGTACTGATGTAAAACTGCAAGAAAATGCATGTAGGTAAAGAGATTTTCACAGATCTGTATGTAATCACACCTGCTGGAAGTGATTCAAGTAAACCGTGGGTACAATGTCCTTAATTTCGAACGAAATTAGCAAAACCAAATCAAGTTGGGGTGAAATGTCACGCATTCATTTGTTTGGACAAAACAGGAAAAAAATGAATCAAAATTCAACTGACATGTTTACAATGGAAGTGAGCAACACTGCACTGCACTGCACCACAGTGGACAACGATCGTCTACACTGGAACTTCTGACTGTTCACTGAATCAGAGTGCTAGTTACACCTGACATTCATCGTATACAGTCAAGTCAAAAATCTAAACATGTTACATTGTTTAGTCCTTGTACAGAAGATAGTTCTAATCCTCAAATGACTTGAGAATGTTATACCATCTCTCAAGATGCACTAAGAACTCTAGCTCAACTGAATATTGCACTGAATCATATTGCTTGTTGCACCTGTTCTGGATACAGTGTAAAAATCAAACTGTTCCTTGTTATCCTGTTCTGCCAAGACTTGGAAACACCATCTCCAAGATGCACTCTCTAGCTCAAAGAGTCTGATGCTTTAAAAATGGTCATGTAGATGTCTAAATTTCATGGCTTTTTCCAGGAGTCTAAGAGAGATATGGGGGTGTGGAAGTGGGCAGGAAGCGATAGGAAATGAGTTGGCACCAGAGAGGTCACACTTGGCACCATGCTTGTGTTTGAGTTGCTCCGGGTCCAACAATTACAGTGCTGTGAGCGAAGCAGCTGGGCTGAATCAGGCTGCCCCAAGCCACCTTCTTCCCTTTGCCAACACCTTAATATTGCATTTAACCAAAAAGTGCAAGAGTTTTCTATAAATGGGCTGTTATATTAGTAACGCTGCACAGCATTTGGTATGGAAATTCTCAGTGTGTGTGCATCGAATCAACCTAATGAGCAACAAGAACTTAAAAAGCTGTCAAATTGGGTTGGGATTTGTATGGGTTTGAAGTGTGTCGCAGTAACACTTTAGCATCCTAAGGCAGAATCCTAGCGGCAACAAATCTTTATAAGTGACCAATTCAAAACACCAAATCCAACAACCAATCATGCGCTCCCCGAATTCTGTCCACCAATCATGCGCTCCCTGAATTCTGTCCACCAATCATGCGCTCCCTGAATTCTGTCCACCAATCATGCGCTCCCTGAATTCTGTCCACCAATCATGCACAGCATCATGTCCACTCGCACCAACATATTGTTTAGAATAGACTTGGGAGAGTGCAAGTTAGTTCCAAAAAACCAATTTGTGCGTCACAGAGACGCACAAATTGCTGTTTTGGAGCAAAATGTTTGTCTGGCAACCGTTTCAACTTTGGCAGGAGGCACTTGATGTGGACTCACCTTGGCAGGATTTTCCGGCCTGGCAGTGTGTCATGTGGTTGAGGACGTTCTTCATGGTCCTGCAGTGTGGCAGCGCGCAAGCTCTCACCTCGCCGTTGGCCTGCTCACGTCGCTGGCACTTGTGGGCGTGGAGCAGCAGAACCAGCTGCTGCTGGATCAGCTTGCGCTTCTCCGGGTCAGCCGTGGGGCCGGCAGACACGCCCTGACCTGCCACCATTCCCACTGGCACCTGCTGCTGCTGGGGCTACAGGGTGAGAGAAAGAACAACTGGCTAAGCATTACAGACTTGCAGTTCACACCAACTCAGGAGATGGAAAACGAAGGTGTGCAATGAGGAACTCACCATGTTTGGCACGCTGGTGACGGTCGCTCCCTTCAGGTCAGTAGGAAAAGGCGGCAAGCTGCCTTTATTCTGTAGCTGAGCATTTACACCGGCGGAACCCATTTGTTGCCCTCCACCCTGGTACTGACCAAACGGACTATTGCCACCTGCCATACCCATCTGCAAAACCAGAGAGACAGGGTATCAATAATCTGTTGGCCAGATGTTCGTTTCAAAGGCTACTACAAAACTACAACCTGGAGTACAGCAACACATCACACAGCTGATTAGACAGGTATTCTAACTTGACTCAGAGTTGTTAAACAATATAAACACATTTCCTTTTTTCATTTTACTTTGGGGGTTTTGGTCTTCCATTATACGTAAGAAGATTGTGTCAGGAAATTAATCAAAAAGCCACAGAAAAGAAATCCTGATATTTAAAATTTTAGCATTTCATTTTTAAATACGCCTCTTGTATTTAATAAAGTCTGATAGTATAAAAAAGTTGACAAAAACGTAAACAATTACAGCATCATCAGTTTCTCTGCCCATCTATCATCGTTTCATCCTTCCATAAACCTTATCATAATGCCTCATAAATCCATCACTTTGATCTCATGAGATATCATGGCAGTGTCAAGTGCTGCAGAAACACGATATATAATCTGCCAGTAGCTTGGATCTAAAATTACACTTACCGAACAAAACGTCTATAAGCAAAGTATCTACAGTCATACCTTGTTTAGAGCGTCCGTGCAGCCATTAAGATTTTAGGACCTTCTGCAGCTTCAAAACGAAGTTAGTATGAGGTATTTACAAACTCAGGGCACATGAACCAACATAAACTACATTTCCCATCATTCTCCATGTCAGCATTGCTCTTAAATGTGTAATGGCAAAATGCTTCCCAATTTTGTCAGAAAATGAAACCCTAGGCCTTATGTTGTGAATTGATGTTAGAATTTTAAGAAACCATAAACAATTACTTAAACAAGCTCTAACTTTAAAGCACTATTTTTATTACTGTACTTGAAGTTACAATTCAATAATCAATAACATTTTAAAGGATTCAAATTTCTTCCACTATTCTACTTAAGCCCAGGTTACTATTCCAAAATCACACACCTAAATGACATTTAAAAACACTCCAATGCAAACAAGCAGAAGCACACGATCCACACTAGAAAAGCAACATCTCAAATCTTTGCCTGCACCATGTTTATCTGCTTAGCTGTTTGAATGGACAACTTGTCCTGAACTCGGAGACGAGTGGAGCCTCAACAGAGCAGAGCTTCCTTCTGGTCAGACAAACACACCCTCCCCTCCTCGCCCGTGTGGGACTCCAGCAGCACGCCAGACGTCCACTCTCCTCTGTTGACATCGCTCCAGCAGACGAGATAAAAGAGACCAGCTGATTGCCTCACACACCAGCAACCCCTCCTCCTCCTGATCTCTTGCTCGTCCTTTTCCTCTGCTCATTCATTCATACACAGCAGCACACCTCTCGCACGTCCCTCTGTGCTTACTCATCCAAACACACATTATCTCTCTCTCTCTCTCTCTCTCTCTCTCTCTCTCTGAGCTGCCAGGATTCTCCTTGCCTGCAGATCTATGGTCATCCCCAGGATTTCCTCACTCTGAACCAATCACAACGTCTGTTTTACACACGTTGTGTAATAACGTGTGTAATGACGTGATGTGTTTTAGCACATTTTGCCCAGAGGTTTTCAGAGGTTTTCTTTGCTCCACTAATTTTCATTTTCTTGTGACCCCACCCACATAAGAGAATTAAGCAATACGCTTTAGACTAAACCTTAGGTTCTAAGGTTATGGATTTCAGTATTTCCATTTGAAAATGTGATGGTGTGGTTTTGCCTTCAAAAAGCACATTTTAGACTCCATTTCTGTTGCTAGTCGCATAAGAGAGTATTAATTCTACTGCCACCACATAGAAAACTGCTACTGCTAATAATAATTTAGACCATAATTCAGAAGCCACCCTGTCTGTACAGAAAAAATGATCATCTTCATTAGAAACACTTTCATCATCTCAAGGTGAAAAACATGTGTGGCCTCTTTTGTGCCGAGCAATGAGCACTGGTTAACCCACATGGACAGTGAGAGAGCTGAACCTCTAAGAGCCACTCTTACATCCAAAAGCCTTCTTGACACAGAGAGGGCTGAATTGTTTCCTGGTGGTATTCTGTTTAACCACAGGCTGTTCCCTCCAGCCTGATACTGCAGCACAGGCTTTATTATGAACCACTGCCTTAAACTATTTATCATCTTTGATTCGTCACCAACTGGCAACTGTTTTGGCACTTTAAGTTACAACCCTTGTACACAACCAGGGTCCAAAACGACCATTTGCCAAGTACTAAATGAGAGTAAAAGTGGGCTTTGATTCGTAATTAAAATGAGAGCTGATCTCCAGATGACCATTGACAGGATTTGCTACAAAATGTACAGTTCAATTTGAATGATATAATATACAGTGTGACTCAATGTAAATGTGTTGAATGACTCAGATTAAAAACAGATTGATGTTTTTGGTCGCAGTTTCGCTGTAGACTGGCTAGTCTTGCAAACAGCCCTGTTATTGACCTATACTGTTTGTCACAGCACTCTACAACAACCTTGTCATAAATACCGATTTAAAATGTTTTTATAATGTAGTTTAGTGTGCAATCACACCTGGCGACTCTGAAACCCGAGTTCTGCTTTCAGACACTATTAGTCAATGATCCATCTACAGCAGAGTGTTTAAAAACAATGTTTTACCACAGATGAGATATCTATATTCAACAGCACTTCAGATCGAGGGCTTTTAATTTGCCTCCCCGGCGAAGTACTGCAGCTGGTGTTATCGCAAGCCTTCAAACAAAATGGCAGAGTTTAAGAGCATTCTGGCACAGAACTTCACATACGGCAAGCATTCCAGCCTAATAAAAAACACAAGTGCCTGAATGAGTCACGCAATCAAACAATGAGGCAGCAAAGCACGGCTGCAAATAGGGGGAGCAATAATGCGAGTCGCATATGCATTTATAGATGCAACAGCTTGATTGATGCTAAAATCTGATATGCTATTTAAGAACTGTAACAATCAACGTGAAACGGCTTCTAGAAAGCAAGAGAATTTTAAGAGAATATTCTGTAGGAAATTAACGTAGGGCGAAATTGACTTGAATTGACATGAATGTAAATGGATTGTGATCGCAACACTGTATCCTAACCAGGCATAACACAGGTTTTTATTTTCACTATTTCGACTGTTCACATTCGAAGCAAAAACGCATTCAAATCACAGCCAATCAAACCATATGTGATGTGAACTGTACAACAACAAAAAGCTTTTTGACCAATGAGATTTAATAATGAATGAGGTTACCCAGATAACTCAAACAGCACAAATAAAAACCAGGCGACCATTTCCTCATTTCAGCCATTTGACAAAACTTCTGTTCAATATGGAAGAGATTTATGCTTACTTTATGGCCTGGTCAGGACACAGTATTGGGCTATTATATTAATGGTTTGTTTCACTGCCCACAGAAATGTTTTTTTAGGCAGAAATCATTATTGCACTTTGACTACGAAACCTTTCTCTAAAGAAAAAAAATGCACTGATAAATCACACACATGGCCATTTATTAAGTAAGTAAGAGTCAACTAAAACCACTCAACTTACCTTGTTCATGTTGCCAGCCTGCTGGGTGTTCATGCCCATTTGTTGAGCCCCTTGTGAGAGAGTCTCTGCCAGGACGCTGCCCGCTGCTCCTGCTTGCCCCTACTGAAGGTGCCACCTGCATAGTGGCTCCCTGGTACTGCATCCCCGCTGCACCACGCCCTCGGCCTACAGACCCGAGAGTTCCATTGATCACTTGACCCTGCTGGGGACCAGCGTTCTGTCCCATCATGCCGTGCGGCTGGCCACTGTTGAGCATAGCCTGGTTAAATCCTGTGCCGAGTCCCATGGCAGCCGATCCAGCGTTACCTCCCTGCGTCCCAGCACCACCCCCTGGTTTCTGCGTTTGAGAAGGGTGGGAAGGGGAGCCCTGGCCTAGAGGACTCTTTCCCAGCCCTCCTAGCTGAGCTCCCATGCTCCCAGGCTGTGGACTGGCTGAGTTCAGCCCAGCGTTGAGGCTGGTGCTGCTTCCTGGCCGCAGGAGCTCAGAAAGTTGCTTATGCTTGGCAGCAGCATCAGGTATCATGGGGCCATGACCACCTGCAGCACCTCCGTTAGAGGGCATGGACATCAACCCCAGGTCTCCTCCATTAGGAATCAGCTCATCTGGAAGGTCATTCTCCAGGTCGTCCCAGGAAAGCGAGCCCAACTCTGAAGAAAGAGACAGAACATTTAGTTGCCTGCAAGACCATAAATTCCTTTCAACCATACCCAGTCAACATGACACATTATACACAACGCATTTCATTTTCATGACGTATGAATAATATTCACCAACTGCACCGTATGTAATTTGATGGAAACAAAAACAAAGCTGTGACGCATACAACCGGTATGTTGTACCGTGTTTAACGCCCATGTCAGATCTCATTTTTACAACATCTTTGTAGTGAAAGTTAGCAAAAATACATTTTTCAGCATTTCAACAGCTACAAGATCTTGAACTGTCAAGTATACAGATGTAAACAACCCAGCAACTCATCAAACAGGGCTGCCAATTCAAGTCACAGAATAATAGTTATACCAGAGAGAATACAACATTACACATTACATTAGGGGTTTGCATTAATTCAGGTTGGGTGTTTTGGTTTCTTCTCATTCTTTCACATTTTCTGACACCATCAAAATATTGTTCTAGCAGTTTTGTGGTGTTTGGGACGCCAGCAGAGTGAGAAACAGGGAGGCAAATTTGGGCATCTCTCCACCAGCTCTGAGAGTAGCAGTCTAAATCAATCTGTCTGCGTGAAGTCTGATCTACAACCGAGTCTGCTAATAGCCCTAATGAATCCACCTCATCTATTAAAACCTGCTAATGAATGTGCTACTGGGAGATGTCTGACGATACGCACATACAGCTGGAGAAGAAATGCATTTTCAATCACCTCAGCGACAGTGAGAGACTAGCAGCTGTTAGCATGTTTGAAAGTGTAAATGTCACTACTGTAGCATGATGTATGCTATACCATTTGTATACTATTAAAAAGAAACAGTATGCAGCACACATAGTATGCTGTAGTATGCGTCACATAAGTATTCCATTGTAAACGCAGTAGTGTTTGGGCAGTGCTGAAATCTTGATGGTGCAGTCTATCCCTGGCTCTGTTTGAGATGCAGCACGGGTAGTGCGGGGGTCACTCAAGTCCAAGAGTAAACATGGACACACACCGCCAGACGCAGCAGGTGCTAAACATGAGGGAGGCAAGAATCGAGAGCATCCCCTTTTATTCTCTCTCTGCAGGGCGGTCTGCACTTAATGACCCACGTCACGGAGCCAGAGTCACACACGTGCTCGCTTGCGCATTCAGCTGTCGAGTCAAAGCCCGTGCACCCGCCTCCTGAATGCCTGGACCTGAGACAAAATGCAAAGCAGTTTTATTTTGGAAGCGCCTTGGAGTCCGGACTCCCAATGGGAAGTCGGATTGCACTTTTCCATCTTTCTCTGTTCTTTCGATGGCTCCGGCGGAGAACTATAAATAGGTTCTCTACAGCTGTCATTCCCTGCTTCTAAAGGATAGCTGGCCGTCAGGTGTGCCTTGTCTGGAATTTCATTCGGATACTAAGGACAACCACGATCCACATGAACTAACACTTCGGAAGTTGGAATACACATGGCTGATGTCCCTGCATTTTTTGATGTCACAACAAGATAAAACAGTTAAATCTTTCACAAGGCATATTGAGATATCAAGTATACATTTAAACAAATGAAGTATATACAACACTCTAATTCGCATAACAAAATTAAGTATACTGAACGGTAACTTAAAGAACAAATTAAGTATGCAATACATTCTCAGTTTTGCAATGGCTCAGGAAATTTCTCTTTCAGGTCAACTGCTGTTCTGACAGTAACAGTTTTAGAATCTTGCTGGCCAAGATGCATTAACAACACCACCACCACATCCGGTTTAATGGCACAGACATCAAGATAACTCTATACTAATACTGAGGTTTATTACTGCCATAACAACAGAAGAACATGCATTATGCATTACATGTTTGTAACATGTCAACCAATGTGAAACTGTGCACTTGCATATGTAAGTCTCAAGATCATCAGAATGGTTTCAGGATTCAGGACGTAAAGATATTGTGAGTATCTCCCAACAATTTATTTTTGGCTTCACACAGAAGACTGCGAGCACATGTTCTTGGGCAGCAGAGTGGGTTCAGGTTTCATGAGGCTGTTTGGTCCAGACCTGCTGCTGATAGACCACAGAGAATGATGAAGGGAGAGACGGGGTACAGCATGGCTCTGTGGTGGAAGGTTTTGGTTAACTTTTATTTTTTAAAAAAAAAAGTTCATTTTGCAACAATTCAACCACAGCCCTGCTTTCACTACACCGACCTGCTTCGAATCGCTTTACTCACTGACCAAATTTATATCCACCAATCTGACTGTCACTAGTGACAGACCACTACACTGGCCGGACCACCCTGATCTCTAGATTTTTTAAAAAATTTGTTGACCACCAGCTATCACTCAACACCGCTGCACAAAACTACTAAATAAACATTTAATTACAGTATTTGTCAGGTGGACTGTTGATCAAGGAATAATTAGCAGAAGATAATCAATAAATCATCCAAAAGACTAACAAATAAATGTAGCTGACTAGTTTCATTAGATTTTCTGTTTTAATCCGGCAGCCTTGCATGGCAACTGCCATTTATCCACCTATTTTAAGGCAACATCTCTACAGTCAGTAAAGCAGTGCTTCTGTATCATCACCTTCAGTAAATTTCAGTACGTTACTGTCAAGATTTTAAACCACCTGCTGTGATGTTCTCATTAATATGAATAATCCACAGATCTCTTTCTTGTAAGGTAAATTAATGTTTGGTACCGTCAGATTACAGCCTGTTACTGGCTGAATTTATGCGAGTTACCTTAAATTTAAAGAGCCACACTTCATCCAAATATCATTAATGTGTCTCGTTGTTTTGGAATATAACCCAAAATCATCCTCATTTCACATGTCATTTTGAACACACACTATAGGATATCATTCAGACAACCCTCAGACTACTCAATTTTGAATATGCACTTTAGCACAGTCCCATTTCCAATACAAATGTATCAGGTCATCTATGAATTTGATTCTAGGATCAAGATGATCTTAGGTAATGCAGACTCACACATTACAAAAGCTATTAACATATAAACATTAAGACAGCAAAGATTCTGAACACAATCACTTGTGAAAGAGGTTCTCTCAACACTTTTTTGCTATAGCTGGGATGGTAGTAGTACAGTAACAGTAAGTGACTCGTACAGTAACAGTTAAGCGACTCGTACACTACAGAAATTAAGTGTACCAAGGTACCTTAAACCAAGGTACACTCTTCCCAGCACTAGTTTGGCCACATCTAAGCAGGTTAGGTTGGTTTTTTGAAAGACAGTTGATTTCATTTGGCACACCTGGTCTATGATGTGTTATCATTGCACAATTAATCCAGCAGGTCTGTGCTCTCGGTACCAAACAACACTAAATTACCCCACACAACGGGGCGGTCTGCAGCCGTATGAGAATTACTCTAGCGGAACATCTCCAGCCTTGACTTCTGCCCTCATGCCACCACCGTAGGCTCTTGGTTTCAGTTACACACTGGTTTGAAAGGGTGATGGTTTCATTTAAAAGACAAACACACACTCCTCCTACTCCATCTGTCACCTAGGAAGAGTCTCTCGCACCTCATCAAGACTTCAACAGCTCAGAGAAAAGACAAGAAACCCATAACACAAAGCCAGACTGGCGTGTTGAGCTACAAACGACACAGCCAAAGTAACTGGAACAAGATTTTCTTGGCAATTCTGCATATTAGCTGTACAACCAGATTTGCACTTTTTCAGCTTTTTTATTATGGTTACAGGGAACAATTTGCAAATCTGTGTTTAATTGGTAATTGCCAAAACAGAGCTGTGGGCACTATACAGTGGGCAGAATTTTATGATGCCAGTAGTCAGGATTCTGGATTAAACTCCATCAGATTTTTATGTAGTTTTGTTTTCACCCTGCCAACATTTGAGCTATGTATTAGCAAATCTGGCATGCAAATCTGGCCTTTTCATTTGAGCTGTGTATTAGCAGCCAAATTTGCTAAACTGAAAAATTGATTCCGTCTACCAAACTGTATCAAAAACACTAGCCATATTCTCTACTCAGCACGCTGTCTTAAAATATGCTCACAACACTGCTGGGTGCATCTTATACTGATGCGTAAGCATGGGCAGAGCATGCAATGCCCAAATGCTTACAGCAAAGGCATGTGTCGGAACTCCGAGCTTAAGGTGGAACCAAAGGGTTCACTCTGTCTAACTTGTGGCTTCAATATTATTCACCATTTAAGATCAGTTGTTTGGCTTGCTGAGAGTATTAAGGATGTTGCTCTTTTAGCCGACTCCTCCAAAAGCTCTCAGGAGCCACGAACAAGAGAAAAAACATTATGTCTTTAATGTCTTTAGGATGCAGATCACAAAACCAATATAAAGGTGGTCAAAAGCACATGTGAATTTTAGGAACTGGTAAAAACGTCATACAGATCTGATACTTATATGTTTATGTTTTATATTGCTAGAAAAGTCTCTACTACATTTAGTGTTTATATGTAAAAATGCTTAAACGCAAATGAAATGAGGGCATATATAGGCATTTGCATGTTCTGATTGTTTCTCTACTGTCATAGTAGAGAAACATTCTCTACTGTCATATATATATATATATATTACACATCAATCACATACGCATACGTATATACCTGGATCTATATAAAAGGTAATATGGGTAGACGTATCTAAAAGCCGATGGGTATGAATCAGTAAACATATTCAGAGATTAATAATGTCTATTAATCTTCACCCCTTTCTCAATGTACAAAAGCAAAATGGATGCTAAAACGTATAAGGGGGTCGAACAGCACTTACATTGTAAACAAGCACGTGCAGAAGCCAGAGAAACAGGTTTCTACACGCTTTCCAGCTACTGAACTGAGAACTGAACATTAAACTGTTTGGGTACAAACACAGTAGCTGCCTTCAAATGTAATTAATCAAATTACATGCCAACATGCCAGTTAGTATAAAAGGGGCTGTATAATCTGTATAACTGAATTTATGGCTCAATAACATTTATACAACCTGTACATGCCAACTGACAGCTTTTAACACATCTATATTAGCTATTAGTCTGTATTAGCTAATCGTAGCATGCAGGATGCAAATATGCAGCATGCGCACTGCAAAGGATCAACTGGATCAAACTATGTGGTTCAAAACAGCTGCTGAGATGTCATAAACTGGTTAATGCTTTAAACAAGCACTTTAAAGTAGTCAAGTGATATTATGATTGTAATGAAAGCTTCACAATGGTGAGGTGCAAGTCCAACAAACTTTCTCTTTAGTAACTATCCTGAGACAGCAGACTGACAGTATGGATGGATCTACACCTTCACGCACATACATGTAACACAACAGTGTTTCATGTATGTTTCAGAGAAACTATTCCCTATATGTTGTGATCTGAAATAAGCCTCGACCACAGACTTCAAAAGCTTAAGATTTCAATGCTAATCCTTGACGACCAAAACTGGTGCAATACGTTTGATTTCTCATCGCATCTAGCCATTCCTTTACAGTCGATGCATGTACCCAACAGACCTCTTTCGCTTTTGGTTGCAAAACAAACCATTTTAGCTTTAATTGCAATATTAATTGATTGACACACTGACACACGTCGATCCCCAGAAACCACGACAGAGCTCATGTGAAACATTCCTGCACACCCCTAGCACACAACCTACTGAGTTCACTACCTAGGTGGCATTTTGGACATCATAGACGACATTGCAGCATTTCATGAGACAACATTAAAACATGCACCTAACCAAACGTGATGTCTACGTACACGGTTCACTATGTTTTGAGACAAGTGAGGTGGTTCAGTAAAAACAGCATTAAACTTTACCAAGGGAGGCGGGATGAGCAGTTTTGGGCTCGTTTGACAGCTACATGGGACAGTGTACCCTAATGAGTGTTTATGAGGAGTTTATTAGAGGATTATAACGCAGGTTTTGATCGGGCCTGCTGGACTTTTACCTGGCGTGTCTTGAGCAGGTGCTGCCAGCTTCGCTCGCTTGGCGTTCGGTGGGCCAACATCGAGCACATTTTCAGCCATCGCGATGGTTCAACACTCGCTTCTGGCCGAATATTTCGGAGGAGAAAATGAAAGCGAAGGATCCTTTCGTCGGAAGAGCAGATGTTGCCTCACTTTTGAACGACGTGGGGAGTGCGAAGCGGCTCGACGGAGGATTTCTTCAAAAAAGCAGCAACAGCGCCCCGCGTAGCCACCACCACTCACCCCATGATAATCCAACACCCAACACCCACATTATCATCGTTGTATTACCGAGAGAAAACGTCTCCTTTCCGCAAATTCGACATAAAAAATCCGCATTAAAATATCCACGGGAATCCTCTCGCGCGCGACCGTCGTTACATTGGCCTCGGCGCGCGCTCCATTTTCTGACGTATATTTTTGGCGTGCAAAAAATAAGCGTTTGGATCCGCGCAGAAACGCACGGTTGCATAAAAAGACGATATTTCTGCAAGATCGCCCCCTCGGCGCTGTCTGTCCCCCGAAAGCGTCCGGTAAAAAATAGCTGGTCGGCGGTAGACGCGCACGCAAGCGCCGCTCTGAAGGGGAAATCAGAAATACGAGGGTTTCGTGGCCGACGAACACCGATTACTTCCAGGATTTTTCGCCCGAAATCTCTTCGCCCCGATTTAAAGGTGTCATTTTCGGCGGATGGGTGTCGTCAGACCTCGATTTGGGCGCTCCGTGTCCAAAAATAAAAAATAGTGCTCTATCGAAATCCTGATTCCGAGCCGCGACAAGATGGCGGCTGTTGATTCCTTCGATACAAAAAGTTTTTTTTCTTTTTCCAGATAGACGGAGCGGAGGGGGAGGGGGAGCGAGCGCGCGTTCACGCCCTACGTCAAACCTGCCGTGAGCGCGCCGAGCGGCCGCTGGAGGCAGCAGACGATCACGAATCATTTACGCTTCGACGCATCCGCTTTAAAGATCATTCCCACACGTTTTATCTCGATAAAATCGCGTATTTTATTGCGCTTGAATCTCAAATCCTTCGAGATTCGTCTGTAAAATAGAAGAGCACGAACCAGTGATGTTTATCACGTCTGCTTATAGCTGGTTTTCAATTCAGATTTGTCATTTTAAAATACCAAAGGCAGATAAAATAGTTATGTATTAAAAGCAATTTCGGCAATCTGACGATGCGAAACGTGTTTAATCTAGTGCATTTAAAACTGATACAACAGTAAACTAAATATTGAGTTTCTTTGTGATATGACATGGGCAAAAAAAAATCAGTTTTTCCTCTTCAAATCATTTTTTTCTACACATAAAACACACACACACCACTTCCAATATCTTTTCATTGTTTCTCTACTGTCAAAATCTGGCACATGCACATGTATTATCAACTTTGAAAACTAAAAATCAAAACAATACACGATATGTACATACAAAGTGAGTTCATTGTGCAAATGTATACAGATTATGCTTTTGCATGAATAAAATGGCTAATAAATCAATATACCCACTGTGTCTCATGCACAAGAACAAAATTATTGAAGAACGTGTGCTGCTCAAATAAAGAAAAAGACGACATCCTGCCCACAGTCCACAGCTCCGTCTTGCAGCTTCTGTCCACACTGCAAAAAATCTTTGGTACACAAACATTCCCATATGGCACAAATAAAATATGAAATTAAAGCATGTAAAGTCATATTTGAGGACACTTTTACTCCCTGGCACAAAAACAGATCAGTTTTGTGTATTTTATAATTTCACTCCTAATATGTCTCATTACCAATTTGTTTTTAATTCCATACAAATTAAATTATGCTGTCAAATCAGTGACATGATATTAATAAAGAAAATGAAAAACATAATCCATTTAAAAGGAAGATATTAAAGCAAAAAAATAAAACCTTTAAATGGATTTTAATAATTCACAAGGATGGGTTATTGGGCAAGGGAAACAAGTCACACATTAAAAAAAAACTTTGTTCATTTAAAATATGAAACAATTTTAGTAGAATTGAGTCTGAGGCACTTTATAGGATTTAGGCTTTGACCCCCTCCATCTTTAGAGGACTAAAATAGGTGCTTGTTACAGTTAGCTATAGCGAGGACGGTCGGCCCATATGGACTTAAAGGTCCCCCTTTCCTGCTTTAAGTGGCTCCCTTTTATAAATGTATGTCCTTTTGATATTAGGCTCTGTGGCTGCATGTCAATTCACATGCAACCCCAATAAATACAAATGCATTTAATACAAAATCACATACATTACTATGCACAACTAATTATAATTCAATACTGTCAGCACTGGTCATCTTTAGCCAATGGAGTGATACAATAACTAAGTGAATGTGTTGGCTGAAAAGCAGTGCACCATAAAACAATTAGCAACAAAGAAATCCCTTTTCCATCCCAAAGGTTCAATTTAAAGACACACAGTGTACATTTAAAAAAAAGGCTGGAATCATAGTTCACATCAAAGAGGAAATATGATACAACAACACAATATTTCAGGCGTTTTGAAACCTGTGGCATCAAAAGATACCCTTTTTGACACCGATATCAGCTACAAGAAACCTGGTATTGCAAATTAGGAAAAAGTCAACAAAAAGGCACTGAATTTTTTCCATTTTTTGAGAACAAACTAATAATTGCTCTGTAAACAAATCTTGGAAAATGTCCTTCCCTCCTCAAACCTCAGCCTATCCATGCACACCCATCCAAATGGCATGGACAAAAACGTGATCTTAATTATAAGTGAAGTGTGAGATATACTGCATATTATCCTCTAATGGGCTGGAGACAAATAAAAAGAAAAGGAAAAAGAAAAAGCAAAGATAATTATTTTCTGGGCACACCATCTTCTCTCCATATTCATTTTGAAGATAAAAATGAATGAAACAAAACTCAAAACGAGCTGCAGTAAAATTCCCATCACAGGACAGATATGCCAAGTCATACAATGAGCATGTTGCACTGAAGTTACTATGCATTTTAATTATTTACCTTTAAAACAATTAAACTAAGCACCTCGGTTTTGGACTCGGTTGTGTACGAGGCCTTTTAAGTTGGAGTTTCTCAAACCTATTTAGGGAAAAACAGTGTGTTTCAATTTGCTGTGTTAAGATTTATAAATACTGTAAGTGCTTTTCTTTTGCTTTTTCTGTGCCACATTACCTCAAAATGGGTATTTGTGCTTTGGATCTGCATGCTAGAAGAGAGAAATAGGGGCCTGCTCAACTGTATCAATTCAGCTACAAAGAGAGTTAAGCTACCACCAACTAAAGGCCACTGGCTAAAAGGCTTTTCTTTTTGAAGGTTTACTTTACTATTGTGCATGAATAAGATTTCCCTTCTGTTGATAAATGCTACATTGTTTGCTGCAAAATAACTTTGATGTTAATATGGCCATTGTGGACAGAAGTGACTGAGGCCCATCCACTTACATCTCTCTCTCTCCTTCTCTCGGTCAGTCTGTCTGTCTTGCTTTTTATTTCACTTTGATAAAGGTGTCTGCCCAAAGAGTAAAGCAACAAAATGAATACACTGTATATTCATTATAAAAGTGATAACACACAAATCCGTGTAAATCCTCTACCTCATTAGCAACTGGCACTTTTTTTTCTTGTCTAAAAGACAGAATAACAAATACTCATGTTATGAAATAAATGAATGGCATAATTTGTGTAATACATTACAGAAAACAGTATTTTTCACTGTCTGTGTTGTTTCAAAAAACTGTGCTGATTTATTTGTTTTTTGATCTGATCATTTGACTGATTTTTGCTTGTGTTATACATCTATCCTGAAGGCACTTTGCACATTATAAACAAGAAAGAAACAAAAATAAATGAGAACTTTAGAAATATTAACCCCGCCCACTCTTCTCATTCATTCTGTGCTACACTGTGATCCACACAGCAGATTCTTACCACACCAATTTTTATATTTTTAGGTCAGATTTTTGACATAATATATATATATATATATATATATATATATATACCCTATACAGGCTATTAATGCAGCTCATTGGAACTCCAACAATTCAACAAAGCCCCTTGAAGAAAGCACAGCGTCAATATTAACAGTTGGTTGGCTCTTGAGGAAGGAACGCTGGTCTGCCAAGGTGAGGAGGAAATTGTAATCACTCCACTGCCCTGAGCTTTGTATGCTCATCTGCTTCTTCCTCTTCTTCTCCTTGTAAAGGTGTCTCTGGTCTGGCTAATGGCACGTACTGTTGTGCTATTGATGGAGGTTGTGTACCACTTAGCAAAGATGTTTGATAAGGACTCTCATAATCCTCCTGGAGCCCCGAGACAGGAAAAGTGTCTTGGGGTAACTCCTTGTTAATCTGAGATGGGCCTAATACAAGGCCCTGAGGCACACCGTGGCCACTTATAGAGGCAACACTGGGAGAGGTTTTTGAAGAATTTAGTGGTGCAGATATTGTTGTGATGGCAGGAGCATTGGGTTCAAAAAACTCAACGGCCTCATCCACCAGGCCTGGAAGTTCCAGGCTCTGCGTGGACCCTGTTCTGCTTTCATTAAGTTTGGGGTACAGGTAAGTCCTCATCTGACCTTTACCCTTCACGTTTACAGTGCCGCGATAATCAAAGGCATAGTTCATTCTACTGAGAACACAGTGGCTCTCTTCGCTAACCTGTAGGCGGCACTCCACTCCCGTGCTGTCCATGCGGCTAGCGATGTTGACTGTGTCACCCCATATGTCATAAAGCAGCTTTGTAGTGCCGATGACACCAGCAGTCAGGGGCCCATGGTTAAAGCCAATCCGTAGCTTGAATTTAAAGCCCAACATGTTCTTGTTAAAATCCTCCATCACATGCATCATTTCAAGGGCAAATTCAAAGAGGGCACAGAGGTGGGCATGCGGATGCGTCTGTTCCTGGCACTGCTGCCCATTTAATCCCGATGCCGCCATGTAGGTAGCACCGATGGTTTTGATCTTCTCCACACTGGAAAATGCAGGCTTGCGCAACAGTTCGTCAAAGTCTCCAATAAGTTCATTAAGCACTCTGTAACACTCTTTCCCGCCCTCGTAGCTTTCCTCATAGAACTCGCTAAAGTTGACAATACTTGCGAAGATGACCCCAATGTTGTCATGATTTTTGGAGTAACTCTGGTTTACCTTCAGCTGTTCCGCAACGTGGATGGGAATGATGTTACGCAGCAACCAATCCGCCTGATCTCTCATGGTCTGGATCTTGATGCGGTGCTTGTCGGCTTCCACATTTCCATGGTAGTGCAGACGGTAGCTGACCTCGAACTCCCGGTTGAGGAACCAAACCAACAGCAGCAGCAAGAAAAAGGACAGCAGGGTCTCCGGGACAAGCAGGTCGAGTGCTGTGGGTGTCAAGTCCAACCCACCAGCCTGAGCTGCATCGGCACTCGAGTTACTCATGTTCCTGCAGCCAGATAGAACAGAAACTCAGATTTCATTGAGCAAGTTATACATCTTAACCAGAACAATAGCAGAGGCTGTTAAAGCATGTTATAATTATAAAATACACTTTGAGAAAGATGAGAAATGTTTAAAAACATGAGAAGTACCTTTTGAACAAACCCCCACAAGAATATAATCATAACATTGTTGTGCATAAACTGTAAGTGCTATCTTGATTTCTTAACTTTACAGAGGGAAAGTTGGCAAAAACGTACACACAAAGAACTTTAACAAGAGCTTTGACCGATGTTTTTATCCAAAACAACTGGCATTGCATTTAAGGCAGTGTTTCTCAACCAGGGAACAAACTTCCAAAGGGTCCTCAAGATGATTTAACATTTCTTAGTATTTGGTGACATTACATTATATTATACACACACACACACACATATATATATATATATTGTGAGGAAGGGGCTTTAAATAAAGTTGTCGACAATATGGGGTATGGGGTATGAGAAATTAAAGAAACACTCACCCAAAAGAGTTAAAGCTGTCAGTGGTGCTAAAAAACAAACAGTTTTAGTCAGTATTATAAACCATATTTCTCTATGGTAACTGTACAGTTCTGACAGTCACCGTATGCCCCCACAGATGCAGAATGAGCAGCGATCAGTTAAATAACAGAGTTGTGTTGGGGATTACGGAACAGACAGTAGAGTAAAAAACAAGAGTCAAAGTCAGAAAATGCTTTTTTGCAAGAAAAACTATGCAAATGGGAGACAAAAGTCATGACTGTGTATTTAGAACAGCATATCATACTGAAGTTGATGAGTCCACTGCACCAGTGCACAAATTTAATGATCTACAACTGTATCTTACATTAAAGTTTTTGCAATTAACACAAACCCCAAAAAGTTTCCAGTTAACAGACAACAAACACTGAGGATGTCTGACCTTGGCCTGATGGTGGCGCTAAAAAGCCGGGCAAGCAAAGACAACCCAACTACAGTGGCCAGAGCAGAACGCATCCAGAAACTCAGCTGGCAGAAATTACAGTACTGGATAATAGCAATAATGAGAGCACAGCACAGGAACATGGTCACCTGAATAATCAGCAGAGAAAGAACATTTATGTTAAATAATGGACTGATGACACATTTACAAACTTGCGCTGTTCATACAGTTAAGGTCACAGGTTTACATCTCTCTTGCAGAATCTGAAAATGTTAATAAAAAAAAAAGGATTTATAGAAATTACATTGTTTTTTTATTTAGTACAGCCCTGAACAAGCGATTCTTAATACAGTACGATCTTACCAGGAATCTAAATCTTTGCTTTAATGTTTTTATGTTTTGTGATTGTTATAGACTAATACAAGGTCACCTCTCACACTCACCTGGATGGGCAGCTGCAAACAGTACACCAGGTGAGAGAAGACAGACACAGCAGGAAGTGACACGAGCACAGCACCAATCACATGACGTGGAAGCCAGCCAGACACAAATTTCAGCAGAGACTGAATACACTTCTGTGCATTGTCCAGGCAAAACGTCATACTTTAAGGGAGAAGAGATTGTAAAAATTATGAAAATTATAAAACTTACGGTGAGATCAATTATGTGCTCATGGTTGTGACATTAATATCATGATGATTTATGAACATTCTGACATTCGTCTCACCGGACAGACAATATAAGAGTGACCAGCTCCAACAGAGCGGCTGTGATTGCCACCCCAAGTGGGATTGTGAGGGGCGTCTCCATGGTAACGAGGGGATAGAGGAAGCAGGCGACAGTGAGGGCCAGGAAAATGGCACAAGACAGCATAACATCAAGCAGCGAACTGAACACAGGGCTCGCGAACGTCTGCACAGGAAAGTGGTTCACCACCTGGTAGAAACAGTCAATAAGATAAAACGGCTAGCTGTGTCAGTTTGGGACAAAGTCTCTGGAGTCTTAATGACACTGCAGTACACAGAATATCCAGAAGAGGTCTGTGTAGGATTGTTTTAAAATTCCACTACATTCAACTCTATGCTATAATAGCTATTTCGCTTTAGTAAGGGTGTGCATTTTCACATTTTTTGAAGTCTTTGTAAACAGCGAAACATCAAAAAAAAGTCTAAATGGCTTGTAAATTAGCATATTTACCCTTCGTGTCATTTTTAGGTTTCTACGAGGGTTTAGTTTAAAGGTAGGGTTTAATAAAGATTAACTTTGTATGAAATCTGTTGCGTCTATAAAGGGACTCAATACAATTGTGTTGTGTGTGGATGTGCGTACCTCCTCCTGGTAGCTGGTGCGATAAGGTGACTCCAGAGTTTGGTCCAGGAATTTCAAACTGAGCTTATTAATAGGCGGCTTGAAGAAATAATCCTTCATCAGACTAACACAAAAATTGAGAAAAAGAGGGAAAATATTGGACTACATTTGTAGTTTTGTGAAAATGTGGCTGGTGCTTTTCCATATAAATGCTGCTGCCATGATGATACAGTGTTTTAGGGGGTTGCCAGGGTGTTGTTAAGCAGTTGCTAAGGTCTTCTGAGTGGTTGTTAGAACATTGCTTTGCTTGAACAAGATGTAGTAATGTTTTAAACATGTACCACAACCATGATACACCATCATGAAAGTCAGATATCATTATCATCATCTTTTGATACAATCACTGTACCATGGGACCAATACAGCACATTTTTTTGAAAGGACATGGCCCCTTATATCCCACAATGCACTTCAAGTGTTGTTCTTTCTCTCACCTGTCTTCCTTTATCACTTCCACAAAGTGTGCGTCGCTTTTCTCCCTGAAGTTTTTAGAGCGCAGTGGAAGGATAGCAGAGTGCTCCATACCGCAGCCTTCTAGACTTGCGACCCAGCTCCTGTCTTTCTCCTGGAATCTGTCACACAGGGAAGACTGGCTGACTCGCATCCCCTCCTCACATAAAGGGCTCAACAGCCCGTTTAGTGTTTTAGGGCTACGGCCTGCAGGGAACTGTGGGAAAGACAGCAGTCAGAGGCTTAAACCAAAAGTCTACAGCACATTTAATGTGACATAAACGAGAAAGACTAAGACTGAGATTCACAAGTTTCATCATTGTTATTTTTTGTGAGATCTTGGGCATACAACATGATCTGCAGTGCACTCATCATAGAGGTTTGTCAGTGTACCAAACCTTCTGTAGTAGATATGAATACCAGTGAAATTTAAAATTAATTTTGATCTACATGTCTGTTATTGACATCATCTTTAAAGCTACCCGCCTCAAAACTGTGATTGGTCACTTTACATGTCAGTCAGACAGCTCTAAGTGGGTGGTTCATGTCCGGTTTAAGCTGCCAAAACGACCATAAATTTTGCCATCAATCAAAGGTCTGGAGACTAAACTCATACTAATTACACTTTAACACTGCAAAATGTTTAGATATCACAAGTAATGGTTATCATTCCTTAATCTTCTTACAAATGGCTGAAATTGGGTATATGGGTAGCTTGAGCTGAGCAGTATACTTTTATGGTGCCATTAGTGATACTTGTTGGTTTGCCATTGGTTAGCTGGTTTGGCTTTTTTACAGAGTTATGTACCTTGCTGCTGTTGGCCCAGTGTTCATCCTGGCAACCGTTTCGAGCCGCCTCATCCGCTATTGGATTCCCACCAGCATCCACTGAGACACCACAGGACTGTAGAGAGAAAGAGACAAAATACAGACGAACAAACAAATTAATAGCCCTAGTGTGTAATTTCATGCATGTGTATGTGTGTTTGGAAGAACGCACCTTGTTGTGTGAGAGCGGTTCTGCGATGGTGGAATGTGCGAGATCTGGAGTGTGTAACTGGGGGGAAGGACTTAACATCTCGCCCAAGTCTCGACCCAAACTAACCTGGGAACAGCCACACTGCGAGCCCATTTTTCGACCAGAGATCAGATACGTCTTTAAACCTAGAAACAAAAAAACACATTAAAATTCCTGAATCCTTATAATTCTATATACTGTTTTCCTATATCAGCTCAAATGTTCTATACACTTAAACATATACAACCCCCTCAGAAAGTTGCATTACATCGAAAATAGCCAGTGGCATACGCAAACAAATGATGCTAAACCTTTTCTCAGAACTAACTTCATTTTCTAAGCCATTTCGTGATGACATAATTAACTGGTGTCAAGGTCATTTGTAATGGCTGTATGAAGTCAGTTTCCCTCAGGTTCACACAGATGTAGTTCATTATATTATACTATGAATATGTTTTGCTAAAGTTTGACAACCTGCAATAAAAACATACAGCATTTTTAACTACAACATTCTTAAAAATAAAAATGCTAAAAAAAGGCTTTAATTTGCAGCAATTTTTTAAGTGAACCATCACTTGACATGGTCTCAATCAGTTTCTTGAGTTCTCCACTGAGATCAGAAAGGTCTAATCTTCTGCTAATACGACACAGGCAACCAACAAGCGTTTGAGGGCATCTGAGCAGGCTTGTGTCAGTACTGATGTTTACACTACACAAAATTCACACAGGTGTGAAGATGGGTGCTTCTGTTGTACCAACAAACATACACGCGCCTTGGATTGTCTAGTGGAGAACCTTTGTATCACCAACAGAGGCAAAAGCAAACATTAAGCGATTACAGCAGTCCAGTATCAGCCTGTTCAAACAAAAGGCTTACAAGCTAACCGCGTTATGCTTGCGTATAATCTCCTAAAACACACACGGGTTAAGTGTCAGTGCTTACGCTCCTGCGGGGAAATGCCTGCGCATATTTGTACATTATCTATGGTGTATTGCCTCCAGGAACATTTTCTGGAAGGCTTGGCCACGTTCCTCGAGCAGCAGCTATGACAGCTATATCTGAGAATAAACAGCTGGTAACTTCTGGTCGTAACTCACCTGTGCTGCGAACAACCAGCCTAACAAATCATCATAAAGTTATTCCAAACCAATCTGCTCTTCAGTTTCACAAACAGGTACAACCTTAGTAGCTACAATAGGAGCGTTAATGATTAATCAACGATTGCTTTTAGTATTTTAATTCATTAGAAGGCTATCGATCAGTCAGTTTTAGCACAAATGCGTTACAAAATTAGTAAGCAAATGCAAAAATACAAAAAAACAAAACAAAACAGCTACATAACATGATGAAATGTCTCAACACTGCTGCGGCTGTACTGTGAACACTTAAGGGCGAATGTCATATTAAAGCTCCTTTTAGAGCCTCTGTGTCCAAAGACACTGATTATCAAAGACTCAGTCCAGAACAGAACTAATGAGCTTCTGGGTCTGAACCTGTCTGAGCTGGATGGCCATGTGGGCCATGATCTCCCAGGAGAATGGGACTTCAGGAAGTCATAAATAGTTTTTTGACCTTTCTAACATGGGAACTGAACACAGGCTGGGATCAGGGGATATTCTTGCAGCGGTCAACCCTGGAGGCACTGCCTGCTTCCATAGAACTGCAGTAAAATCATTCAACATAGCTGAGAATCCCAGGCTGGAATTAAACCATGAGGCTCACCAAACCAGGATCTTCATTGGAACTCTATAGCATGAACACTTTAGCACTGTGTAACAAGCCAAAATGAGTGATGAACACCTATTATTTAACTAACAACAGTATTTAATTTAACTAAATATTTTTTTACTACACCATAAAGATGACATGAAATTCTGCCCATGGACTTCTGGGTTCTTTGCTAATGACCACTGGGTCAAATTGGAATCAGTGAATCTATTGAACCAGTTCATACCAGTTTTGATATTAGGCTGTGGTGTGAATCAGAACGAATGCAGGTACTGCATCTCTGACAGATGAACAGTGTCTTCCATTTCCTCTCCAGCAGTATCTAATGCTCAAACCACAGACAATAGAAACTGTTGTTTCATGTGGGTGCAGCTGGGAACATCATGAAATTGAACATGAAAATTAACCTGTGACGAAGTGAAACCGAGCAGAACTAGCGCACCACAACATACCACAACATAAATTACATACACACAAGCTACGTAACTTCTAGCTACACAAATGTGTCCAAATGCAATTCATAACTCAACACAGTTTTCTTGAACGACTATGGTAGTTTGATGGTCTTAGCTGGTCTAAAGGCCTGCTCAGACTGGTTTGATAGTTCTAGAGGGGGTTTGGGCACTTGTCAGCTGGTTAGACTGGCAAAGCAGTTACCCAGAAGTACCCAGAACCCCTCAAAAAGCATCAAATCAAAACAGCATGACCAGCTTGGCCAGGATGGGAGACCAGCTAACCACCTTAGGTAAGCTTAAACTGCTTTTTACAGCAGGGATGGCACATTAAGTAAGCATAAGTACACCGGGGCCTGCTGGAAATGTATTTTTATACTTGCACAGTGTGTTTTTGGCATGGAATACATATGACTGGTTTATTCTGTGACGCCACAAAAAATGAACAACAAATTAAAGAGAGAGATGAAACAAGTTATCCACAGCATCTGTTGGTGGTCATTAATCAGAGAGAGAGAGAGAGAGAGAGAGAGAGAGAGAGAGAGAGAGAGAGAGAGAGAGAGAGAGAGAAAGAGAGAGAAAGAGAGAGAGAGAGAGAGAGAAAGAGAGAGATTCTCTTAACATTAACTGACTGTGACATTCCTCATGAGCATTTAAAGTCGCTCTCCTGAGTCAGTCCCTCTTTATTTGTTTTTGCCCTTTCCTATTTCTCCATTTATTGCAAGAGAGAGAGGGAAGCCAAAAGATCCTTTTGAATATGACTTAAAATGGCAATGATTGGGTCTGTAAGTTCAATGCATGTCTATGGGATTTTATTTTTACCTTTACCAGACATATCATACCAGTTCACAGCTCAAATTATATGGAATCTAACCCGTAAGTATTAGCAGTTGTAGCAGTAATGCTTGTTTGTCTGCCTGAGCAAACACCTCAAATTACTAACAACCTATTTTTCAAATCTTTGAGATTACAATGCGGTTTTCCTGCAGAACATCAAAGCATCTGAGTTCTAAACCATTAAACAGCCGCAGCAAGCCTGTATTCACTTCCTGTCACATGACCTTTGACCCAAGCTACTGTGGTCTTTGCCTCAATGGGTCATGTGTGCAACATACCCCCCCACGAAAACTCGGAAAGACAACGATTTTAAATACATCAGTAGCACTTGGGTTTTCCCAAAAAAACAGCGCTAAGCTGACAAAACGACCCAGCGGAAATGTAACAAGCTAATTATCATGATGCAGGGACGACCTGTCCCTCACTCTCAATCTCTCTTCCTCTGAGAGATGCTAGTCTCCCATTCTCTCTCTCTTCCTCTCATGGCCGACCACAATGTTTCCACTCGCCCTGCCAACCCCAGTAGGGTAGACAAAAACACAGGGAAGGGGAGCAAAGATGAAACTGGACAGACTAGATCAGAGTGTGTTTAGCCGGGTCAACTTTTAAAAAGCAGTTTTGTCAGTAATCTGTCACGTGACATCTGTTCTGAAACGTGTACTTCGCCATGAGTGTTACATTTTTAAGATGTCTAAAAAATGGTCTACATTTTAAAAAAGCGTCTTGAAAGCTGTGTTCTGTTCCAATCCGATCTGTTCTCGATCTAGGAATTTTTTTAACATAATGTGTCTTATTGAAAAGCCCTCGAGAAAACGTCTCAGGTGAGAAAAAGATCATCAGGTTAATTCAATGTACTTGCTAGTTTAATCAACTAGTTTGCCAAGCCACCAACTAGCTGATTTTGCACATTCAGAAAACACTTATGTTTGTGTGACAAAATACATAAGATCTAATTAGGTTTAAGCCTTAATTGGGGTGGAGGGGTCAGATGCCCGAAACCCACTCAATTCGCACCTGGACTAAGGACGTACAGCCACATCCATGTTTGAGATGAATGGAAAGTCATTCAGATGTTTTCATGCTGCTTCCTGTTTGCTCATCATCCATTTTCTCTCTGTGAATGAGTCTCAGGCTTTTCCACTCCATTAGTCTATTTGTTGCTCTCTGACTTCCTGTCTTCAACCTTCTTTCTGCATCTGTGAGTCTGTGAACTGTGTCCTTTCTCTTCTGCTGATAATTCTGTTTCCATTTCTCTAGCTTTCTCAGAGGTGGGCGGAGAATAAAGAGATGAGTGGGAGATGATGGGAGCGAGAGAAAGAGTGAGTGAGTGAGTTTGAGAGAGAGAGAGAGAGAGAGAGAGAGAGAGAGAGAGAGAGAGAGAGAGAGAGAGAGAGAGAGAGAGAGAGAGAGACCTTTGTGGTTTCTGATGACACCATATTAGGACACAATCATGAGCCCAAGGATACTGCGCTCTCTCTCTCTCTCATCCATTTCAAATGCTGTTGTTTTGGTTATAGCCCTTAAATGAGGCCAGAGAGTGCATGGGGAGTCCCTCTTTCTAGCTCCATCACTCTCTCTCCCTCTCTCTGGTATCAAGCGCATGAAATGACGCACAGGACGAGAGAGCTGCGTCATTCTGACACACTCAGACCTACAGCAATGTCCCTCAGTCTATCAGAAACCAAGATGAATGAGACTCATACGTTTTCATGTCTCTTCCCTTGGACAAGCACACAACAGTGGTTGCTTAACCGCTGATTTGCTGATCAAAACAGCATGTTATTATCTGATGGCATGAGAGGACATTTGGTATTAAGCTGAATGCACACTGTAGTAGTTTGAGAGAACTCACCAAAGCATTTGTGGAAATGGCATGATTTTACGTTTTGCGCTGGCAGCACCAAAGATTCTGTTGTCGTCTTAGATAAAGTGTGAAATGTTGACCAATGGTTGATTAATTGTTTTGTGTGACTAGCCCAGTCAAAATGACCAAGTGGCTAATCTGACACAGCAGAGTTACATGTTAGTGACACATTTAATTATGGAATGTTTGCCTGCAACAAACATCCATATGTTTTAGCTATTGTGTTAGTTTACAAATGTAAAGAAAAACACAAAATGGATAAATTTATCTTTTACTTAGAATGAACAAATAGATAGAAATAGAAATACAGTGGAGCACAAGTAAAGTAAAATATGGCAATAATATAGTCACTTCTGTTCTCACTATATCAGCTATTAGTATGTAATTCTGCTTGCATAGTTGCATTACAGAATCTCATTTGTGGGAGCACAGTAGGGCAACACAGCTGCAATTTCTCACAATGCATTACAATCATGTGCAGTCTGTACACAATCACTGTGTGGGTACGTGTGCATGTCCATGCATACACTCGTGTCCTTGCTTAGAAAAATGCCAACACACAGCTTCATGTCACCGGTGGAAAAATCTGACATATTAGATCTAATGCTACAGAGTCCTGTGTGGATATAGGCAGGTGTGTCAACTTGCAAGAACAGTTTTGAACACAACTCTCCTCACCGTGCTTGCTTTGTAACACACACTTCTTCATACACACACCATGACTCTGACCTCTGGCTACAGAAAGGTGTCTTATCAAAGTAATTCCCTGACCTGTCCACAAGCAACACAAGGCCACAGCCTGGCAAACACACAAAACCAACCAGCTGTGTCAACACACAAAAACACACGCACATACAGACGTAGTGATGTTAGAGAGAAAGAGAAACAGAAAAAACGTCTGGAGCTAAAATATGCCGTCTGTTTGAAAGCCTGTCTTGGCGAACATGCCTCAGCGTGTTTCTCCAAAAAAAAGAAAGAAAAGATTTTCCAGATTAGTCCAAAACAGGCCATGACATCACCTGACAACACTGTTACTCTAAATATCATTCAAGAGCTTCTGTGTTGAATAGCTCAAGACTGTGACAACATATCGTGTGTGTGTGCGTCTCAAGAGTTTACTGGCTGACACAATATTACACAAAGTAGTTCCCGGAATTGAATCTAAGTTACAACAATGGTGAAATGTCTTTCTAATCTTGGAACCCACTACCAGATCAACCGAGCCTTAGACATTTTAGCACAGAATTAGACATCACAAGTTTTAAATCCCAGACTCTTGGGGGTCTCAGGTGAATTAATTTAATGAACAATTTACACAGAATTTTAAACAATATGCTGAGATAAATTTCAATTTACAATTTTTAATTAGCAATTCTTCTCATTGATGCAATTGAACTGATCAGTAAAGCATTTGATAATTACACATCTGTTAAAACTTTAGGAGCAAAACTGTAAGGTGGACAACGCATCAAAAGTATAAATACAGTATGTGGCAATTTACATACATTAATCAATACCTGATAAACTGCCATATTTAACTATATATACGGTGTATAACCATAAAACATTGTGCCAGGGTATCCAAGTACACTTATGAGTAATAACTCAAGGAATCAATTTTTTTTAACTGATTTAATAAAAAAATGAAAGAAACACCCAAATAAACCAAACTGATTTTTTTACCTTCTCTTCTTAAGATGTTACTTAAATGAAATGGAAAAATATTTAGACACAATTACTGTTTTTTTTTAATTTATTTAGGCAGCATACTGTATTTACATCTATTCAGCGTACTATTTTTAAACCATGGTTGGCAGTACACACAAATAATTTGACAGCTTGTCAATCAAAACTAAGGCATAATTGAAAGCCCAAAGACAGAAATAGTCGGCTGTATTTACACCCACATACACTCGTGTTGTGGCTATAGTTTCTATACAGACTGGACAAACCTGTCCAGCCCAGCCAGACACAAAGAAAGGAATGAGGACAGACAATGTTAAGACTCGTCACTACACGTGCACGCAACACAAACTCATAAAGCAGCTCTGTGCTTTATAAGTATATATATTTACTATGATACCAAAACTATGCAAAAAAAATGACTGTTTATGCATGTCTATACATCTGAATGGAGCAGGGGAATGTCTTTACCAAATAAAGAGCTAGTCTATATCGCCCGGCAAGAGTGTGTGTGTGTACTGGTATATATGGTTTACAAGGACACAAGTGTGTATAATGACGTGTGTATAACACTTCCTGTGTCCTCATAAACCAAATGGCTTAAAAAACACACTAAATGGTTTTATTTTAATTAGTTTTCTGTAAGGGTTAGGTTTAGGGTTGGGGATAGGGGAAGTGGACAGAAATTATAATTAGCTCAGTAAAAAAAAAAAATCATTGCGTCTATGGAGAGTCCTTGTAAACCGCATATACAAGTATATGTGTGTGTAAGCATGGTTGGGCTCCTTATCTGCAAGCACACACTCTGATCTGAGCTGATCAGTGCCACCAAAACAACTTGAACTGAGAGTAGAGCTGGCCAGTAAACAGTATATAAAAAATACACAATCATTACAAAAATGTATTTTAGATAGTCAAAATTGTTCCTACTTTAAATCGAACTGAAACACAGAAACTTATGAAACTAGTCTAATGACATGGTCGTCGAGGAAACAGCCAAACAGTAAAAGGAAATTCATCATAAAAAACCATAAAATATACTGCTTGACAACAGTAACATTGATGAATACGCAGTATATTGCTTAGTCTTAACTGCAATAGTCATTCTATAACGTGGATGCTTTACAAAGCATGTCTAAGAAATTAACTGTTTGTAGTTTCTGTCATTCTTCAGATTCACTCATCAGACAGACTACATCTGTCACTTCACTTCCTGTTGCTCTTCTACATCTGATTATCCTTCTGTCCCAGAGAGAACGAGAGAAAATGTCAAGCAGGAAGACTGCAGAACACACACAGACGTGCACAAACACACAAAGCTGCATGCACTGTACATCCGCCATCTGGCACTCATGTTGTCAGGCTGTTGTCACCGTTACTGAGGCTGTAAAAGGACCTACACACTCGAGTTTACACTGTATCATCATGAATCTAGTGACTTTAATGGGGATGGTACATCGCAAGGAAAAACAGAAAGGTGGAGCTATTTAAATGCATTTCTTGAGTTTAGCCCCAACCCTGCTCCAATACAGTTTTCAATTAGCTTAAACAGCTAAACAAATAAAAACCTGCCCACTTTGAGGTGTGTAAAGGTGATGATAAACTGAGGAGGATGCTGGCCCTCCAGGAGTGGATTTGAAAATCCCTGCACAAGAATTTCTAAAAAAAATAATAATAATAATAATAATAATGGCGATGCAACCAGTGGTACACAAAACAGTAACTTTGCTGCAACACTGACATAAGCATCTATTGAACAATACGATGACTGTTTTTATGCTTGTATCCAATTCTCTGTACTCAAGTTAAACGCATCTCATACATTCTAACTGTTCAAAGGCTAATATGTAAGTTCTTAGTGTGTAAGCATCATGAGATTCATGACTGCAGTTTTCTCACGCAAGGGTGAAACAAGCAGGTGGGAAACAAATACTGATGTAATTAGTTCCTAACTGTATTGCGTTCTATGTGCTGCAGTGATAAATCACCAGCTCCGTTTGTTTCATATTGTGGAAACAGCGGTGGAATCAACCGGTGATATAATGCTGATTATACATTGCTGAAATTAAAACAAAATAAAATTTTGTATTTGCACTAAAGAAATATTGTTCATTATTCGATAACAAGGCTATCAGTAAAGTTGGCAACCAACATTTTTGTTAATCGTGAAGTGTGAGATGAGATGAGATGAGGAAGCTATCAATAATGTAGCAGACACGACTGCCCTCCGGATAGTGCGGTATAAATACCTGCTAAGAACAAACAATACAACACAAAACAAATAAGCTTGATTTGGCTTCCACCAGTAACTGAATCGATGTCAATGTAAACACCATTACAAATATAAAGTTTAATAGCTGGTCTCTAGACAGAACACACACAATGCAGAGGTGTGTAGCATGGTCAGGCCACAGCCAGGTATCGTCCAGGGAAAACGCTAAAAAAAGAAATGTTCGCAGCAAGACAGACAGTGACGCATCTCTCACACATCTGGGCTACTAGTGTGTGAATGTGTCAGTGTTCACGCCCATCAGGAATCAGAC
Organism: Chromobotia macracanthus; assembly: GCA_036877525.1. NCBI lineage: Eukaryota > Metazoa > Chordata > Actinopteri > Cypriniformes > Botiidae > Chromobotia > Chromobotia macracanthus. The sequence continues at coordinate 5,119,106 of JAZGTH010000033.1, read as the reverse complement.
AGTAACATGGGGTTACATGACCACAACCAGGGCAGAGGGCCATTTGTGAGACAGGAGTGTACAGTCCAATTCATCCACCTGACACAAGTGTATGATCTCATCTTCCAGCAGTCAGCAGTACTTCCATCCAGCTACAGTAGAGCAGATCCTGACTAACACTCTGAGGAACCTGTAATATGACTTATGTGGTTAGTGGGGCGATTGAAAACGCTGTTGAAATGTCCATTATATGCAGAATTTACAGCGTTGAGTATTACACACCTTTTAACCTTTTAAGACCGCACAAATTTCCATTCAGAAGTTCTTTGGCCTGGTAAAAGCCTTAATTAGTAGGTTCATGCCCCTTTAAATCACCAGTCTACACCCTGACTGAAAAAACAAATATTTCACCTTAAAATGAAAATTCTCTCATAATTTACCCACCCTCAAGGCATCCTAGGTATATAACTTTCTTCTTTCAGCCGAATATAATCAGAGTTATATTAAATAATACAAAAAGCTTTAATATGGAAGTGAATAGTTTTTGAATCTCCGAAAAGCACATCCATCCACCATAAAAGTAATCCAAATGACTCCAGTGGGTTAATAAATGTCCCCTGAAGTGAAACAATACATTTAAATCTACACATAGATTTTATAGACCTATCAACAATTTCTGGGTTCCCACAGATGTTGGAGCGTGAAGTCAACCACTGTGGGTCATCTATCGAATATCTCCCAGCAGCAAAGAGATAAACCATCAACAACAGTGATGAAGAACAGAATGGGAAGCACCTCCGATACAAAACAGACATGTACAAAACTGCCCTCACACAATAACCCCCATTAAACATGCAGGTGGCTAAAGTGTTATACAAACCATTCTGAAACCACTAGTAAAATATAAGACACTAATAATGTGTACGCTGGAGTTAAAAAGCTAGTACTGCCTGGACAACACACCGCAGGACCAAGATTCATTGCCATAAATCTAACAGCCACCACACCTTTCTGACTGACAATGTCTGAACTGGCATATCTTGAAGCTGATAAAGAAGGGAGGAGACACACATAGAGATTCGGTTTGGAAACAAAATCAGGGTTCAAACTAAGGACAAGGTTTGGGAGAGAAGCAGAAAGGACAGGGAGGGGAAATAAAAACCTTTACTGGTGTCTGTCACTATGACTTCTATTCAAACAGTTCTGTTGGATGCAGATGTTCATATAGCCAATGATGTTTTGGAGAAAGCACAGTGGCTAATGTGTGATCAAAGAGAGGCCATGATAAAACAGCTATAACATAAATACAAAGTTTGAATTGACCAAGAGACCATTAACGAAACTGCAGTGAATATGCAATTAAGCTACTAAAGATATTATAACAGGGTGCAATAAATCTACACGAGTTGCAACACTTATACAGTGTCCTTGGAGGACATAGGTGGCAGGTTACACAATGAGAGCTTATCTTTATCATCACCGGGATTGTTTAGTGCTTTTAATGACTGCTGTTACCAACACAAACACACAAAAAATTGAGATATGCTGACACATAGATGCTGTTCATTACCAGGTGAGCTGATTACAGTGGTAGCATTTTAAAGCATTTTACAGAGAATCTCAGAATGCATTGCAATAAGCTTAGTGGGGCAAAGTATCTACATTTTTCAATGCAGTTCAAAATATTTTACTGAATATGTGTGTACTTTAGACATAAAGTGCTCCATTTCTAATTAAATCAATTTAAAATTCTCCTGTACTAAACACTATTTGTGTGACACTTTGCTGCTGATGTAGATTATTCTAAATCAGTTATTTATTACCTTCATCTAGGATGCTGTCTTAGGAGACAGTAGGCAGTTCTCACTAGGTTTTAGAACAGAGTATCCATAGGATGACTAAGTAACATGCTTTAAAAATAAAACAAACACAAATGTTTATATTAAGGTAGTTGTTCTTAAATGTCTTACCTTTCAGCTGTTCAGTAACACTATGCCCGACACGTTCACTCACTCTCCCATCCTCTCTCTCGTAACGGTCATCCAGAAAACTTGCTGTGACCTCCGACAAGTGCACCTTCCCTGCCACGCCCAGCTGTTCCATAAGATTGGCCAGGTTGACATCGTTGGACCAGACATCAAACTTAAAGCGCTTCATTCCCAGAATGCCACAAAGCACGGTGCCAGTGTGCACGCCAACACGCATATCCACAGTCTCGGACGTCTCCTGACAGAACTGCTCAATGGCCTGGATCATCCCGAGTCCCATTTCCACACAACAGTAAGCGTGATCGGTGCGTGGCTCGGGACAGCCCGCCACACAGTAATAACAGTCTCCTAGAGTGCTGATCTTCTCACAGCGGGTTAGCTCGCACAGACGGTCAAAGCGGCCAAACAGATCATTTAGCAGTCCGACCAGGGCATGAGCAGACTTGTTGGCACTCATTTTGGTGAATCCCACAATGTCAGCAAAGAGAATGCTGACCGGCTCCATGCGCTTCATGTTGAAAGGTCTGAAAATGATTTGTCCACGGGGGATAGAGTTCTTCTTACGTTTGTTGTTCTTGGGGCTGGAGGAGGTTACGGCTGATGCCGTAGTGACAGAGCATGCACCTGCACTGTATCGTTTTCCTGAGCTTTCGCTCTCTTCATCTCCCTGCTTCATCAGCTCATCCGCCACCACCCTTGGCATCACTGAGTGGATCATTCGCTCCTTCAGTGCTTTCTCCACCTCCAGGTCCTTCCCATGCATGATGGCCTGCCCTAACTTCAGGAATGTACTTCGAGAACGCACCTCTGACATAATGAATATGTGGATGCCAATGACATGTGCGCACAGGTGCAGCAGGGCTTTACCTGGGCCGAGCCACCTCAGAGTATCCCAGTCTGAACTTTCACCTTCACCCTTGGCCAGATCACTGCTGTCCACCTGGGCAAGTTGCAACCAGCCTAAAGCCTCATAGAGAACAGAATACAGGAGTCCAAGAAGCACGGATGCATACAGGCGTAAATGTAGTGCACTGTACAGCAAAAGCAGCACTTCCATACAGAGTGAGAATGTCCCAACAGGTGAAATACAAGGGGCAGGTTGAGAAGACTCCCCACCAATAGGAGGCAGTAGTGATTGATTGCCCTCTCTCCGCTCACTGAAATAAGCAAAGAGAGCCGTTTGTGTCTGGGGCGCGAGTGTGAAGCCAAACATGATCACTGTAAGCAGGAAGGAGGCATGATTATAGAAACGCACATACAGTCTTGAAAAGGTAAACCAGAGGAAGAGGAGGCTCAGTATAAAAAACCCTGCTGTGGGGACCAGGAAGTTAGTAGGGTCACACCTGGTGCTATTTATCCCAAAGTACACTCCCCACAGGAGTGCAGCAGTGGCCAGGTAAAACAGGACATAGCGGAATCGCCTCTGTAATTGTGGAAAGCATCGCTCTCTGCACGCCTCCTCCAGAATGGGCGAGTCAAACTTGGGGTCCCAGCACTGTGCAGCAGACCTTTCAAACAATGGCGGCACTCTCCTCTGTCTGCTCAGATGAGTCATGATGGCCTTGGGTACACCCAGCTCCCCAGAGCTACAGCTTGATGAGATGCTGTACTTGCAGGGCTTACCACCCGGCCACTCTCTCTCTCGGTCTGGGCCCACCTGTTGATTGCGGGCCTCCGTTATCCGCACAGTAACAGCTCCCCCTTCCCTATCACACCTAACCTCCGTCTCTTGGAGCAGCTTGCGCTGTTGTGCCAATGCCATGGCGATGAAACAACAATTGCCTTTTAATGATCACATATTAGTTACTGCTGACTGTACAAAGAAAGTGGCATTTAATATAATGAAGGGTTCTTAAAAGGGCAAAAAAGACAGGATATATTAGAAAAGGGCCCTGCTCAGACCTAGTTTCCATGCACTAAGTGCATTCACCAAGGAGATGCGCCGTTTCGGACCCTTGAGCAGTTTCTTATCCGTGCTCCGATTACGTCAGCACTCGGATTCCATTATATTCTATGGCTCGGCGGCGCGTGAACGCGCATGTGTGTACTTTGGATCCGTGCGCGCGGCCGAGACTGACGCACCGTCATCCGCTCTGCCCCTCTTTCTCGAGCGCATCGTTTTTAATCGCCATATAATACGACAGGATTAAGTGTGCATCCTTTCATTTAGGAAAAATGTGGTAGGTCGGCATGCATCGGGTGTCCTGAAACCGTCTTTCAATCAGATTTTTATCCAGTCGACACCGTCCCTCTCCAATACTCCACAATGTTTGAATTTACTTTCCCTTTCCAAATGACATCCGAAGGTAACGCAACTTTATCTTTCATATTTCCAAATGCCCGAGTTTGCGCATCTCTTGTACTAGTTTTCGTTTTCAGTGTCAATTCTCAGTCAGCACATATCAAACTTGTCTCGGTGCTCGTCTAAGAGTTAACAGGCGCCAATTTCTGAGAGAAAGACTTTTTTCCAGCACTTTGGAGCTACAAAAATCAATTGTAGGTCGACTCTAAAGTCTTCGGCGACAAATTCCCAAAAGTTGTGACATCAGAATCAAGCAACAATCGCCATTATATAAATAACCCGTACGCTGAGGAAAAATAAACGTCATTCCGTGAAGACTTGTTTTTACATCTAAACCTGGGTCAGATCCCGTTACTGCCCCACTTCTGCCCCTGTCGAGGGTAAAAAGAGGGCCTGTTCCCACGGAAGAGCCCCGTCCTTTCCTGAACACCCGCTCCGGGAATCAACAGTGAATATTCCCGGTTTTAAAGCGCGTCGTGATGCTTCCACGCGCTGGAATCGATCTGACGTCGCGAGCGCTTTAAGTGACGTCGGCCCTTCGCGCGAGGGTGCGACGCCGCCGTGCGCATCTGCCAACTCGAGAAGCGAAATAAAACTTTACGATTTACATTTTCAAGAGGAAAGCGCTCATGAGCCACCTCGACAAGTCGAGGTCCGCTGACGGGAAAGTATCCGCTTGCTCGCGTTTATATATTTGCGCAGTCCTTCGTGCGCGGTTACTTGGAGCGATTTCTAAGCGTTGCGATGCTAAGTGTTCAAAATGAAGACGAAAGTTTTTTTCCCCGGGCCTAAAATCTCTCGATCAGACTGGCGGTTCAACACTCGTGGAGTTGCGTACGCGCCGTGCTCGATGCCAAAGCTCCGACGTTGCCCTCCACTTTATTCCTCCAGCTCGCCGCACGAAACGCCTTTTCCGTATAGCGTTCCTCCAAAACTCCGCTTTTTCCGTGGGAAAGATCACGCCAGCGCACCGCAGCCGCGTCCTCTTCCGTCGGTCCTCGGTTCGAGCGAGCCTGTTGAAGGGAACGGCCGCGTCGTGAGCACCAGGCGGCTTCCGATTGGAGTGAACACCGCTGGTTGGCGCTTTACCCGGGCGCTGGGTTCTCCGGCAGTACCACCATGTTCTGAGCGCACTCGGAAAAGATGGTTGTGGGCGTGCGGCGGGGTGGACAAGTTGACTACAGGGTGGAAATTCAGGGGAGGGGGCAAGTTGGAGGGGAACGCGCACGCAGGGCACGCAGGGGAACGAGCACGCATGAGAAAGTCAGCTTGGATCGATGCCCACATATTAAAAGAACAGGTTCGCTTAGTGTTATTACGAAACCATTTATTCTCCATGCCTAGATTACCTTTTAGGAACCGTATTTGACCTGTCATACAAACAGCTCAGCCTAAAACAGGAAACAGGACTTTCTTTTTGCAATCATTGATAGCTGCTATTGTGATTGTTGAATTTTAGAACAGGCACACAATATTGAACATCTAACTGATGATTTCATTCAGTGAGATTAATGCTTTAGGAAGGTGAAAGCTTCATTTTTTAATGCAAAGTTTTTCTTTTAGGGTGAGGTTTTGGGTTGCAGGTAGTCTGCGGTAATTGGACTTAACTTCAATGACAAACAATAGAAGCCAATGGTGTGTCCCCATTAAGACAGCCAGGTAAACGTGTGTGGGTGTACTTTCATACAGAAACATGCTTGAGATTCCGGGTGTGTCTTGACCTTTAATCCAGCAGATAAGTTGCATCCAGGTAATGATCTCCCCATGCGTTCTGTATATAATGTCCAGGTTCTGAGACATGCTGTGTTGTGTCAGGTGGGAAGGTTTGTGACATACAAGTCTGTTGAGGAATTTGCCCAACACCAGTTTGTGGAGGTTTCAGACATACACAGAATCAGTTCTTAATAGACATGTTATCAGACTTTGATTTGAAACATGACTGCAGATTACTAAATAAGCAGGAGTGTAATTAGGGCACACACTATGTAGTGCAAATATGACTTTAAGACTTATTAACTGTGTGTTCAGGTTTATTTTAACAATCACAATTTTAACACTTTAGAAGCCATAAATCGTTAAAAATAAAATGTGAGACATAATATCTTATACTATGAAATATTTTATGACAATAATATTTGATCAATGTGGCATGTGAGATATGATATGGCTCTATAATATAAACATTGTCATTTGATGAGCACGCACATTACTCTTGAAATTTCATTCTTACATAGATAAATAAACAGATTGCTGCTGTGTCTGTGTGTCATTTGCACACTGAACAGACAAAATAACATGAACAGCACGTTTTATAATACCAAAGGTTACTTAGAGCTGTGATCATGTTTTATAGCCTATGTTACGCCACCTGGTGGACATTATGGGTTATCTCGCGTTTAACTAGTGGTTGTATGTTCTGAAGTGTAAAGTTGTGCTGAACTTGCTGAGATTATTCAAACCCATAAACAGCTGTAATGGGGAACACTGAAGGAACCTAAATTCAATTGCAAGCGCAGTATTAATTGCAATACATTCCAAGACCATTTATCTGTCTTACAATTCATTTACTTATTAATGAATAAATGCAATTAATGTAGATATTTAAAATGTCTTAAAAGCCGCAATCTATGAGAAACAAACACAATTTCATGTCATCATTGCTCCAACATGCAGTAATACAAGCAATTGCAATACCAGTAAACTGTACAAAGGAAAATGTTTAATGAACATTTGGAGCTGAAGTAATGGAGTAATTATGATGTAGTCAAAACCACAAATGGCATATTCAAACTATTAAAACAGCATTCAGAAGAAAAATAAATAAGATGGAAGGAAATGGTATTTGTTCAGAACATACATGTTATATAAATAAGTAAAGTACGTTTTGCAGACTAAATTAGATTAAAACAAGGAAGAAAAAGTAAGAATAACAGAATGAAGGTTGAAAATGGGAGACTGATTTCCTTCGCTCATGGTTTTATACCAAGCGGCAAAAGTCTTTGTACTCTTTACCATATTTAATTGACTTCCCATTGCTGTGAATCTTTTGTAATATTTTACATCTATTAGGCTCTTGCTATACTCTCTGTCCCTCAATTTATTCATAACCTCTTATTTTAATCTGCATTTACAGTCCATTATTCCATGCATCCATCCATTCATCCATACAGCTATTCATTCACTGCTATGGTGCCCTCAGTCCAACATGACTGATTAACTGTAATTTTAGTTGGAAATAAACCTTCAAATTTTTCCTTAAATCCCATCCCTCCAACCTCTCGTCTATTATCCACACCTTCTCTCAGTCTTTCACTTCATCATTGTCTTCGCCAGGGATTTTTGGGTTTCTCCTTAATCTCTGCAGCTGGCTCTGCTGTCTGCTGCTTCTTCTCTGCCAAGCTGCTGAGCAAAGCAGGCAGGTCCTCTGTAATGGCCTTCTCTATCTTTTCCAGAAGGCAGCCACCTGACCAGCTGCAGTGTGAGGAGAGGAGCTTAAAGCCACTGGGTGGATTCACTCCAAAAAAGTCCCGATATGCCTCTGGATCTGGCAAGTCAAACTTGCTCACGTTGGTCTTGGCCAAAATGGACTTGAAGATGTAGAACTTATCAGGGTCACCGACAATATCATGGAACACCTCATCAGGGTCACTGAACCAGCCCAACTTCTCATGGTACGTCTGTAGGTAACGGTCCACCAAGAGGGCGTGGATGCGTACACGAATGCCATGCTGGCGGATGAAGGCGATTTTGTTCTCCAAGCGGTTCTCGATTACCTGATTTAGGTCCTCCAGAAGAGAGATCTCCTCACGCATGAAAAGGTCTTTGCTGGTGTCCGGAGCGTAGTCCTGTGGCCAAAAAGAGCTCACATAGACTCGTGGAGGCTCTGTAACATTAATTAAGGGTGCCATGCTCCAGAAAAGGGCACCATATACACGCATTAGGTCCTGGGTTGTCAGACTATCAGCTTTGTTGAGGATTATACGGATCTGTGACTCACGTCCCTTCATCTGTCTAAATAACATTTCAAGTTCTAATCCTACATCCAGTTTGGTTGGGTCAAACACCAGGAAGATGAGATCAGCACGGTCTATAAACCACTGACACACTTCGCTATAAGGGTACCCTAAAAGACAACAACAGAGCTTGTTGGAATTGTATACAACATTATATGGTTTTTGCTGAAAAGTATTTGTTATTTTGTATTTGGTATTAACTTTAAATTTGCCAAATTGTGTAAACTTACAATATTCAGTTCAAGTCTTATTTCTCTCTAGTATACTCAATTGTAACTGTGTTCTGCGTTTGTATTGTTTTTGTGTGGGCTGTATTCTTACCTCTCTCTTGTTGCTTGCGATTCTCAATGATTCCAGGTGTGTCCACAAAGGTAACCCGTTCCAGAAGTTTGTGTGGCATCTCAATTCCAACCAGTTTTTCCAGGAAACCCTGACCAAACTTCTCCAGTGGTGAGAAGGAACGGGAACTGTCTGCTGCCATGACAATGCCCTCAATGGTGCGAACCTTCTCACCATGCATTAGTACAGTGTATTCAGAGGTTGTGGGCTCAGCCCCTGAAAAAAGTAAAAAAGGACAGCGAGGCACAAGGCATGTTTAACCAATTATTTTGAATGTTTCAATATAACAGCTTATTTGTTTCGTGCATTACCTGTGTAAAGTTGTGAGCTGTCATGGAGATCCAAAAGATAATTGATCATGGAAGACTTGCCAACACTCCAGGGACCCAGGAACAGGACCATGGGCTTTGAGGTGATCTCTGCATCTGAACAGTATGAAGAGAACAGATTACAGAGAACAGTTTATTGATGATCGTTGTTCACAACAGTAGGAAAGAGGTAGGGTTTATAATGATGATGAAAACAGGAGACCAATATCTGTGGCTAAACATGCTGTCTTTTACACTAGTGCTAAAAGATGTTTACCTGACACCTCGTGCTGTCTGAGCTCATTGTATTTGTAGGCCTTCTCTAGCGGTTTAATGGTTGTACTGTAGATATGTTGCAGTTTCTTCAGTGCATCTGTGGGAAAAGAAGGAAAAGTATGGAAAAGGGCAGGTAGGAATCTTGGAATTATAGCAGCAAGATTTAAAAAAAAGAAGAAGAAAACATATTAAAAGGACAAAAGTTAATAAAATTGCCTGATTTTAATAAATGTAATTAATATAAATTAATTTGAACACTTTCTCTGGGTGGACTCTGTATTAAATTTTACCCACAGTGGAATTAATTGAATCAGTCACAAAATTACAATTCCAAGTCTGTATGTTTACTATTACACAAACAGTAATTCACTTGTTCAGTCTGTCTTGCACAGTTTGTATTTCAAACATGGTTATGTACATGAATGGTCCAATAAAGGAATCAGATTAATGACTGTTTCCTTTACCATACTGAGGTAAGTTCAAAAGGTGCTTGAAACAACAGTAAGAGAGATACTGCTGGGCAAGCAATAATTTGTTTTATGGTTTTGTACACGATAGGTGCAAACAAGGCAATGATAAGCACATACCAAATGGTTTTGTTTAAAATATGATTTGCTGATGTAGATGACATGATATGACCCGATATGACAGGATGTGATGGTGGAAAGATACACAGTACTGTGCAAAAGTCTTAGGCACATTATTATTTTCATACCCAAAAATGGTTTAAAGCAAGTTATTTATATCTGTTTCTGTTGTATATATTCTGTTGTAGTGTCAGTAGGAATTATAAGTTTACATTTCCAAACATTCTTTTTGCCATTAATTGTAATAATCCAGTGAGATTTTTGTATGCACAAGGAGACTGACAACAGCCAGTGCTCCACAGAGAGATCTGATCTCACAGGTTTCTTCAAGTGTTTAGGAGACGCTGCCACAGTTCTTCTGGATTTAGTCTGTCTCAGTTTTTTTCTGTTGGTTCATAATGAAATCACAGACAGACTTGATGACTGAGATCAGATCTCTCTGTGGAGCACCTGCTGTTGTCTGTCTCCTTGTGCATACAAAAATGCTAGAAATTATAATTCCTGCTAACACTACAACAAAAGATATAAATAACTTGCTAAAAACCATTTTTGGGTGTGAAAAAAATAATGTGCCGAAGACTTTTGCACAGTACTGTAATTATGAAGATAACTGGATACTTGTGTCTCACCAACAAACGTCTGTGATGGTTCAGCTGAGGTCAAATGCAGTGTGTCTTCAATGTGAGACCGATCTCTTACAGCAGGACCTGAGGGGGTTGTTTGCTTCCCTGCCAAACAATATCCAAAATGACCATAAAACACTAAATAATCAGATATTATCATAACATTTGGAAAGACAGAATAGAACTGTAACTTTAGGACTATCTATTGCAACAACCTTGTAACTTTGGGACTATCTATTGCAACAACTACATCAGCTATCTATTTAGAGTCACAATCAATGTACTATTAAAACCATCTGAAACATTTCTTCCTCGTTGCAAAACTCTCCTCCACACAAGCCAGAGAACATATTGTTATGAATGATCGTGGACTTGTGCCAAGGGTTATTACTGTTAGGTTATTTTGGTGGTGGGCTTATTCATGTGCTAGCCTTGGCCAAAGTATCAGGCGTTAAAACGCCAGGAACTGACTTTACACTAGTGCCCCGTGCTGCCCCCTAACGACTGAAATATAGTATATAGCTGCTCTGTTATTTCCACTATAACGGAATTTACATTGTGGTTGTTATTTTGTTGTCATTTATAAGAGATTTTAAATTGATGATTTTAGAAAATACTTAAGTAAACTGGTTGAGTGAAATGACAGCAAAATGATTGAAAGAGTTATTAAACATTTCCTTATGACATTTTTGAATATATTTGAATATAAAATGATACTGTCTAGATTATACTGTACCTTTCACAGATGCTTTGGTTGCTGGTTTATCAGCTGGCACTGTTACTTCTTCAGTAGGGGTAGGAACATCTTGGACCACAGTTGGATTAGGTCCTGCCAATGCTTCTGTTGCCTGTTGGGCTGTTTCCCCAGCCTCTGCAGCTGCCTCAGCAACCTTTTCTGTTTCCACGATTTCAGGTTTAATGGCATCAGGTTCTTCCACAGATGAAGGCTGCTCCTCTGAGACAACCTCATTTTCTTTCAAAATGGCAGGCTGTTCTTCTGGGATAACAGCAACCTCTGGAGCTCTTCCCTCCTCTGTTAAAGCTTTTTCCTCTTCAGGGGTAGCCAGCTCCTCTGCCATTATTGTAGCTTCTTCTGGGCTCTCCTCCAATTTTGTCAATGGATCTCTAGGCTGATTAACCATTTCTGCTTCCTCCTCAGAATCAGAAATCTCCTCTGCTGCTTCATCAAGTTGAAGAACCTCCTCTTCAGAGTGTGAAATGTCCTCTTCCACAGATTCCTTAACAGTCATAACTGCCTCTACATCACTGTCTACCTCAGCCACTGCCTCAGAGATCTCTTCTTCTCTCACAACCTTAAGAACCTCTTCCTCCGCCACTTCCTTTGATATGTCTACCTCCTCAATCTCAGCCTCCTCTTCCTGTGCCTCCACCTCAAATATCTCTTCATCTGAGGTCTCCTCTTCACTTAACTCTTCAACCGTCTCTTCTGAAAGAACCCCCTCCTCCTCATTAGTGGTGACCTCTTCTGCACTGGTGTCAATACGTGCACCAGAGCTGCAGGGTTGGCAGACAGGTCTCTTTGGTGCAGGTGTGTCATTGGAGGAGCTTCGGCTGATATCTTCTGTGCTATCACAGCACGTGAACAGTTCACCTTCAGGCTTCAGCTGGAGAGGCACAAGTGGCTCGGTCTCAGACCCCACTGAATCTGTAATGAAAGAATAGATTTAAAAAGCATTGCTTAGGTGTAACTAAACACACGAATGATAAAAAAACGCATCTCTTCATGGCCATATTTGATAATGAACCTTAGTAGTGGAAAGCCAGGCCAAGCCCCTTATCAGAGCCAATTCTGTAATAAAACAGAATGGCAACATTTTTAATGTACAATATACATTAATGTCTCTCTACTCTACTAAACTGTGAAGGAAATCTTTGCTAGTCTGTTAACCAGCAGCTTGGCATTTTGACTGGCATGAACACAAACATCCATGAACAGAAATTTCCTTTTCCAGAACTTGAACGTCAGGTCCAGCATCTTTTCATTTTCTTTGTTTAAAAACTGTCTGGATGGAATTAAATGTTACGGGTACATTAAACCAATGTGATATTATGAACATCAACTGTTATATATCACCTTATAAGCACATTGGGTCTCTCCACATAACTTCCTTTAGTGAGAAGTAATATATACAGAATATAAACAGTATTATGTAGCGCTGTTATTAATTGACAGAGCATCCTCAACAGTGCAGTTACTTACAAAATACAAACAAGTTTACTGTATCAATTTGTGTAAAGAACCATATATTCCATATAGTCCTATACCAAAATTTTGGTTGTCATTCCAATGATAATCAGGCTTATGAATTTGAGTGGCAGGGCTGCTTTAATGCTGAATATGTGACTCTGCGGCCGGCAATGACTCTGTGATTCATGTGATGATGAATGCTTCCGATGAGAGCAAAATGCTTTTCATCTGAATCACATCCTGAAATAGGGAGCAGAGCTGGCAGGAGAAAAGAACGCCAAGTCCTTTCTGTTCACGTGGACCATCAGAGGAAAGTTTATTTTTCATTTTGTTCTCCTGCGTAGCAACAGGCGTCTCTGATAAGGGTCTTAGCATTGCAGCTTTGTACTAGCTTTCCACCTCTAGGTTTAATGTCATATGCTCCTATTGAAGTCAACAGCTCAGCCCATACACTAATATAATATATGGCTATATATACAAACGTATATTTGCAGTTTACATTGCAGTTTATATATGTGGACATACATGTATCTATTTCTAATTCCACTATTTTGTGTAGTATTGTGAAAATATGTCGCTTATGTAACACACTAAGTGTTTTCAGTTGATTTTGTTTTTTCAGTGGTGTCCGACTATAAGCCTACATAACTAAATAACAGTTGACAAAAGTCCTAAATGTCACTGTATACAGCTGAATATGACAAAGACTCACACGTACGCTTAAGCTACATTAAAAAACATGCTCACAGCAGAGGGCACCAGAGTGTCTATAGTTAGTGCAGATAAATATGTCCCACCCCTGGCATTTAACATGCTGTAAGACCACTCAGCCATGAAAACACTCTCTGTCAGGCTTATGTGTTCTTTGGATGCATCTAATTGATTAAACTGGCTCTCAGTTGGAGGGTGAAATGGTTTGCACATTTAGACACACCCAGGAGAGCTGGATTTTGGCCAAAGACATAGTGTAAGTGTATCATCAACACAACTATGAGTGTGCTAAAGGTCTAGAAGGTCCAGGACTACATTACTGTTGTTGTTGTTGCATGAGAGTAACATTTTACAGCTAGCTTCATATATGTTCAAACAAACAGCTTCATAGTTTACTGTTCCATGCTTACAATAAAGATCATCACTGACTTTACCTTTAACTTAGGACATCACTGGGATTCAAGAGAGCTCAGCCTTCAAACGATCATCTATTACTCAAAGGCTCATGAGTCCAGCATATGCAGTACATACTTAACATGGATTCATTTGATTTCTGAATTATGTCTTATTTTAATCACTGAAATGTGCTTGCAATGTGCTGCACAACTTGTTTGTGTCACTGAAGGAAGCCATATTCATTTAATTAAATATAAAAGTACAGATGGTAGACAGGATGGTTATGGTTACAGTCACTGAGGACACCCCATTAATGCTTTAGATTTACTGACTATGTATTGTATTGTGTTTTGTTTGTTGGCTAGCATTGTAACATTGTTTACTAGGGTTTATGAGAGGTGTGTGTCTGCGTGTGAGAAAACTGTGAGGGAAAACCCATGTTGCTAAAACCGGCTGGATACAGTAGCACTGCAGGACAGAGGCTCTAAGTCTCACTGTTATCATAATGGTTGCCCCTACAAGGCCAGCAGGACAGAAATAAATGCTGATTGAGATGCCACCGATGTGACAGCAGCTGCGGGCTGCGTCTGTATATGTGGACACAGGGTACAAGGGGGTGTATTAGTGAAGGGGGTATCTGCGTGTATTTGCAAGATGGCCATGCAACTGAACTGTGAAGAGGGTCTGATTTCATGTTGTACTCTAGACCTTTACCACCTGACTGTACATAGAGAGTAAGAGAACAAGGACACGCAAGGAGAACCCTTACTCAGATTATTCAAGTCAAACCAAGCCTTTTAATTTGTATAGCGCATTTCACAATGTATATAGTTTCAAAGCAGCTTATAGAAAATCATGTAGCAGGATGAAAACTTTATGCAATTTGTGTTTACATAATGAACATTATTGATAAATGAAGAATAAATTAAGCTGCTGAAGGTTACATTACTTGACATGTTAATGCATGTTAATGTAACCATATCCAACAATTCCACATGTATGTGAAACAGCTAGGCATAAATGTGTTCATTATTAAGATGTATTGGCTTTGTGTGTGTGCTCATTCTTCCATCAGCTGGCATCATGCCTCACAGTAGATGACATCTCCTCTTTTGTATAAGAGGGGGTGTGTGTGGTATATGTGTCTGGAACTTCTCCATGCCTATTAGGCACTCAGAGTTACATAATTCAACAGGAAATTGAATAGAGGTGAGGAGATGAGTTCTTTGGACATTATCTCCAAGAACTCATTTTCATGTGTTACACAGACAATCCACCCCATCCAGAGTATTAGAATACAAAACACACTCGTATTACAGGGTGTTCAAGAGAACTAGAGCCTTTCAACCAAGCATTTGATCGATTGCCGGCTGCAGAACCCAGTCAATCCTGTCCAGAATTCTTCTTTCCCACAGTTAACTCTGTACCTCTACACTCAGTGCTCTGTGTGCTGTGGGATATGCTTATATAGGCGTACAAGCAGGAGCATTGATCTCCACCACAAGCATTCAGACTACTGTGATTTGTTTTTAGGATAAAGTATGTGATGTAATGCAGATGATGTAATACAACTGCTGAGATCTTGAAGGGTGCAACCATTGGAAACTTTGCTATCTTTAAAGGCCATGGGAGCTGTCAGATTCAAAAGTATAAATGCTATAGATTCAAATAGAATGATTCGATTATATTTATAGATAGTGGTTGTTGTTAGTATGTCACTGATCAATGAAAACACGAGTTAAAGGACAATCCCAACATACAGGATGTAGTATGTCCAGTAATGTACTGATATAATACACATCCATCCCTTCATTAATAGGTGAAAAGTTCTTCATCACAACAAGCATATACATGTATGAGAACTGGAACACAGCAACTGCCTCTGTCCTGTGCTAAACCTGAGGTCTAAAATTGATATTTAGATGCCACAGTTCCCAAAAACACTACATAACCTGGTCCTGATTATGACTGATAACTTGATAGCTTTTGGAACCATTAATTCCAAGGTTCTGCTGTAACACACACCAGCCAACTGCATCTGTTTGTCTCACTAAGAGTGGTCCATCTGTGACTACTGACTGAATTTGATCTTTTCTCACTTACCTGCCGTGGTGAGTGCCAGCAGAGACAGCAGGCAGCAGACGGGGAGAAAAAGCCTCATTTTGACTGCCAGGGCTGGCAAGTTCCCTTCTTAGGCTATATATACCCCAGGAGAAAGGCAAAAGGGCATGTGGATGATCCGGGGGTGGGGCGGTGCTCTTGGACATTAGAGCGTTTACACAAGGGTCAGCAATGGAGAGCAAGAGCAGCTGCCTTCTCCAATCTGAAGGCCTGTAACCTACAAGCCACGGCCAGAGAGTCCTTTAAAAAGTTACAGTGACTTGGGAGAACCTAGAACGTAGGACATCTAGAACCTAAAAAGCTAAAGAGTTGTAAATTGTGAACTAGAAGTAATCTCCCACTTTTAATAAATGAATAGAAAATAAATAATATATTAAATAATACATATAATTAAAACTATACTCAAGTACTTGTAAGTGGCACAAATACTGAACATACAGACAGCCTTCAGAAAGCCACTCTATAATCTAACCTCAGCACCTAAAACACCCGACAGATGGCGCTCGTCCACTAAATAAACGATTTCATAACGGTACCATACCGTGGACCATGGTTTACCACTTTGAAATGCCATGTAAAAAATGGCACCGTGTACAAACATGGCGCAGGGGTGGGTGTATATATATATCAAAGCACCATGGCACTAAATTCAATACCACCACTGTACCCCGGTACTGCCCCGGTACTTTCTCATCAGTGTAATGGGACTGAAATCTCCACACATTGTACCATCACAATCTGGCTCCCGAAACACAAATCCTCCAGCAATGATGAGACGAGACAGTTTTCGGGGTCCGAGACGCATGTCGTCACGTCTTCGGGGGGCGGGGCCACGCAACAGGGCGGTACGGGGGTGAATACATGGAGAGAGAGAGAGAGAGAGAGAGAGAGCACATCTGGAGGAAAATAAAGAGTCATCATTTATTATCCTCCACCCTGTGTCTTATTCTCCACCCTCTCTCTCCCTCTTTTTCAGACTAGGGACACGGACAGGCGTCGTAAGCGGGCGACGCTCCTCTGAAATGTATTTATTTACGGCCGATTGATCGTAACTTCGCATCTAATCTTCACCGACAGTTTTGACGGGGACGGACTTCCGCTGTCAAACACAACTGGCATCCGTATTAGTTGTACGCAGTTTGATCTGGTGATCTGGATTATAAAGTGTTGAGAAGACGGCTTTGGCTTTTTATTCTTAAACGTTAAACGGAGCGATCGGCTCGCGTCGTCGCGGCGGGTCACGTATCGCGGAGCCCAGACGTCCATAACGAGGTAAAACCCGCCGGGCGCGTCGGGCGCATCCGGACGGTCGCGATGTGTGTAACGATGTCCGTGTTTTGTTTGGGCTTTTCTGGTATGGATGGAAGTTCAGACAGTCTGACCTAGTTTGTTAGATAAATACTGAAGCTTGCTCAAGGTTGAAGGCTGAAGAGACGCTGAAGCTCACGATGGCTTTGACCGGTCATAAACAAAGATAGCCTTGTGTTATATAACTTATGACAGTCATGTCAGGGCAGCTACAGGTGTGAAAGGTGGACACCTGAAAACATTAGATTTGTATTCCAGCTGTTGTTTTATTATGCATTATCATGCATGTCTTTTAATGCATCTCCAGCTGTTGTTTTATTGTGCATTATCATGCATGTCTTTTAATGCATCTCCAGCTGTTGTTTTATTGTGCATTATCATGCATGTCTTTTAATGCATCTCCAGCTGTTGTTTTATTGTGCATTATCATGCATGTCTTTTAATGCATCTCCAGCTGTTGTTTTATTACGCATTATCATGCATGTCTTTTAATGCATCTCTTTAATGCCATCATGGCATTCGGGTCAGATGTTTTTGTGTAATGCCCTCTAAAGTGTATGTTTAACCATTGTCGTGGGCAACCGATTTGTGCTTAGTTTCATGTCTGTCACATTTTCTCACATACTAAAATAATTTTAATTTAAATCAACATTTAAAATGTCTATTTAATCTATTTGTATATATTTGATATTCATGTAATGAGATGGATAATGTAATGTTAAGCCATTAAAACAAAGGATATAGGTTATAAGGACCTCTTCGATTTACATTAGGGTCCCAAAAACCCTGCCAGAATTGATTTTTGATCATTTTTAATTGTTGATTAATTTTTGATCATTTGACTGATCATGGTTGACTGTAAACTTTCCCTTATACCCTGGATGTTATCAAATATTCATTATTGGGGGACTAAATACAAAGGTGTAAGTATCTGTTACTGAAAAAAATGATATTATTTGACCACTAATCTGATACCACTCGTGGTTTCCTCAATGTCGACAATGTCAATGGTTACAGCCCTGTCCTAAACATACTTTGGGAGGTTTTCGGTGCTGAGGCGATGCAACGCCAAACCTATTCCTGATGCAACAAACTGCAACATTAACCAAGTGTCGGAGAAACCATTTTTACAGAATGAGAGACAGATTGTGGCTCAATGTGTGTGGTTTAGTGACTGTGGGAGTGTGCATGTGAATGTTCCACTGGATCATGAGACATTGTTTGCCATGATTCTTGAGGGATGTGTTTAACCCTGGCACAGTCATACCTCTGTGCTGACTTTATACTGTGGCCTGGGTTTTCTGCCCTGGGGTTCGTTGGGTTTGTTGGATTTGTGAAAGAATGGGTGAGGAAAGCAGAAATGAAACCACACATTCTTTTCTTGTGAAACACCAACCACCAATAGCTGCCTCTCGAATTCCATGTCTCCAGTAGATCCTTGCAGAATTGTCCCAAACAGTTCAGCACGGCACTTCAGAATTACACCAATATGAGGACCTTAATAGACACATACACACATTATACTGTATGTTCACTCTGGGTGTCCGATCATTTCCAAAAGAAACACTGAGAATTCCTGATCTCCTTTCCTCCTCCTCTTGTTTTCTTCCATCATCCCTTACATCTCGTTTTATTTTCTCAATTCCCCCCTTCTCCTCCTCCTTTGGCTTGTGTTTGAGGTTGGACATAGTTCCTGGAGGCCTTTACAAATCATGAGCAATCCAAGAGGGGAAATGGAAGGCATGGAAAAAGAGGGAGAGAGCGGAGAAATATGAGCGCGAGAGAATGTTCGTCTGGTCGCGATGTCTGAAGAATTTAGAATCACGGTTAATCCACGTCGTCCATTTTATTCTCAGGCGTGTCGTTCCTCCAGAGCTAACCCTTCCTCTCCTCCATGTCCTTCTGCCACTGAAGAAACCGTGCGTGATAACACTCAGTGTGATGGGGCCGCAGCTGGTTCTTGTTATTGTTTATGAGCTTGGCTCTCTTTGCATTTCTAATGCACGCTTAAAAGCGCAGTGGAAACAAATTGGGTGAATCTGCTGTGGCCAGAGGAATGTGTGTGTGTGTGTGTGTGTGTGTGTCTGGATAACAGACCATACACAGAGAGAGAAGAAGAAATGGGAATTTTAGAGGAGGGGAGGTTGTGTTGACCTTGTCTTGTTGCCAGGCTCAGGGGGTGGAGGAAAGGAGTGATGAAGAGAGAGGGAGAGAGAGAGATAGTGTTTGAGGTTTTTGCCTTCTGTGGGATGTTGTTGTTTCTTCCTCATCAGTGATTCATTATTTAGCTGCGTTTGCTTCTCCACCCTCATCCTGTTATGGATTAATGAGTGTGTGAGGGTCAGAAATAAATGGAAAAGAGACTAAAATGTGCATTAACGGTAGGGAGCTGTAAATGTACTGTAACACAAGTGCTGGACAATTATTTGTAAGGTATTCTAGCAGTGTTTGTGTTATGATACCTTGTGCACTATTCAGATAAGGATTTGATAGGCAACAGCTGAAACTGGACACAGCTACAGTATAATTACTAAGATTTACAGTGTATTTGTATAAAGCATAAATTCTTTGACATAAACAAGACAGCATACATGGTCAGTTTTTGTATGGTTAGACAAAAATGTCCTAATAAAGGTCTTAAAATTCTCTGCAAATCAATTCTTCAGGGCAAATATTATCTCTGAATAAAAAAAGTTTCTGACACTGTCTGCCAGCATTATACACACACAGTTTCTCTCTGTCCCGGTTTCTTGTACTTTTCTCTGTTCAAGACACTGAGATTGCAAGCAAAATAATAGAATTGCATCACTGTGATTTGGAAAGGAATCATCACTGTACTGCATATTAGTGTGACTCTACGAAAGGAGGGAAAAGGCCAAAGTTGAAGAGACACTGTGACAATGAGCTATAGACACTATAAACTATATAGCTGTGAAAACCTTATAGTTATAGAGTAATAGAGACACTATCAGGTTAAGAGTTACAAGGCAGATCTTGAAAAAGTTAGAAAAGAAAGAACAAGCATAGGGGTTTTAAGATGGCAGTGGGGTTCTTTGGATGTTTTTGATGATACATTATCCAAATTTGGTTCTATGGGTCAGTGTATTGGTTTGGGTTCTTTGCATACTGTTGATGAGATTTGCATAGAAGTTGCGTAGATGTTTTCTGCGTAGATCAGCCTTAAGGGTTAATATCACATAAATTAATTTAGGATCATATTTAACCCCTATATTTTACATAGGCTACTACCATGGTTTATACAAATGCTTGTTGATTTTGGGGTCACCTATTTCATGAGAATTTTCATGAGAATTAATACTTTTTGGCCCCAATTTATTTAAAATCTTTTTTTTTTAACTTGACTTTGAGTCTATAGTCTATATATGCCGTCTGTCTGTCTTTCTCTCTGCCTCTATTGTTTTCCTCAGTCTTCTCACGAACCCTCCACCTCTCTGTCACAGTGGTTGGACACATTGTAATTCAGTTACTCAAAATCCATTTTAAACCTGCTGCATGTTACCAGGAGATCAACGTTCTGAAACGTGAGTGAGATGTTTGTATGTCTGAGTGTTTGTGTGTACATTAGGACCAGAGAGAGAAGGGTGGGGCTGGAGAAAGAACTTAGAATAAAAACAAACCTCCATGCCAGAGAAAGAGAGAGAGAGCGAGAGAGAGAGAGGACTGGAGAGGAAGGGATGTGTAAAAAAGTCACGTGTACTTTATAAAAGCAGAATGTTTTAAAGGGAAAGTTATTGATTTAAACAATTTAGATTTGAGAAATTAGATTTAGTAGTGTCCGCGGGTTATAAGTACACCCACATGGAATCTGTAGACATTTTCTGCACTGTCTGTGGTGGAAAATCAGCAGAATGGATATAAATGACAGAATGTGTTTAGGAAAATGAGAGTGGTCTTAGGCCAGAAACACAGTCTACACACTCTGACTGTAGAAAGCAGTTAGTTTAATGCCAACACCTGCAGTAGTGCTCAATGCAGCAACACGGACAATGTAACCTGTACCTGCATTGTGTTTTAAATTGCAGGATTTACAGCTTAAAGGATAAGTTCAGCCAAAAATGATTTTTTGCCCATAAATTACTCACCCTTAAGGCATCCTAGGAGAATATGACTTTCAGCTGAACACTGATCATTATATTGAATTATATTAAATGATATCCTGGCTCTTCCCAGCTTTAAACTGGCAGTGAACGGTTCTCATTATTTTGAAACGCCTAAAAGCACACCCATTCATCATATAAGTAATCCAGACAACTCCACGGGGCTCCATGGTGGCACACCGGCTCCACGTTGATAACGCCAAATCTCATTGGTTTGTCACAACACAAGTCACGAGAAAGGCGAGAACCAATGAGATTCAGCATTATTGACGTGAAGCCAGCGTGCCACCGTGTTTGTAGTCTTTTAGATATTTTAGATATGTTTACATTTAAACATGCTGTTCACTAAATACGGTCAAAGTAGTAATCTTTTACCACGAACATATTGTTTCGCTTCAGAAGACATTTATTAACCGCCTGGAGTCATATGGATTACTTTCGTGATGGATGGAGCTTCAAAATAATTTTTGGAGCTTTTTGAAGCTTCAAAATAATAAGTACCACTCACTGCCATTTTAAAGCTGGGAGGAGAAAGGATATTTAATATAACTCCTATTGTGTTCAGCTAAAAGAAGAAAGTCATATTTTTCTAGCATGCCTTGAGGGCGAGTAATTTATGGGCAAAATATCATTTTTGATTTTTTTGGCTGAACTTATCCTTTAACAGTAGAAATATTCTGTACGAAAGAAACCTACCCATGAGCCATGCAAAACGTGAGAGTGTTGAAACTTGCAGAATTTCCTCATTCCTGTGCAAGAGAAGAACATAATGAAATGGTTGGATGAATGTTTACCTAGATGTCACTAAAGGAGAGAGTTCAGAGGTCACTGAGGGTCACTGCATTCACTGCTGTTCATTTTCTTTGTAAGCCAAATATTGAGAAATTCTCACATTAATGTCACTTTTCACCCAAATTGTTGGTTAAATAATCTGTAATGAACACATTTCTCTTCGATTAGAAAAGAACGCTGAATGAAACCTGTTCCAGATTTTAAGCTCCACTGAAACTTGTGCATGTGAAAGCAGAGAGACAGTTTTCATCGGCTCTTCCTGTGTATCACAGAAAGAAAGAGAGACTATATAACATGATACTGTATGCATGTATCTAATCTGTATGTCTTTGTAAAGTGTTTGCCATGATTTTGCTGTGGTGGTTTTAGCGACATGAACTACGTGTGTGTGCGCTTTGAGTGCTTTGTGCGCGTGACCGCTCTAGCAGAAAGAAATGTAAATGACTTACAGTTGCTGAAGCAAACACAGAACTGCACGTGCAGGCTATTATATATACAGTGTGTATATAGATACAGAAATATATATAGAGAGGATATTTGAGGTCTAAACTATTTGTTTGCCATATGTTAGCTAAATTATGTTTTGCTGTTTTTGCTCTAACAATGTCAACGCTTTTTATAAGCGTTAAGAGTAGGATAGTTTCAGTCATAGGGCTCACTTTACTGCAAACGCTTCAGGAGTTTCAAAGTCATCATCTGATTGGTTGAATTCCACAGGATGTCCGGGGGACGTGTGCGTCGTGTTCTTTAATGGTCTGCCTGGAAACATGAACAAAGAGAATTGTGATTGGTTACTTTACATGTCAGTCAGACAGCCTCTTGGGTGGTTCTTAGCCAATAAAAGCCATTCCAGATTTTTGGAATTACAAAATTTAAACAAACAAAACTAAAAAAATAACCTATTTGCCTGTTTCTCTTTAAAAATTGAACTGTAAAATCTCAGCTGTCAGTGCTGGTGACTGTCAACATTAGAAAAAGAATTAGAAATAAATTCTATAATAATATTATGTTTAAACAAACCGGCTGATTTGATTTCATCAGGTGGGTGGATCACAGTCATGCTGTCATTGGACGAGCCTCTGGACCTGAAGGTTCCCTCTGGTCGCGACAGGATGATCAGAACGTCCATCTGCGCACCCCTGCACTTTGCTCGTGCCCGAATATCACGAGCGCCACACAAGTCCAGCCCTGGTAATTAGTCACTACACGTATTTTTATTCATGTCAGTGTGAGATGTGGTTTGAGGTTCTCAGCTGGGAGGAACTGACATCATCCCTTATTCTCACCAGATACAGCTGATGATAAAGACATGTCAGACTCTTCATCAACCACTGTGGTGGATCTGAGTCTGTCCCCATCCTCCTCTCCCTCACCACCCTCTCCCATAGACAGCGGTGCCAGCTGGAGCCCCACAGCACCTCTGCTGGCCTTAGTGAGTAATTACACCATTTAACAAAAACTCTCCATCAGTCTTTCACTGGTCTTACTCCCACATATTCTAGATTTTTTCGGTCTATAGTGTTGTTTAAGTGAACTAATACATATATATATATATATGGCACAAACAAAGTTTTATCATGACTGTAATTCTGTAATGATTTTAACAAGTCACACATATTCATTTAACTGGCTTTAAATTTTTACTTGAACTCTTAAACTGAGTACACAGAAATGGTTTTGTGTTTCTTGCGTGTATGGGTGACTTGTGTATGTAATTCAATGTAATTCAGTAAGAGGCAAGACTGCGCCAATCCCATAATTCAGTTCACCACCAGACTAATACATTTCAGCTCTGTCTCTGGACACACACACACTGTCTCGGAAACTGATCTAAACACTTAATGGGATCACAAATGGTGGATTTGTTCACAAGAACATGGTTTGTGGACATATCTGGGCTTGCTGTGATGTTAGGTATAGGTCTGCTGCTGTTACTGTTTTATCCAAAGTGACATGAATCGGACATGATTCCGAATCGGACATGATTCAGAAGAGAATTACAAAAACATAACTCATCCTGTTTCACACACAGGAACCAGAAAGCACACCTTACCATGAAGAAAGCGTATCTCCGCCTCCAGGTTTCCAGTTCTTCCTTCCGATTGGTGCAGAGGGTCCTCTGCGGCTGCCCTCTTCGATGCTGATTGGTCAGCACTCGCCTGAACCCTCAGTGGACGAGCAGCTTGCTTGCCGCTGGTTGAAGGTGAGCGACAGTGACAAAAACAAAATAGCCATTCTGGACCCCTAACCATACATTTTACATAATTTGTGTTTTGGACTTGAATGATACCTCAAATCATGTGGCTTTTTGACGGGGGTGTGCTGTTACTTTTCTAAATCATCTGACAATTGTTGCCTAGCAAATGATAAAAAAAAAAAAAATCACATAGGCGTACCTTAAAGGAAAGACCCGGGACATATGTGGGAACCAGAATATAATGGAGACTTACTTTAGTTGACTTGGGCCATTACTTAGAACAGCGTTTATATAGCAACAAACTAGAAAAAACTAGCGTTAAATTTTTCTCTCTGGTCTGAGTAGAATGGAATTATAAAATTAGCTGTTAAAAAAAAACCCCCCCCCCCCCCCCCCCCCCCCCCCCCCCCCCCCCCCCCCCCCCCCCCCCCCCCCCCCCCCCCCCCCCCCCCCCCCCCCCCCCCCCCCCCCCCCCCCCCCCCCCCCCCCCCCCCCCCCCCCCCCCAAGTGATTGTGTTTAGTGTAAAAGTTAATGAGAAACGTGATGTATTACTCATCTGTGTAGCATTCAGGAAAACCTTAACTGAAAAACTTAAGATTTCAAGTCAAGCAAAGCATCAATATTAAATTACGTATTAAAATTTTATGTAAGTAAACTTTGTTATATTTTTAAAATATGATTGCTCTATTAAGTATTTCTGTTTACTCTTGTTTTACTGTATATAACTAGTATTAGTCTTTCAACATACAACAGCTTAATAATGTATTCAATTGTATTAGTCAAATCAGTTGTCTGCCCCTAAAAAATAACACGGTTAATGCAGAAAATAACTTCTTGAATGATACTGTCTCTCTCTCTCTCTCTCTCTCTCTCTCTCTCTCTCTCTCATCATGCCCTTTCTGTCCTGGCTCTATAGTGCCATCTGCTGTTCGAGAGCCTGCAGGAGTTGGTAAACCATGTGAACAATTCGCATGTGAAACCAGAGAAGAATTCAGGATACTGTTGTCACTGGGAGGGATGCGCACGCAAGGGTAGAGGCTTTAACGCCAGGTCAGACAACACACACACACACACACACACACACACACACACACACACACACACACACACACACACACACACACACACAAATCTAAATGGAGACATTCTATAGTCTTTATTTTTAATGAACTTTTTAATTTCTTCACTTCTGAAGTCTTTCAGATGACTAATCTACTGCAAAATATTAATAATTTTCTTATAAGTAATAATTTAATATCTTACTTTATGTCCTGTGTTTCAGTAGATCTTCACGTAATATCTTCAGTAACATCAACATGTGTCGGCACATTCGCAAATAGTGTCTCTTGTTCTAAACATAAAATTCATTCAATTAAATCTGTGTATATTCATTTATGCTTCAGACACATAAACATAAAAGAAGTGATAACAATGTGATTTTTCCTGGAAATCAAGACAGAATAGTGATTATAATTCAGAATAGTGATTATTGAATTCTTGCAAACTAGTATATGTTTTTGTGCAATACAAATTAAACATTTTAAACCAATGGTTACCATAAACCTTTCTATTGTAAAAAAAAAACAATCTGTCACTTTATGACACCTCATCTGACACAAAATTCTACATTTAATTTATTTCTACATTTGAATTTTATGTCCTATATTATATTTAGGACATAAGTTTATGTCCTATATTATATTTCCTTCTGAGTTCAGTGGTTCCAAAACAGACAATTATCAAACCATGCCCCTGTATAAAGCTGTCTGAACTCCACCCATTACATCACACTGAGAAACTTCAAAGCCTATAGCATGTTTGCTCATGGATTGTGTGTCTGTTTATCTCACACAGGTACAAGATGCTGATTCATATCCGCACTCATACTAATGAGAAACCTCATCACTGCCCGACCTGCCACAAGAGTTTTTCACGCCTGGAGAACCTCAAAATACACACGCGCTCACACACAGGTGAGAGACGTTTGTGGACCGGCTTCTGTATATAAAACATTTATATACTTTTATATACATATTTATATACAATTTCACAGAAAATATACTATATGACATCATAATGATATTTGGGTCACAAATTGATAATATTGTGATTGTGTTTAGTGTAAAAGTTAATGAGAAACGTGATGTATTACTTATCTGTGTAGCATTCAGGAAAACCTTAACTGAAAAACTTAAGATTTCAAGTCAAGCTAAGCATCAATATTAAATTACGTAAAATTTTATGTAAGTAAACTTTGTTATATTTTTAAAATATGATTGCTCTATTAAATATTTCTGTTTACTCTTGTTTTACTGTATATAACTAGTATTAGTCTTTTAACATACAACAGCTTAATAATGTATTCAATAGTATTAGTCAAATCAGTTGTCTGCCCCTAAAAAATAACACAGTTAATGCAGAAAATAACTTCTCTTTCTAAACTAGCCTACAACAGGTACCAAACTGAGTCTGTGCTACCAATACTGCAGACAGATTTTTGGTACAGTTTTGACATCCCTCGTGAAGACACTCAAAACTACATGGCACACAAACCAAGATTTTCCCAGACCCATAATAATATGACAGGCCTCTGCATGCCTGTGACCTCAGACGTTTCCACCCTGTTTAACTGACCCATGCATTCCTCCTGTACGCTCTTTACTTATCCTGTGCTAACTTACCAAACACCGTTAACCTGTACTGAAATAAACTGTTAAAAAGCTTACTAAACCAAGATAAATGTCCTAAACAAAAATAAAGTACGTTTAAAGTAAAAACAAATTCAAAAGGTCTTTTTTTCTGCCCTGTCAGGAGAGAAGCCCTATATCTGCCCGTATGAAGGCTGCAACAAACGCTACTCGAACTCCAGCGACCGTTTCAAACACACACGCACGCACTACGTGGACAAGCCCTACTGCTGCAAAATGGTGGGCTGTCTGAAACGCTACACAGACCCCAGCTCTCTCCGCAAACACATCAAGGCGCATGGTCACGCTGTGGCCCAGAATCAGGGCAGGTCACCCAGGGTAGAGAGTCTGCTGAGAGGGAGCAGTCTGGAAGCCGAAGGTGCTTCACCGATTCATGGCAGAAGGATGGACCCTTGTTACCCAGGGGGGGCCCATTTTATCCTGCCTGAGGCTGGGACAAGCCTTCTTGGGGCTCACGCCTTGCACACCCTTGCAGGGCCTTTTGGCAGTCACCCCCTGGATCTCTCCATGCTCAGCCCTCTGTTGGGAACAGGGCCTGTGCTGTATCCCAGCTCAGGCACTCTTGGCCTCGGGAAAGTGCCGTTCCTTCACCCCCTGCTGTTACCATCACTAGGGCTTAGTGGGCGACGGATGAAAAGAGGGGTGGAGGAAGAGGAGGATATTGATGATGACGATGATGATGAGGGCAGGCTGGGGACAGGACGGAGCCCCCACTCATGGGTTATGATCCCTCCAGGCATGCTGTTCTTGAAACAGGTGGTGACCACATAAGAAGACAGGTTACCCATGTTCACGCTGCACACAAAAATCAGATTTATTTTTTAAGTCTAATCTTTAGGTGTTTTTGTTTGTTTAGACAGTGTAATCAATATCTGGTATAGTCACATCAGTTGCCATAGTAACAACTTATGTAGTTCATCTGAAAATGAAAATTCGGTCATCATGTACGCACACACACACACCAAGAGGGATTATTAATATTAGTTTATGAGGTGCTGACTATCAGGGGAATGTTTGGTTGGTTACAAAACTCAAATATGTATTTTTGTAATTCCCAACACAGTGGCTTGCCAATATGTTCTGTTTACATTGTAAAATCGTACGTCATTATATATGTCATAACATGCGCAGTGTAATATCTGATGAAAAACAGCTATTTGATTCAAGGGTGGAGCTTCAGAATTCGGCAAATACACCTTGATTTGTCCAAATAAATCTCTTGGAGACTAATGGCAGCCTCAATGGTATGAATACACTACAGGCTTACTCATAAAATTGACTCACAGTGGCCAAACAAAAAGAACAGGATATATTAAAGCAAATGGACCAAATGCCCTTTCACACAGCACACATCTTTAGATCTACAAAAAGGCATCTAATGTGAACTAACAAAGCAAGCGGAGAACAGTGTGTGCACATGTAAGCAACTTGGAGACAGCCACATTGCTTCAGCCTGGGTTCAACAGCTAGTAATTGAAAGCCAAAAATCTGTTTACAATTTGACTAGCTATTTCAGCACATAACTGGAAAATGAGAAGCTTGTGTGACACAAATACAGGCCATGTACACACTGGAGTCAGATACGGTTGTCACTTCTTTTAATCCTGTTCTGTACACACAGAGTTCAGTTATTTAAAAGATTAACAACTGCATTCTGCCACCAAATACACTCAGAAACATTCAGGTTGTGAAAGTGAATTCACACTGAATTCGGATAGTGTGAACAGGACCAAACTGAACAACTTTGTATTAATAAAATGATGATGCGCTTTCAGATGCCTCATTTGAATAAAAACTCTTCACACGAAATAAAAGCCAGGAGTATTATCAGCACATTTTGATTTTGATCTCTTTAAACCATATGGAAATAACAATTTAGGAAACTGAGTGCGTGTTTGTCAGTCATAAAACTTTACATTGTGTATGTGGCCATAATGGTAGATAAGAGGTTAATAAATTGTTATTGTAAAAATAGGACTTTGAAATATGCGGAAAGGCATATTTCAATAAAAATGGAGTCAAGCAATAGTTTTCAAAGACTTGTAGCCCAATTGCTATCAACAGTTAAGTAATCAACAAGCTTATATTGTCATAACTGTTTATTTGTGCCAATGTTTTAAGTATTTGTTTTTGTCTGTTTGGTTTAAGACGAGACATTGATTGTGTCAAACTTTGTGTGTTATAATGACTTGAGTTCATTTCGACTCCACTTTCTGTTACTCATTATTAAGTGCCGTATCTAGCGGAATTTAACTGTTATGCATGGCTGACCTACCGCACTTACATATACAACTGGACCCCAGTTTTGCACTGGGAATCCCATGCAGTATGTAACATTATACATAAGAAGATTTACTTTGATTGAGTGGCATGTCTGATATCTGCCACTCACAATGAACGAACGCTAAGACTATGGCCTGTCGCGGCCAGCGCGAGTATTTTACTGATGTATTTGCACAGTTGGATATTTTATCTGTTTTTTTTACCAGTACCAAGTGCCTTTTATTGTAAGGTTGCTATTGATGAACTATAATGTATAAACTACATTTGGATGTATATTGTCTGTGTGTATGTTAATGTATGTACATTTTATCAGATTTAATTCAATAGGCTACTATCGTAACTGTCACATTTTTTTGACAAGTTTTTTGACGTTGAGGCTAATTCCTCATGATGTTGAGCTAATGCTGACGAATGTCTTCAAAATTTGTAACAATGCCACAGGACGTCTGTCAAGGCAACCAGAATGAAGTGTAGGAAATTGCTAAGAACTCATACGTCCAATAAAAAAAAAACAATGTTAAAGTCAAAGGTGTGTGTGTGGTGTCACTTCTAAGACAAGCCGTAGATATTCTGCTGTAAGAGTTTACTAAATTTATCTTATATAAAGTTATTTATCGTATTTGACCTTGAATTATCAATGGTGATTTGTTTGGTTAGTTAACAGTCACAATAATATACCCAGCTGTAGTTTCTCACTGTGATCAATCACAGCTATCTTGCCGTAGGACATGGTAACTTCTGTAAATAATTAGCAGTTGTGAATTTAATACTGAAACACTACACTACAAAAACTCCCATAACTCCCCGTTTCCCATTAAGTATGTGTATTGATATCATGGTCTTGTTAAAGTATGTGTTTGTCATACTTTCAAATATGACCTATTCAGATAAGCAAAAAAAAAACCTGTGGCATACTAACCCAACCCCCCCCCCACCACCCACCCCATTTATACTGAACACCTGTAACAGGTAAGAGGGGGCGGGGCAACATATAATTCTAGGGCAGCTGTAACTTTCAGGTTTACTGTTAGAGGAGTGCAGAAACGCAGACACACACTTAGACATGGAGGTAAAAATCACCACTGGCTGGATGGGGTGAGCTCTTTAATTTTGTCTTTCTGTTTTAACATGTCTGTCTGTAGATGTATACATAATAAATGATAGACGTAATTTGATTAGAAAAGCTAAAATGTCAGATAGGAATTATGTCACTTGTAACAGTACGTTATGACCATATTGCACTGCAAAAAAAAATGTTTTCTTAATATCTGGCTTGTTTCCCAGTAAAATATCCTCTTATCGATAAATATCCTTGAGAAACAAAACTGTGTGCTTTTATCCTTGCGTTTAGACGTTTTTAGGTTAAAAAAATTGTTGGAATATTTGTTTTTATATATGCTTACAAAAAACAAAATGCCAACAAAACCTTAGTCCAAGATTTATTTTTTAATCAGGTCTTTGTATTTCATACAATGGTTTCTCAATTAACTATTTTGTTTTACAACAATACTTGGTTTAAGATTATATGATTTTATTATATGATACTGTTTTCTCCCCTCTCTTAGATCTAATCTGACTCAGGATAGATCTCCATGCAGATGTCACATTAAAAGAAGATTCATTTTGCTGATTCCGTTGACTTTGTTAATGTCAGTTGTTGTGTACATCTCTTATGTCTCTGAAATGCTGGACACAACCTCTAACACTTTGTATAATAAAGTGGTAAATCACAAACAGTCATATTATGTTGTAATTGAGTTCCCATTTGCTCGTGATAAACAAATTCAACAAACAACTACAACCGCTACACAAACTACAGCTGCTTCAGTTCATTATCATGTAGCCCATCCGCACAACTATCACTTCATCCTGGATGAACCTGATAAATGTCTCCATCAGAGCCCATTCCTGGTCTTGATGGTCCCCGTGGCCCCTCATCAGCTGGAGGCTCGGAACGCCATCCGGAGAACTTGGGGAAATGAGAGCACAGTCCAGGGAAAAGCAGTGATGACTCTGTTCATGGTCGGTTTGTCCAGTGGACCCGACATTGAGAAAACACAACAAGAGCTTCGAGAAGAAAGCCGACAACATGGAGATCTGCTGCAAAGCCACTTTGCTGACACATACGTCAACCTGACCATAAAGACTATGGTGATCATGGACTGGTTGGCCACTCGCTGCCCTCAAGCATCTTATGGTATGAAGGTGGATTCTGACATGTTTTTAAATGTGGAGAACCTGATGACCCTTCTATTGGCCCCCAAAACACCCAGACAGAACTACATCACAGGTATGATCATGTGGAGCCCACCTGTCATCAGAAACAAAGACTCAAAATGGTACGTGCCAGTGGAGCTCTACCCAGAACCAAAATACCCTGTATATCTGCTGGGGATGGGATATGTTTTCTCCAATGATCTTCCAAAGAAAATAGTTGAGGCTTCCAAGGACATAAAGCCCTTCAACATAGAGGACGCATATGTGGGTGCTTGTTTGAAGAGGTTAGGAATTCAACCTTCCAGTCCTCCAGATCCTTCTCAGTTCAGAACCTATATAGGTCAGTATAAACGGGATACATTTCTGAAGGTCATTACAACAATCCTGAGTTCTCCACAGCAGCTCATAAACTTCTGGCAGGATGTTAAGAGGTCCACACGAAGGCATTCTAATTAGAGTTTTCTGTTTATACGTCTGTACTGTATATGGTTTACTTTTGTGATGAACTGTGAGACTGGACAACTTTTTGTTTGTCAGAACATTTCTGTTGTGGAGTATATCTGTAGTTCCTAGTAAAGACAATTCTGGAAAGACTTTAAATGTGCAATATTAGATCTGAATGGTTTGATAGTGTATAGTATGAAACTAAAATTAGGCATAGCAAGAAAAGACGATTTATTTACCAAAAAATGTGTATTTGTTACTGTGCACATAAGAATTTCTTTGTTCTTATGCAGTAAAGTCTAAACATCTGTGACCACTTCTATAAATGCGTTCAGTCAAATATTCATGTTCAGTATTTTTTAAATGTAATACCATTTTATTTTTACAAATTGGCACAACAAATTGAGTAAAATTTTAAAAGAATCATTTTACATAAACATCTTTGGAACGTTTGATTATTTGAAAAGCGTCATTGAAATGCAAATATTTTTAAATATTTTTTAAATAGTTTTGTACTATAAAGTTGACAATGTTGTTAGAATTTCTTAAAAACACCAAACTATTTTAGGATTTAAAAAATTATATCAAAACATTTTGTAAAACTTTTTAGGATTAAAAAAGGAATCCTAAAACGTTTTGTAGTATTCAAGTATTCAAGTGGTCTCAGTATTTTGGACCCAACTGTATATGCTGAAGATTTACTGGGGATTTGAAACTGAAGTATTGATCGGAGATAAAGATGTCTGTGTTATTTGCTTTAATAGGTTATTTAAGTCAGTTATTTATCAACGTGTTTTGTAACTTACTTTTGAGAATAAATTTTTTCTGAGTTGCTGTTATCTGTGAATATTTCACCCTTTAAAATACACATTTCATTTATTTGTTTTGTAATTGAAACTTATATTACTTATATTATTGCACTAAATTGTACTTTTCATGTTACACAAACTGATCAAAGACACATTTTGTCGGTTCTTAAATACGGTTATTTGCTGTAAATGCAAAGGAAGTTTAATGAAAGGATCATAATAAAGGATCACAATAAAACTACACAATAAATAAAGTTTGCATCAGAATAAATGTTTCAAAAACCATTTAAGAAGTTTTTTATTAAATTATTTTATAAACAAAAATATTTTATAAGTTACTCAATTTACATTTATAGTAAAGAGAATTAACAATAATATATTAATCAGAAAATTTAAAGAAATTGAAAGAGTTGACTTTATTAGAATAAGAAAGGCCTGGGTAACTTGTAACATCATCAATTTAACCAATTAGTAATGATCGGTCAAATCACTGTTGTATATAACCAGCACTTACTAATGTTGACAGTCTGTGTGACATTTTCAGGATATGAAAAACTATTCTACAGTAAGAAAGTGTACTTTTCAGTCTATGTAATAAATGTTAAAACAAATATTTTAATAATTGCTAATGAAATAAATGCTATTTTGCTGGTGTTCAGTTTTAGCTTTAAATACTAATACTAAATATTATACTTGCAAATTTGAGAATTTATTGTGATTTGTTTTTTTAAATGCTTGTTTTCTTTCATTTATTTAATGTACAATTTTGCATACAAATGTGAATGTGTGCATTCATTGTATTCAAATAATGGTACGGCCCTATTAGTACAACATACATCGCATATTTAAAGTCAGTGGTGGGTCAGGAAAAAGAAACAAATGGACAGGCGGTGTTTTGCATGAAGTTAAGGGGTTGGTTGTGTTTTAGTATATTTGATTACCACAATAACTTCCTGCAAACTATACAGAAGTCCATGTTTTCTAACAATGTTACAGCCCAACACATCTTCATGTCTTGCTCATATAATGCGTGTTCATAATGCCCATTCAACTGAGTATTTCCCCTTGTACACGTCCATGTTGAGAAACTGTTTGCCTTCACAGTGTTTATTGCCAGTGACATCTGCTTGACTTTCCTCTTGCTGATCCTGAAACATGACAATTCAACCATTCTGACTGATATCAGCTGACCAATCAGCACACGAGGAGCCCACAGCAATAAAACTCGACCTTCACTCTCAACCAAGACTGCATCATTCATGTGATAAGATCTATGACAATAAAATATTTTCAGGTCAATGAGAACCTGGATGGAGAAGAACCCAACAGAGCATTTCACGGCACCCAAGACCACAATTCTGTTCTAACCCAGCTTGGCGTTTAACAGGATGGGTCCACCATTCGCCAGTCCAAACACTATAAATTCAGTTTTTCTACCAAGTTCTGTACATATTCAGTATTCACAAGGTCACAGCTGAAAAGTCACCTTGAGTTTTGCATGACATGCAAATAATGTCAGTAAGGCGAGCATGAGGCTGCCAGGTAATTATCATACCTTAGATCTAAAAGAAATGTCCAATTGTGTTCACTGTTAAAGTGGAAATGTGATTTTCTGTAGTTACCTGACAAAAATCTTCTCCAGCATTGGGAGAGACTATTGGGCAGATAACATAAGATACATCATATGTAATTAAACATATTCTGAAGTCTTAACACATTTCTCTTGTTAGAATAATAAGTGTGACTATTTAAGAAGCAAAGTGAGTCTACATGAGAAATTCTTCATTATTCCTCATGGTTTGTGAGGGATCCGATGGGCCTGGAGCAAAAACAACAGGTTCTCTCACAGCTTAGAGGAGGAGCTAACAGCTTTCAGATGAGGCTTCAGGTGGACTCTGAACAGATATATGTATCTCTCTCTCTCAGGGAAAGATAAGGTATGTTTAAATATATTATTGATTTTTGCTTGTTATCTCACCTAATGACTTAAGGAACTTGGAGAAAATGGTCTTCTGTAATCCTCCTTTATCTGGGGTATTGGTGAGGAGTTAAATATCTGAATTTGCATTACGGAAATGTGCCACAATTTTGATGTATATCTTTTACGCCTTGCAGCATAGTGGCTCAGATGTCAAAGGGGCATCTTGCCTTTTATGAACTGTGAAACAATTATTTTGACTCATGACGTATAATGGAGGGTTCATGGGACATCCTGAAAGCTTTATTTTGCTGTAATGACTTGGTGACTGTACTTTACCTTGCTTATTTATAATATTAATAATGTAATATTAATTATTTTGAAATTTTTACCTAACTTAAAGATAAGGTTTCTGGTACGAAAATTAATTGATTACTATATAGACTAACAATCTAGCAATATATTTATATAGAAAAATTAATTTGCTATCTATGTTATTTTATATGTGAACTAGTTAGCTAATACATTTACCTACCAAATCCTCCAGCTTTTTGTGTCTCTTAATGTGTTCTGTTTTTCTGCTTTAACTGGGGACGTCTGAGCTTCCAGCCATCTAATGGATATGCAAATATCACTTTAAACAATTAACCCTTTAAAGGAATCTCAAATAACCTGTTTATGCACACAAATAGCTTCAATAAACATGACTTAAAGCCTTTTTCTCTATGATGGGGTTACTGTAAAAGAAACCAAGAGTAAGTTTCTCAGAGAACTAGAAGGGTATCTAGAAGTTTTTCAGAAGGTTCTGCTGGTGTGGCATCTGAGGAACCCTTGAGAATGTCTTTACGGTCTTGTCACAATGGTGAAACATAATTAAGGCTGTCATTATACACAAATATCTGACTGCAATTGACCAATAAGAATCAATTAGTCAAGATTTCAGAAATAATTGAAATAATTGTTTTGACAATTCATAAAATGTAACCAGTATTCCAATGCCTCTGTTTTTCTTTCTAGCTTCATTCAGACAGATGCTCTATAAGACTTGGCTACTGGTTAGTCTCCTGATTCTGGGAAATATTTTACTGCTGTGTTTCACTCTTATCACCCTTGAAAGAAGAAAATTGTTGAAATCTCCAAAAAAAACAGGGTACTACCATGTTGCTTACCCCCAAAAATACAGATTCATCATTGACCAACCAGAGAAGTGTGAGCAGCACAAGCCCTTCGTGGTGATTATTGTACCTGTGGCCCCTCAGAACACTGAAGCTCGTGATGCCATCAGAAAGACATGGGGAAGTGAGGAGCTGGTTCAGGAAAAAGTGGTGCTGGTTCTGTTTCTTCTGGGCTCACGTAGAGGAACCAATAAAGAAACATTGCAGGAACAACTCCAGAAGGAGAGCGAGCAGTATCAAGACCTGCTGCAGAGTAACTTCCAGGATTCCTACAGGAATCTAACCATTAAAACCATGGTAATGATGGAATGGCTGAGCAAGAAGTGTCCACAGGCATCTTATGCCGTGAAGGTGGATGCAGATGTGCTCCTCAACATAAGAAACCTCATGAACATGCTTGTGACACTGAAAGCACTACCAAAGAACTACATCACTGGGTTGGTTTTGACTGGCAACAGTGTCCTGAGAGATCCATCTAGCAAGTTTTATCTCCCTTATGATGTATATCCCAGATCCAGATTTCCTCCATATCCTGTGGGCATGTGTTACATCTTTTCTTTGGACCTGCCAAAGAAGATTGTACGAGTTTCCATGCATATCAAACCCATATTTATAGAGGATGCATATCTTGGCATGTGTCTGAGGCATTTAGGTATTGCCCCTAAAAAACCACCAAACATGCAATTGTTTGTGGTCAGACCACCGCAGCACTACAATCGCTGTTTCTACTCCAAACTGATAGCAATACTTACAAACAATGCGACTCAGCTGATTTCCTATTGGACAGATATCCACTCATCTGCTACGCCCTGCTGAGGCGCTGCATGCAAAATGCGTAATTTACATGTTTTTGAAAAAAAGAAAATGTTTTTAGTTGCAGCCAATTTGAGTTTTTTACCTGGTACTATGATTCGTTTCAGGATATTTGATAACAAATCTTCAGGCGTGTTGATGTGCCGTTTTACTACTGGTAGTAAAATGTGTTGCATTTAACCTATAAGACAAGAACTCCTGATTTTGTTATAACAGACAGTTCATCACAAGGGCACGACTGTTTTCCTCAAAAGCCACGCCTACTTTAAAACCTCTGTTGTGTGATTGACGGGTGAGTAGGCGGTCCTTATACTGTGCATCAGGCTGTGTTACACTACACATGCAATGCTATGTCTGAATACCTAAGATCGGATCACATGGGTGTTAATACATGGTGTAAACGAGGTGTGTGTGTGAGCATTGGATTGTCTGTTTTTAAAGAACAATTACATCACTTTGAAATGGGAAACAGTTTTTTATAATAATTTCCATTTCTTGACACGCCACAATTATGAAGAATATGACATAATTGGCATAAAATGTAAACGTTTTGCATTAAAAATGTTACAGTTTTCCCTTTCTTTATACAAAAAAACTTAACTGTATGAAATAAAATGTTTTTGAAATTAAAATGTTTTAAACTGTATATTTTATAATGGTACAGGTTCGACAAAATAAGCCTTTAATTAACATTTAACATGATGTTTAGACATTTTAAATAATTATGTGTATAAGATGAACATATGCAACGGTATGTTAATTTGGTCTATTGTTTTTCTATTCCTTTGAAAATAATTTTCAGGTCTCTTTAAAGGTAAAATAAAAAAATATATACTGGCCTGCACTATCAGTTTTTGTCTGTTTGTACAATATTGTCACATACTGTATGAATTATACAGGTTTTTTTATCAGGGCTTGACAAAATAATCACTAACTGACAGATTTGTGGATAGACAAAAGCATATAAAGGCAGGAAACGCAACACAATTTGCACCTGCGGGGTATGCAAAGCATCTACCGCGCCCATTACTCAAAAGAACACCACAAGATGACCAGAAACAGGTATCTGCTGCCAGATACCTGTTGTGTTTCAACACAGCTCTACCAATCAAACACAACTATACGATGCTATACGATGACAATAGCAATGCGTTGTTATGAGGTTACGTGAAATCTTAGTAATTTCAAAATTCAGATCAGGTATCAAGAACGTTTCTTTCTTTCTGTGTTGTAATGTTCTCCAACCACACATTGCATGCTGGATTATGTAACAATTATTACACAAACTGGTGTGAAAGCGAGGCGTACTGTACATAATCCCGATTAATACTGTAACGACTGTTAACTTAAACAATTGTAGCTGCACTGTAAAAAAACTTCACTGCCTTAATATTTTAAGTTTAATCAGTGTGGCTGCACAAGTCATTTCAGCTTACTCTTTGTAATCTTGACTGGTCTTGAGTTGTTGTAACGTATTAAAAATAGTTGAAAATGTGCTTATTTTGTTTAAGTTACACCAGACAGGATTTAAACTATTAAGTTGAAATGACTTATAAAGCCAAGTTGATTAAACATAAAAGTTTAAAGGTAGAAACATTGTTTTTACAGTGTGTATTCTCAGTGATTCTGTGGAAAATTAATTGATATATCAGTTGCTTGATGAAGAGAGTAAACATTTGATATCATTTGTGTTTATCAGTCTCTGTGTTTACTTGACTGTGCATTAGACGGCTCAGAGTCTCAAGCATTTTCACACTAGAGCTTTTTCTGATGAGCCTCAGTCTGTGTGTTTGCACACTTGGTTAATTTCTGAAACCAGAAAATTAAGAAATTACGACTGAAAAACTAACATCCTATATATCTATATATACAGTAGGCTGTCTGTAGACTCAACAATAATTGCCATTATTCTTTGTTTTTTCAAAACAATATGTAATAAAGAGTTTTTGTTGACACTGAAAATCAATAAAAAGATGTTTTATCTGAACACAGACAACTGTGCTATTCTTCTAATTCTGTTAAACATGAACATTCAGAGCTACAAAACAATGTTTTAACAGAATTGCGTTTGATGTCGGGGTTTGAATCCTGTTTTCCAAATCTGGGTGTGCACCAGAGATCCGCACCCATCTGCCTGGAACAAAATGGGAATAGAGTATGATTCATATATAGTACAATCTGCAATTATTATGAAAGCAATCTGGTTGCGGGGACATGAATTCATACAGAAATTAAGATGCCCATCAGCACGTTTCCATGTGAGTTTGTTATGTGTGGCACTATTTGACATTTGTGGAGTGTGTGATGC
This sequence comes from Chromobotia macracanthus, assembly GCA_036877525.1. Classification (NCBI taxonomy): domain Eukaryota; kingdom Metazoa; phylum Chordata; class Actinopteri; order Cypriniformes; family Botiidae; genus Chromobotia; species Chromobotia macracanthus. Next base: position 5,080,163 of record JAZGTH010000033.1, on the reverse strand, counting down.
CAAGTTTGTTCTGTGACCAGATACAAAAGTGTTTCAAAATCAGTTCAGATCCAAGTTGAGAACTGTAAACTGTATTTTAGCACCTTTAAGGTCTTATTTCTACTGGATCTGATCTCAGAAATGACTTAACTGCATAGTCATGTTAATTCAATTATATTAAATATACATGTATGTATTATTATTTCTATATAAAAAACTGAGGTTATCTGACAAAACATTTTTACAGTGTGGTATAGTTATGACAGTTTTTTCATCCATAAATAGAGAAAGACGATGAAGTTATCTTTAATAACAAATAAAAATGTATTGATTTTACTGTAACAGTAAATGGTAACTTTACAATAAGGTTCCGTTTAACAACCTCAGTTAACGTGAACAGACAATTAACAACAGTTTTACAGCATTTATTCATTTTAATTGGTTAATTTCTGCATTTACTAATACGTTTTAAACTTATAAAATATTATCAAATCGGTATCTGTTAACGTTAGTTAATGCACATTAAACTAACACGAACGAATAATGAACGAATCTACTTGCAATAACCAACATGAACAAAGACTAATAAATGCCTTAAAAAATGAATTGTTCAGTGTTAGTTCATATTAGCCGATGCATTAACAAATGTTAACGAATCTAACCTAACTTGTATTAAAGTTTTACCCATTTTCTTTATGGCACAAACTATGGTTACCATGGTGAATTGTAAGGGATGTAAAGGAAATTAAAAACGCGTTTATAAGGTATATAAGGTGATGCTGATGCGGGCGTGGCTTTGAATGGGAATCACCTGTTGTTCACAGATGGATATACAGATGGATAACTGCTTTTGATACGGGACATTTTGTTGGATATCTGTCTTAAAAAACAACTAATTTCGATATAAAAGCGCAATTGTGCGCATCACCAACTGGCGAGGTGTTGGAGACCCGCTGCTGATCATCATCCGCAACCTCCATCTCTCCATCTCTCCATCTCTGTAAGCGCATACATTTGTTTCCTCTTCCAGATTTGATGTAGATTCATACGATACATCCTTTATTTTGAGTCTATCAGCAGTCAATATAGCAATTCTGGGCGAAATGGTGCACTGAAAAACAGGTTAATTCTGTTTCAGAGAAATAATTCAGAGTTAGTTTGCCTCTTAGGAATTTGTAAAGCAACATTTGCATTAGTAGACTGGACTCCACATCTTCATACTCCACATCTTCATACGTTTATTATTGGTGGATATAAAATCTCAGCCACCGTTTTGAATGAAAGTGTGTTAAATGCATCACCTGGCAGTTTTATTTTTATACCAGTCCAGTTGGAAAAAGTTACAGCATCCTGGAAAGTGTGAGGTCTAATGCATAAGATCCCTTTTTTAAACCAGCCAAACCAGATGTAACTGGGACCCGCTTGTCATTCTTTCATGTTCTTTATTGTGGCTTCTGTATGAGGTTATTGTTGTTGTATTGTCAGGGTAACAATGACTGAAGCAGTTCCTGAATTTTCAAAGAGATGCGGGACTTTTGCTCCCATATAACCTCGTCCTATTACTCCCAAAGAGACCTTTTACTAATGACTAAATCTCAGTTAGTTAGATTATTAACTACCACACATGCTGTGGAGAGAGAAAGACCTTCTTACCGGGTGCAACAGTTGTAAAACAAGTCTGGATCTTTTTTTGATGTGCTTTATCATTATAAATGTGAAATATTTTCCACTGTAAAATAATTTTTTTATGCAATTTAATAGATTACAGTAAATCATGAAATGTATTGTTCATTCATATTTAGGCCCTTGAAATGCTAAGTTATGAAATGCTTATTATATTTGGTCCTGAGTTTACGTTTGCATTGATTTACATTTGTACTAATTCCTATTTTTTGTGAACTTCTATAGTTATACTTTCAATCTATTTTTAAGATTAAGTTTCAGAGCTATTCGGTGATGTCAGTTTACCCCACTGATTGAAAAAATAAATCTGACCAGAGCTGCTCCTTTTGGAGGAGAAAACCCCCTCACACAAACTATTTTACAGCAGAGAGTTGAAAGAGATCTCAAGCATCTTTAATTATAATTTATGCATTGTTGCTCACACTTTAAATAGTCTAAAATATAACCAACTTCAAAATGTGGTTTATGAGTAATTAACCCATGCTTAGGGCATCAAGCTCTTTATTAAACTGAACTATTAATCGTTAATAACTTGTAACCTACATCTTTTTTTCTTTCAGCTGTGCCATCAGTCAGACAGATGTCCTATAAGAAGTGGTTTCTGGTTGGTCTCCTAGTTCCAGGAACCGCTTTGCTGCTGTTTTTAGCATACAACCCTATCAGAGGAAAGTGGTGCAACCAGGAAAAACCAATACACCCTGTTGTAGATGCATCGAGGGGGGAGGCTGTTCAGGAAGAGCCAGATATGGAATCTCCTCAGGAAGAACCAGACATGTACCATGTTGCTTATCCCAGAAAATACAGATTCATCATTGACCAGCCAGAGAAGTGTGAGCAGCACAAGCCCTTCGTGGTGATTATTGTACCTGTGTCCCCTCAAAACTCTGAAGCTCGTGATGCCATCAGAAAGACATGGGGTGGAGAAAAGCTTTTTGGAGACAAAGTGGTCTTGGTTCTGTTTCTTCTGGGATCACATAGAGAAACTAATAAAGAAACATTGCAGGAACAACTCCACAAGGAAAGCGAGCAGTACCAAGACCTGCTGCAGAGTAACTTCCAGGATTCCTACAGGAATCTAACCATTAAAACCATGGTAATGATGGAATGGCTGAGCAAGAAGTGTCCACAGGCATCTTACGCCATGAAGGTGGATGCAGATGTGCTCCTCAACATAAGAAACCTCATCAACATGCTTGTGACTCTGAGCACGGTACAAAACAATTACATGACTGGTCTAGTGTGGTTTGAAAGCCCTGTTATGAGAGATCCATCCAACAGGTTTTATCTCCCATATGAAGTATATAACAAAAACATGTACCCTCCATATCCTTTAGGTATGTGCTACATCTTCTCTATGGACCTACCGCAAAAGATTCTACAACAATCAAAGCGAATTAAACCCATATACATAGAGGATGCATATCTTGGATTGTGTCTGGAGCGTTTGGGTATCATCCCTTCCAAACCTCCAAATATGGAACAGTTTGTGGTCACACCACCACAGCACTACAATCGCTGTTACTTTTCCAAACTCATAGCTGTAATGACAGACAACACAAACAAGATGATTTCCTATTGGACGGATATTAACTCCTCCAGCCCTCCCTGCTGACACTCACACCCCTCGTAAAAAATTATGTAGTTCAATTTTATTTTTTTCTGACTTACAGGCACTTAAAATAGTTTGTGGCTGAAAGCAAATGTTTTGTTTCGTTTTGAAACCATTTGCATTTGGAACTTTCTCTACTCAGGAACAATGACAGACGTATTAAACATAAAAAAATGCTCTGATCTGCTCAACCTGACACATCAGTAACTCAACCAATAACAACCAACAGAGTAAGTTGGAGGCGGGGCTACCTGCAACAAGCTGATTAGTATGGGTGGTATGTCTGAACAGTGGCGTGCATTTTACAGAAGAAATTTCCCTTCGGCATCAACTTAATATGACACCAAAATTAAAGATTAAAATTTGTTATGCATGTTTCTGCCTTAAATATGGTTTATCTACTGAATACTTCAATAATCTAAATGAACAAAATATAATTGGTATCCTTATAACCTAGACTGTGTTCTACATTAAAGGCGTGTACATACCTTTCTAAAAAGCCAGACAATAAACAAAACACACACACCTCTCCAGTAAATGACGGGTGTGTTTTCTATTTATGTGTATATTGACATGAGATAATGTTTCTTTTGGTCTCACTGTCTGATTCATTAAATGACTTGCGTGACTTGAGCCATACATGAGGATGGGAATATCATAAAGGCCTGCGTAGGCTCTTTTGACTTGGCCCAATAGTAACCCTGACAACAAAATCTTAGCAATACCCTAGCAATGTGCTGTGGACATTGGTGGTCAGTGATACTATTCTAGACAGGTAGCCGTAATGACAGACGGCACAAACAAACTAATATCTTGTTAGAAATCCATTCTCCAGCACACCTTGCTGAGGTGGAAACCCTTTGTAATTGTATACAGTGGAATTCCATGTTTCTGGAACAAAATGGGGAAAAGGATGGACTTTCGTTCAGGCTAAATTCACACTTTTTTAAAAATAATTGTTTGTTTTATTTAAATCCATTTTCATCCTGAACAAACCCTGAACAATAAAAAAAATGCATTTGTCAAAGAAAATGTTCATTTGTTACCCCAAAATGGAAATGTTGTCCATTTACTCACCCTCATGTCATTCTACACATAAATGCACAAACACAAAAGGAGACATTTGGAATGTACATGCTGTTCTGTTCTATAGAAAGTGTGTTAAACAAAGACCATTGTGTGTTTGTCACACAAAGCCACTCCAAGTATCGTTTTAGAAAACCTAATGCAGAAGTAATATAGTCCAGGTGATACATGGACTGTTTCTGGTACATTTATAGTGATTGTCTACTGTGTGGAGCTTAACAGATGTTGTTATAAAATAATATTTAAATGCTCTGAAAAATATAACATCAATTAAAAACCTTTAGACATTTGAATGCATTGATGTTTATTCCAAACATATTTTGTATAAAAGTCATAAATTTGTCCTGTAAACTACTTCCTATCCTATCAAATTCTTAAGGCCCTTTCAAATATCTCTGGGAACATACAGGAAACATTTCGCCTGTCTTTTAAGATCATGCGAACAAATCGAAGTACTTTTATCTGGTCAACACCATCACCAACTATACATGCATTCTGAACACAATACGCTCAGGAACAATGACATGCATAATGCAAAAGAAAGTTAACTGTGTTAACTTCTGTTAACTATCTGTTAACTACCCACACATATGTATAAAGGACAAGACTGAGAATTGGAAACTGGTTACCTGGTGAAATAGAGCCTGTGCACCCTTCATAGGTACGTTATCAAACTAAACAAAATGGATCTTTACCAGTAATGTGGTGCAGTCCTGTGATGAAGGTAAATACTGTATATTAAGAAGTCCACTGGCTGGCTTGAATAATAAAGTTATGCCCCGTACTGGGCCAAATAAAGACCTATAAACACTGATTAACAAAGTTAGCACAGGTAATATAAACAGGACCTATGCAAGCTACAATGACCCCTAGTGCTAAGGAGGTAGAACTGTAGGTACAGATAATTGTTACTGATGTTAAAGCTGATGACAGTATGTCCCTTTAGACTGTATGTTTTTAATGCTGCTTTCCATACCTTACAGCCTTCAGGGAACATATGCTGCATGCAAGCAACACTGAACACAAGTTGTAGAGTCAGAGAGATGATGCTTATTTCCTATTGAAACAGGAAGTTTGAACGGGATTGTTTGTGAAATGTTAAAAAGTTAAAAGTTTAAAAGTTTGTGAATGTTTGAGAGGACACACAGTTTTTAACTAACACCACACAAAGAAAATCAGACAGAACTGATTTATTTCTGTTCATGATTACACTTAAAAACAGACACCTTAAAGCTGCAATCTGTTATTTTGCCTCTCTATTGCCATCTCTGTTTGAAATATAAACACTGCACGTAAAATGAAACAAAACTGACATTACAAGGAAATAATTATAAATCATTATTATAAGCTTACCATTGTGTAAGGCATAAACACCATCATGACCCATAATCCTAAACTCTAAAAATACGTATCTCCAGACAATATCTGTCACCCCTCCACCATTACATTTCGTATCACTTAACCACCAAATTAACTCAAATTAATTAAATCAAATTAACTCCAAACCATGTCTGAAACCAGCAGCATCTACTACACTAATGCATTTAGCACCCTGGGATCTCTTAGCATTTGTCATGTGGTAATGCACGGCTCAGCTTGAATTATTTTAAATAAAATATGTGTTTCTGGCACAGATAGACTACTTTAGCTCTTTTATTTATTTATTTTTAATACGCCGAGTTCTTTCCCGGATGTCAATGTGTAGGAAATTATTCCAGCGCACCAAAATCTGCTGCGCGTCTTTCCTCAGAGCATGGACAGATTCAGCCACTAGAGGGAGACAGAATACAGTTTTAATAGCACCATTCTGCACTACCAAACTATTACTGTTGCTAATGTTTATAGTATGTGCAATAAATACCTGTATGAAACATTCAATAACATCCCAGAAAGTGCTTTATTTAACAGAGCATGTTGCACAAAATACTCCCACAATGCAGTGCAATAAAATATTGAATTTTGCTCACTATAGCATATGTTGTTTTAAACAAGGTTGTGTTGCAAGCAATCATGCTGATGAATAGGTTTCACAGGTAATTTTCATGACTCCTTCGGCAGTTTTCATCCTACTGTTAAAAATTGTTTCCTTTACGTAAACAGTGCCAGGACTGATTCTAGATCAGCCTTATATCATCCCCTAAACCGCTAACAGAAACTTACCTCCGTCATGTTCATCTCCACTATTCCATTCTTGTCCTTATCCAGCACTTTAAATATTCCTGTACATGAGATTTTCCCACATCAGGGTTTATATATGTAAACACACACATTATGTATCGCTATTGATTCAAATGCAGCTCTGTATCAAAAACTTACTGAACATGGATTCCAGACGCATTATACAGCCCACAAAGTTATCAAAATCAATAGTGAGATTGGGATCACTGTAGCGGGCCACCAGTATCTGGTGTAGAGCGTTGTTCAGAGAAAAGCCTGCGGAAAACAAAAAGAAATATACATATTTCTTTAAGATCTCAGGCTTGTACCTTTAAGACATCAAAATCTCTCTTTATTATGCACATTCACGTCATTCCAAGCCCATTCTTTTCAGTGGAACATAATATTAGATACTTTGAATCTGAATATTAATAATATTCAGAATAAAATCTTCACGCAACTCTTTTCTATTAAAAGACAGACATGCACTTTCATAGCGTTTTTATGGGTTTTTTTGTCCTTTTTAGATCTTGACAGCCCTTGGCCACTATGAACTGTAGTTACATGGCAAGAACGACATAATTCTGGAAAAAATCTCATTTTGCGTTTGAAGTAAGACATAACAGCATATGGCCTGGAATGGCATGAGGGTAAACTATAGGATTTTCACTTTAAAGGTAATATAGGGAAGATCTTACCAGCTTTCTCTATGGCTTCTCTTAACTCCATTGAGCTCATTGTGCCTGATTTGTCCTTGTCATTTTTACAGAAGATGTCCTGACAGGCGAGAAACTTTATTGTTTCAATCTGCCAAGCTAGTTATTTATATGGGGCATCAAAGTCGGATTTGAAAGAGTCAGTGGACACATTAAGTAAAGCATACCAGATACATCTCGATTTTAGTCCAGAGAATCTTGAACTCTAACAGGCCCAGTTTTCCACTGCCGTCTTTCTGAGACATCGGTTAAGGGAACAGAACAGAATCTAAATCGAAATAATCTAAATAATAAAAACCTGAGCAGGCACGATTGCATCACAAAAAATAAAAACCTATCACCAAAAATATCTGCTGGCTTGTCGCAGCCACAGCTGTTTATGATAAAAACATTTACATAGAAGACATATCACTTTAGCACGTTTAGACGGGTAAATATGGTTAATATCACATGGTCACATCCTGTTACATAGGAAACTAATATCATGACATCACTTCCTGTGTATTTATTGCGCAAAAGGATACGTCCAGTAAATTCACCATGTTGCGACAAGATTCCAAACTAAATCCATCAGTTTGGATGTCTTTGCCTTAAAAAAAATGGATGTCTTTGCCTTATATTTTTTATAAATAGTCAATTATCACAATGTTTACTGACTATATTTAATATAAAAATAAAAATGATAAACAAATCTGGTATAAATCAAAGAGCTTACGTTTAGACACCACTTTGTTTAGGATAGTTTGCAGCTCGAAGGGAGAGATTTCACAGTCCTTGAGGAGAGAAAATGTTTCGATATGGTTATCAGAAATAAATCTGAACATATATTGCATAATTAGATTATTGTTTGAGAATACTTACTGTTCCTGCAAGCTGTCCAAAGAGAGTTCTGAACCGGCTATCAATATCAGACTCTTTGATGTTGACCTATATGATTCACAGTTATCAAAATAATATTATTAGTAATAATTTCTCTGTCATAATATTAATTCAGTTTAGACACAGTTCAACAGATTTACCTCTGGAACCTTGAATTCAATGGGGTCATCAAGCTCTCTAAAAAACAAGCATATTTTGGTGAGAAGAAAAATAAACATTATTTATTTGGCCAATAAATAAAGAATAATGTGCAGTCAGCAGATAGCTACTTGCCATAAGTAAGCTACTGGACACCAAATACTGGTTTAAGATGAAATACTTTTGTATTTATTATTTTATTATGTGAAACATTTAAGTAGCACACTCATAGATGAATGTTCTAATTGACCAATTGACCAAGAGTCGCAGGTGTGTCGCAGGTGGTAGTTGTTACAATGTTCATAGGTCACGTGACCAATTTAACTCACTGGAACTCTGCCTGCTTCTCAGAGAAGACCCGAACGCAGAAGTCTCCATCCTTGTTGGGTTCGAAGGTGGAGGGCACGATGAGGTACTCTCCAGGGGGCAGACAAAATCGAGAGCAGACCTCCCTCAAGTTGATGAAGGTCTCGGAGCGAGCTGCTGAAGCGTGTCTCAGGAAGAAGTTACGATCCAGATGGACGTTCCTCTGACCCACATACTAGAAGAATTGATGATATATCAGGATATTCAATTGGAAATGAGGTTATTTGTGTTCAGAGCTATGAAGAACAGATGACAATAGTAGTGAATTATGTAGCAAAAACAGGAAGTGGCATGTCTGTGGATTTTGTGCTTCACTGCAGTTCATACCTCCTGAGGCACCTGTGGATGATAATAATAGGGAGGTTTAGCAAGTGTTTGGCAGAGGTTTTAACTCAACATTGATTCTTTTTTGCATGCATTAGATTAAGAACGAATCACTGCATTTGCATCCATTCTCGGGAAAGATAGTCATGAGTTAGGCTGGAAATAGCAATTCTACAACAGTTCCAGTTCTGGAATCTGTTTGGATGAGGGGTGTTCCATGAGGAACAGGATAGCACTGGAATACTTTTCCCCCTTTCTCTCTCTCTCTTTCTCACATCCAGTTTAAGTGAGGACTGCTGTGGCTCCACTCACCTCATAGATGGCGTAGCCAACCGTGTGCATGTCTTCTCCCATTTTTCTCATTTTACGGCGGTTCTTCTGAATCACACCCACAACGAAGCTGCACCCCACCTCATTATCAGTCGGGTCGTCATCCGCTTCCTCCAGCTTGATCACAAACTGAGGGTTCATCCAAAACGAGTCTGCAGAGAAGATGATAAAAACATCTGACTGACATCTGGTACAGCTTGTTAGCTTATCTACTCATTAGTTCTGCTGGCTGTTTCAGTCTACCGAGATAATCAGCTAGTTTATTAAGTTAATTACTTGGATAGTTCCTGCAGCCACCAGCAGTGGATCCACATCTCCAGTTGCCATCAAATTTGGAAAGTGCCCATTTATTGACACTGTCATCTGACAGAGCATCAGGTGTCAGGTTGCAGATCTCCACCCGCGAGTAATGATGCAGGAAATCAGAGAACGACATCCTGGAACACAGTTATATCTTCTCAATCTTCTCATATACATTTCTGAGTGAAATCTCTTTATATGTTAAACTGCAGGTTACCAGAATTCTCCATCTTCTGCTTTGCAGCACAATCTCTCTCGATCACCGTCGCATATCTGACTCCATTCCGATGACCTGCAGACCAATCACATAATTAACACATTTGCTACACTGTGAATGATGTCACGTTATCCAATGATGTGGACGTTTATCCAATCATAACAAAGCTAATTTACATACGGAAGTCTTAAAGATACAGTACCCAAAACTCTAAAAAGCCTGTTTATGAGTAAGAGAGAGATTGGACAATAGTACATGTAAAACTAAACTACTGTTTATAATCGAGAAAACAGATAAAAATGCTGTAAATGTAGAATATGAACTTATATGTTTTTATCTTATGATTTTTACAGTGATACATTAAATAAATTGCTAGGTGTAGAATACTCAATGAATAGATGAACTGAATTAATAAATGAATAAACTAACATTATTTTGTTATGAAAGAGGAAGGTTATTGGAGTTTGTTAGATTGTATAGTTTGATAGACTGCTTGACAAGGAAGAGGTGTAGGAAAGACATAAACCGTCCTTTCTACACCTGGGGGCATATGGGCGTAAACAGAGTTCCCATAGCAACTCCCAAGTGGGTGTGGGTGTTACTTTCTGTAGCACCACCTAAATAACCGTATGCTTAAAATGAGTTTGTGCAAAAGCAGGATCATAAAAAGGATTTTAAAATGAAAAGATTTGTTTTGTAAGTGTTTAGATATCTGACACTGACATCTGTATGGCACAGACAGAAGCATACAGGATTACCCACCCATCACTCCAGGGGCCGTTCCATTCCACCTGGCCCCAGGGGTTTCTAATCCGAATCAACTTGGTTAATTCACCCCTGAACTCCACCTGTGCAGAAAGTGGGTGATAAGCTTATTCTGTGCTTTTGTATACAGAATATAAATTCAATTCTATTGTCATTCAAAAAAAAAACTAGTTCACAAAATCAACACTGACCTCCTCGGCTCCTGTAACAGAGTAGGCGTGACCCTTAACCAGCTTCTGTCTAGTTATCGCCTCCGAGTCAGCTGAGCTTGTGATCTAAAGCAAACGCAAACAAACACATTACTAATGATTACATAACCGATTACAACGAACAGAACCGGTTACACATCGCTAATGATTTCTGCATAACAAAAACACTTATTGTTATCCGTGTTGGTTACAAACATCTGTTCTGGTAACATCTGTTGTATACGTAACTTTCCTCCCATGATATTAAGCATGACAACTTTTATAATTAAGATATTAAAGCTGCGTTTCGGTGATGTGTTGATAAACACAGCTGCTCCACCAACTTTTCCCATGTGAGGCTAACCTTCTGAGACACCTGCAGCCGTTATATGGCATCACTAATAAATTTGCTCTAATTAATCTTCTTACCACAAACACACATAAACAGGAAGTTTCTCACATCTATTGAGCATCCGAGCAGCGAGCCCCAGCTCAGAGCCTTCTGGATGGTTTTGAAGAGGTTTGGATTTGCTTTTGCTAGTTCGTGGACCTCAGCGATGCCTCCAGTGAAATCCTCAAAACCCTCTGTGGTGGACCCACCAGACAGAGCTTCATAACAGCCGTTCAGCCTGAATACAAGGAAGTAGATTAGTGTGATTATTCAAATGGAAGGTTATTTCCATTCCATTTGAATGGAAGTCAATAGAGCGCTATAAAGTCTTGATACCAGCTTGAGATGATTCATAAGGAAGTGTTGTCAAGTCTGCAGTTTGGAATTGGGTTAATTTTAAACTTTTGCCATGGGTTGTTTTTTTCCCTATGGGTTAAACTTTTGACATATTGCATAATTATAGTTAGTTAAAGTTATAGTCTGATATGCTTGTATTGAAATATTTTACTCTACTGTATACTACTATACAGTAACTTCCAAGAAGAAATTGTAATTTGCAACAGTGACTGTAAAATATGCATTTCCAGTTTGTCAGTGCCATTGAGCTGGTTTCATTACACAAATATCTGGCAACCCTGGGTATGCAGCATTTCAGCTGGACAGACTGGGTGAACAGATAATCCACCAGATGGTCTTAAACCAGTTAAGACCAGAAAACTTACTGAGGTTGGTTTGATATTTTAGGTTTTTTATTTCATCATCACATTATCAACTAAGTCCCTATCTATTGCTCGTGTTATCAATTTGTTTAGTGCGAGTTTCACTTTAATTCTGTAACTTCATAATTCTATAACTTTACGGAGCTGTAGATAAACACTCACTTTGCATAGGCCTTCTCCAGCAGCGCACTCCAGAATTCAGTTCCCTCTGCAGAGTGAACAAACAGCAGTTCTCCATTCCTGGTAGGCAGACGATCATCGATCACAACATCAACCCACTCGCCGAACTGCCAAAACTGAAAAGATGATAGCCACACAAAAACATTTGCTGAATGTTTTTTATGGTGTAAAACACATAAATAATGATAGCAATGTTTATTTTTTGGAATATACAGTTAAAAATGTGTAAATGATGATTAATGATGTACAACATCATGGTGAACTATTATTCAGTAGGTTGGTTAGTGAATTAAAGGTATTAACCTGGAAATGAAATATTCCAGCGTATCCCTCATCAAAACTCTGACCAGATGGTACAACACGGCCAAACACGTCCTGATTCAGGGTAAGAGAAGCAATGGCAGCTAAAAGCCAACAGTCACCTAGGAAACCAGTAAAGATATTGTGTTGACTGATACACAGCTGTGAAACCTGATTCACTTACATACAGGAGATTGTTGTGAACAAAGTTCAGCAGAGCTTGGGCTATTGAGTCAGAAACTTTAGCATGGTCATTTTACTGATGTTACTCGAACATGGAAAAGTTCAACAACCACAAACATGAAAACACACAAAAACTACAATCCTGAACTAACATTCAAATGCTGAAATGGGTTGTACAACATGCCCACATTCTTAAAATGTGGAATATTAACAAGTTTCAGGTTGATTTGATGCTGCGGTGATTTCCCACTTTCTATAGTTGTCCAAGGTAAAGTTTGGGTCCTTAAGCAAAATCCATTTAAGAATCACTGTGCACTGTCCTGCTTGAAGCCACCTGTCCAACTTTTTGTCCCACATACTTTCCAAACTCATTTACATCACAGATGTTTATAGCTAATGATTTATCTGCCATTTAATCCCAACATACCAGTCAATGTAGAGTGACTGACATGTCCTTGTGTTCTTTTATTATCAACATTTTCTGCTAGTTACTTGGAAAATTATAGTTGATGTGGTAACACACAGAACATGTAGTCACCTGACCCTCAGGCTGTGTTTGCATATGAGACAACATATGGGCTCTATGGAGTAAAGCAGGTGTAACAGGGTGTGTTTTGTGTATACCGTAGATGGGATTTAAGGCAGACAGGCAGACACAGCGGAGGCATTCCCATATTCCAGGACAGGAATGCCCTCCTCATTCTATTTACAGTAATGACTCGTGTAAGTCATCTATTTAACTGATTAGCAAATTATTATATCAGATAAGTACATCACTAATCTTAAGCATTTTAGATCAAAAGGTTTTGAGACCATGGCAGTGAAATAACGAATCAAAACTTTTCAAAGGAAGTTTGAATTCCCAGATATGAGAATGAGGATCATAAAGAGCAAAGCTGCTCTGGTTTAATAGTTTAAGAATCAGAGATAAAAACAAATTAGTCTTCAAACAGCCTGTTTCTTCTCCCCTTCCCCTACAAATCTGTGGATCAGCTGTCTAAACAAACTCTCTAAACCAGAAAAACGGCATCTGTGGCCCAGGTTTGAATGTAGTTTCAATGGCTGACTTCTCAGAGACAGACAATTGAGACTGAAATTCTATACATGATCGTTTGAAAGGTTCACCTGAATGTCTGATCAACAATAGAGTGATTTTACAGCTAGACACTGTTGTGGGACTCACCCAAAGCTCCCTGACAGATATCAGTTCTGCTCGCTCCTCCGCTAATGAACGTGGGGCTGGACGTCAGTTGCTGAATCACAAAAAAACCCACATTTAGTCATTTCAGTGTTACAAAAACCCTCTTTATCACATTTAATGATAACATTTATGAACTATTATGGAACGCTCGCTATCATTTACTAAACTGCATCATTTGCAAAATGTATACATAATATTGTAAATGAATTCACAGCAATTCGTAACTTTTCCCTCTCTACTGCCATCTCTGTTCGAAACATAAAATTGTAATTGTAATTTTATTAGGTATGTTGATGTCAAATGAAGCCAAACTAGCATTTCCGGGAAACGTGATCAGACAGTTCAAACTATAAATCATTACTATATACTTACCGTTGCAAATCAGGTAAGGTAAGGAGACTCAGTGTTTTGAACACTGAACTCACATTCAACAATTTTTGAAAAAAAATTGCTCAACAACTTTTGTTCATCATTTCGTTCACTTTTCATCAACCTGTAAAACCATGTATTGCAGCTTTAACTAATAAATGTGCCATATCTTAGCTTTACAAGCACAAATCTGCTGTCTTATGTATCTGATGTGCACACATCAGCACATAATGTTCATTTAGCAGCCAGAAGTTTTTGATATCCAGATCATCTCCTGATGTGACTTATCACAGAAACGTTCTACAAGTTGTTGTGCGAATACATTCGTGCCTGTGCTTTTCTAACACGAAACATTGTTTCATCTCTGTGAATACATCAGTATCATCCGTCAAACTATATGTAAGGATCATGTTCACTGTAATTGTTTCTAAAACAGCTTCTGGTCATCAGTAATGGGTCTGGAAGCTCACAGACTGTAAGAAGTGATTTTTAATGAGGGATCACACTGGGAGGGAAGACATGTTTCTAAAAGCTTCCTGGTTTGTCTGGTTTTAAGTGCGGTTTAACTAAGCTCAGACCAACATGTACAGGTTCAGCATGGTCATTAGTGTACATTTTTCTTATTGTTGTTTGTGTGGTAGTATTTAAATGACCTCTTATGACTGGAATGGCAGGTCATGGTTTTAATGTCAGTTCGGTTGTTAGTCATTTTAGTAAATATGATACAGGAGAGTAACCTAAAAATGCTGCTAACTGGTTAACTACAAAATGACACTTGAAAAGATAATATTACTGCAAATATTGTTCACATTATGTTGTTTTAATAAGTAAAAGGATATATAAATACCCCAGTACAGCTTTAGACAGTACAGAAGTCACATAAGCCCCTAAAAACAAAACACAGATAACTAAAAAAAAAACGAATGAAGTTATTTAAGACTAGATGAGCAGGATTTAAAAAAGTCAAGATCAAGTTTATCCTGAACAGTGTTGTGTCTAATATTTAAATGATGGGTGTGATCACTTCAGCCATGCATGCAAATGAGACAAATAACCATTTAACTAACACATAAGACAAACACATATTACATTAATCGTCTAAATACAGTATTGTAACAATATAATTTATAACTTTTTAACTTAAAAATGCACGATCCATCAAACTGGAGCAACCGGGCATCAAACAGGCGCACACAGACGCCAGTTTCTTCGGTCTGGACCAGAATAAGTGTTTATAAAACATTATTAGTAAAACATTAAACGTTGTCAACTCTGATGTTTCTGCTGATATTTATTACATATGCATCATTATATGACCGCTGCACACTCACCGTGGGTCTCATCCATTCAACACCGCGCACTTTGGGCGAGTTTCGTCCCAGTTCCTTGAACCCGAGCGCGGCGGCATCGGCGTCAAACGCGTCGTCCAGAAACAAGCGGCCGAGCTCCAGACACTCGCGTTTCAGCGCGTCGTAATCCTGGTTGAGGAACCTGATCGCCTGCGCGTTGGTGCCGAAGCCCGCGGCCCGAGCCCGGTTCTGCTGGAGCTTCGCCGCGATCCCGGACATCTCCGCGCCTCCGGGAACGACCGGGAGCGCCGCGCGTTAAAGGGCGAGGGCGTGGTGCGGCGGAGCGAGGCGTCATGTCAACGCACGCGTCGCGTTGATGCGGCAATGCATGGAGGCAAAATGACAATTCACTTTATGAATAATGCGACGCACTCGTATGTGTTGTTGTAACTGGTTTTATTTGCTGAAGAGCATCTTTAACGCAGTTATATCAGGATGGTTTGGATACACTTGGGTTGATCTTGCGCGTCAAAAAACGCGTCTTCAGGTGATTCTCGGTCTTTTGCATCTTTTTCGTGACTTTTCAACCGAGAGCCAAGCAAAGCCACTGCAACACAAATGCGCAATCTGTATAATAAACTGCAGGCTATTGAGACGGTGATCAAATGTGTAATAAATGCAATCTGCATTTCACCTGCATGATATCCAGCTCAATTTTACCCGTGTTCTTCTTATCGAACAATTTAAACATCTCTGTGTAGGTAAAAGTATCAAGTAAGTTATCCGGTTTTGGTCATTTGACACATTAAACTGGATCTGATACTCATCCAGACTTACTGAAGAGCATCTCCAAGCGGATCAGGCAGCCCACAAAGCTGTCGAAGTCAATGGCGTACTGCAGGTTGGCATAACGTGAGATGATCACCTGAAGTATCTCACTGTTCACCTGGAACCCTGTGGAGAAACACACAGTCCTCAATACGATTACTTCTGCATCCTCATAGCACATTAAGGAGAAAAGAAACTTCACAAACATCATTAATGGTCAGTCTTACCATAAACAACCAGTGAAACTAGTCAAAGCAATTATTACCTGCTTCTGCTACTGCATCTCTCATCTCATGGGAACTCATCGTGCCTGAGCTGTCTGTGTCACGGTGCTTAAAAATTTCCTGATGAGGTATGAAACGCAACAGAAATAAATAGCTTCTTCTTTTCTGCTACGCTCATACTGTGGAAACTGTAAATACTGTTTTCACTCCTCATCTATGTTTTTGATCCTGCGTCCACACATACGTGCATGTTTACAGGAGTGACAACTGAAGTCACTCCTGAATAATTAAGGTGTAATGACAACCAAATGTTCAATAACTCCATGTAGTGTGTACAGAACCTAATCAGACAAAGTACATTTGATGTGTGATTATTTATTGTCATATACCAAATATCTCTGGATCTTCATCCACAGTGTGTGAAACTCCACCAGGCCAAGTGTGCCATTGCCGTCTTTCTGGATAGAGGTCAAGGGTCATGTGGGGTGATGATAGCCATGGGATTAATACTGTATTCTGTTTCTAGGGTCTTATAATGGAGATACACTATACAGTTAAGAATTTCAGATATGTAATAATCTGTGTCCATAATATTATACGCTGAAGTTTTGTAATGATTACAGAAATCCCTGTATTATTCATTCAAATGATCCAGTGAGGAAAGGATACATCTAGCAGGCTGATAATGTGGCGACATGTTTCCATACTGAATCCATCTGTCTTAACGTCAGTTCCTGTGACAACCAATAAGAAATGTTACTGTGAGGTGGACTTACACACACTGTAAAAAACTTTGCTGCCTTACATTTTTAAGTTTAATCAACTTGGCTATACAAGTCATTTCAACATAAATTTTTCAATCCTGACTGGTATAACTTAAAAAAATAGGTTAAGCAATTTTTCAACCATTTTTCAAGTTACAGCAACTCCACACCAGTTAGGATTATAAAGAGTAAATTGAAATGACTTGTGCAACCAAATTGACTAAACTTAAACATTTAAGGCAGCAAGTTTCTTTTACAGTGTAGTTAAAATACCTAAATTAGTTTACTAAAAGGGAATTTTCCTACTTTTAGACACAATATTGTCCAGAATCTGCTGTAGTTCCAACACAGACACCTCAGAATCCTGAGCGGAAAAAACAAGATCAGACCTTCTGTGATCTCACAGCACGGGCAAGTAAAATAATAATGATCCAAAAATAAAAGACCGGTCAGTCTTTCAACTCACATTTCCAGCAATCTGCATGAAAAGGTGTTTAAAATGTGGGTCCACATCCCTCTCAGATATGGAATCCTAAAAAAAAAACATTTCAATTTGAAAGTATACATTTTGAGAGCTAAAGAAAATTATATTGAAAATTGTGTACGTTATTGTATATTGTATATTGTATAACTTGTACAACTATTATACAATACACTGTTATAATGCACAGTTTGCAATGGATACATTAATTTACCTTTTTCAAATTTGCACTGATATTTGCGTCCATTGGGCTGCAGAGAAAAGAAACCGATTAATATCATTCATTGGTTAGTTTAGGGTACAATGTGGAATTTGGTTTTGAGTTCAGATTTTGAACTTTATGTAAAAAACAATCATGGTTAATATACCCCGTCAGCTGTACCAGCCCGGCCCAATATCACCACCATGTGTCGTAAAACCAGAATTACATGAACAAGCTCTTGAAGCACAAAATCACACTTTGAACAAACCTGGCAGCAGCTTCTTTCTCTGTAAACACACGCAGTATGAAACTTCCCTTCCGATGTGGCTCAAAGGTGGAGGGAATGATCACGTATTCCCCGGGAGGAAGTTTAAACCTCTCGCTCATCTCACGGAGGTTGATGAAGGTGTTGCTCCTAGCAACCGACCTCTCACGCAGCAGCACATCAGGACCGAGATGAATGTTACTGCGACCCTTGTACTGCAACAGTGAAGAGATCATGATGGATCACATGCTCTTGCAAACTCAAAGAAAACGTTTACCCTGATGTCCAAAACGAATGCAGTTCATACCTCAGATGGAACCTGAAAAACACATAAAAAAGACATTATATACATTTATTTAAACATTAACATTCATATAGTAATACATGACTGGAAAATATCCAGTTGTAGAATTACAAGCAACGGTTGTAATGTTGATGTAAATGTAATGTTGGCGGATAAACTGGTGTCTGTATCTGTACGGTATTGCTGGTTGTGTGTAACCAGTGTTGTTACCTGATAGATGGCAAAGCCAATGGTGTTCAGGTCCCGTCCGAAGCGCTTGTCTTTGCGTGTATCTTTCTGCATCAGTCCCACCAGTAAAGTGCAGCCATCTTCTCCATCATGAGGATCATCATCGACATCCTCCACCTTGATCACAAACTGAGGGTTTGAGCAGAAGGTAGCTGAAGAGAAAAAACAGGACTTAGGAAACATATTACACATTAAGATTAGTGCTGCACTATATTGAATAAAAATGTGATATGTGATACCTTGGTAAAGAATGCAATATGCAATACTTGATACAATAACGCATTGTTTGTAAATTCAATTTACATTATATTAAAAAATATTCACATTCTTTCTGGAAAAAGGAAACACAAATTCCAACTAACATTTACGGGCCAGTCTCTCTGAATCAACCTAAAACTGACTATACATAACATTTTTAAGGATTATAATTATTTAGTTCATAATAACCTTTGTGATATGCATTTTGCAATATGAATGTTTCAATTTTTTTATAATTTCTATATATCATGCAGCCCTAGTTGAGATTATTAACAATCATTTTTAGGAGAAGTGAAAATACACATTCTTGTGTCTGTCTGATGTTGTGTTTGGTTAAAATGGTACCTGGGTTGTTTCTGCAGCCCCCTGCAGTGGAGCCCACCCTCCAGTGGCCCTCAAACTGGCAGTAGTTCCAGCGGCCCACCTCATCATTCGTCAGAGTGTCTGGAGTCAGATTACAGATCTCCAGCTTTGAGAAGTTCTGCACAAAGTCAGTATATGCCATCCTGACAGGAAGAGAAAAACAGGAAATTATCTGTTTTGGGGAAGCTACTTTAAAACAGCTGAGCAATTTACATTCAGTATGTAAAGACCATATAAAATTGCTTTTGTTAAGTCACAGCCATGAATCATCAGACAAATATCAGATGATAAGACAAATTCAGTTATTATATTTCTCTGATAAAAAACAGCATATGTATGAATATGTATGAATGTTTACTAAAAGTAAATTTAATGGTTTGGATTGCATGTGTTTGGCCTTAAATCTAAATGCCACAAAAAACATTTCGGTTTTATAAGTCAAGCTACATTTTGCATACGTTTTGAAAACGAACCTAACTATAGGCTACTAAAACATTACTTTGTAAAATTATTGTACAATATTAATATTACTATTAAAAGAAAAATGTGTGTGCGTCTGTGCAAGGTTTTAAATGAATGAGTGAATTGTTTTGGAACCGATTCATTTGACCGAACCGATTCACTCGAATCGGACAAATGCTTCGTTTGAGAGTGGACAGGTGATTCAAGCTGCTGTTTTTAAAACATTAAGTTGTAAGTTCAGACTTTCTTACCAGAACTCTCCATCCTCGGCTGAATAATCCAGTTTAGCTTTCTCCTCCGGTCTGACATTATTCCACTCCCTGGAGCTGAGGGAAGAGTTTTGTTCAGAGCTCTCGGGTAAGATTACACGTCAACGACTCGCAATGAACGTGTAGGAATATACTCACTTATCACTCCAAGCACCCGTCCACTCCACCTGTCCCCATGGGTTCCTGATACGGACCAACTGCACAGGACGCCCGATGTGGTGAACCTAAATTAAAAAGGAAAATCAACAGGGCTCCTTGTAGTTCTTCTTTATGTTTTAGCATTTTAATTTTTGAATTACTTAAAAGTTTCGGCAGTGTCTCACCTCCTCTGCGCCTGTAATGGAGTAGGCGTGTCCTTTAACCAGTTTCAGGCTGGTCACCGCCTCTGTTTCATATGAGCTTGTTATCTTGTAGAAATGACAGAAAATGCTAGTTTTAGTTTTTTATTCCTCTATTACGTGAAAGCCTGGTAGGTGTTAACATAAAGTGTGTTATCAGCATACTTCTGTGACACCTTTTAATTTTTTAATTTTCTTATTTAAATAGGGGTGTGTCCATCCTGTTTGTGGGGTTGTGTATGCAATTATGCTTAGTAACTCACCCACAATACACTCATATGCAATTTGTTAGCTTGCACAAACAAACCTTAGTAAACCAGGTCCTAAGTGTCTTAAGTGTGCTAAGACAAAACATTTATGAAATGCATTTCATATGTCAATGTATGTTATGTTGTCATGGTCTTTACATTGTGTAGAATATGATTACTCACATCGATGGAGCAGCCGAGCAGGGAGCCCAACCCTAGTGCTTTCTGCATGATCTTAAACAGGTACGGAGGAGCATTACTCAATTTGTAGTTCTCAGCAATTCCTCCAGTGAAGTCCTCAAAACCCTCAGTCGTGCAGCCGCCCGTCAGAGCTTCATATGAGCCGTTGAGCCTTCAGAATATAGCAGAAATTATGGCCCTGTATGATATTTTGAATGTTTTTAAAATAACAACTAAGTTAGGAGACATACCGTGACTTTGGTGTATGTTAATGCCATGCCCTACCAGTTGAACTACAGCAACAAACCTTCTTTGTATTTGCATAGTGAACTGTACATACAGTAAATTGTATGCATATGTTTGTATGATATGATATAGAATGGAGTGGATGTTGAACATGCATGTTCTCTATATTAACATTGAATATTTTGTGGCAATGTACACTGTGTATTTTGTAGGCTGTGGCTATCGGTTTGGGCTCTGTTTGCCAAACATTTCAAGTGGATCAGATAACGTGTTGTTCTACACATGAATCACCGCACCAGCTCGCTCTCACACACACTCACTTAGCATAGGCCTTCTCCAGCAGAGCGCTCCAGAACTCAGAACCCTCTGCCGAGTGAACAAACAGCAGCTTTCCATCTCTGGTGGGCAGCTGGTCATCAATGACAACATCCACCCATTCACCATACTGCCAGAACTGCATAGAGGAGAAGAACATT
Organism: Chromobotia macracanthus; assembly: GCA_036877525.1. Taxonomy (NCBI): domain Eukaryota; kingdom Metazoa; phylum Chordata; class Actinopteri; order Cypriniformes; family Botiidae; genus Chromobotia; species Chromobotia macracanthus. The sequence goes on along the minus strand of JAZGTH010000033.1, from coordinate 5,058,658 downwards.
CGTCTGACATTTTTCTGATATGTTTTGAGCAAAACACTTCAGATTTATCCTAATGAAATACAATTAATTTAAGGGGAAATTAGCTACAATGAAAGCAAATCTGATCTTTAGCAGTTAACATGGTTAATCTTACAAATTTGTGATTAATGACCCGTACAGATACCTGCAAAATGTTAAATATTTTTATGTTTATTTGTTATGAAATTACCCTAAAAAAATCCTACACACTTGTTTATTTCAGGTATGAATAGAATTTTAAATCCCAGATTTTCAGTTTGGCCTCAGACTTTTAGACCCGACTGTATGATGGAAGATCAGACCTGGAAGTGAAATATGCCGGCGTAATCATCTGTGAAGCTCTGACCAGGTGGAACCACACGCTCTATAATGTTGTTATCTAGAGTCAGAGAGGCAATGGCTGCCAGCAGCCAGCAGTCACCTGCAGAGAGATCAAATGTCATGAGATAGCGACCCCTTATTTGTTTTTTGTTCTTTTAGCTGATGCATTCAGGATCATCCTGGGTTTAAGTGTCTTACTTAAGAATCAACATGGGCTTAAGTATCTTGCTCAAGGAAACGACAGTTATAGATTATGGACAAACCCTTGTTTAAACCTACAACCAAGTTACCCACCTATATATTTACCACTAAGCCACCCCCATATCCCATGATGTGTTTTTTCCACAACACGGCAGTAAATAACTATTTAAAATATTCTAACAACTACCCACAACACCATAACATATACTCTAAACATGTTGGGTTGTTTTAACCTATGGTTGGGTAAAATATGGACAAACCCAACTATTGGGTTAAATTAACCTATAATTTGTATAGATTCATTTAACCTAACGGTTGGGTTTGTCCATATTTAAATCAATATGAGTTGAAACAACCCAACATATTTAGTCTACATGCTAAAAACCATGAAAATAACTTAGCATACACTTAGTGATGTCATGTGACCATTTAAAACAATGAAAAATGTTAACACCTAGATTTCAGACTAAAAAAATTGAAGATAGATAAAACAATAGATTTTTATGAAGACATGTTTTCTTGCTGCTCATTTCTAATGAGAAGGACCCAGTACGGGACTGTGTACACTTGGGGTGGAGTGCTGCAATATGTAAGTCAACATAAGCACAGACACACCAATAGATAGCTACAGCATTATATACCTAATCAAAACTGATAATATATAATTGATAGCCTGGCTAATTGCATATTCATTCCCAACTCTGTTTTTCAACTCCCTACCTGTGCAAACAGCTACCGCATCTGTATTGATCACAATGTTAGTAACATTCATAAATAGTTTATGGTTTCAGCTATAACATGTATCTTAGGTTTACCTAAAGCCCCTTGGCAGATATCAGTCCGATTGGCACCATCCACAATGAACTGAGGGTTTGAACACAGCTCCTGTAAAATAGGGAAGATTAATGCGTAAATAGAAGTGATAGGCATAGCATGTTTACTTAATGATATGCCTGGATAACAATAATTTATCTGCTCTTAGCAAACAGCATACATAAAAGGTTTAGTTACGCAGACAAATTCATTCCAGATGCTAGCTATTATGTTTTTACAAGGAAAACAGATAAAACAGTCTTATTTATATAAAAATGCACACCAATAAACAGAGACTGTTGTAAGTATCAACAAACAGACATTAGACACCTCACACCTGACCAGGAAACCCGAGTGACTGTCTGTTGTCACAGTGAGTATATATTTCTGCAGACACTTTAAAACACATATGACTTAATTGAAACCAGTTAACTTAGAAGTTATTACCGGCAGCACTATTTTATGTTACCTGATTAAGCATTTTTACAGTGTCCATAAATTACTGTAGAAAAGTTCAGAAACATCTTTGATTTTTTTCTGAAGTCTGATTATAAATTCCTGTTTTCCTTTCTTTAATGAATGCAACTGTTAAAATCATTTTGCTTGAATACAAGAAGATCCTAATAAACGTTTTCTGAACTAAAATATTGTTTAACATGAGAGATATTTGTTGAATTTAAGGATACTTTCACAGTTAAACTAAAGGGTAGGAAAACACGCCTTGTAATATTGCAAATAGTGTGTTACAGTCTGCGCTGAGGGACCAATATTTACTTACACTCCACCTGTGCGGATATAAAGCAAACACTAACACACACACACATACTTCAATTGTCTTCATTCAAATTCAATTCCAGGTATTTCTATCAAGTCTTTTTACAGTTTTGCATTGTTGCATAACACCTTTACAGTAAGTAATACAGACAAGTACAGAGAAAAGGTCAAAATAATAAGAAATATTATTAACTAGATATAGAATATTATAGAATGGTATTATAGAATATACAGTATTATTGCATACTTTTTTTTAGACTAATGATATTTTAAATCCCCTAACCTTTCTCCTAAACCTAACTAAACCTAATTCCCAACTAGCATTAAATCTAAAGTAAAACAGAATTTCTAAACAATTTCTGTTGTATTACTCATAAGAAACACCTATAATGTCACTTTTTAACAGAAATTTGTTCCTCATATGCATAGCCAAACCTGCAAGTACACTAAAACAGGACACTACCTTCGGTCTCTTCCACTCCACTCCTCGGGTCTTAAATGAATACCGTCCAAGTTCATTGTAGCCCAGAGACTCAGAGTCAGCAGGGAAAGTCGGATCCCGGAACAGCATCCTTTTCTCCAAACATTCTTGCTTCAGGCTCTGGTAGTCCTGCTTGTTATAGGGTATCGCCTTCTCGTTTGTCCCCACACCTTCCTCTCTATCCTGCTTTTTAGCAAGAAACTTTGCAATATTACTCATACTGTCTCTCTGTCAAGTGTTTGATTTGAACCAATATGCACAGTGTGCTCCAGAAGCTTGTATAGTGTGTGAGTGGTTATATGAGACTAATGCTGGCTTTAAAGTGAGAGGTCCGTCATTGAAAAGGTGTGAGGGGCGGGGTCACACTCACCTGTGTGCAGGTAAAGAGCTTATGGGGACTGGTGTTGCTTGCTTTCACCAATGGTTTAGCATCAAATAACACTGTTAAACCCATTGCCATATAGTTATAGTAATATAGTAAAGTGCATAGCAGCAGGTCCTTGTTAATGTTGTATAAACTGCAACACAAAAGGAAACCCCGAATGTATTTGCTATTTTATTTCATGGTCTACGATACAGTATTATTTTATATAAATTATAAAAATGATAAAAAAGACATGCTTTGACGTTCAATAGAAAATTTACGGGCACCATCTTTAAAATCCGGAAGATGGCGGTGTTGAGCAACTAGTCGATTTTATTTACACATTTTGGAAGAAAACGTCAAACATGCCCACAGCTATGGACAACAGGTTTCTTTTTTTTATTATAAAGTGAAGGATATCGTTATTTCAGCCATTAACAAGAAGTAGTCTTGTATGATTTAAGGACATCATAACAGAAAAACTGCAGCTTCCTCATACATCTTCTACATTGTAATCAGACAAATATGTAATTGCCATTATATGCATTATGCAACGTATAATATCGCTGTGCAATGAATGCATTAGCTATTCGTTTATTTATGTCCCTAAAACGTCTCTTTATGCGACACTTTTATTATTCTTCCTGTTCTTCACCGTGCGTAAAACGCGCAATAACGCGTTCATAACGCACATGACAGCCCGGCCACGCCTGGAAAGTTTGGGGCGGAGAAACCCAGTTAACAAAGTTGAAGAAGCAAGACATTTGCACATTTCTTACATTATTTTCAACTTTCGGGAGAGCAAAATGTCGGGAGTGGCATCAGCCCTGGCCAAGAAGAGAGCCCAGGCTGCGGGGTTCGGCACCAACGCCAAAGCCGTCAAATATCTCAACCAAGACTTTGAGGCGCTCAGGAGCCAATGTCGGAGCAACGGGTCCCTGTTCTCGGACCCGACTTTCCCAGCCGCACCCGAATCTCTGGGCTTTAAAGAACTCGGACCGAACTCTTACAAAACCAGAGGAATAGTCTGGAAAAGACCAGGGGTATGGTTTTTCTCAAACTTTCTATATATGCAAAGTTGAAATAATGCATGCCTTCTGGTCAGGAATCGTTGCATTTGTTATTTAGGTTAGTTACGTGCATGCATGGATGCCACAATCTGTTTTTTAAAGGCATGCCAGTGCAAAGGTTTGAAATACGTTTTATTGCATGCGTCTGCTTGGGCGTCAATCTACGCGAGCGTCATATCGTCGCGTCGCGTCTCGCTGGATTACTGGCGTTGCGTTTTAAAAACACGGCTGATGAACACAGAATGATGCAGAGCAGCTATTATTTATTATTATTATACATTGAACAATAATAAATATATGTATCGATTGTTTAAAGGAATGAACGCATGCATTAAATGTAAATCAATTCACATTTATTATTTTAATGTATATTTGTTAGTAAGACTGAATCAATCCTAACGCAGTAGGTTACACCAAAACGAAAGTAACTGTAAGGCCCAGATCGAGTAAAAAAAGCACATTAAAGTAACACCAACACATATTGTTACTTTGTATGTTTTAGACTGTATGTTTTAGCATTTTAAAAGTGATGTTTTGGTGCAGGAGCTGTGCTCAAAACCTCAATTCATCGTCGGTGGAGCTACAAGGACGGATATTTGTCAAGGAGCACTAGGTAAAATGAACCTTAAAATTTGTGCATGTTTATATATATATATATATATATATATATATATATATATTTTTGAAGTTCTTGTAAGATCCATCATGGCAATGTTCTATGCTTAAATGCTTCAATAAATCCATTACAATGTCTGTCAGCAGTCAAACATGTTTCTCTTCTTACTTTGTACGTTTCCTTACATTATCTCCTTTTGTAAATATAAGATTCTAAGAAGCGTGCTGAAACTGCCTCAACCAGAAATTCAACTGAGTTTGAGGCGATTATTTCCTTAAAGCATACTGGGAAAATGTTTTGTAATGCTGTCTAAATTAACTGAATTAACTGAATTAAATTAACAATCAGACTGTGTAATTCCTAGAAAAAAGGGTGTGTGTTGTTTTGGATACTTTTAACCTAGTGCTCACGTAGTTTTTGCCTGTATACCCTTTTCGCACCCTTGTTACTTCCTGTTATATTTATCATTTGCCAGGCCCAACATAATGTAAACCACCTGTACAGAGAAACTAGCCAGGGGGGGAGGGTTGAACATAAATGCTCTTGCTTTTAGGGGCTGCAGAAAAGCCAGAAAAACTTGGTTGTAATTATCCTGTTAAAGCTGAACTCCACATCAACAAAGCTCAAGTTAAATATACATTTGTCAGACTGCTTAAAAAGCCTATTGTCTTTGCTTTGAGGAAGAACATATTCTTACAGAGACTCAGCAGTCTGCCTTTTTCATCTGCATACATGCGCATGCTTTGAAGCTTACCACTTGCGTGTAATGAAAACCACAACCACATTCGCTTGTTATGTTACGTTACAAAGTATATTTAATGACTTCTTTTATAATGTGCTTATTCTCATTTATCTTGTGACTCTTGAAAGGTCAGACCTTTGAAAATTCAGCAAAGTTCATTTTGCAGCACAAATGTTGTGATATTTTGAATAATTTGTAGTTGTATCTCAATACCTTTTATTTAAAAGACTTTAGAAAACACAAAGTGTGTTCCCAAGCACTGTGATTAGTCTTTTGTACCCTACACAGTCTTTTTTTGTTAGGGTTCGTGTGATTCGTTAATGTGGGTTCTGTTGGTTGCATGTCTGATTTTGTCTCTCTGTAAGTCTGTTGGTTTCAAACTGCAAACCACAAAGCAGATACACAGACTGATCTAACTTCCTGTCTGGGTCTTTGTTAGGTGACTGCTGGCTGCTAGCAGCCATAGCCTCCCTGACACTCAATGAGGATGTTTTGGCCAGAGTGGTGCCCAGTGGGCAAGAATTTGGTAGCAACTACGCAGGAATCTTCCATTTTCAGGTATAAACATGTTACAGTGTTAAATGATCATAATTTGAACCACGCTTTTTTTTGTTACAATATGAAAAATAAGAATAAATAACTTTTAATACTTAATAATTAATAACGTTAATATATTTTTGGCAATCAGCTTCATACTGTGCAACATCATTTACATGGTACTCCAAGATATTTTACATGGTATTGCCACAGTATATGTTCAAAAACATAAAATCATATATCCAAAACATAGCAATGCCAGCAATACCTAGTACCTGGTCCAAAAACATACTAATACCATAATATTTTTGGTACATTTTGTCATGTACTGCAATGTGTGTCACTCTTTGATGTTTTAAGTTTGCAGATGGGCCTGTCTGTGGTCTGACACATTTTCAGATTTAGTATAACTTTATATCCATGCTTTATTTCCCCGTCCTTCAGTTCTGGCAGTTCGGCGAGTGGGTGGATGTTGTCATTGATGATCGTCTGCCGGTGAAAGATGGTGAGCTGGTGTTTGTTCACTCTGCGGAGGGGAATGAGTTCTGGAGCGCCCTGCTGGAGAAGGCCTATGCTAAGTATGTCTTTGTGTGTGTGTGTGTGTGTGTGTGTGTGTATTTGTGTAACTCACAGCAATGAAGCTTAAACTGCCTCAACCAGAAATTCAGCTAATTTTTTGGTCAACTTGCGATCTAGGAACAGACAAATAAATAAAGGTGTGTTTTTTGGAGGGCTGTCAGTTGATTGAACTAATTTTTTACCTATTTAATACCTATTATATGATTTAATATGTATTTGCTAGACAGAAAAATGATGTGCACTGTCATATGTGTTATTTATTATAAATACTACCTACAGTTGATGAATTGATAATGAATTGGAATACAGGATGCTTTTAAACTGATTTTTAGTTCCATCTATTAAATCCTCACAATCATTAGACAAAATGTCCATTGGACAGCTTGCAGTATTGACAAAATAACCATATTTTGCATAGCAGACATGTATTTAAAGCAACTGCCATTTTGTTTATCCGCTGTTACTGGATATTAAAAGGAACTGCTCTATAACTATAAGTGGTAGGTGCTTGGCAACATCATGGGTTGCAGCCTACGAGTTTGTTCCCAGGGAATGCATATACAGATAAATTGAATACCTTGTATGCACTGTAAGGCACTTCGGATTAAACTGTCGACCAAATGTAATTAATACACGCTCATAGCTGAACTGGCCCAAAGCTCTAGAAATTGCCACAAATGCTCATTAGTCACAAAGTTCTACATCTCGAATTAACCACTGTTTATGATAATTATTTGACTAATTTAATAATACCAATAACAGTGTCATATTCTCTATTTTACCATAATTAGCTCCATTCAACTGAATTTTGCACAAAGAGTCTTGGGATTATGTCCTGCTCTGTGGATTAGTAACTTTGCATACAGGCAGGGTGACACACACAGGTGTATTCCTGGAATCAGGGTGTGTCATTTTGTGGAGTATGTTTTAACACAGCCCTCACAGTGTTTGTTTCTTGGTAGTACCTTTTCACGACCTTGTTAGTCTCTTTTTTGCACCCTTACTTATTATTTCTGGTTTTGTTTGCTGTTGCCAGTCAAACATGTAATTTAACTACCTGTTGTTTGTTGTGTTTATAGAGTCTATTCACAGCAAGTCATAGTCTTTATTTAATGATAATCTATGTATAATAGCCCAGCTCACTAAAGTTTCTGAAGTTTCTTTAGGTGAAGCTTATTAATAATAGGTCTAAGTAAGTCTAAGGTCTAAGGAAGTTGTGGCCTACGGGTAAGTGAGTCGGGCTTGTAATCAGAAGGTTGCTGGTTCAATTCCAGCTCTGGCAGGTAGGAAGTGACATGCCCCTGAGCAAGGCATCTAACCCCCAATTGCTCCCCAGGCGCAGTAGTGTGCTGCCCACTGCTCTGTGTGTGTGTTTGTGTGTGTGTGTGTGTTTACGACTTGCAGTGTGTGTTCACTCCTCACCAGTGATGGGTTAAATGCAGAGGTCACATATTGGGTATGCATTACCATATCTGACAAATATATGTCACTTTCACTTTTTCACTTAAGTAGGGCATGTTTCTTAACACTAACACTTAACACTAACCATGTTTTGTGGTCTGTAATAGAGTAAATGGCTGTTATGAGGCTCTGTCTGGAGGTTCCACCACCGAGGGCTTTGAGGATTTCACTGGAGGCATCGCTGAGAACTACGACCTGAGCAAAGCACCACCCAACATGTTTCAGATCATCAAGCAAGCCCTGGAGGCTGGAGCTTTATTGGGCTGCTCCATCGATGTGAGATTCCTATGTCTGTACACCTGTATTAACATGTCATATGGATCTGCCTGTTTTTGTATTTAGAAAATTGGACCTCTAATGTTCTAACTGCTATCACAATATCTTAATATTAACTATAAGGTCCAAGACCGCAGTTATATCAGCCAGCAATTTATAAACAGAAAAATGATGTACTGTACCTTTAAATCTGTGTGCTGTAAAAGCAACAACTGATATCTTAAAGGTGACATCTTAATGGGTACCCAATGACAGAATCAACCAGGGGAAATTATTAATTAATTATACCCACTATAATTGTGTGTTTATTTCCAATTGTTTAGATCACAAGCGCTGCTGATTCAGAAGCTGTCACCCGTCAAAAGCTGGTGAAAGGCCATGCCTACTCACTCACAGGGGCCACAGAGGTACAGTTATTTCCAAGTCTCTTATGTGTTAACAACAGAACACATTTTGTTCTAACTATTGCATAATCATGACTATCTGTGTCTCAGGTGAACTTTCATGGCCGCAAGGAGAAGCTGGTTCGAATGAGGAACCCTTGGGGTCAGGTGGAGTGGACCGGGGCCTGGAGTGACGAGTATGCTTCCATTATAGTCAGCACTACAGAAAGTACAGAAGTTTTACAGTGTAATCATATAATTGGCTAAATGCAACTCCTGCACTATGTGTTTAAAAAAAACACATGACAGCCTGCCACTTTAAGACGTCTGTATGTAAATGACCACTGTAGTGATTGGCTACCTTGAAAAGGCTATAAATAACAGCTTACGTTTGTTTTCATGCATGGAACAATCTTATCTTGAGAAGGTGTGTCAGTGCATCAATAGCTGAACTGTTAATGATTAGATGGAATGTTTATTTCCTCTTTGCTTCAGTTCATCTGAATGGAACAGTGTGGATCCTTCAGAGCGGCCGAACAACAGCGCTGAAGATGGAGAATTCTGGTACATCTACAAATCTGTCTGTGGACGGGCCTCTGTTTTATTGTTTTGGGTCAGAGTGACTTTTCTGTACACTGGTGTATGATATGTTGTACTGTCTGTGTTTGTTCAGGATGTCCTTCTCAGATTTTGTAAGGCATTACTCTCGTATAGAGATCTGCACACTGACCCCAGATGCCATCACCAGTGATTCTGTTAAACACTGGGCGGTGAAAAATTACGATGGCACCTGGAGGAGAGGCTCCACCGCTGGGGGCTGCAGAAACCATCCTTGTAAGTGCAAGAAACACAGCACACGAGGGTTCGCGCTTACAGTTAAAAAAGCATATAATGACCAGGGGCTGTCAATCTCCAAAAAAGCATGAGTTTGGGGGCAGGACTAGTTGTTTGTTCGACCAATGGCAGACGAGGGAGCATTCAGAAAACCTCAAATCTCTTCAGTACCATATTTAAACCTGACAAAGTTTCCTCCATAACCAGTGTAAAAAATTAGATCAAAATAAACATGTTTTGTTATAATACTGTTGAGAGACGTTTTTTGTTATTTGAGTATTTTGTCGTGGTTACTGATTCTCGTGATGTCCATGTATTGTTTCACAGACACGTTCTGGATGAACCCTCAGTTTGTGATAAGGCTGAATGAAGAGGATGATGATCCAGATGATAATGAGGTGGGCTGCAGTTTTGTAATTGGTCTGATCCAGAAGAACCGGCGGCGCCTTAGAAAATCGGGGGAGGATATGCACACTATTGGCTTTGCTATCTATGAGGTAAGTGGAGACAGCAGAGATAAACCGATCTAAACAGAACAGATTGGAAAGCTTTACAGAGATGCTAGATTGTGAGGATTTGAGATCACAGCCAATCAATGCACCCTTTTAAATTCCTTAGCAATGCCTTAGCAACCCCATAGCAATATGCTAAAAGCCACTGCATAACAACAGTCAGGCTGTCACCCTTGCATGATTTTCAAAGGCCAATGTCATGTTTTTAGAAAATGTACAATTATAAAATAATTTTATAATTCTGTTATTCTAATACTGTTTTATTGTTTCCACAGCTACCTCCACAGGTGAGTTTCAAACTTCAAAGAGGGACATGTCTCTTGACCAATCACATTCGAGAATGCTGTTGAGTCATATCAGCTATAGCATTTCTGGCTCGCTGATTGGTTAATTTCTCCACCAGCTTCATGGTCAGGGGGAAGTGCACCTGGATAAGAATTTCTTCCTGACGCACGCGCAGAAAGCTCGCTCTGAGACTTTTATTAACCTGAGAGAGGTGTCCACCCGCTTCAAATTGCCCCCTGGAGAATACCTCGTCGTACCGTCCACCTTCGAACCCAACAAGGATGGCGACTTCTGTCTGCGTGTGTTTTCTGAGAAGCAGTCTGAGACGGTGTAATGTATCCACACCTGTGTGGGGGTTTATTACTTGGTCACATGGTGTTAATTTATAAATGCTATTGTGACATTTTTTATTTATTGTGCCAAACAATATGTTGAGTTTTGGGTTTTAAATTGTGTTTTTATACAGTGTCTTTTATATCATATCTATTATTCTATAAAATGTTTAATTCAGAATTTATCTGATTATTGTTTATTTAGCTAATTTGTCCAATCACGTTGTTCCTTTTAGACCATGTGATGACCCTGTGGAGGCTGAATTACCCGATGTAAGCAATTAAGTGACATTTCTTGCTCTAATACCATTAAAAGTCGACATAAATCAAAATTAAATTAACTATTACAATATTGTCCACTGGCATAATGTCAGGTACCACAGAACATTTTCCCTTATTTTTGTATTAAAACACTGCAGATAGCCTGTGCAAAAAACAATGACATTCAATGTTTTTGCACTTCTGTTGTAAATTAACTTAGTACACATGCAAATTTTTCTTTATTTTCTGTGGTAATTGGCATTGTGCTACAAATTCTGTCAATAGATCCTAAGTATCGTACTGTGTTGACTCTTGTTTTCAGGAGACCGTGTCAGATGCAGAGGTTGATTCTGGGTTTAGGGGTCTGTTCACAAAACTAGCTGGAGCTGTAAGTGCAGATAGCTTATTAAACAGTAAACATTTATATTAGTTTAAAAGTATGACAACCAACTCTTGCTTTTTCCCGCTAGGACATGGAAATCTCAAGCACAGAGCTCCAGAATATCCTAAACAAAATTATTGCCAAGCGTATGTATTCTTGCCTTTCGTTTTTACTGAATGTAAACAGAATGCCAGTCTAAAAGGTTTGTGTTGTTGTGTTTCATAGGAAGTGACATAAAAACAGACGGGTTTAGTCTGGAGACGTGTCGAGTCATGGTGAACCTCATGGACGTATCCTTTCAGCCGCAGATTAAAAACATTCAGCATGTTGGTGTTAATGTGACGTGCATGGTCTGGAAATTACAAGAATTTGATATTTGGCGTGAAGCCTTTGTCGTGGCCTGTTTATGTAAGAGCGAGTCGTTGTGCTGTTGGCTGCTAGCAGGCGTTCCCACAAGACCACATTATAAAACTGAATCAGGATTCAGATTAAATAAGTATTCAGATTATGCAGGTTTACTGCAGGTCAGTCTCACTGGTAGCTGCTTACTTTTATCACTCCTCATTTGCAGAAAATCTGCTTAATTTTGATGTGTCACTAATGGTTTCTGTGAGTTTCGTTAACCGTGACTCAGGACAGTGGCAATGGAAAACTGGGCTTGGGAGAGTTCGCAACCCTTTGGAAGAAAGTGCAGAGATATCTTGTGAGAGATCCACCACACTGCTTTCATTTCTCTTTTTGTTTGAGGAACCCAGAGGCATTAGTGGGCCATTTAATCTTAAGCGCATTTATGCATTTATCAAAACACTTTATTCATGTATATTCAAGTTATACATTTGATCAGTATACGTGTTACCGGAGAATCAAACCCATGACCTTTGTGCTGCTAATACAGTGCTCTACCAACTAAACTATACAAACACTGTGTAAAGTGTCATTTTCCTTTGTGGTTACTATAGGGAATTTACAAGAAGAATGACTTGGACAATTCCGGAACCATGAGCACTACAGAGATGCGTATGTCACTGAAAGAGGCCGGTGAGTCAGGGCTATTTCTCACAAGATCATTTATCACGTTGACGTTTATAAGTAATTATGACATATTTTGTGTTCACTGTGCATGCTGTCTTTCCTCTTCCAGGTTTCTGTCTTAATAACACTATTTATCAGCAGCTGGTGGCACGTTTCTCAGAGTCAGACATGACCATTGACTTCGATAACTTTGTGGCCTGTCTCATGCGTCTGGAAATGATGTTCCGTAAGTCTAATAGCGTTTTTATCATTTACAAAGTTTCTTTTCTAAAAGTTTCTGGTGTTCTACAAAATTCACAAGTGTCAATCAGCACACACTTATTATTATTTTCAGACAAATTTATTTTTGTGATTCTGGTGTAAATAGTGCTGCATAAAAAAAAAAAAAAAAAAAAAAAAAAAATTTTTTTTTTATAAATTAAAAAAAAAAAAAAAAAAAAAAAAAAAAAAAAAAAAAAAAAAAAAAAAAAAAAAAAAAAAAAATTTTTTTTTTTTTTTTTTTTTTTTTTAAACTTTTTTTAAATTTTTTACCTTTTCCCTCGCATATTTTCAAAAAATATTTAAGCAGGGACTATCCTACAGACAAGAGAAAATTCGCAACTTGTTAACATTTACTTTGGCTTGATATAACTTCAGATATAGGTGAAGATAAGATGTATGATTTAGTATACATATAAAGCTTGTAACCTAAATGCTGCCTGTCATTTCATTCTTCTCCTGTTTTCCAGGGATTTTCAAGAGACTTGATCCTCACCACACTGGCTTCATTGAGTTAGACTTTCAGCAGGTTAGTAACTATAGCACTTTGTCGTAGTGTAAATGTTTTTAAAATCAATTTTTTTTTTAAATTAATTTAACACATTTTTTTGTCTTTTACAGTGGCTGAACTTTACCATGATTTAAATATCCTGTTACTGGATCCCTCCAGCATAAAGATTACACAAATTAGTTAATAAAAATGGGGGTTTTGTCTTATTGTTTACTATTTTAAACTGTATATTGCACTTTCTATGTCAGTCTTAGATCCAAAGTGTTGCATGGTTTGGGGCCCATTTTCGTTTACAGATGCTGATTTGTTAAACAACTTTAACCACTAAGTAATACAAAAATGTAATGTATATTTTTTTTTTGCAAAGAACTTTATTAAACAGTTTTTGAAGAGTTGCATTCCTCCGTTCATTCATTCCAGTTTATTTATTTATTTAATCATTTTAATTGTGCATGACTGGAAGTTACTGAAGACGCTCATGTAGACACTAAGCACACGTCAATCATTCGGTAGCCCCACCCCGTGGGCGTGGTCACTGCGGTACCCTGTTTGTTGTGTCTCGTCTGCGCTGATCTGCTCTTCATCATTTCCTCACATCATCTTCATTTCACAAGCCCCCCGGTGGTCCGGTAACCATAGCGACAACGGTGGTGAGTTTTGCCAACCCATTATTTATTAAACCCATTATTATTTATCTGAAGTCTGTCTTTATATATATTATGTGTCAAATGATTAAACCTCTGCCCTGTATTTCTAGTGATGAAATATAGTTTAATTGCACAATAGTTTTATTTCGTTTTATTCCAGCGACGCTTATGAAACGATCACAAGCAACGCAACTCATAACCTTTTTTAAGTGATCTATATTTTATGCCTATTTTATAGCGGTCTTAATGTACAGTGCATATTAATGATTCATATAATAAACCTTGTTTAGTAATTATGCTAATTTGCATGCATTTGACAACAGTGTGATTTAGAAAATCCGAGATGTTTGTCTTAAAACAACCCAATTGTTACTTTAAATGTTTCCTGACACACAGTGAGCACAAATGCATTGTATATCACTCAGTAAATGTATAGTCACAAACTGCTTTCAATATTATAATGTATAACAGCAGTATATAAAGAATGCATGGGTGGTAATACATGGGCCTGTTTTTACAAACAGTAGATGCTGATGCTTAGTCCATCCTATTGATTTCACACTTAGTAACTGTGCTGTATTTACACACTACAGGATCTGCCCCATTGCACTCCAGACAAACAAGTGTACTATTAAACAGATATTTCAATTGTAGTTGACAGTTACTGGAATGGTAGCATCACACGGTTGTATTGTGAGATCCATATTGTACAGTAATACAGTACAATACAGTGTGATGAGTGATATATTTCAACGGTTGAGGCTGTTTGTCATTGTAGGTTGGCATGGATTATATGGATTATATTGGATTATATTTATATCAGCACTGAGTGCAGACTAACATAAAAAGTATTGCTAAGACTGCCCTGGGACCATGCTAATACCATGTTTTCCTCTTGAAGTACTTTAGAGTAAAGTGCAAATACCATGGCGCTGGAATATGAATATTTAATATATAAAGTACTAAGATATTACCATCACTGTATCAGGCAGTTTCATGCACACTTGAAAATAGTACAGCTATGATATTTTGAGTATAAATCAGATACAGTAGTTTTAAACATGAATTTTGCATCATAAAATATAAGTATAATTACACATAAACATTAATTTACAAATAGTTCTGACATTAATGAACTGATTTCTGTGGCTGTTTGAATATTTATGAATAAACATTTTCCCCCAGGCTTGCAGCCCTCACAAGGAATTGAAGGTATATTTACACTCTTGCTGTTGTAGTTTTCTATTTAAGAAAAGAATAAAACTGAACATATTTCTTTTCGTGCTGATTGAGCAAAGCTAGCTATGGTATGCAACATTGCAAAATGTCTCAGCTGCGCCAAAGGTCTTTCTCCAAAGCTCAGAGAACTGCCCTCAGCAAATATGAGCATGTATGTCAACAGGACACAACAAAGCTCCCTTCTGCAGGGATGATCAGTAACTATATTACAAGACAGGAAATTAGCCATTGCTAAACCACTCTCCACCCTCATTGTAGCACAAATCGAGTGTCTGGTTTATCAGGCAGTTCTCTTAGCATGCTGGACTAAGTGTTGACTAAATGCTGCTAGCTTCTGAGCTAGTATGGCAAATCATAAGCAGTCTGGCCTTTAAATGTAAGCACCACTTTGCACAAAAAACTGAAATACGCTGTTGAATAACTGATGATATTTATTTGCTGGCTTCTAGCAGCTATTCTCCAAATCCTATATGTGCATGCTCTTTTCACGTTCAGAAGGTCGCTGGTTTGATTCCTGCAGAATGCAAGCCGTGAGCCATCACTACTGTGCTTTTGAGTGAGGCATCTGAAGGAATGTTTTGGGTTCAATAGAAGTTTATCTGTACTGACATCATCTGTGACGTGCTGTTACTTAAAACAGGAAGCATTCTGGACTCATCCCTCAGTTTGAAAAAACAAGCAAAAATAGTTGTTAAAGCTCTTTTAATAATGAATAAATATGTATGTAAGTTTCAAGTAAGTTTTCAAAGTCATCCTTTTAGCAGTGGAGCTTCTTTGAAGGCAGATGAACAAAAAGCAAATCTGAGAAATTTGCTCACGATAGTTTCATGCTAACACATTAGGTCTATTGGCTATCATTTCAAATTGGAGTGTATTTTCACGTTTAGCCTGGTGCAGTGTTTTTTCCCATAGACTTCTATTGTGAATTCCATTGACCTTGTTGTACGCGCTTCACTGCAGTTTATGTTGACTCCAAGTTGTATTGAACCAAGAACGTCTCTTTAACACAGGAATTATCCCTGTTATAATTACATAGCAAGTGGCTTTGAATGAACATGCTTGCTAAAAAACAGCTGTCATTTTTTGGTGGGCTACAGCATGTATTTGTTTGGCGGGGTGTCGGCGAGTATCCAGAGGGAGCGTCTGCAGGCAGAAGGAATGGGAACCAATGAGAAGGCGGTAAAGTTCCTGAACCAGGACTTTGAGGAACTGAAGAGAGAGTGTGTGGAGAGTGGGAGGCTGTTTGAGGACCCCTGCTTCCCCGCCGTGCCTCAATCACTGGGATTCAAGGAGCTTGCGCCACACTCCTCCAAAACACGCGGCGTGCAGTGGATTAGACCCACTGTGAGTGTCACAGAGCATCCATATATACAGCATACTAGCGTTACTTATAAATCTGAACATTTCCTCTTAGAGTCAATGGTTCAGGTCAACACAAAATGCTTAGCTTTTTTTAAAATACACATTTCTGGGCAAATAATTTATCTGAGCACAGTATTTCAAAAAAAGAGTCAGTATTTGTCTTAAAGAGTGACTTCGAAACTTTTTTTTGGGTGACATCAAGTACAGAAACTGCTTTTCACCATTAAATCAATTACGGATGGATAACAATTGCTTTTTCTTTAAATATACCATTTCAATTGTGGAACTCATGGAGCACAGTAATCAGTTTTGTGTTGACTTTAAGCATATTGAACAAAAGTAAGCGGGGCAAGCTGATTTTATCAAATATAATAAGTGTTGCACAGTCACAGTGGTGTCTGGTAAAAATTATTATATTGTGTGTTTAAACATGGGTGGTTTCAAAACCTTGTTTCAATGACAAATGAGGAAGTTTTTAAAACACTCATCAACTGAAGGACATTTTAACTTTTGTATTTATTGTAAGAATACAGAGATGACAGAAAATATAAACAAGATCAAATTACAAAAGCTAGACTCAAACCCACATTGCCCACATGAGCAGCATAGCTCAACGTCTGAATGCTAAGTTACGGCTCCAGTAACTGGGAACCTTTGAAAATGTATGTTTACTTTTAAGTAAGATCTTTCAAGATCAAAACTTGATCAAAATATTCATAGCTATGCTGACAGTGTCCAACCTGCATATCATAAGTATTGTAATGTGATTTGAGTTCTATTATTAAATGGACAAGAATAAATCATAGATCAGCTCCCAGACATTTCCTCATGACATTTGTGCATCCACTAATTATCAAATCATGTAATGTAAACTATTATTAAACAGGAATGATTTTTATTAACCAAAATGGTGGACTAAAATATTTTTTATGATTTCAAAGCCAACTAGAAAATATATAACAGCACTAAAATGCCCTGAGAAATGTTACAGCTGCTAAACATATTTAAAAGACATCAGCTAACACGTTGGCGACCTTAAAATACTAAACCCAAAGTATAAAGTAAATATTACTAAACAACTAAACTGAATCTAGTCAACGCTATCAAACTAACTCAAAAGAATATTGTTTAAGACAATGTTATACTTATCTTATCCTATATGTTTCTTTGTTCAAAGACTTGCTGACAGACAAAGTGGAACACTTTCAATCTGTAAGTGGTTCTTTAATGTTGCTTTTGTATATGCTTGTATGTTTGCAGGAGCTGTCAAACAGACCTCAGTTTATAGTGGGTGGGGCCACACGAACAGATATTTGCCAAGGGGCTCTAGGTGAGTACAAACTTAGTCTGGGTGTGTATGCACATGCCTGCTTGCACATGTTAATGCACAGAATGCCAGTCAGTTTAGTCACGCTTTACTGCAGTTTATGTGCTTAACTGCAAACAAAGCTTTAGAGTATATCTTACACCTTCACCTAATGCTCGATAACGTTGCCACAAAAATGAAGGAAACGTTCGTTAAATGTGGGCGGTTAGGCATGACCCATCATTTTAACCTAAAAATGTTTACTTACCACAATACAGAAACACAGAGGGTTTGCCATACACGTTAACACCTTCATTAACACAAATGTAAAAATATAATATAATATAATATAATATAATATAATATAATATAATATAATATAATATAATATAATATAATATAATGTAATATAATATAATATAATATTGAAAAGGTGCATATTCATATTCAATTCATATTCAGCACATAACTGCTGTTACAATAATGTATATTTAGCATGACAATATTGATCAATCAGCATCCTGGACTGGCTCTGTACCGAAATGTGTCTCCATGTGAGATTTTAACCCCCTGCTTCTGATTGGTTCATACACTGGGCAGTCCGTTACCTGATTGGTCCTTATCCAAAGCCCACCCCTACACCTAATCTCAATCCATAGTGGCGTCATAATATTGCCGGGATCTGTCAGCTTTATAATATTACATACATTAGATCACAAATATAGCCAGACACAAACCTCATTGAGTGTAACTAAATCTCTTTCACTATACCATTGTGATCATTAAAAAAAAAAGTGTTTGGACGGCAAACACCGGGTGGAGAAGGATGAGGACGCTTATCACAGAAATGCATTTCATGCAATGCATTTCAATGCATTTCACCTTTCATTTAGCGCACACAGCTAAGACTAATGTCGTTCTTCAAGCCCCAACAGCCAACAAACGAGTTTGCGATGAAAGTTTATCGCACTTTATCTTTTTGCATTTTTTATCTTTCATTATCTTGTTGCACAAACACATACGCCTTCTCCTCTGTGCCAGTGGGTGGAGGTCTCCCCCTGCTGGTTGGTTGTGTTACTTCACCTTACCAAACTGTGTATCTCAGCCACTACTGACATGAATGATAAAAAAGTGATGAAAGCTGAAAGAAAAACACGGAAGAAAGTCTGACACAGCAACGAGCTATGATACATTTAGCTTATTGTGACTGTGTCCAATAATAACCTATAAAAAACAAACAACAATGGTGTGTTAAAATGCTATTAAAAAACAAGATTGCACTTATGTCTTGTTCACAAATCGTTTCTTAACTCCTGTTATATAAAGTTTTGACTATCAAAAGGTTTAGAATCCAATTATACTTTATTCTAATAATACTTTGTATTATTTGAACTTTGTTCACCATATAGAAATATATATCGTTCACCATATAGAAATTTATACATTCTGCATGTTTTTATGTTCAGGTGACTGTTGGCTGCTGGCTGCCATTGCATCCCTGACTCTAAACGACAGACTGCTTCACAGAGTTGTACCTCATGGGCAAAGCTTTCAGGATGAGTATGCAGGCATCTTCCACTTTCAGGTTAAAGCTTTCTGTTATTGAGTCATTGAAATGTGGAAGACACATAACCACAGATGCAGTACTACTACAAAAGTTTATTTTACTATGTCGCATGTTGGTTGACGTGTTTAACAGTTCTGGCAGTTCGGCGAGTGGGTAGATGTTGTGATTGATGACCAGTTGCCTGCGAAGGATGGAAAGCTGATGTTTGTTCACTCAGCAGAGGGGAACGAATTCTGGAGCGCCCTACTGGAGAAGGCCTATGCAAAGTGAGGCTCTCCTCTCTATATCTTTATGTACATATATTGCAAGAATCATAACGTGTGTGTATTTCTTTACTGCAGGCTAAATGGCTCATACGAAGCTCTGTCTGGGGGATCCACCACTGAAGGCTTTGAGGATTTCACAGGTGGAGTGTCTGAGATGTACGAACTACGTACAGCTCCCAAAGACCTGCACCGTATCATTGCCAAAGCATTGGAAAGAGGTTCACTGTTGGGCTGCTCTATCGATGTAAGTCCCACAGCATCACCCTCAGGTCTGGAGACACAACACAACATGCATATAGTTTTAAATGTGACGTCCCATGTTTGTGTGTCGGCTAGATCACAAGTGCCTTTGACATGGAGGCTGTGACCTTTAAGAAGCTGGTGAAGGGACATGCGTATTCTATCACGGGTCTCAGAGAGGTCAGGGCATTTCTAAAAATGATTTACTTACCTTAATGTTTTATTAACATCATTTCTGCTTCTTAGGTTGTGAATGTGTTTAGCTACAATTCTTTTACATTGTTTATTAGGTGAACTACCGTGGTAACAGAGAGAGGCTGATTCGCATCCGGAACCCTTGGGGACAAGTTGAGTGGACGGGAGCTTGGAGTGACAAGTGAGGGAGTTTAGTGGTTAATGAGGTTATACTGACTTACAGTCAGTTGTAATAAGAATATCACTATTGAGCATACTTTATTCCTTTCTTTGCATACTTTGCAAACTTCATTGCCTTCTCAGTTCTTCTGAGTGGAACACAATTGACCCTGCTGAGAGAGAAGAAATGAACAAACACATGGAAGACGGCGAATTCTGGTAAATCTCTATCGTGGACATCTGATTTCCTTTGCTCTTTCCGTTCACAGAAATCTTCCGTTTTTTTGTTGCAGGATGTCTTTTCAGGAATTCAAACGTCAGTTTTCCCGCATCGAGATCTGTAACCTGACACCAGACGCTCTGAGCGAAGACACTCAACATTTCTGGAACACAATAAAGTTCAACGGCAGCTGGAGGAAAGGAAGTACAGCAGGAGGCTGCAGGAACCACCCCAGTAAGACTCATCCATTCACACATTAACATAAACCCAAACCTTAATCCAGACCCAGAGTAAGCCTAACTCAAACCTGAAGTAAGCCTGACCCTGTTTCACATTGACGCTTTTATGTGATGTCAGACACGTTCTGGATAAACCCGCAGTATAAGATCACACTGCTGGAGGAAGACGATGATCCTGATGATGAAGAGGTCTCCTGCAGCTTCCTGGTGGCCCTGATGCAGAAGGACAGACGGCGCTTCCGCAAACAAGGACAGGACACGCACACCATCGGTTTCACTTTATATGAGGTTAGAGGGCAAAATCTGAGGTGACAGATGTCACATGCTTTGTTAAATATCACAGTTTTTACTTCAAGTTTAGATTTTTTGATGTTTCTTTTTTGTCATCTTTAGGTCCCGGAAGAGGTAACAGTTTTTTATCGTAGAAATTTGAGATGAAGTGTGTAATTTTTTAATATTAAAATACTTATTCTGTTATTTTATTATGATATATATGTTTATAGGATACAAATCACAATATCACAGACATTAACTTCATGTTATTTGCTTCAGTTTCGCGGTGCTCAGAGCGTTCACCTCAAGAAGGACTTTTTCCTGCGTCGCTCGTCATGCGCGCGCTCACAGACCTTTATTAACCTGCGCGAAGTCAGCGCGAGACTGAAGCTGCCTCCGGGCGAGTACCTCATCGTCCCCTCCACCTTTGAGCCCAGCAAAGAGGCTGACTTTGTTCTCAGAGTCTTCACAGAGAAACAGTCAGAAACACAGTGAGTCACATAATTTTTTAACAACAATTAAACAACTGTCAGTTTTGGACTGGTTTGGGCAGAACTTTCAGTTTGTCAGACAAATAATAATTTATGTTTCCCTTTTTGCTTCAGAGAAATGGATGATGAAATTTCATTTAACCTGGAAGATGAAGTAAGGACTTTTATTATAATATTTTAATTAGCAACAACATAGCAACACCCTAGCAACCCGGCCAAAACACCCTATTGTTGTGGCACTGACCTAGACACTGACCTAAAATATATTTTTTACCCGTAGGAGCGGATTTCAGAGAAAGATATTGATGACTCTTTCAAAACAATGTTTGCTCAGCTGTCAGGAGAGGTGTGTATCATGTGAATTTATGGTGATTTAAAAGCATCCCAATGTGTACATAATAAGATTAAACCTTATCTAGACTGTCTTTAATGCAGGACATGGAGATTTCGGTTCATGAGCTCAGAAACATTCTGAACAGAGTGGTATGCAAACGTAAGCATGGCTGATGTTTTCATGCATTCAGATCTTATCTGTGCCCGTGTGTTTTTGAGAATATTTTCCATTCTGTGTTCTTCAGACAAGGATCTTAAAACAGACGGGTTCAGTATGGAGTCATGTAGATGTATGGTCAATCTGATGGATGTATCCTTACTCAGATCATCTCAGCATTGTTCTGTAGGGCTTAATGTGACTTTTAAAAGTCATTCTTTTCATTCATTTACATTTACATTTATTCATTTAGCAGACGCTTTTATCCAAAGTGACTTACAAGTGCTTTCATAGCACTTGTAATTCATAGAGAAATGAGAGCAGAATTCATAGAGAAATGAGAGCAGAATGTTAATGGCCAGTAAACAATCACCTAAAACACTCTATTGACCACCTAATAGCAGCAGAATGAGCAGAATGCCTTAGTAACCACATAGCAACATGCTTAACAACCTCTCAAAACACATTAGAATCCACAAAGCAGTATAGCAACTATCTGGAAACTACCCAGAATACCTTGCAGCATCAGTGCATCGCACTTCTTTACGAAATGTTCAAATCGAATTTATTTTATAATGGGCTTAACCGAAATGACTCTCAGAAAGATGGCAGTGCAAGACTGGGACTCGTGGAGTTTCAAATCCTTTGGACTAAAATCAGGAAGTGGCTGGTGAGAAACTTACTAAAGGCTTAAATCCTGCCTAACACTTCTGGGTAACTAATACATGCATGTCATTTGCAGGGAATTTTTAGACAGTTTGATCTGGATAAATCCGGCACCATGAGCTCGTACGAGATGCGTCTGGCTGTGGAGTCAGCCGGTAATGACCAGATCTCAATGCTTGTCAATTTGTATGTACTACATACACATGCTTTTCTGTTCTGTTTCTTTTTTACTCACAGGTTTTAAGCTGAATAACAAGCTACACCAGATACTGGTGGCACGATATTCAGATGGAGAGATGATTGATTTTGACAACTTTGTCTGTTGTCTGGTCAAACTGGAGGCCATGTTCAGTAAGTCGTTCACGTGATGATGTCAATGTATCAGTGTCATAGTGTTCCTAACATTAGTTTAAAAATGTAATGTGTTTTCTCCAACAGTGGCCTTCAGAGAGCTGGACAGAGAAGGGTCAGGGGTTGCAGAGCTCAATGTTTGTGAGGTAGGTTGCCATTTCACGCTTTTGAAGAGCCCTTAAGTCTAATTTTGAAACATAATGGGATTTGTCATTTAGATCTGAATCCTAAGTGTTAAGAACTTAATATTAAAAAACATTTTAGGTAGAATTAGTGTTTTATTATGCATTATGTTTTACTGGCTCTCTTCTCTCTATCAGTGGCTATGCCTGACCATGTGTGGTTGATGTGTGGAGATCAAATTGTGCTGGACCATAAGGACCAAAATCACTACCACAACTGCAGCTTTACAGCCAGTCCACCCACCTGAGCTCGACACTGTATGCTTTTGCCACCCTCATAATGCAAGATACTTATGCAGAGATAAACTGATGAACTGATAAACTAAGTTAATTAGACCGGTTTATCAATATATATTGCAGCATTGCAGAAAGCAGCTTAACATAGCTTTATGATTAACTGCATGCCACTAACCCTAAATTAAACTATTAGCTTTATTCTATTCTACCCTGTATATGTAGTGCGCTGTACTGATGTGGGTAGTTTAACTTATTAGCCTTTAAATTTTGCACCATTACAGCCTTAATCAGAATTTTTATTGCAGATACAGAAAGTGATCATGTCAGTGTTACGATTTTTAGCACTTTGATACGCTGTGTATTAATATTATCAATAATGTTATTAATAATTCTTAATAATATTAACAATATTGTAGGATATTCAGGGAATTCTGTTACATTTTTTATTTTATGCTGTGCATCCTAATATAAACCAAAAATAAATAAGACTTAAGAATCAATTTGACTTTTGCATCTGACTAATAACCCTCATGACACAGTGCCATAGTTGTTGTACCATAAATGAACCATATTGGAAGTGATAAACAGCCAAAAAAAAAACAACAACAGTAAGACTTATAACAGCCTGCTGTTATTACAGTGAAACAGAGTCAACCAAAGGTTTACCTGTGGTTACTACAGTATGATCAATGCATCATCAATACACGGTGAGGTTTGACATTCCCAAGCTAGCTGTCATGTTGGCAGCCACAGGTATTAATAAATAATAAATTAGTAGTCATAATAATCAGTTAGATGGTGAAATGATTTATTTAATATCTCAAACAACACAACACAAAGTCCATGCACACACAGATCGGTCTGAATGATGTCCGGGAGCGCTACTCCTTCGCTTTCGCCTCTCTGCTCTCCAGCAGCCCCAGTAGGGTGGCGTCCGCCTCCAGCAGCGTCGTGTCCGTCATCGCTCCCAGGAACCGTGAGGTCAGCTCCAGATCTTCCAGTCTCAATCTCACCCTGCTCCCTCTCTGGTACTTCTGGCCATCCGCGGACGGCCTCTTGCACACGCAGTGGAACTTGCCACCGAAATCTATATACAGATCGTCACTGACGATATGAAAGATTTTGCCGATGACGATTTTGTCCTTAGCCGGACCCATCTGCATTAGCGGGGAGTGTCGCAAGAGCGATGCGAAGGACTTCTCGTCCCTGGAGCTCAATCGCACCGCTGCGCCCCGGTCGCTCTTCTTCTGCTGCTGCTGGAGGTCTGAATGCAACTCGTACGCAGTTGCAAACCCGCTCTTCACCCTCTCGGCCGATTTATCATCAGTGCCTCCCCCACTAGATCCACCTTCCCCGGCAGATCCGCTCACGTCGGCGCTGTTAAATGATTTGATTGTGGTTAAAACACGGCGGTTTGACAGGAAAGAGGATCTGGCGCTCACCATGTACATCACCTTACAGAGCGACGCCATGTTGGAATGTCACGGTGAGCAAAGCATTCTGGGAAAACATTCACAAGAATTGTTAAAGTATTTGAAAACGATTATATATTAAAGTATTCGAGAATGCATAGAGAATATGACCGTTTATAATGTATGTAAAACTTTTATGAGTTGATTTTACAAACGCAAGTGGGCTTTTAGTTTTACTCTCTCGCTTTCCGTAGTTGCGTCAACGTACGTCACAAAATCTTCCGGAAGTTTGTAAGCGCCTCTGTGAGGAGCGCTTTTATTTGAGCAAAACATGGAGATCTTTGTCATTTCACCTAATTTGAGGTTTATTAATCTAATCATCGTCCCGGGCTCGACTGTCCGTGATCTGATCGGTCATTTTGCCACTAAAGAGGTGGGTTGAGTTTAACAGTAATCTGAGACATAACTCAGGACTGTGCTGTACTGTCTCACCAATGATGGTCGTGTGATTGTTGTAATAATGATGAATAATATGATCTATAATATGATCCATAATATGATCCATAATATGATCCATAATATGATCCACAATAGGATCCATAATAGGATCCATAATAGGATCCATATTATGATCCATATTATGATCCATATTATGATCCATATTATGATCCATATTATGATCCATATTATGATCCATAATAGGATCCATAATAGGATCCATATTATGATCCATAATAGGATCCATATTATGATCCATAATAGGATCCATATTATGATCCATAATAGGATCCATATTATGATCCATAATAGGATCCATATTATGATCCATATTATGATCCATAATATGATCCATATTATGATCCATATTATGATCCATATTATGATCCATATTATGATCCATAATATGATCCATATGTTTTCTTTTCTCTCTTTTTCTTGTGAGTCTTTTTCTTGTAGAGTCTTTTTCTTGTAGAGTCCGATGTTTATGTGAAGAGTAATGGGCGCGTATCTTGCAGTAATGATTTGCTTCAGTCGGGACTCATGTGGAGGAAAAGGAGGTAGACACACATTTCCAGAAATTAATCCGACAGTAAGCCAGTAACAATAATTTATTGTGATGTTTTAAGAATATCAGGAGAATACGATAAACTGCATCAGTTTGCCCTCATCGTGCCTCTGTGCTCGCAGTAAAAAAGTAACACGAAAGCATGTAACTACCATGTTTTTCTTGGACATGCACCATGTCAATAACACTGGTTGAGTACATAAGCATGGTAGTTATTGGTATTATGGTGTTAAATTGGAATTATTACCATATTTGATCCCCTTCAGTGATTCCTGTCCAATCATACACTTAAATAAAAACATTGAAAGCTAATAATAAAGGTGTTTTTCCTCTGGGGTGTTTCTAAGCTCATTTTTGTGTTATAGGGTTTGGCTCCATGCTAAGGGCCCTCGGTGCACAAATTGAAAAGACGACCAACCGTGAGGCCTGCAGAGATCTGAGCGGAAGAAACAGTAATGCTTATAATGGTCATATTTATCTTCAACAAACTTGCTTGGCCATTGTTGATGATCAGTAAATATTAATGTATATCAGACCTGCGTGTGTTTGTTCATGGGCAGAATGGCAGACTGGCTAAAAAAGCAGGCAGACCGAGAGGCAGAGAAGGAGCAGCGTCGCATAGAGTGGATTCAAAGGAAACTGGCCGGGCCGAGTCGAAACATCACTTCACAGACACAAATTATGAGCAGCAATGCCATGACCTTTCAGAGAGACTGGAGGACTCTGTACTAAAAGGTTTTGAACTTGTATTGAAACAGTTCGAAAAACAATTATGTGTGGAAATTAATCTTTTATGACTCATGTTTGTCATGTTTTGCTACTAAGATGCTATCAAAATATGTTTTATGCTTGTATATCTTGTACTCAAATGATGCTTAACTCTAATTGTTCCGGTCACTGAAGATAAAAGTACAAATGTCTCTTTATTCTTTAGGCATGCAGGCGGCTTTCTAGGCTTGTGCAGGCAGATGAAGGTCCGATGCGCAAGCGTCCAAGCCCAACCGACAGCAAAAAGAAAGCAAAGAAGAAATACTTATGGTGAGCTGAGATCATTTTCAACGTGCGTATAATGTAAAAGAAAACCATGATATAGTTTTGATTTCATGCATCCAATAGGAGTGGCCTAGGGGGCCCTTCCACTTCTTCCTCAGGCTCTGGGGCTTCCTGCAGCTCTGATGTTCCCAAACGAGCAGCCATGTCCACCACCAGGGGGCAGGCCAGTACAGAACCTCAGGACCAACCCAGCAGCTCCTCCTGCAGTCCTACACCCAGCGCTCCAACACCCAACCAGGAGAAAGAGGAGGAAAGAAGTGTAGAGGAGGTGCAGAACGTGGCTGAGAAGGAATGTACAGTTGAGATCCCTCAGAATGACAGTAATGGAGAGGAGAAAGCTCAGGTCACACAATCAGAGCCTCAGAGGAGCCCAGCTAAGAGCAGTCAGACACAGGAACTGGTGAGATCTTCTGCTTTTCTCCAAGATGTTGGTGCCAACGTTTAGTTTGTGATAACTTATTTTGTATTTTGTTGTTTAGGTGGAAAGTCCACTGGATCTGCTCTCTGTGAGTGAGGTGGAGCAGCTGGAAGCTTTGGGTTTGGAGAAGCTGAAGAAAGAGCTGATGGAAAGAGGGATGAAATGTGGAGGAACCCTGCAGGAACGTGCTGCTCGTCTTTTCTCCGTCAGGGGACTGGCTCCAGATCAGATTGACCCTGCACTCTTAGTCAAACCCAGCAAGGGCAAGAAGAAATAACTTTTTTAGTCCCACATAATATTTTTGTACCTCTGTTCTGGTTTATAATGGGCTGTAGTTTTTAAGGTGTATTACATAAAATGTTAAAAGACCGACAGTAATAACAAAACTCCTCAGTACTGCAGATCGAGGTGGACTGTTTTCTACTGGTCAGATGTAGATAACAGCATTTTTCTTGCAGTTTTGTTAGTAAAACATGCCATATTACAAAAGATGAGACTATGATTAACTCTCTGTAATATGTACAAGGCTCTCTCATTATGTATGAAAGTTTTGTAATACATATTCAAGAGGAACTGTCTGTCTGATACCTAACAGATTGTTCACCTTGCAATGTCTAAATTGTGTCAATCTAGTTTGCTAGATTGACAAAGTAAAATTTTGTTGCATACTTTTTGGGTCCACTGTGAAGGGCAGGCATATATTTTATATAAAAGTAAATGCATTTTTTCCATCACCAGCACTGATTCATTAACATGGTGAATTAGTTTTAATGACAATTTGTATATAGTTAAGGCCCATTTCAAAAGCCATTGTAATATATATGACGGAAGCCTCAAAAAGAAGGTACAGATTCTTTAAGCAAAATTATGCATAGGATATTTGAAAGATGAAATGACTTGGAAGAAAGTGCATGTGGTCTCCAAGGCAACAGGTGGCAGTAATGAGGAGCATCTGTTGAAGAAAATAGTTTTCCATGCTGTTGAACTGCGGAGTTGCTAAAGGTTTTCACATATTAGTTATTTGAAAATGGCCACATTTGTGTGAATCTATAATGAATCTGTATGTCGGTAATGCCCATTTACAGATCCACCGGCCATGTAACTGTCACTTCTGTTTTATATGTTGGAAGATAAAATACATTTCCTTTTGTGTCAGTAGTTCAGTGTATAATATACAACGATGAAATGAGAAAAAACCTTTACTTGTATGTTTAATCAGAACTGTACACATATTTACAGGACATACAAAAAAGATTACAAATAATTTATTTAACACAAGAAATGGGTTTCAAATAAATAAATAATTTATAATACATAAATATGTTTCATTTTTGGTTGGGATGGACGAATCAGTTAACCACTTAGAACCGGGTCCTCAGACACCTCATTGTGTTTTCAACATTTTAGGCCTGAATTTTTTACATTTGTCATATGCAATAATTAGCTAATTAAGCCACGTAATAAGAGAAAGCAACATGTACAACTTTCTACATACATATATATGTATATATACATATACATATACATACAACAATGTCTCATACATACACATTTCTTTTGGAAAGTGAGACCTCTCTACCTGAATGATTGCACTATATAAACAGCCTTTTTATTTAATTCAAAGACACTTATGAGACAAGCAGACAGTCTTTGTGTAGCCAATTACAAAGTTGGATTGGCCACCCTCATCTATCCCATACAAACACAAGCTGCGGCAGACAGTTGTTCCACTTTGTGCCAACGATGGTCGTTGTCGAGGAAGACCATGTCTTCGTGGTGTGTGGGGCGACAGCAGGACTGGTGATGCCATTGGCCTGTGTATTGGAGGACGCCGCTCTGCAGGAGGTTGGTGAGCGTCAGGTCATGGTTGGTGGCGAGGGGGGGGCAGGTACCACTGCAGTACTTAAACAGCACGGTCTCATCCGAGTCGTATCCCAACCCGAGGTCTCGCACCTGCAGCAGGATGGAGTGGAGAGCGCATGGGGAGTCTGCATTGCGGCGCGATCGAATCGCCCTTTCCAGCTGCCTCTCTGAGCCTTGCTTCTCCCCATTGTCACCTCCTTTTCTCCTCTTCATTGTTGAGGTCTGACTTAGGGGAAGCGGTCTGTCCTCTGGTCTCTGTTATAAAGGGCAAAGACTGGTTAGGTTGTTGCCTTTATAGAACAACGTTTGTGTGGTGCTTGCTCATGCAAAACTCTCTGTCATGCCAGGGTGAATTAGGTGTTTGTTTACTGGCCATTCTTCATGTTCTTGTGCTTATAGATAATTAGATAATAATTAAAGTTAATGTAAATGAGTAAAACTTGATTGGTCAACCACCAGACAAAAGTTGTAAGTCTGATCAACTCCTCTCAAAAAATGGCACAATTTGTTTTTTTCTGTTAGACAAATTGTGGAAGGAGTCACTTAGGGTACTTAGGGTTAGAGGTTTGTTTAGACCCAACACCATCAAATATAACACCCCTAGACAAGTGTCCTTTATCTTCTTTGGATTCCAAACTCATTAACTCATTATATCAACATTATAACATATCAAAGTGATGTTCAAAAGCTCTCTAATATGTCCACAGAAATTTATCTGCCCGTTCCCCAAAGTCACAACCTCCAGCTTACCTAGTAGTGTCCTAAGCCAGCGCCCATCTCCCGCCTGAACGCAATACAGCAGGAAGGTGATCTTCAGCAGTGAACGCATCATTCTTCTTCACTTCTTCTCTCGGTTGCTTCTTCAGGATGGTAGCGCAGGTGATGCTCAGACCCGGATCCAACATCTCTTTTATAGCAATGTGAGCGGGTCAGGACCATTGGGGCGGAGGGGATGATGGGCCAGGACGGGAGGGAGGTGGGATAACCCTTCTGCTCCCAGTTTCTCACCTGGTCTCATGGCTATAATATATAATTTATTTATAGAATTTTTTGGAGAGCCAATGGAATTGATCCATGTCAGGAGGCTGAGAATATGGAAAATGTTGAGGAAGTATGGAGATTATGGATAATTGGGAGTAAATTGTGTAAAGTTGTGGGCTGTTTCTAGCCGAGGTTGACTTGACAGTGATTAACACCTAGCACATGGACTTGACCAATCACAAGGGTCAAATTTATGGAACTAAGAAACAATTGAATTGGACAGATGAACTGA
Source organism: Chromobotia macracanthus (assembly GCA_036877525.1). Classification (NCBI taxonomy): domain Eukaryota; kingdom Metazoa; phylum Chordata; class Actinopteri; order Cypriniformes; family Botiidae; genus Chromobotia; species Chromobotia macracanthus. The sequence continues at coordinate 5,028,400 of JAZGTH010000033.1, read as the reverse complement.
TGGACAGGTGTCACATTGTAGAACATTGTTGAACTATTCATGTATAATTAATATTATAAGCTTACAACAGGGAAATGAAGGGGTTAACTGCATGAAGGATGGAAGACAGACCCATAATTAAAAGGAGCAAAATAGATGACAGAAGTTATTTGAATGGAAATACCAAGAATAATGGCTGTCTTCAGGAGCATAAATTTTGGGATTTTATTAAAATGTGATTTTTTTCACTATCTACATTCCTTATGTAACTATGAAGACAGGAATCCTGCAATGTTGAAGGAATCAGTGGATGCGCTTTGTGTGCTGTGTCCATATAGATACATTTGTATGCATGCCTTAGTGTTGCCTACAGTATCTGAAACTATGACTAAATGGACACATTTAAAATTTACCTTTAAATTTAAAGTGTTTTATTCTGTAAATTGTTAAATATTTTATCAAATAAAGAAAATCGTTATTAAGTTATTAATAAATTGCATTGTGCCATCTCTTACTAAATAACTATATTATAACTCTGCTGCTATAGCAAGTAGATATTTATCAATATTAAATATCAATAAGATCAATAAATAAGATCAGTGGAAAAGGATTTCAACCACACAGGAGTATAAAACAATCAGCTTCACAGGGAAACTTCTATTTATCATCTCAATGTATTATAAGATTACAGTCAGATCAGTTTCCATTGGCACTGTTGCCAGGCTGTTGGCTCAGATCTCCTAACAACCTTGTTAAAGCTAGACTTCGTGAAGATGGGAGTTAGATACGCATGGGAAAGATTGAACTAAATCTGTAAGAGGGAATAGATTTGGAATAAAATAGCTATTTGTTTCGCCAGTGAAATGTAAGTGTGATTAATTTCTTTTTGATTCCTTTTACGATCCGTTCCTTACTGCTGTTTGTCTTCCGTGATACGGAGGTACTATTCATTTCTTGCGTGAACTGTAAGGATATACTGGAAATGATGATGTTGAACATGAGTATGTGGGTGATGATGATGATGGTGATGACATCATAATGATGATGATGGTATACATTATTGCAAGCAAGCATACATTATTTGAAAAACACACCGGATACAGTGGGAGATGTGGCAACCCGTCTGACATGTTCTGAGTGTCTCTGGAATCCGAGGCTGTCTGAGTCAGTTAGGAATCTCGTATCAAGATCACACAGTGGAAAAACAGTCTTACCTTCACACACTGTAAAACACAGGGTGACATGGAGGGGAGGTGTGGACTCACGGCCCATCAGACGGAAAGAAGGGAAAAGAGCTTTGTCTGTCTGGTACAAATCACAAGAGCTCACCTGTGCATGCACCCTTAGATCGCCAAAGATTTATTCTTAAAAGAAATGCACAGACTCTCAGCATTCCTCATGCTTGGCTTTCTGATTTTAGAAGTCTTAGTTAGGCCAGGAGAGATGACAAAACAATTATGAGAAGATATTATGAGAAGAAAACATCAACTCCCATCATCCTACCTGATAAAATAAACGTTATACTTACAATAAACCCATATACTAACAAAACTCGATATTATATTTTCCATATATAATCCTGTACAATTTTATTGTAGTGTGCATTCATCTAAATTAGTCAAGGTCTTACAAAATGTCTTTAATATTTATAATAAAAAAATTGACATTTCTCTTTTAAAACCTGCTTTGTTTTGGGCCTGAATTTTATGGGGTCCTCCAAAAATGTCTGTTAATGACCTTAAATAGCAAACGTATTTACAATTATTATGCTTTGTACCGAGAACTGTTTTCTGTAAAAACAATTGATAACTATAATTGTTTTACCATTGTTGCCAGCTGAACAATTGAGCTTTATGAAGATGAAATACGCATAAATACATTTAAATGCTAATAATTTAGTTTTTTATAAATTTGAAATTAGCAGCAAAAAATTGCCCTTAAACATCAACACAGGGTAAAGCAGACACGGTTTCCAAGAACCCAAGCTGGATTATTTCTGAATAAAACATCAGATGAAGAGTAAACTGTGTGTATGTGCTTCTGTACAGGTTTAAAGTCTTTAAGATGGGGGTCAGGGTTGTTTATGGTATGGATAGTCTAGCCGGTGCATTCAGAAGTGCATTCCAGCAAAGACACGTCTCCTGCCCAGCCCATATAGGGCTTGTCTGCTCCAGCCAGGAATGTGACAGCAGCGTTCCAGTGTTGGGAAGCGTTCGGTGGGAATTAGTGGGGAATCTCAAGCTCGCCAGGCAAGGGCTGTTAATGCTGTAAATCTGACCGGTGCACTAGAAGCTCCTGCCTCCTCCATCACTTCTCGTCCTTCACACCATTCCTAAATCACATCCCTGTATCACATTGGACCAGCATTTATCTTCTCATGTAGGCTCTCTCCACTCCCATCTCATTCCGTATTGTTATTCTCTGCTGAAAAGATCAGCACTTCAAATTTCTGTGATGGTCCAAGCTGGTTTATGCTGGTTTGGTGCTGGTCTATCTGGTGGACCAGCATAGTTATCCTGTTCTGAAACAAAAACTAATGAATGAATCAACTGCAAAAGTGTTTCTTATGTTGGTAACCTATTTGCATCACGCATGTTTCTTTGCTGCAAGTTACACATGGCTAGGAAAAAACGTTACTGGTCCAAGTCTTTCCAATAAAGTTCAGAGATCTTCCACTACCTCTCAGTGGAGGGAATATGCCCACCTGCTAGTGAAATCCCGACTGGCAAACATGGAGCAGATATTCCAAGTGAATGAGTGTCAGCAGATGAGAGAATGCTTTTTACAGGTCATGACTGAGGTGGATACAAAGGATGTTTTTCAAGGGATTTCCCAATTGTTCAAGAATCTATCTATCTATCTATCTATCTATCTATCTATCTATCTATCTATCTATCTATCTATCTATCTATCTAAATAAAACCACACAGTAACACCCTAGCAACAGCTTAGTAATGCGCCTGCGACCCCAGCGTAATACCTTGCCAACCACCCAGAACATTCTAGCAACCACCTTTAAACCTCTTAGAACACTTTAGCAAACACATTGCAACACCTTGGCAACACCCTGCAATACTGGTTATGCTATTTATGATGCCTTTATTTATTTGTCATTTATGATATATTTCTGACTGATCATTTACGTTTTATCTTTTTTTTTTAGCATATGAAGACAAACAGCAGACTAAAAGACAACAGATATTATCTCGTTCCTGGTTCAGCAGCCCATCTCCAGCAGCAGGGGGAGCTGCTGGGAATCTGCTGCAGAAGATAGGCCAGGAGGGGCGAGGAGCAGCTGTGGCCAAAGTGCTCAGTTCCACAACACACAAGCTCACACATCCTGGTACGCAGAAAACAACAGCGCTACAAACTCAACGGCCTCTAACTCGTCTCCTGACCTGAACCCAGCAGCTGTGAAAGAAGATCCCAGCAACACAAATCATGTGATTCAAATCAAGGACACAAACACCAACAGCTGCATCACAGAAGCAGGCAGATCAGAGAATGTTGGGCACCCAGAGGTGCATTGTGGGATAGTGGAGGAAAACAGCACTGGTTCAAGTGCTGGAAAGTCTCTGGTTGTAGACTATAGTAACTCAGACTCTGATCCTAACAGTGAGGTCTAACAGATCAAAGTCTATTGACAGGAGTGCATGTGTGAGTCAAGGATTGCATTAAACATTCTTCCATATGGAAAAGTAGGTGTCAGTACTTTTTTCAGTTTTAAACATTGAAGTTAATTATGTTTGACTTGACACGTGTTTGCTGCTTAAAACTGAGGTTGTTCTTGATGGTTTTTATGCATGAGCAGATAGCTGCATCACTATTACTGTTACTTTCTTTTCTTTTCTGTACTGTACTATCATGCAGGTTAAGGAGAGGTGTGCTGTCACTTTTCTAAGCAATCATTTTGTCTGGCAGACAGAACTGACAAAAGGGTCCCGTGTGTTTTTAAGGAGGGACCCACATCTGGTGACCGGAATATCATAGAGACTTGAGGGTCGTTTTTCTCTGTCTTTGCCAAGTAAGCAACCATGTAACAATGACTTGGAAAGTCAAAACTGTATAGCAACTCCCTAGCAACCCCCTACATTCTAGCATCACAGTAGTGAACTTTGTACAGTCAAGCACCAGTATTGTTTTCTTAAGAAAGTTTAGGCAATATTTAGTTGACAGTGGTCCAAATCAGGGACATCCAGAAAGTTGTTGATGTTTCAGATGTTTCAAAATATCTAAGTGGTGTGTGTCAGTTCAGCTGTTTGTTGCTGAGTACTGCACAAGTTTATCAAAGTTGCAGTCAAAACGGTCATGTTGGTTTAATGGGAGGAGAAATATTGGCTAGTTCGGCTCTCTTGCTTTTTCTTTGATATTGTGAGGAGGCCATTCAATGAGATGTTGCTTCTTCCTCTGCTGTTGTGGATGTGTCACATCTCTGATGCCCAGGTTTCTCCTCAAAGAGGGTTTGTTTAACGTTAGATTTCCTGATATGCTGTTTCATTCCTCTCTTGTTATTGTGTCAGTTGATAACATGTAAGCTGTCTGCTTTTCTCTAATTTATATGTGGTATTTTCTATGTGTGAATTAAACAGCAAGAGTGTGGGGACCTAATGTCCGATTACGGTATATACGCATTTTGTACCTTATACAAAAAATCAAGAGTTTGGAAATATTGAAATGTTTCTTACCATCTTAAAAATATTTTCATCTGTGCCAACATATTAACATAACATTTTTGAAATGGATAATTTGAACCAAATAATGAAGAAAAAGCAGCCAATAAGAGTGTAGGATAGATTCAAAACTCTTTAAACAGCTTCTCAGGATGATTCCTCAAGAAACTGAGTGATAAAATGTCAAGAAACTATTTTTGTGAGTTCTAGGTAAAAGGTGATTACATTGAATATGCTAGAATATAAGCTAGTTTAATAAACTTCCAATTTTCTTTCTATATGTGCTATTCGGTATTGAGATAAATGGTGAGAAGAAGAGACTCTCATATATGAAGGAAAAGGAAAAGACGTTCTGCTGCGAGACTGCAGCTCAAGCAGCAGATGGGTGAGTCTGTGTACCTGATATTTAAGTTTATGTTTACGCTACTGTATATAATACAAGACTGTAATACAGTAGCACTTTAAAGGGATAGTTCAGCCCAAAATGAAAATTCAGTCATTATTTACTCACCCTTATGTCTTTTAACCCCCATGGCTTTCTTTGGTCTTTGAAAAACTTCTTTTTGGTCTTTCCAATGGCTGTGGATCACAACCTTGTGTCATACAATTCAAGCATATGAATGAGTTAAAAAAACAATAAAATTATCGATTATTTCAATAAAGTCTTAAACCAAAAATAATTATATCGGTTTTGGTTCTAAACAACAAAGAAAGCCATAGGTGGTTTAAACAACATGAGGGTGAGTAAATAATTTAAATTTTTTGGGTGAACTATCCCTTTAAAATAAGGTTCTAATCTACATTGTTGTTTCTTTTTTGTTAATGGCACAGTAACTTTAATAACTTTAATAATCTATTAATCTTGGTTTAATTTTTTAATTTTTTAACATTATAGTTTTTTTACATTTAAATATACATATATATACGTTAACAGCATATTTAACATATTTAACGTCAAAACCTAAAACCGAAGATTAATACATGCCATAAAGTATTGTTGTGTATTGTTTATTCAGAATATTGTACTATTCTGTTGACTAGTTTTTATGCAAACCTTACTGCAAAGTGTTGCTGTTACTTGAATGAAACATGTTGAAAAGGGTTAAAGAATAAAAAGACAATCAAGAATATACTTGCACAGTCACAGTTAATGTTCCTCATCATTTGAAATGCTCCTCTCTGCTCAGAGAAGGAATACTTGGATAAGTTTCTGCAGAGGTGTTGTATGGACGGCATGAAGGACATTCCCATGCCATACTCGTGCTATCGCCGCTTTCAGTACATCACGGAGGACTGGAGCTGCGTATTACCTTTCTTTCGCTGCTGCGTGCAGTACCGAGGGGAGGCGCTTGTTGAAATTACCAGGCCTCCACCAACCACCCATCCACCGACAACCACTCCTCCAACCACCACAGTCCATATATTATTTGATCCACCTTTAAGGCGTGGTAAGTACCTGCATGCCATTACTTGGGCTGACTGTCTTGTTCTTAGTAACCGTAACAATATTCCTCACCTTATTTATTAGATCAAGATGCATTTTGGCAGATGCTTTTTTCCAAGGTATCATTCATATTCTGTTATTGCTTTAAATTTAGTCGAGAGTAAAATCCTGCAAAAAATTCCAGTGTATGCAATGCCTGGGAGAGTAATGATGGGTCAGGGTTATCCTGATCAACGTGCAAAGACTAAAGAGGAAGAGGAGGAGGAGGAGGAGGAAGAAGAGGAGTTTGATGAAGATGACGTTGACATAAAGGACATTTATGTTCGCACCAAGTTCTTTGAGTCTTGGCTGTGGACGGAAATCAGACTGCCTGATTCACCTGCCAGCACTGATGGGTAAGAGTTTGACCTTTGACACAGTGTTGACTGTGTATTATGTATTACTGAAGTGTGTGTGTTTATCACAGGTTGGCTGTATATACAGTGAATACGGTTCTGTCGGACAGTATCACTCAGTGGGGGTTTCTAGCCATCAGTTCTTCACCTAAGACAGGTAAACATCTCTGTTCTTGGCCTTGTGCTGCTTGTTTGTCTTTCTGCTGATTCCTGAACCATCAAAGCTCCAGACAGCAGAATATCACTTTATACCAACATCACTTTATTTAGCACTTTGCAGTAGGAGGTTCCTTTGTTGTCTGAAGTTTGAAGAACCAGGGTTTTTTGTTATTTAGTATGAATTGGTACAATTCATACTAAAACCACAGTAATGCCTCACTCAGTGCTTAAGTCAATCAGGTCTTATATTTGTGTAAGGCACATTTGTATTCATTGTACTGTGATGGTGGTGTTAATTCACACGGTCTTGTTCACCCCTCAGTTCACCATGGTAGTGCTGCAGGCCTTGTCTGAGTATCTAGTAAAGAAACCTTCTCCTTCTGACCTTAATTTGTTGGTGGAGCTGAGCGTCCCTGGTCGCTGTGATGTACGTTGGAGCTTCACTCCCAAAGTGGTTTATGTAGCTCGAACTTCAAAGGTGATTCTGTCTCTTTTAAACTCACTGTCAATGGAGTGACATAGACATTTGTTTCTTGTTGTGAATCAGGATCACATTTGTTCAAGTCAAAGGGAAGGCAATCTGGGATGCGGTACAAGTAACTTCTGCTCACCTTCTCATACAGGTACCTCTTGACCAGGACTTCAAAGTGGTGGCTTCTGGGAAAGGCAGGGGCATCTTAGAGGTACATAAATAAATGTTATTATTAATAAATGTTAATAAATGTTTTGCTATTGGATTACCTTCTATATTTAAAATGAGAAAACATTCTTTCTCATTTTACCTCAGGTGGTGACAGTGTATCACCAGCTTCCAGAAGTGTACGAGAGGAGCACATGTATGTTTTCAGTATGAAAATTCATGACGGTGTGAATCAAGCATTCAGTTTCATGATGATCAAGTATGTCAATGTAAGATTTTTGGTTCTAGAGAAAAACCCACCTGATGTAGAGAAGTCCTACAGAGTAAATATCAACGTGAGGCGGGCACACACTATTTATTACACATCTTCTTGCAAGATGTTTTGTGGTGTACCCACATATCTCAGCTTTGTGTTCTTTCTTTTGTTGGGGCCCTGGAGGGACACCAGGCGAGAATGGTGATACTGTATATTGGCCTGCCAACTGGCTTTGAACCTGAAAACTCAGATTTGGAGCTGGTGAGACCACAGTCGGGTTCTGTTTCATTATTAGACTTCAGAAAATGTTATGCATAGAGTATAGGTTTGTTAGCTTAGTGACACGCTAACATCAAATTCTTTTGGAATCAGTTGCTGCCTATATAGAACATTATAAATCTGTTTTTTATGAGGTTCTATAAGGGTTAGGATGCTACCCTTAGAAGACAGCTACCTATGTAGACAGTATAGAGGCAGACAGCTCACTATTGTTTGGTTTGGTTAAAATACTTGGGTTGCCTCTATAGCTCACAAATTCAGTGGATCGATACATCAACAACTTCCAAGTGGTGGATAATCTAAGTGACAGAGGATCCCTTGTAATTCACCTGTTTAAGGTAACCTAGCAACCACCCCATAATTTATACTTGCTGTAACAAATAAAGGCAATATTAAATATTTGTCTCTGTGTGATTGTACTGGGCAGGTGTCCAGTACTGAAACAGACATGATCACATGTAGACTGCATCAGAAATTTAAAGTTGGGCACCTGCAGCCTTCAACAGTTACAGGTACACACAAATTTTCATGTTTGTGGGGATATTATATAGCGTTAATGGTTTTTATTCAGTACAAATTGAGGAGAGGTGTACTGTTAGTGTTTTAAGTAATCTAAGTTCTAAGGAAAAACTTTTACCAGGCAGGCAAAAAGCAGGTGAGAAATCCTATTTCTTAAAGCCGTTTTGATATTTTACCTGAAAAAACAAGACAGAAACCCTAAACTTGAAATCGATTTTTTTTCGATTTTTTTTTCGATTGTGATTTATCTGTCAGATAAACACTGCAGCAGGTTTTATTCTCCTCCCGAAGACCAACAACAGCTCGATCAGATCTGCAAAGATAATGTGTGTCGCTGCACACAGGGTCAGTTTCATCTGTCATCTACACATCTTTACACGTTTACAATAAACTTGGTCATTCTCACTCTTTACTGGTTTGAAAACAACAGGTGATTTATGTGTGACGAAAGCTGATTCCTTGTCTGTCGGTGAAGAGCTGAGGAAGGCAGCTGTGTGCAATGGATTACATCATGGTGACCGTCTCTTACATGATTAAACCATGTCTTCGGTGAGTTAATCTCAGTCTCTTCTCCTCAGTTTACAGGGTTAAACTGCTCAGTGTTAGCCAGAGTCACTATGACCAGTATGAGATGGAGATTGTGCAGATTATAAAACAGGGTAAGTCCCAACAGAGTACAGGCTGATTTCTAAACAATATAACCTGCTGGATAGCGCATACATCTGTGTGTCTGTGTGTGTGTAGGGTCAGAAGATGTCCTGAAGGAAACAGAGAGGAGAACGTTCCTCTCACATGCAAGCTCAAGCTCGGCTTGAGAGAAGGTCAGGATTATCTGATCATTGGCCCGATTACTGATGTCTGGCACGCAGGGAGCACATCCAATGGGTGAGAAGCACAACATAATCGAAGATCTTCATCGGTTGTAGTGTTTCATTTCCTCTCAGGTATGTATATACTTTGGGTAAGAACACGTGGGTGGAGCGATGGCCATCCACATCAGAATATGGGAGTGGCTCCATGCTGCAGGTGAAATGTGCCGAGCTAAAGAGCTTTGAAATGAAGATTACAAAGAACGGCTGTCAGACTTGATATGACACACTTTATATGTAAATCTCACAAGTCCTGAAATCAATGTGGTCTACGTGTAACACTGGAGTATGTCTATTACACATTAAAATGAATATATCAATCAAATAATACATAAATTATTTTGTGTATGAACCATCATGCAGTTTGGTCCATCAACCACCAGAGGGTGCAATTTATCTAGAAAAGCTGGCGTGTTTACACAGCCAGCTGTGTTCATAGCTGTGTTACTCTGTTCATAATATTCAAAGAACAGAGTTGGCCATTGTATTTTACTTAAGAGTCTGAGATCATTTAAATTTAGCCCAGGTTGCAGACACATGCTCTTAGTCCAAGCATTATGGCACAAGACAATGTGTGATGAGGAAAGTATAGGATCTAGGAAGTGATCAAGAGATTCCTTATACAAATGCACAGCTCACACATTAAGAGTCCGGACAGTGTGTGTGTGTGTGTGTGTGTGTGTGTGTGTGTGTTAAAAGACCCTGAAAACTTGTAAATGTGTAGTCATAACACAGAGGACGCAAGAAACAATGGAACCCTCACCAGCTTATGGCATATGAACCTGGAGAGGCCTGCTGTTTAGATTTTCTGATGTGTTTTATTATATTTACAGTAAAAGTATGTCCTCATTCACTGACTCAACCCGCTTCACTGCCATTAAAAAGCACCAACCATTACAGACCAGGCATGCGGCCAGCGGGGCAGTTATTGCCAACATTACACACATGTCCTGTAAGGAATTCTCTTGACAGATTCCACCTTCATTTTCTGTGTCTCTCATTCACTCCTTCATCTCCACTCCCCTGTTGACTTTTTATAAAGCACCAACAGGTGTGCAGTTTAAAGATAGCCTGTAAATGCGTTCTAAGTGTGTGGTTGAACCAGACCCAGTTTATTTAGGATAAAGCAGGGTTATGCATGACTTTACCATGCATAGAAAACATCAGTGATGCTAGAGAGACTAGCATAATTCACTGTATTCACTGAATATATGGAACCGGCACTTGTCTGGAATTACAGTAAATGGAGTTCACGCTTACAGTAATGCTGGTCTTTTGGTGGCTCCTCTCTTGTTCTTTTATGGTTATAGTGAAAGACTCACAGTCTCAAGGAACACATTGTCTTAGCCAACATGTTCGCGTCACTGCTGGATCAACAACCCGCAATTATAATCCTGTGCAAACATATACAGCCAGGGGCTAAAGTAATCCTTAATTAAAACCAAACCTTAATAACCCTCCTCTTTCCACAGGCATTCCTAAAATGCCCAACATAAACCATTAGAACACCTTTACTGCATAGATAATGTCTTATTATTTTCATGCTGTTGTATCAGACTGTTGCTGTATGCCATTCCATCTCACAAGCTCAGGCATGTACTTGCACTCTTTCACACATAAACGTGCTCATATCATCCATTATTGCACTTACAGTAAGATTTTGCAAGTCGTCTGATTTCAGAGACAATGATCTTTGTCTTATGATCCACATATTCTAATATATCAAAATCTGCATTCCTTTTATTGCCAAAGCAATGCATTCAGTACTTTCCCAAGTGTAAGAGCATTTAGGCTGAAAGATTTTAATAGTTTTCCCATTATTGCAGTTCAGTTCTTCAGTTCTTCTGTTTCACTGAATCTTTTTAAAACACCAATTTACTGTAACTATTTGCCTGCAGCACATGTATTTTCATTATTTAAAATGTTTTGCTAACAAACATTTAAACCGAAATATTGATTATTAACTATATCACGTAGTCCTACCGCAAAGGTATGCAAAGTTAATGTCACAGCAGTGCACCTGTCTTTAAAATGCACTGTTTACCCCTCCGTCACAACCAGTTCTTTTTCACACATGCACGTTCTGTCTGTAAACGGTCTCATAAAAGCTTGGGAAAGTCAGTGAGGCCTTTTTGATCTATTATTGTGGTGAAAGCTGAAAGTTTCAGTGGACCAGTCTTCAAATGAAGCTGCTCGCCCACCTGCGCAGGTGTGCGGGCATGTGCGTGTGTTTATCGCGTGTTCATCTGTGTATTTAAGCACTTGAAAGGCCCTTGTAGGCGTCACTATCATCATCTGACCGCAAATACCCTTTCCTCATGCCACACGTATTGCGTTTTTGAAAATGCTGCTAATAATATGAGTCACTGCCTAATGAGGGGTTTTCTCTATGCTGAGATGATGTCACCTAGCTGTAGTTTATACTCACACACACAGTCTTCACACTTAGGTGAGAACAATACTGCCACATCCTGCCAATAGAGCTCCATCTTCATTGTGGAAAAGTGGAAGCATTGTGTGACTGAACAGAAATGACCTCATTATTCCAGTGAGCAACATTGTGTTTTCACGCCTTTTCTGTTTTACTCCTTGAAAAAGAAACAACTGATAACTGATACATCAGAGACAACACACTCTTCGCATAGCCTTTACGATCGCGACTGCTTTGCGAATGGCACTAATCTCTCAACAACAAAAAACGACTTCAATCGCCAGTGTACAGTTACAACACGGACACATTGCATATTGCGTAACACACTCTAAAAACACCTTTTATGGGCATAATGCATTTTACTGTTCATATGTTTCATTCTTTGTAAAAGCATTTAATGGCATTCATTGCAGTGAGAGCAGAAAACAGGTGTGGCTTAAAAACAGAAGTGCAAGATTAAAAGTCATAAATTCAGGAAACCAATAATATAGGACAGAAACTGAGGAATACAGCATTGTGACCAGAGAATAGTTGTGAATTTAGGTTGTGAGTGATGTGAGTTGTAGCCTATATACTGTACAGCTTGTGCACAATATGGCAGTCTTCTGAAGCTGTGAGTACTCAGTTTTGGGTCAAATCTAACTACACAGTCAGAGACAAAACTCTAAAGATAGATTAGAGGTATGAACTAAAATGTGCGTGTGTGTCTGTGTGGTGTGGTTTCCTCAGAGTTGCAGGTGCATGTTATACTGGCGCTGGGAACTAAGCTAAAACATCCACTGATCTCTCACACACACACATACACACGCCAGCTGGTCACTGACCCATCCATCAGCACTGAGTCTTGTTTACTCAAATACTTTCATGATTGTCACTCAGAGGAAAAGGGAAGAGGAATGAGAGGAAGATGTGGGCCACTCAGCAGTGCTCAGCACATCTGCTCAGTGATAAACAGAACAATGCCACAGTGACCACTAATCTTACCCGTGCAGATCAAGGGCATGGGAAAAAATAAAACGGCACGAGAGAGAGCCGGAGGAAGCAATAAAAGAAAGAGCTGTTGTTTTAGCATATCGAAAAAAATGAAGGAGATCAAAATGGAAAACAGGAAACACTTATCTATTTCATTCGCGTCACCTTTAGCTGTACAATTGCTGGGAGATGAGAGATTGTTCAGAGATGCTGCATGAGTATATGGGGTCTGTTATGGTGTTAGGGAGCCCAGCTAACAATTTTAGGTTTAAGAATGTTTCCATTAAGTTACAAAAACGTTAACCATTTTATTTTGTATAACAATGTTATGTTCTAGGAACATTCAAAACTTCCAGCTTTTCTGATGTCATATTAATGTTATTGCTTAGTTTTAAGAAGGTTATTTTTTTAATTCTATAACATTTTGTCAGGTTTTTAGATTTGTACATTTTCTGCCTATGCCAAAATCCCTGCCAGGATGCTAAGGTGTTGTGTGTGGTTGCCATGGCGTTGCTTTGTAGTTGCTAGGGTAATATAAGTGTTTTTAAGCTTGTTGCAATGCAGTTGGTTGCTTTGTGGCTTAAGCCAATTGATGCCACACCCGGGTCTGTATGATATTCTGGTCCATAGAAATAGATTTAAGTTGAAGGAGGTACCCAAATCATGTTTTTTAGCCAGTTTTATCATCCATCGTCCATCATTTATGAACATTTACAACTTACACGCATTGTAAAAAATGCCCCTACCGGGTATTAAAACATGCTTAACCACACCTTGGGGTCTCCATCATTAATGGCTTATAGGGATGAGATGAGACATGCATAAACACTCTGAATCTATATACGATATAAACAATATGCAAAGCCAGTAATTGGAGGATGGTGAGAGAAGTCTTGTCTGTGCCTCTTTGTGTAAACTGTCTGGACTGCTCTTGGGAATTTCCCTTCATTTTTTTCTTGCACAAGCATTGCAACCCACTGTTATTCTTGTGATGGTTTGGGGGCTTGTCTCTGGTGGCAGAGATCTTGCTCTGTTAATTCCTGTGGACACACTGAAGGTCTACAGGAGACAGAGATACTGAAGATGGGTGAACAGGGCCTGAATTAAGAAAGACGGAGGAGGAGAGATAGAGGAGTGGGTCTTTTTCCTCCACCATCAATAATACTTTTGTCTTTACATTACTTATATTTTTGTCCACTAATAAGTACTGCAGAGCAAACCAAATAACTGACACAGTTAACTTACTGCCAAGCTGTTAAAAAAACAAACATGCTCCATTACGGATGAAAATATTTGAGTCCCACTGTTTTGGCATTGATGCTGTTGTGCATTTTAAGACATGCTCTTTCACACTTTCTCAACTTTCACATACCTTCTGTGGAGCCAAATCACAGGCATTGTGGAAACTGTGGAACAATAAGCTTGCCCTCTGTTGTCAGATATAAAATGAAAAGCAAACAATGACCAGGCGCTGAGGACAAAAAAAAAAGCATCTTTAAAAGTAGACAAATACAAACCTGCTGCATAGCTTTCAGTTATGAGGCACACAATAACCAATGACGTCTTTAGTTATCGTCATCTTGTTGTATCTAGATTGTATACATGGCAGGGGCAAATAAGACATGAGACCTGTGGTAGGAGAGAAGATTATTGTTAATTAATGACTTACATTTTGTTTCTCAAATAGGCTATTAGGAGTTTGACAGTCCCTGGTCACTGTATGCTTCTACTGACTGGAAAACAGAGCGAGCCTACTTCAAAATGTCTGTTTTAAAACGCAGAATAAAGTCAAATAGATTCAGATTGAGGGGGAGTAAATGATGAAAGATTTTCACCTTCTGATATATTCACCTCACAAGAGCTTGATCAATCAGTCAGTGTGAGATGTTTGCACATCACAGAAGTTCAACCTGTTATTCTCATGCTTGGATGGATGGGAAGGAGAGCAGAAGTTTTGGGTTTTGGCAGAAATCCCAGCTTGGCATGGGCTGTCGGCGCTCGTGGTATGTGTGGGTATCTGTGTGTTTAAGCGTGCCTGTGTTTAACTTACACAAAAGGTAAGAGTATGCATCTTCTGTGGAGATTTCCCACACACATTCATACTCTTTGGCAAGACAGAATCTCAGGGGACTTCAATTCCCATAGTCCCCTTTTCTACTGCCTATTTTTACCACAACCATAACAAATATCTCTCATTTGCCTTTCCTCCCCTTTCTTCATATCAAACTGTGGCAAGATAATCGTCCATATCAAAGAACGTTTCTTTCTGTATCAGCTCTTTCAGTTCAGCTCATCTGACCTTCTTCTCTTTTCTTACCATTCCCCCCTCTCTCTTCATTGAGACGTCAGTCATGGACGACATAGACGCCGCTTTGCAAAGCTGGATTTCCAGATTCTTCACCTGCTGAAGCTTTAGTGTGTGTGTGTGTGTGTGTGTGTGTGTGTGTGTGTGTGTGTGTGTGTGTGTGTGTGTGTGTGGGTCCTCGCACATTCCTCTCCATCTTACGGCTAAAGCCAGGGTCAGGAATGCAACTCATGCTTGTCACACACACACAATCTCACATAGGCCTATACAATGCAATGAGAACATACACAACCGGAATACACTTCTGACAGCTTTCATAGCAGTCCATTATTCCCCTTTACCCTACCAATCCCAATATAGGGTGTAGACCGCGCGTTTGTGTAATTCAGTATGTCTTGTGTGCTTTATCTGCTATTGTTTCAGCTTTAGCGTTTGGTGTTCACCTGCTGTAGTCTGCTCAATAGACTACAGTCGGCCTGCAGTCATAGTTCAATCGCTCCCTTGTTTTCTTGTAGTCTATTTAGTCTCGCTTCCCATCCGTTCTCTTAAGCAGTTGTCTGCCTGTGTGGCTTCCTGTCTCAGTGGGACTTATTAGGGATTCATCATCTAAAACAGTGGGAGAGAAAGAAAGTTAACACCGGTTTCAGTAGTGACCCTGAAAGTCACTCACCCTGATTTCTCCCGTTATATGACGACTATATATATATATATATATATATATATATATAATATATATATATATATATATATATATATATATATATATAGTCGTCAACTTATTAAGTTAAGATTCAGACAGCATATATATATATATATATATATATATATATATATATAATATACCCTGATTTCTACCAGTTTATATGACGACTATATATATAGTTATATGGAGAAATCAGGGTATATTATATATATATATATATATATATATATATATATATATATATATATATATATATATATATATATATATATATATATATATATATATATATATATATATATATATATATATATATATATATATATATATATGCTGTCTGAATCTTAACTTAATAAGTTAAAGATGAACTCTAATACCTGGAGGAAAACACCTTATTAACTCACCTGTTTTGTCATCTGCTGTAATGCATTGGTTTCAATCGTAACACTGCTTATCTAAGCGCTTTATGTAAAGGTTTATAGACAATCTGAGACTCTGAGCTCGTTTCGTCGACATTAAACGACGAATCATTTCTGGGTTTGCAAGGTGTCGCGCATCCCCGTTTGCGCTTGTGAGGAGAGATGAGGGGGCGCGCCTCGGGTGCGCGCCTCGCTGAGTTTAAGACGAGGAGGTGAGAGAAGCGGCGGCTCATTCACCGCCCGATACCGTCATCGTTTAAAGCAAAAACAAATGATAAGGACATAAACATGGACTGTTTTGGATAAAGTGTGGGCTTTTTTTCTGTATTGCACACCCGTTTTGTTTCCAGGACGATCTTTGGATGCAGATTTGAACCATGTCGAAAACCAGAAGCGATGGACGCATGGGATAAATGAACACTTATTGAGTTATTCGTGTTTGCTTTTTTTTTTTTCATGAAATGATCTCATATTAATACTTTTATATAAGAAATACATAAAATTTGTAGTTGCATTTTTAGTTGCATTTTAGTTTTTCTCGCTTTAATGTGCTGGAGTACATGATAGAGCAAACGCAATTAATGGATCAGAATCGAAAACAAACTCATAACTGAGTCTTCACAGAGCTCGTTTGATTTCTTGAAGTTGTTCAGAGTTTATCCTTGGGAGATTTCTTTCTGGAAAGGCATGGTCCTTGGCTCCACGCCGGTTGGAGCATCTTTGCGGCTCCGGTCGGAAAGGTTTCGCCCGCGCTGGTGCACGTTTGGACCGCAGGGGAGATGAGAAACGCGCCGGTCCATCTTCTCTTCTGCTGCTACCTGCTCTCAGCAGCCGCTGAGGTAAGATCAGCGTCTGAAATGCATTGAAGTGCATTGAGGACAACAGAGCTAGAAGATGTTCCCACTGTACTCAATACCTTTAAACTAAAGGAGATGGTCATGCTTCTTAAGGCCACTACTTAGTTCTTCATTGCACCTTTAAATGGTAGTCAAATAACACCTTTTCTTTTCCTATTGCCCCAATGTGCCCCGTGCGTAATCTTCAATGTTTGCACTTTTTACGCACACACCTATAGATCATTCTTAATAATCGTGTTAAAATATGCAAGTTTAAAACTTCCCAGGAATGCAATTTCTGCTACTGATATATACCAACATGTTTCCACTAACCCTTCACATGCATTGTTGGTTTTACTGTTTTATTTAATCATTTTATCACAGGAGACGCCGATTCCCAAAGAACTGATCGAGAGGCTCTCCAACAGCGAGATCCGCAGCATCAGCGACCTCCAGCGGATCCTGGAGATTGACTTCTTGGGTAAAGAAGTTATTTGGGAATGTTATTTGGAAATGCACCGTTACGGTTGTCTGACGTGGGGAGCTGGCAGGTCGGGAAATTTCTAAACCTGCTTGTCAGATCAAGCATCTGTGCAGATCTATGTCAGGTTGCCAGTGATGGGATGTAGATCATAACTGTGGGAAATATCCTTTCAGAGGAGACTCACTCAATCTTTCACTGAGTTAAAAGTTGAAAGACCTACAAGCTGTTGCTTACAGACCGAGGTCCAACTACTTCACTCAAGTAGTTTGACAAAATTGACAAAATCGTCATTTTTGCCGGACTTGAAATGTATCTTGAAATGTGTCGTTACAGTAAACCGGGTTTATTACTTACAGAGATGTTCTTCGAGAAACTCAAAAGCTTGTTTGTGGAGTATTTTAGTCTTACTGTATTTACAGTATTACATTTAAAAACTTCTTGTGTATTGCCGTTGATAGAATGTTTTGCATTAATAATTTAGGCCACAGTAATGATGTACGTCAATTTATAGCAAATTGCCATTTGAATTATTTATTGCTTTTATGGGCATTCTCAATTCTTGGTTGTTATCTTTATTCAATTATGTAACGATCTATAGCTGCCTGTACTCTGTAAAGATGGTGCTATGTTGTTTGTTCAAGTCCTCTGCCAACCAAAAATAATACACATACTAAATATAAGCCCAAAACATAATCTTACACTATTTTTGTGACTTTACAAGCCAAGCTGCTTCTTTTTTCTGGAAAATCAAATCTAGTTATTTTACCCAAAAGCATGAAATAAGCTGCAAGTGTAAACGTCCAGCACATCTAATGAGGAAATATGCTGCAGCCATTATTATATCTCACATTTAATTTTCCCATAAGTGCTGTAATTGAAATGCAAACAGCTGCGTCTGTTCGGCTGGTGCCTGAGGGAGGTCAAGAGACTCTCTCCATTATACTGTTGTCATGCTGCCTTTATGAGCTGAGTGGGGCTGAATGCCAACGTTGCTGTAATGTATTATTCATGTTAAATTCCTTAGTTTGTGTGCGTCTCTACGTGCGACTGCGTGCCTTGTGTTGGAGAAAGAAAGAGAGCTGAAGTGCTGTTTGCGTTTGTGAGGTCTGTTGCTCTGCTAACGAGTGTGTGAAAAGCAGAGTAAGTCGGATGGCTACGGTGCTCAGGCATGAATTAAAACCACTCTCGTCCTCCATTGGGGTGGTTTCCGGGGGCAACAACAGGGGCATCTCTCTCCCCTGTTGTATGTCTGAAAGGCTCCACGGAGCCACAGAACAGCCAGATTAAACACTGCACACTTCAGTCAACCTAAAATAACCCCAGACCTGCTAACCAAACAACTCATACCATCAGTCACTTTTTATATACTGTAGCAGCAGTGATCCTTACAAGATTTCAAAACCTGTACCCTCAAATCAGTCCTGTATTTTCCAAACTGCCAAGTTTACTTTAATCTAAGATCATATTGTTGAGTCTAGATTTCTTCAGTCTGGAACCAGGTGTCCTCAGGAAGTGCATATACACTATTTGCTTTGTGGTCTGTGTATAGATGAAGTTTATAAGAAGAAGTGTCCTGGCAGGTTGGCAGACACCTTTATGTTTTACTTATCAGACCAGATTTTCTTGATTTGTTTCATCAAGGTGGTGGAGGAGATGTCATAGAAGTTCACAAGAAGGTCTCATATCTGCCAAAAGTCATTGTTGACAATAATGAAGGAGGGATTATGGGTTGTTATGACAATTGATGTTAGATTGTTTTACAGCCAAATATGTCCCTTAAACACTAGTTTATTTGTTGAATGTTTTGACCATGCATTAATGAGCTCTGCTGCTGTCATTTAATCCATTGACGTCTTTTGTTTTGACTGGTGCAGAGAATGAGGTGGTGGAGGACGTTAAGCAAGGCCACCATAAGGAGCATCTCTATGACAACAGACACCTTAAGAATTCACATGCACTCTCTAGGCGCAAGAGAAGCATTGGTAGGAAACAGTCACACACACCCACATGGTGCAAACTTAATATGTGATTCTGATTCTGAATTTAACATCCTATGTGTTTATGGTTATGTTCATATGTCTGTTTAGAGGAGGCTGTGCCAGCCGTTTGTAAGACACGCACTGTGATCTACGAGATCCCGCGAAGTCAAGTGGACCCCACTGCCGCCAACTTCCTGATCTGGCCTCCGTGTGTCGAGGTGAAACGATGCTCGGGCTGCTGCAATACAAGCAACATGTGCTGCCGTCCCTCCAAAAAGCACCACAGGACTGTGAAAGTAAGATCATACACCCTCCTTTTCAGTAGTACTTTAGATCATTGCCACTCTCAGGAAATGGCCAGGATGTGTGTATAAAACCCTGTAGTTTCTTCTCAATGTGTGTTTTCATTGTGGATCTCTCCTAAGTGTCTCGTAGAATCAGACACAGTTAATTTGTTTCAAAATCTTCACTTGTGATGCCTAAAGTTGCTGTCTATGTAGGTGACCTGTATAAAAACACAACACCTATTCAGCTATTCATATTTGTTTACAGAGGCCTGGCACTGTAACTACAGTACGTCATAGAGACTCTTGATTCGGGCCAGCAGCACTCTAGCAACCCCTGAGAAAAGTGTACTGTAACAAGTTGATCTTCTTTAGAGTTTTCTAAAACACTTCCCTAACGTTTCCAAAAAAATGTTTTTAGAAAATTCTAGAAATGTTCAAAACGTCCTGTTATTTAGACATTGTATTAACATTATTGCTTGGTTTTAAGAACGTTATTCAAGCATTTTTTAAATTCTATAACATTTGTGAAACGTTTCACTAACAACTTTAGATTATCGTGTTTGATGTACAATATATAACATTAAAAAAGTTTTACTAATGTTACAGCAAGAATGTTTTGATAACCTAGAGAGAACTTTTAGAGAACATTAGCCATGTTATTAGAATGTTCTGAGAACATTCATTGTTGTTGGTCATTATTGTGGAAATATGGTTTTATGGTTGTGAATTGCTTGTACCGTGAGCATTAGGCTGGCAACCCATTTGAAGATTGTTTACCACTTGTCAGGCTCATTTTCCACCGGTAAAGCTTTTCACATTTCTCAGATATAAATGTAACAAGAGCAAAGCGTAGGACGTGCCAAAGGGAGGACAATGTCAATGAGAATTTCAGGGCCACCGAACACACTAAAAGAGTTTCAGGCCAGACTTCCGCGCCGAGTTAACAAATAGCCCTAACCTTGAGTTAACCGCTGCAAATATCTGTCTGTAATGCCGCTGCTTTGGGGTGTGTTATATTCCATTTATCTCAGCAGCTATGTATGTGTGTGTTCAGACCTGAATAAAGTATTGTATAAATGGGCCTGCAGGGCAGCTGAGTTGGCAGGGAGGGAAAGAGTCTGTCAGTCTGATATGAGGTGTGTGTGTGTTTAGAAAGAGAGGTTTGAGTCGGCTCATCTGCATTACAGGAAACCGTCAGAGTCACATTTAGCTCTCGCCTTATCTCACCTCTAAAACAGGAGAGGAAATATATACTGTTGATAGGGTTATGAGTGTGTGTGCGTACAACTCAGGATGTTCCCACATTCACTCTCTCTCTCTCTCTCTCTCTCTCTCTCTCTCTCTCTCTCTCTCTCTCTCTCTTTTCTCACTCACTCAGGTGGCCAAGGTAGAGTATGTACGCAGAAGGCCAAAGCTCCGGGAGGTGCAGGTGCAGCTGGAGGATCATCTCGAGTGTGTGTGCACGTCCAAACATCACTCAGAGTCCCGCATACACACAGGTACAAAAACACACCCACCTCAACACACCCACTATGTCTCAAGTCCTTCCTTGAACACTCTCTTTTTAATACTCTAATAGTTTTTCCTTCACGTGTTGTATTTTGTCCTCTCCACCCTGTTTTCCTGCCTTTTTATTCCATCCCTCCGTTCACAGGCCAGCCCAGTGTGAGGGCTAAAAAAGGGAGAATGGAAAAAAGAGATAAAGTGTGCAAAAGTGTCAGGAAATATTTACAGACTTTATATTTAGACGAATGGTCAGTAAGATGAAAGCCAAGTGGATTTAAGGGTCATGAGATAGGGAGTGCTTTTATGGCCAATCAGCAAGCTTGATTTACCTGCTAATCATGTAAACCACCAATCAGAGGTTTTGATTTGTGGGATGGTGGGAAATTTTTGGGCCCAAAACAACATTTTGAGAATTATGT
Source organism: Chromobotia macracanthus (assembly GCA_036877525.1). Classification (NCBI taxonomy): domain Eukaryota; kingdom Metazoa; phylum Chordata; class Actinopteri; order Cypriniformes; family Botiidae; genus Chromobotia; species Chromobotia macracanthus. Next base: position 5,006,849 of record JAZGTH010000033.1, on the reverse strand, counting down.
GGGAAGTGTCAACATCAAACGATGAATTATCAGAATGACTGAGGAAAATAATGTTATGGAAGTTCTGCTATCACAAGATCTTAAATTAGGAGTTGGAAATTAAACAGTATTCCAGTTAAATACAAGATAACTCTATTTACAACATCTGTGGCATGCTCAAGTACCAAAAATATTTTTTTGTACAGTAATAAAAAATAAACAGTGTGCATAAATGCATTGGAATTCAACATTTTTATACTTGCCCCATAGATGCAAATTTAAGGGCATAACCGTCAGTACATTTTTGGTTCGTCAGGTGTGCTGCCAAAGGCTACCAAATTAACAACAGGTCTTTTCTCCTCAGCAGATGAAAGGTGAGCGTGGCACTGGATGAAAGAAAGCAGAGGAGGTGAGTGGCGGCCACCGCATCCAATCAGATAACTCAGGCCAACAGCCAGCGGGCAATATCATCTGAAAAGGCAAGCTGTTCACTGTGAGTGAATAACTGAGGTCTTTTTGGGTCACTCTGGACTTTTGTTGCACCTTTAGAATGGACTCAGAGACAGACTTTGCCTTTGGATTTTAAACCAGAGGGAATACACAGAGAATAAAAGACACTGCAGTGACAGAGATGAACTTTGCCGCAGACATTTGACGACATCTGTTTCCATGGCTTTTAAAGGAGCATCTATCAACTTTATTTGCATATCAAAATCTATTTTCTTCAGCAAATATCTGTAACATCTTATTTTTATAACTGCCAGTTTTCTATCAACACTGATCTTGTATATACCGTAGGATGAAAAGTACATCAAAACACAAACTACAGTAACTGATACTAATAAAGTACATACACTGTGTATACTGTACATTACTGTGTTTGTTTGACTGACAGCTGTGGCAAAGATAGCAATTATGGTTTGGGATATATGTGCTAAATCTTAAAAGATAAATCTTATCTTTTACGTGTTAATGAGTTATCGTCTTAACTGGCCACAACCACAGCAAGTGGTGACAAAGTTCATAATGAAATCACACTGCTCCAAAATCCTGAAGTCATGAACACATTTCAATGCCACCACAAATATTACATTTACCAGAGGGAATATTTTGCACTTCCAACGTGACGAATCAGATCCTTAGTCGCCAGTTTAACACAACTTCCAATCATTCTCTTTGGCAGCATCAGAATGATACATTAAAGATAAAACACATAATTAGCTCTTTGTTTTGTTGCTAAAACGCTAAAACATTTTTGGTCTTTGTCAGGGTGTGAACAAGAGTGAATGTGAAGATTATGATTTTTAAGTAGTAGGTCGAAATTTCATCAAATAAGTTTTTATTGGCTGTGATTCCATTGGTTCGCACATTATTTCATTTTCACTTTTACTGTACAATAGTAACAAAACAATAAAATTATGCTGTAAGTTTTGCCACACCTGGTTAGGACACACTGTTAGAGTCTTTCTGTTCTAAGCTCTGAATTGGTCAGTGCTGGGCATAGACGTCACTTTCCCCCCATATGATAACTACTGTAAGCATGAAGACTGCTGAGTTACATCATAATGATTTCGGCATAACCAAAGCAAACATCAACCAAAAACACAGTCAAGAACAAACCACAATGATTACTTTAGCATAAGCTGCTCCCTGACCAGTCAACCAGTTGCTTGGTTATCTAACTCCTCCAGAAACATTATTGGGGCTTCTTGAGTTGACGTGCCATTATATTAGAATGGAGGCTACTTATAATGAACAATTCCGGTCACATTCACTGCTGTTCAAACGCGTAAACAAGTGCAGACAGTGGTTAGCAAAGAGACGAGGTACGACTAACGTCATAATTCTTTGAAGTCTTGTTACGTAACAAGCCTGTCCCGCAAATGAGAGAATGTGTGTTTTGCATATTCATAACACAACAGTGCTGCTGTATGTGCCAACACACACTTAAACATGCTTGTGTGTGTTTGAAGGCACAATAGATACAGTATGTGTGGGATGTGTATGAAAGGCCTTCTTTTAAGTTGCCATATCAGTCCCTCACTCCATCATTGGAATACATGTGACTGTGTATTCCACAGTCTGAGTGCCAAGTGTGTGTGAGGTCCCTGTATTCACTATGTTATGGGGACCAAATGTCCCCACAAGTATAGTAATGGCAGTAAATGTTGACCTTGTGGGGACATTTTTAGGTCCCCTTGAGGAAACAAGCTTATAAATCATATATTTCATCTTTTTTTGAAAATCTAAAGTAGTAGAAAGTTTTCTTTGATGGTTAGGTTTAGTGTTAGTGTAGGGGGATTATCTCTATGTAATGTCCCCATAAAGCATGAAAACCCAAGATGTGTGATGTTTATGTGTGAAGTCGAAGAGAGCATGTAAGCAATCCCAGAATGCACTGCATCTTTAGATTTTTGTGGTATGGGTCGCCCATGTGGAGTGAGGAGCACAAATTGTGTTCGCAGGAGTTTCTTAAAAGGCAGCAGCCTGTGAGAGGGAGAGAGATCTGTTTCACACAATTTGCGTTGAAGCACAGAAGCCTAATTCAGCTATTAAAACTCTGTCATGTGTGGAAATGAGGTTTATTGCGGTTAATAGTGTACATTACAGAATGGCCTTTTCCAGACTGTCTTTTGGATTCAGGTTTCTGACCTCAGACGGAAGCAAACAAAAGAAAGGATACAGGGAATGTGTTTCTCACACTCATATTTCAGCACAATTTTTCTTCCTTTTTCTTTTTTTCATCCTCATTTACCCTCTCTTATAAAAGCCTTCTTGTGAGTATAATAAACAAATACTTCATCTGTGTATTCCTTACACCTCAGCGACTGACTCTGCGAGTGGTTTATACATTTTTTGCTATCGTCAGCCCTTTAAAAAGCTGCACATGACGTTTTTCTCCTTCGGGGTAGAATTATATATATTCTCCAGAACACAACCTGATTGTTACAGAAAACGGCTTTTGTTGCACAAAGTGTTGATCTGATATGAAGGATACAGTACTGTAAATCCAGGCCTCCAGGCAGGTATTGTCCATTTCCTGTTTTAATCCATCCCTCTTGGCCACTTCCTGACTGTAGGGCTACATGTAATCTCATCTCTGAAGTCACAACATACCTGGGCAGAAACTTTGATTGACTGAACAGTGTGCTTGTTGTCAGTGCGGTTATACTACAGCAACAAACCACTGCAGTGTTTTACCGTGATTTTTACCACGGTTAGGAAAAGCTGTGAGCTAAAACCACTATAACTGCTTTTATTTTATAATTTTGCTTATTTGATCTTGTATATATTATATACATTATATTGTGATAAATATTATAAAAATATATTTATTATTCTAATTTGAGACATCATTTAGTTCAGGACAATTATGCACTGAGGTTTAAAATGGAGTTAGGAGTTTGTTTAAATGCTAGGCTGGTTACACATAAATATAGAATTGAATAATGTGCGGTCACAGGAACATCATGGATAATATAGATAAATTCATCTGTTATACAACAGCTCATCCATTTAGATTTCAGCAGCAGCACTATTCAGTGTAAACTGACAGAACGTAGTTCGTTAGTGGTTCTCCAGTGTCTCAGGTCTGCATGTGAAGGATTAGTCCAGCTGTGACATTCTGCTTTGAGGAGCAGGGTAGGTTAATACTCTGGGGGAGGGGGGATTTGATCTAAGAAGAGAGAAAGCGAATGTGTGTGTGGTGATGGAGGACCTACTGAAGCTCAGTCAGAGCGACAATGAGAAGTAGAGACATGCAGGTCCAGAACAAAAGAATGGATGAGTGGTAGCTGAAGATGAGTTGGGACGGGGAAGATCTAAGTTAAACTGACTGATCACTATCAGCTTAATGCGTCAAATGGAGGAACTCGGCACTATTCATCCATCTGTCAGTTGTCCTTAACACACACACACACTTCTTTAAATGGGGACATTCCATAGACTTCTATTGTTTTAATACAGAGCTAGTTATAAAAAATATAATCTAACCCATATTCTAACCCTAACATATAACGATCTGCTTTTTTACAATATAAAAACTTTATATTTTTGTAGTGTTTTTACAAATGAGGATAAAAGTCCCCAAAAGAAGGTTTTGCTGACTTTGCTGACTTTTGGGTACCAATTTGTCCCCAATATATGATTAAGTAAACCCCCCCACACACATTTGTGTCTCATCTCAAAGCCCCCCCACTGAACTCCCATTTTGTCTGCCTTAGACACGGAGACAGAAGAATTGAGTTAAAAAAAGGAAAAGGAACTGATAAGAGGACGTGGTGAGGACACTAAGTGCTTTTTGATGAACTAGCCGCTTGCGCTCTTCAGTCACTTAAGCAGCGGGGGGTCTGTGTTTGTGTGAGTGTCTGTGAAGGAGAGAGAAATTTAGGAATGGTGGAGTAGGAAGGGTGGAGGTGTTGGTTTAATGTATATGAGTGATGTGAAGGGTGGAGCTGTTGCTTTAATGTATATGAGTGATGTGAAGGGTGGAGCTGTTGCTTTAATGTATATGAGTGATGTGATAAGTGGAACTGTTGGTTTAATGTATATGAGTGATGTGAAGGGTGGAGCTGTTTGTCTGTTGTCCATGGAGGAGAGGATTTATCCTGACATTTGTGTCTCAGAGTAACTACGCTGTGAAAATGTTTTATGTTATACCAACATCTTTCTTTCATCCATTTAACTTGTCACAATAATTTCTGTCACAAAATTATATAACTTGAATTGTACAAACCTGGCAGCACTTCAGGCTGTAATTTCTAACTGATTAGATTTTTACATAGTTTTCCCATAGGGGACAATCATAAATCCCCCAAGAAGTCCCATGAATTTACGTTGACTTAGGCTGACTAACTTTAAACTAAAACTATAACCTTTAAAGTTTGTCTTGGTAAAACGTTTCTTGTCTCTGTTTTAGTTTAAAATAAGAGTTTACTTTTTTATATATTCTGGCAAACAAAACTTAAACTGGTCAAGAGCTCACCTTCAGTTTTAAAAAGTGGTTTTGAAGTGTATAGAGAGAAAATATAAAAGTGAGGCACAACTGGGATTCTGGAACGTCTGTTGGGGGACATGCTTCTCCTTTTATAAACTATTGAGAATTCCATTAATAAGAATTTCCAGAAGATTTCACCATAATCACAGTGCCTATAATTATACTTTGTCTTTTTGTCCCTTAATTGTCCCTCTTTACAGATTGTCCCCTAATCTACAGTATCTATTCTCTCATCCTCTTTCACTCCCACACACACCACCCATTTGCTGGATTACCAGCTGTACCGTTCATCCTGTGGCAGCGATGACGACTCAGTTTGTACTCACGTTCTTTTTTAATCCATCGGCAGTTTTTCATTACTCAAAAATCCATTAAAAGCCTGGTGATGCTGACAGGGTGAGGGCGAGTCACCATATCTTAAAGAAAAAGAGAGAGAGAGAGAGCGCGAGCGAGCGAGAGAGAGATTCTCTAAACATATTTAACACACCGGGGCATCACAGTGGGCATCACATTCAGACAGGGATTGGATTTTCCAGCATTACAGGATATAGTACAGCTATGTTTTTTATATATATAGACACAGAGATTACCGTGAAAAACTCCACAGAGGGATTTGGAGTTAAAACCATTTGTGTTTTCATCTAAGCAGGCATGACAATGAGGGAGAGAGAGAAAGGACAGAGATATCCTCATCTGGGATTTCTAATCCAGATATACAGCTATTTATACTGGTTGCACCAGTTAAAAGCATGAATTTTCTTTTTTGTTGTACTAATTAAGTAATGGTGACAAAACATTCACCAGCTAACAATTTTAGGTTGTAAGAACATTTCTCCAATCCATTAAGTAACACAAAATGTTGTTTTGAAAGTTCTATGAACATTAATAAACGTTAGGTTCTATTTAATGTTATTGTTTGGTTACAAGAATGTTATTGAAATATTTTAATTATGTAACATTTGTAAAATGTTCCACTAACTACTAGCATTAAAAAACGTTCTAATAACATAACTGCAAGAATGTTTTTTGATAACTCTGAGAGAACGTTTACAGACTGTTAGCAAACGTTTTGAGAACATTCCCTGTTAGCTAGGTATTCTGCGGACTGGAATCCGCAGAATGGAATGGAATGGAATGTTTGCGGACTAGCAAACATAGTCATAAGGTATCAAATTCTTATGAATATAGTAGTTTTATTACATATTATATTTAAGTCGTTTCAAAATTAGCCTAAGAAATAATCCTGGTGCCCCAAGAGGTCTAAATGGATAATGGGTAAGTGGTGGACAGGGTCGGAGGTGCAGCGAGTTTAGGGGTTGAGTATTAAGGGCAGCAGAGGTACTAAGGCTCACTGGAGCAAAAGTAAGTCTTTTTATCAGAGGAGTGAATTATAGGGATGGAACAGGTTTAGCCTCACAGAAAGGACAAAGGGAAGCTTATGAGCTGACAAGCTGAATCACTAAATCATCACTATGGTCTTTCACACACACAAACACACCTGTCCTTTAAACTATTTTTGCTACACCAGCATGTTGAGTTTTATCCAGCTTTATAAAACTTTAATCTTATAAAACATGTTCCCAGCTAACAGGGAATGTCCTCCGAACGATGGCTGTCATTCTCTAAAAGTTCTTTAAACATTCTCTAAACATTATTGCAGTAACATTAGTGGAACTTTTTTAGCGTTATATCCCTAAATCAAAAACGTTATTCTAAAGTAGTTAGTGGAATGTTTTAAATATGTTACATTATTAACAAATGTTTGCATAACCTTCCCATAACCAAGCAATAACATTAATACAACATCTAAAAAACTTGATGTTTTGAACGTTCCTAAAGCTTTTAAAATAATGCTTTTAAGGTTTTTGTTCCTTAATGTAAGCGTTACAGAAACCTTCAACCTACAATTGTTAGCTGGGATGGCAACCATTTAGGATCATGGAGCAAATACAAATGTGTTTGCATACACGCTCTGTTCTCACACACTTCCATCTTCGTGTTTCTTGCGGTGACCTGTGCTTCAGCTAAGTTTTCTGCTCGCTCTTCATGCTTGGCTCTCTGGCCAGTTAAAGTGCTGGCTTGAGATGAAGGGGAGGGGAAGTGAAGGAGAGGAATAAAGACAGAAGCGAAGAATGAAAAGAAGCAGTTGCCGCATGCCATTCAGAGGATGTCTGCCTCTTCAGAATAACAACACCTCAAAGCCAAGAGAAAGAGAGGAAAGACACGGAGGAGGAACAGAAGAACAAGAGAGACACTTCACAGAACAAGGAGGAGATGTTTAGAAAACAAGGTGGAGGAATTTAGGAGATGGGGAGGAGAAAGAAAACCAGGGGAGTGTAAAAACAACATTATAGAGAGAGGGGAAATCCGAGGCGTTCAGTGATTTAGAGACCACTGGACCGTGACAAGACAGAGGAGTGGAGAAAGAGAGTGGAGAAAAAGAAGGGAAAACCCAGTCCATCCATCCACACACTTAATCTCCTAAATAATGTTCAAACGTACACTCTGTTAGGGTTGTCTTTATCTTTCTGTTTGGGATTGTTAATGTTGTTGCAAACTTAAATGCTGCTTTTAATGTGTGTGTGTGTGGAGTGTGTGTATAACACAAAGAAAAATTATTATGCTGTTCATGCAAGTTCATAGTCTATGAAGCCTGAAAAAGGACCATTAAAGTGTCATCAAGTAGCCCATTCAACTCATGATCTTTATATACCAAATCTTGCATATATTTAAGTCATGCAATACAAAAAGTCCTTAGGAGGTCTTGTATCTAGCCCGCGTTCAGGTTTCTAATTCACATTTTTCGAGCTTCACATCTCAAATTTGGTTTGTCACACATCTTGATTAGCATTTTAAGACATTTCTAGATCTTTTCAACATCTACACACCCAGTGCCCTGTCAGTCTCTTTGCACCTTCAACGTCACCGACTAAACAAAGGGCTTTGAGTTGAGTATGAGGCTTCAAAGTGTTTCCCTCAGCTTGGGCTTACATTTACCCTAGTTTTACATACATCACAGAAAGAGAATAGAGCTCAAGACGGCCAGTCCAGCCTGATAAAGAAAGTGTCGAGGAGAGAATGGAGGACGCATAAGGACAAGATGAGTTAAAGGGACATAAAGGAAGATTTAGCTGGCGTTTATTCAGTACCCTCCACGTAGGGGCTCGCTCACCGTGACATTTGACCTTTAACCTCTGACCAGGGCTTTGTTAAGCAGTCAGGTGCCAACTTGCCCTGAGGGAAGATGGGATTCCATCACCCCATCCTCATCACCCTCCCTTTCACATACAAAAACATGCGCCCTATACTCTGGACAGAGAAACAAATAAGATTTAGCATTATTGCAGAGTTGATGAAAGAGCAGACCTTCTCTAGAGACCATTACTGGGTGACTCAGCAGCTCAGACAGCTAATTCAGCCCTAAATGCTTTTAATAATCCCCACTGGAAACCAACTCAGACACTTTTGTTGCACAAGTGTAGCTTTAAAGAGTCTTCAGCATGTGACTGCACTCCTCACTGTCACAGGATATGCATCCTTGTGTTTGGCTGTTTAGGGTGTGCAGAGCTTGTTTTGTTTGATATAAAGCTTGTGTTTTGTGAATTTTTTGCAATGCATTTCTTGCACACAAATACAAATGCTGCTTTGTGCGAAATAGCTTGCTGTCTTACCTACATACGGCAATCAAACCAAGTTAAACATCTGACTTTTGGCTTTTGAGAATGTAAAAAGTAATACTGATCTCATCATTCCATCTTTTTCTTTCTCATGCTCAATTCTTTTGTCTCTTTTCTCTAGATAATGCAGTGTTCTCAGCCTCAATTAACACTCACAAACAATTTAAAGACTTAAAGATCATCTGATACATGAAAATGGTAAGGACTTCTCAAAATCATAAGCTGTAATCTTTTGGCTTGCTTTCTGAGAATTAGAATGTATACGATTTTTATCAGCCCGTCAGGAAGTTGTTCCCAGGTAGGGGTGGGAATCAGATGGACCTGGCAATACTTCATTAAATGAAATCTGGGTCACAATATAACAATATTGAGTTTTTAATGTTTCATTTTTTTGTAACTGATTTAATCTGCTCTTTTACTTTGATCATTTATCTTCACTGGGCTTTAGTGCTTAGGGCTGTTGAACTTCCTGCTCACCTCATCATAGAGCCTTACAGTTCATTATGCTGTATGAGTGGAGATCCAGATCAAACCAGTGATAGACTTCTATTCTTATAGCTGGTTCTGAACTTTGAAATTTGGCAGAATGAATGTACATTTCATGTAGATAATGCTATAGTACAGTTTTCTTTCTCGAATGCTTTTTTTGAACGCGTCAATCACTTTTTGCCAACAAATATTAATTTGGAAAATGTAATTTAAAATGTATTCTTGGTGCAAGAATATTAACAGAAATTGTGAGGTTTAAAACTGCTATAGCATGTGTTTCTAAAGAACTAGTCACAAGATTTGTCTCCAAGGTTCAGGAAATCAAATCTTTAAAAGGTTTTCAAGAATTTGTTGCTTACACCTGTTTATTCTGTTTTATTATGTAACTCGCCCCCTTACTAACAAACCATGTGTTTGGTTGTATTCCATGTCGTTTAGATGGCCCCTTCCTTTCTAAGTGGGCAGTTTTTGGCCTGAACCAAAAGTCTGGTTCAAACGTCTGGTTCACATTGTAGCGTTATAATGACAGTCAAAATTTTGGCTATGCGAGACTAGAAAATAAACCAGATTGCACACTTTTTTAATTATCTCATTTCAACAAACACAGCAGTTTTTCCCTTTAAGTAAAGCCAAAGGTAGAGTCATTGCATTCTCTCCACCAGTCTGCAGAGATTGTTTATGCACAGAGACAGCGATATCCCTACCTGTCAAGAGCTGAGCATCGAGCTTTAAGTGCAAACGCTGGAGTTTAGACAGTTTTATCTTTGTTTTCATGTGTGCAAAGCTAAAATATTCTGGTCTTTGTTCTATGCTATCCATAACCTAAGGGTCTCTCGACTCTGAGACCGAGAAACTGAGAAGGATCCTCCAGCTTAACGTGCAAGATCAAACAGTGGGGAAACACAGAGGAAAGTGTCTTTCAGCTTGCAGGACAGCCAAGATTAGGGCAAGAACATCAGAAGAGCACAGCAATAAAGAAATGGAGAGCCTGCGGGTCAGAGGTAGAGTGAGCAAAGAAGCAGAAGAAGAGTTTGAATGAGAAACCCAACATTTTAGGGCAGTTTGTTGATAAACAGAAAAATGCAAAGGAAATACAGCATATTTCCTACTTATCCCCATATGAAAAACACATTATACACTAAAAAGCAGAACTTGATTCATAGCTGAGTGTTCTATAGTTTTAAGCTGCTTGGGGAAAGCCCTGCTTGCCTGTACGTGCCGGGGCAGGATTGCGAACAGGGATTTTAAGTTTGACAAGCCCACCTCTGTCACTTTTTCTTCTCTCATTTTTTCTTTTTCATCAAAGACAGAATGCCTCGCTGGCAAGCGGGTAACTGTTTTAATGCGATCATGATGTCTTCAGATTTGAGATGCATTTCACATCAAAGAGGATAAGATGGTAGGGGGAGAGGTTAGGAAATTGATATGTAGGGAAAAAAGAGAGAATAAAGAATCAGGGAAAAGAGGGGTAACGGGGATAAACAGGGGAAAGGATAATTTATACACACACTCTTGTACAGGAAAAATCCTTTTTTTTATCATTATTTATGTGGTTTTCAAGGGAAAACATTTAAACGCTCTTAAACCAGGTAAATTTGTTGAAAGCAACTCTGTGTATGATATTCAGAATTTTTATGATATTTTTATGATATAACTATTTTTCAAAAATAGTTTTAGGTTGGGGAAACACTCCAAAGGAACTTAGACCAATGCCATATATGTCCACAGTTATACAGGTGCAAAATGCACTCTGGGTTCATATGTCCAAATTTATTAGAGATATATATTAGAAATAAATAAAGGAAAATTCTCACAGTTCCGCTGGGACACTTTTAATAAACTAAGACATTTTCTTCTGTGTAGAATGAGCATGACCAGTCGACACAGACCTGGCAGAAAATCAATTTTTAGCACTAGCCAATTAATCTACAATTGCGCAAAGACATCACTGATGTCACTGAACTATTGATTGGGGCATTCTGATTCATCTGTCAGATGATTGATCACATGAGCTCCACTATCTGCACTTTCATTGGTAGTCACCAGTTGCTAATTTGCATAAAGCTTGCTAATGTTCCTCATCCGCTCTTATTAAAAATGAATGACATCAGATTGCTTTGTGATTATGTGAATGGCCCTTCTAGTAAGAGGCAGAAGCAGAGATAGAGGCGGTGCTCTCATGCATGTTGGCGTGCCAGCTGTAATCTCTCGCCAGATGTGTGCCTGTGAACCAGAGCTACCTTGTCAGCATCCCTGCTCTTCCTGATCTTACTCTGCCCTTCATCTTCCTCTCTCTGCAGCTGTCCTCTATCTCCTTATGACATATAATATCTGCATTTGATATAATGACAGCCTGCACATTATATCAAACCTGTTGATCTGTCATCAGTCACAGGGAACCAGTCATAAGATTATGCAAAAAGATATCAACCGTGTAGACCACAGCAATTCAATAACTGCTGGTTACATTTTACAATAAGGGATTGAAACGGAATAAATTGCAGGAAACTGTTGAGAGAAAGAATTTCAATGATAAGAAGCTGCAGTCAATGCCCTCTGTGACCTGTGCTGTGTTTTGATTGGTTCAGCCCTCAGGAGTTCAGTGGTTTTTGAGATATTGGGAGACAAATTTCTAATTCATTGCCTATGGGCACTGAAGAGCTTTTTGAGGATCAACAAGCTTAAAATATGCCTTAGGTGTCCAAATGCTTCTTTTGGCGGAGCACATAGCCCAGAATATCTAAAGGCCAAAAGGATTGTGCAACAGTGGAATCTTTTGAGGTAGCGATTGTGAGGTTGGACTTGGCCTTTGAGCTCAGGGACAGATGCCTGGGGCAAGTCCAGAGAGTCCTGTTGATCCTGGATAGGTTACCATGCTGAAACACAGCTGTATCTCCAGTGGGACCCTATGGCTTACAGCTGGAGTCTTAGCATCAGAAAAGCAAAAAACTCAGAGGACTTTGTCAAGGTGTGGGGTTTTAAATCACAAGGTTCCTGGTTTAACCCGGGACTGTGGAAAATGAAGTAGGAAGACAGCTAGGGGGTGGGGCATATGTGCTTTGCTGGTGTTGAAACAGCTTTTCCTAAAGTAATGTATCAATAGATAACAGCGCTTAGCCTGACCAGCTTGCTTTCAATGGCTCTGATCAACCTAGCAGAGGTCAGATGGAGAAAGACACATGTTAATACACACATTAATGTATATTCATTTCCTATAGAATTCTGTTTGTTTAGAAAGTGAAGACCATAATTACACACTTATAATGTAATTTTGGCCAGAAATCATAATACTTTGTAGTAGAAATGGAAGCCCCGCTTTTCAGTCAAAATAGCCAGTCACCTGTTTAGATTTTGTTTACTCTAAACAGTGTTTGTCTATTACCTACATAGAAAAGCTGTGTAGGGTGAACTGATTTTCCTCATAAAAGTGGCTTGTTCAAACTTTACACTCATGTATGTATTTGACTAATACTGATATAGTACATACTGTACTGTGCAGGCAGCCAAATATGGTAATGTAATAAAAAGACATGTTGCCTCTTTATCGTCCTTGCATAATTTTGTAGTACACAGTCATGTTTTTATAATCATTTATTAATCTATATTTCAGACTAAAACATCATCTGTATTAAAGCACAATTTCTTTTGCAATGGATTTAACAGTGGTGCAGTGCTGCCAAAGAACAGCGGTGCAGGAAATGCTGCACCAATGCATGAACTCTTGCAAACTCGCACTGCTACGCTCATTCAAATAGTTTCTTTCATTCACATGAAATCCCATGTGGTTTTCATAAACACACCCCCACCCGCACTCCTTGATCTCCGTTTTGATATGTTTCAGTCATCAATGCATGATTGTGCCCAGGAGATCACAACCATTTATTTGCTGTTTCCTACAGTTCCAGAATGATGTCATAGGCTCAGGTATTCTTTGAAAACAGAAGGGCGGCTGTGGAAATAGAGCCATCTCAGGTTTTCCATGCAAGGGCTCTGTCAAGCGGGAGTCCCCCCGCTCACTCTGTGTGTGTGGGTGGTCTGGGTCTCCTCAGGATATCGTCTGGTTTCAGACCCTTCTTCACCTCCGATGTTAAGTGGAGAGGAGGGAACATGATTAAGCCCAGTTTGGATTTTATCGTGTAACTCTAAAACAGCCATGCTGGAAAAAATGTTAGGCAGACCACAAAGGCTCTGCTTAAAAAAAACACATCCTATTTTCCTTTTTTAATGCTTTGAACAATCAACAGTGGGAGAGAAGCTAGTGTCTCAGCAGGGACTCAGAAGAATTCACATGACTCAAAAAAAGAAAGGAAGCGAATGATGGAGAGAGAGAAAAACAAGAGACACTGAACAAAAGGCCATGATGGAACGCAGCAGAGAATGAGAGATGACGAAAAGGTCAAGGTGAAACTTTTCGCATGGCTAAGATCACATGCTATCTTCTCTGAAACCCATCTGTCATATTTCAAAGAGAACCATCTTGTTCCATACATCCCATCCAGCTGCTCTGGGGTCAGTCACGGTTAGAGCTTTACTGTCCACCATACATTAGTAGACCAGCACACAAGGCCTACAGGTGCATGCAGACACGTGCTTTGACGCCTAGGCTGTGAAAGATTCAAGCTTGGGTGTGTTGCTTTGCACACTGTCTTCTGCAGATGAGTTAATGAGAAGGTCTGTATTATATCACTCTTCTGCTGGGATGGCCCAGAGGCAGGGCTGGTACGGGTGTCTCCTACATGTCCCACTCTGTTTAAGGCCAGTGTTTATGGCAGCCCACTGACCCAAGGCCAGCGGGTCCACACACAGACCCTCTACAATACTGCCCTGCTCACATACTTACCTAGTCTCTGCCTGGTAATCCAGCACACCTGTGCTGCGCAGGCCATAAGTCTCTCTGAGGACTGCAGGGTGGCAGGGTCAGACACTTAAATGGGTGTGGTGTTTATGCCTGAGAACCCAGGCCATTGAAGATTTGGTTCTCAAATATAGTGCCAGTTTTGAAGAAGCAAACAGAGAGGTTTGGTGAGATGAATTCAGGGCTTGTGTGTTAATGTTCAAAGGACACATATGGTGACCCGAGGAAATATTTGGGCTTCTAGAGCACTTATAAAAGTATGAAATGTCATGACTTTCAACTTTCAAACTGGTCTCAAGGTGGGATTTATTTTATTTATTACATGTATGAATTCTGTTATCCTTAGATGTCCAAGCTGAGTAACCACAGGTGTAGTTTGAACAGATTCCAATATTTGACAACCAGAAAGTTTTAAAAATATGTGTTTTGAACAGTATGTCTTTTGTTTCACAATTTTAAAGCTAACAAACTGAGAAAGTTTGTTAGATTTCTCAGCTTTCAGCTTGAACTGTGTCTGTACTGTCTTAATAATAATAAATACCACTTTTTGATGTTTGATATCTAATGAAATAACATTTATCATTTATTTTTAAATAACAAGTGTGGCTTAGGTGTCAAAATACTTGTTACTGTCCGTCCACATACCACTGTACTGTCAAAAGAAAATGATCTGTCTACATTTAGCTCTTCTGGGGTGTGTTGAACTGAAAGAACAAACAGAATTTTGTCTTGGGTTCTTTTTTATTACACCCACAATCGTTTGGTGGCGGTTGTGGCAATCCAGCAATTTCTTGCCTTGATCAGAGACTCGCAGACCAGACCAGAGATTCGCAGTTCTTGTGGAAAGCCTGCCATTAAACCAGGGGAGTGATATATATCAAACTAGGAGTGTGTGTACTAAAGCCTAGGAAGAAGCGCTCTGTTCTCCACCCATTTCACTCCACACACACAGAGTAATCAGAGCTCACTAGTGTACCTTATATTCCTCAGTCAGCCACACAAAGGAGCCCTTTTCCCCTTTACGGCCCTGCTAGAGGAGAGATGCTACCACAGCCTGATAGCCCACTTCAATACTAAAACTATTATATACCTGACCAGAAACTGCATGAACTAAAAAGGCCTTTTAGATATTAACAATTTTTGGAAATTATGTGCTTTCCACTTATGAAGTCTGTGCAGGGATCCCTTTAATTGCCTATACATGGAGTTAGGAATTTTATCTAAACTTCTAGCCCTACAGTTAACACTAAATTATGGAGTATAACAGAAAACCTTTATGATGCATAATATACACAGGCTTTAAATAAACCGTTAACAATTATTTTGTATATAGTTTGATCATTGTTCATGCAGTGCATGGACCTGGTGGGGGTCACCTTTGTTCGACTTATCTATGTAATCTTACAGCTCCTGCCTGAGGCACCAATGCAAGCTGGATGTGACTTGCAAGAGTGTCTGTGTAGAATGACCTACATACTACAACCTACAGGTTTATACATTACTTATTCATCCTGTGAGACTACCTATTTACTTAAGAGTTTAAGAGCTTAGTGCATTGCTTAAGGCTTCTGCAGCATAGGTCAGCTTACAATTGTGTGCGTCTGAGGGAGCGTGTACGGTACATTGTTTATTTTTGTAGTTCACAGCTTTTTGGCTTTGTAAAGATACCGTGACGAGGGATAGAGTCTGAGTATCCAAGAAGCACAAGCTGAGGAGAATAAACACAATGACGGAGCGGCATTCCTTCATGCGCATGGCAATTCTCTCTCTTTATCTGGGCAAAGCTACTGTATATTGGAGTGCCTGCTGGGTGTGTGGAGACTTGTGTGCCTCTGTTTGACTGAAGCTGGGCTCTGTTCAGCTAATGTTGCTGTGATGGTGACACTGTTGTAGAGACCAGATTGACACGCATTAATACAAGTCCAGATTCCACTTTCCCTTCCTCTGTAGGCTTTAACTATTATTCAACGCAACAATTCATAGGTCAGCTCCACCATGGTTACTTGTGAGCCGAGCTGATATTGGTTTAGCTTAAGATCCTGGTTTGGTTTATTTCAACCACAGACACTCTACAAGGTTAATAAGCATACAGTATACACACACTGTAAAGTAAAAACAATCTGCTGAGGCCTCAGTCTTGTATTGAAAGCCAGGAGGGAAATGAGGAAATCCCATTTGAACGTTAACATCAGATAACATTCAACTTTTTGATAAATTTCAGCCTTTAGTAGTTTTTCTTACACTTTTGTTTTAACTTTTCCTACGTGGAGTCTTTCATTATATGGGAAAGCCCTCCACCTGGTGGAGAGGAGGACGGCAACAACAACATAAGAAAACGTTTCATAGATAAAACGACATTAAGTTCTTCTTAAGTTTCAAAGTTTTTAACTACAGAGTAAGTTTTAACATAAAAAAAGGTTTCTGTGATAAATAATGCCATAACTTACGTTTTGTGGAAGAACCGTCCGACATGTATTTCTAGGGAAGGCGCTCGCGCTGGTTACCTCATCAGATTGGCGCCAATAATTCCTTTGCTTTTCTATTGTGTTACATACAGTACGTTGCTTTACATCATTATTTACACTACATTTTCACGAATATACTGTGTGTCAATAATAATAATACTATCAGCACATCGTTTTTATTTTCAGTGCATCAACATTAGAAACTCATCTATCAATTAGTATTGACAGTACAGTCATAGTTTAAGGGGCTGCCATGCAGCTTGGATGACAAAACTTACAACGCAGCCATGTTTACAATACACCACAGCTTCTTTATTGCCTGATTCTGTTACAGTAATCTGTTAACACCAATGAAACATGACTAAAACTGACGCTTGTGTGCATTTATTTAAGTACTCCCCACGAAAACACTGACCAACACACATTCAGCACAGGGAGGCAAAGCATGTGTCGTCAAGGCTGGGAATTGCTGGAGAACTGGTTTAGGTTGATGTCCTTTAATGTTAAAGGGACAGAATCAGTACATGTCAGATTTGTTACCCCTTCAAGTCTTCTGTATGGGCAGGCTGGAATCAGAGAGTCATGGAGATGTTGTTTGCTGAATGTCTATCTTTCTTATTCCAAATACTCCTTTTGTTCTTTAAGGAAAAGGAAGAGAAATACACCACAAGTGTTCAGAGCCATGACGATCTTTTACCTAGATGAAAACAGCCACAACAAATAAAAACGCTTTTGTATTGAAATTTGTCACTGTTAGATATGCTTTGTATGCCAACTATATTAAAGAACTAATCTTGAACTATTTCATCTACCTTCTATGACCTTCAGGAGAACATCTTCTTCAGTTTAGAGAAAAATCCACCTTTTTCTTTCTCTGGCTCTTCTTCTCTGTTCTGCCCTGATTCTGAGGTCTGTCCGACTTGAGAACTACCTACAAACCCACAGTTACTATACTGCAATAGGTAAAGCAGATTCATTTTGCGGTAAGTGTTGACAGATTACTTGATAAAATGTTTGTTTTATGTATTAATGAAGTTGTGTGCATTGATCTACCCATGGCGGATTTGGTTACTCCATTAACATTTCCCTCCACATCCGTTTCGTCCTCGGCGTAACTTAGGATCAGCATTCTCTGCCGCCGTGTCAACTGCCTGTAGATGATCCGTGAGACACATAAGAGAAACACAAACAGGAAACGCATGTGTGGGTGTCTGTAAATGCCTCTTACTTGGGAATCTTGATTTTGAGATGTACGTAATGGTCTCCATAACCAAAGCTATTTATGCGTGGGATGCCTTTTCCAGACAGTCTGATCTTCTGGTCTATCTGAATGCCTGGAGGAATCTGCAGAGAAGACATTTCCTCTTTTATCATAAGTTCACGAGTTTGCACTAACAGGTAATCGCAAATTATCATAAATGCATATTTGGAGTGCTGTCTGGAGGGAGGGCTGCAAGCTCAGAATTTGGCTCGAACCCAGAGTACACCCCCATCCTTAACTGAGGTAGATACCAGCCAAAACTGAGGCGAGGGATGCTGCAAAACTGTCATGGGACAGAGTTGAGGGACAGCTATATATATGCACCCCTGCATGATAATTGGTTGGATTACATGACCGTGCTCCACTCAAACTTTGTTAAATAAACTTAAATATGTAAGTTTCCATTAATGTGGTATAAACCACACATTAATGTTCCCTAACCGCAATGTCAATAGTGCTGTACAGGCCCTGTGCTCTGGCTGTTCCTCCTAGAATGGCCTGGGCTACTGAAATCATCACATCAGAGTGGATATCAGACCCATCCCGACGAAACACCGGACTCCTCTGGACCTGCAACAGAAGACATTATTTTAAAAGGACAAAATATACAAACGGGAAATAATTTTAAAAAATGTGTATGTAACAAAAGAAATTAAAATCACAAAACAAATTAAATTCACCATGAAATAGTGTTTGCGACCCAATTTACTTCCATATTATGATGTAAAAAAGATTGTTGTAAAGATTGTTGCAAAAGTTGTAATTTAAGTTATTAAAAGGGAATGTAAAGATGAAGAATATGTAATATGATATAACCTTAAGTATGGCAATTAATAATGATCATATGAAACAGTCTCAGGACACATTGCATTCTCTTTAGTTGGAAGAAAAATCTGCCCTCACCTTGAATGTGACATACATATATTTCTTCCCAACCGGCACCTTTACTGTCTGTCCGTCATCTATACCTGAAGCCCAACCACAACAGAGTCAGTGCCTTCATACAAACAGCTCATTCTGTGCCCAATAACCCAGCCAGAACAAAACAGAAACGAACCTGCAGGCACAGGCACCATGACAGTCTGTTTCTGCTTAGTTTGTCCTGTTCCTCTACACATGACACAAGGCGTGATGATGATAGATCCTCGCCCTCCACACCGCCTACACGTAGAGCGCATCATAAAGGGGCCAGTGTTTATAGACTCCTATATATACACATAGGGGAAAATATTATATAAATAATATATAAAAACAAAACATTTTTTTTTACAGCCGAGCCTCTAAAACTAAAATTACCTACGTACCCTCCATAAATATTTTATGCACGTGTCTTTAGTTATTATGGTGACTGTTGCTATGGAATTCTCACCATGCCTGTTCCGTTGCAGTAGTGACAGTGTGACACTTTAGTTCCTGGTTCATGAGCTTTTCCATCACAGCGTGGACAAATATCATCTATGTTGACCGTTATCTCCTTATTCACTCCCTTAGCAGCCTGCATGAACGTCAGCTCCATCACAAACTGTGGAGAAAGAGGAGGATCTAGATTTACATAAAGTTGGGTTTTTAGAGGCAATAACATATGAGAGACAGTGATAACTAGGTTTCGGCTGTGTGTCTCACTTCAGGTGTCTGTTCAAACATGGAGTTGAGGTCTCCAAAGCCACGCCCTCCCGCAAACTCTCCAAAGATCTTCCTGAATAGCTCTTCTGGGTCCACGCTGGCCCCGCCTCTCCAGTACTGCTGCTGGCCCGCCCCACTTGAGCTTGGACCAGCAGAACCGTAAGTGTCATACTGCTTCCTCTTCAGCTCATCACTGAGGGTCTACACACACACACACGCACGCACCAGCATACACACACATTATCAACTATCCTGAAAAGGTAAATCTTACAAAAACATGTCTGTTTTTTACCTCAAAATATTTATATGACAGTAAAAATAATTTATTTTGAGTCTGATGCTAATTCTCATTATTCTCAATGATTCTCATTATATTCTTATTACTATAAAAAATGTTTAAATGTCATAAGAATAATGTTACAATGCAGTTCAAAACAGGTTTTATGATGTTTTTCGCAAAATGAAATTTTAGTCTTCTTTTGAGTTGAAAAATGACTTGGACCTGTTCCTGACCAAATTAAAAATATATGCCAATATGGTATCAAATCATTCCTCACCTCATATGCTTCTGCCAGCTGGGCAAACTTCTCTTTAGCTTGGGGGTCATCCGGGTTTGTGTCAGGATGGTATTTCTTGGCTAACTGAAAAAAACATTCACATTAAACTCTTGGAGTGATGCAGCCTCAAAGATTTGCGCTCTTTACATGGGGGTCGCAAACCTGGTAGTATGCTTTCTTAATTTCTTTCTGAGTGGCCGTCCGAGGAACCCCCAGAACCTCATAGAAGTCCTGCTGATGGCAAACAGAGCTGGTGTGGAAAAAATGAGAGCTGAACACGCGGTGGCTCCTCAAATCTGGAAAAAGCACTCAACATTAAGAACGTTCCCCAAAACCGCGCTTAAAAATTAGAAACTTTTTAAATAGTAAACATTTACCACCTTACTTTGCATGTATATCCCTAAAAATCCTCTAAAGATGTACTACGGTACCAACCAAAACATTTCACCATAGTCACCTACTGTAAAATGATAAAAATGATTATTAGACTTAATAAGATGTTTATAGAATAGTTTTGATGTTATTGTTGTTTAGATCAGTTTTGATGTTTAGTTGCCCGTTTCACAGGAATGGCTGATGTTATGGACATTACATTACAATGATACATCTTTTATTATATGCCTATACTGGCAATTTTGTAAGTCTGTTACATCATCATTTGTTTTCCAATGGCAGTGACGAAAAAGGACAAAAACTTTCATTCATTCATTACACGACAACACGTTATTCCCGACTCAAATAATAAGAAATAACAAGCTTCAAGGTTCATAGTTGCTACTACATAGTGCTGTTCATACTGTAACCAGCTCACCTGACACTTCGTTCAATGTCACTCCTCTTACACGCCCCCAGCAGCTTAAAATACCCCTCGTCACATAATTTCGAGCCCCACATATTGTCAAAGATGTTATTTCGCCATGTCTGGAGGACTTTAAAAGTGCCCAAGTGCTGCGAAGTCCGGGTAAACCGGCCGACAGCCAGCGTCCACTGGGCGCTGCCATGTTTACTGTACGTCGCTGCACTGCGCATGCGCAGTTTTCTAACATACCCCTTTCGGCTTTGCACCACCAGATGGGGTTGTACGAGCACGGTATGATGCAAAAATAACATTCAATACTGCATACATTCAAGTCGTTCCCTTAAACAACAAAACACTTGTAAATGTAATATTTTGTATACGAATTTCATGTATATAAATTGTTATATTGTTATGTAATGACAATGACTTTTGTGGCTTGAGCATTCAAATAGATTTTAGAGTAAAGCAGGTATTAGTGCAGTCTGGTGGCTATATCTTTTGTCTTTTATGCCACTGCTTCACTGTTTTATGAGTGTTTTTAAAAGACATCTGGAGGTTTTCTGTGATGCTAAATGTTTGGTAGTATGTTCGATATGGTAATTATAGACTAGACCCTCTAGGACAGATTCAAACCAAGACCAAATCGCAAGACCCAGAACCAGGACCCAGTCCAACAAAAAAGTCATCCAGATCCAGACCAGGATGCAAAAAAACTAGACCTAGACCCAGACCAAACCCATGTTTTTGTGGTCTTGAGAAATTTTAAGATGCAAATCCACTTTTCTACTGTTGCATTAAAAGCTCTATTCATTTAGGTGGCCTTGCTAGAATAAATAGCAGCCATCAGCTGTTATCCTTGGGTTACCATCTTAACAATTATGAGTTTATGGGTGTTTAAGTACTTCCACATTGTCTTTCCCGCTGAAGAGATCGGAAAACTCCTGCCATAGCCCAGGGACAAAGTAAGGAATTAAGAGCCAGTATTTTAGCAGACCTGAGGTTTCTTGAGGGAAGTAATGATATTTTAAACAACGTATACTGTACTCATAAAACTCCACAATTTCCACAAGCGTGGTCATACCCTGGCTTTCTTTAATACGGAGCAGTGCAGCGCTGGTAGCCTGCGGTGAATGGGCTTTGGAAAAACTGTGACCCTCTACTGATGATGTCACAATGACTGTGGCTGATGTCATAATGAGCCTGGTTGCTGGTTGGACACAGTGGCTTGTGTGTCTGGTGAACTTAACCACCGCATCTCCGGTGACACCTCTGCAGAAAAGGAGGGTTACACCCATTTCTGTGTGAGAATAAGACGTTTGTCTACAGTATGTCAGCTGTGGGTACCTGAATGTGATGTTTTCTTTAGAATTATAGAAATTCCACTGAGATAACTGGCTGCGTGTGTACAAACATGCTCATGTTTGCAGTAGTTTTCCATCTTCTGGTTTCATTGGGCAGTTCTGCTCATCGTTTTTCTCAAATCTAAAGGGTAATAATTCCCAATCACAGTAATCAGCCCCATAAATACAAGCATGTCTCACATATGTGTTCAGTTAAGATAGTCCCATTGCTCCACAGCTCAGCTGTTTTCATTTGCTCCCCTGTTCATTGTCTCAACTAAACTCAGCTCTATATATATCACACACACATACACATAGATAGTTTTTTTTTCTGTTGCACACATACCCAGCTAACAATGTGTAAGCTGTAAGAACATTTCCCTAACATGTTCATTAAGAAAAAATGTTATTTTGAAAGTTGTAGGAACATGCAAGACGTCCAGTTTTTAAATGTTGTATTAATGGTATTGCTTGGATATAAAAACTTTATGAAAACCTTTTTAATTCTGTAATATTTTAAAACATTACACTAACTACTAACACAAGTATAACATTTGTTTAATGATACATATCGTTCTACTAACGTTACTGCAGGAACGCTTTGATAACTGAGAGAACTTTTATTAGCCAATGTTCTCAGAATGTTCCCTGTTAGCTGGGTAGCTGAGATATACACATATCTATATACGGTAAATAAAGCTTGTGTAAGCTTTTAAAGGGTGTTGTAGGATGCCAGGGTGTTGCTGTGTGGTTGCTAATGTGTTCTAAGTGGACTTGAAATACAAGTTGCCTTGGTTGCTAGATTGCTCAGGATGGTTGCTACGATGTTACAGGTAATTATTTACTTGTCATTAAGCCAACCTCCAGGATATCAATGATATTCTGGTCCATAGATTTGGCTTAAGTCTCTCCTTTAATGAAAGTCGGTTCGATTTTTGTCCCACAATAGATGTTATAAGCACAAAAGTGACCTGCACTCCTTTTATCTTGGATATATGGGAACCAGTAGGAAACAATGACCTTTCATAAAACTGGGCCTTAAAACTCATTAAAGACTTAAGCTCCTAACAATTCGCCTTATTATATGGGCTTAAAGCTCACTCTGTGTTTGCTGTCTCTGTGAAAGAGCACATTTCTAATATTCGGCTGCTCTAATAACTACTGTGTACATGGGGAGTGTTTTCTCCTGAACCGTGGTTCTTGAGTAGCATCTGGGGTTTCCATAGTGCCATTAGTCTTGCACTGCCAGCCTTTTAGACTCAAAATGTTTCCCTTCAAAGCTTATTCTAGCCAAAAACTGCCTACTTAAACAGGAAGTGATCATCTAATGGACTTGTGAGGCGACCAATCACAGCTTGTTTTAAAAAACAAAGTGAAATATCTAATTCTGCTTCTTGATGTCTAACTTACTTACCTTGATCTATCAAATCAGTAAATCCAGTGATTATTTTTTTCTTAAAACGCTTTGTAAAGAACGTTGGAAGCTATGTTTGTGTGCAAAATGCATCAGGCGGTCAGTAAACAGATGGTGGGTGGCGGCATGTTTAGGAGAGGATTATGGAAAAATATAAAAAAAAAACAGAAAGGCAATGTAATTTGGGAGAAATGTGGAGATATGTGATCTCCGAGAAGTCACAAATGATAGACAACACAGCAGGATAACCCTAATCATAGAGCTCAACACCAGCTTCTCAAAATGAGATGTTCACAAGCCAAATAACTACAAAATACACTGTGTGAATGTGAATGTGTTTCCCATTATTTCTATTTCCTGTCATTCTCTGTTCCTGCTCTTTTATTGACTCTGATAACTGCCACATGCAGGTCGAGGGGCAGAGTGAGGAGGGATCAAAGGTCAGGGGTCAGAGGGATGTTGCTCGTTTTCCAAAATTAACCATAATTCAGCATTACATTACAGAGCTATTACATAGATTATGTCTGTTTCAACCAAGGCCACACTGCTGACTGAAGGATAGAATTACGGAGCATGTGTATATATGCTGTAGAAGCACATACCCTCATGCATCAATGTGATCTGGGGTATTTCTATAGGAGTTTTTAATAAGATGTATTATGTAGGTTGGCTGGTGTTGCTAAGGATAATGAAGGCAGTAGGTTTCACATGGAAGGGGTAATGGCTTTAGAATGAGGAGGATAAACTGGAAAAGCTGTTATAAGACAACCTGGGTTGTGGGCTGATGTTTACACACTTGGCCATCATCGTCAGTAGTTCTGTAGGTCCTGGAATGACATTCCTGGCAACCAATCAGATTTATGGGATAGCTGAAGGGGTGGAGTTAGGATTAGTTTTAGGGTTGGGCTTATGGGCTTGAAAGAAAAAAAATCAAACTCAATTCTCTACGATTTTTGGGGCTACTGAACCTTATTCTATCATAAGCCTAACCTCCAAATCCAAACCAGAAATAAAATGTAACATTTTCTAGAGAATCCATGTAGAGACATATACAGTTATTTTATTGTATATTTGGTGTTAATAGTGCTGTAACTTGTAAATCTGTTATTTCATGAATACTGAGTTTTGTTCCTTTTTGGGGGGAAAAAAGAGGAGAAGATGGATCCTGTGGGATGGGATGTTTTTGGATCAATATGCAGCCCAGATATTTTTCCCATGAGTTTGGAAATAAAACCCGTGGCAGATGGATAGATTGACCAGACTGGTTGGATTGGGGACAAAGTCATTAGACCTGCATCAATGAGGGTTTGGTCCAGTCCCAGCGGTGTCTTGATTACAGCCAAATCAAGAAACTTTGTTTTAACAATGTGCAGAGTAATTACAGAGCTTCACCAAAAGCCAAAATGGAAAGCCATTCCTTGAAAAGGCTCCACTTGTTTCAGAACACTCCTGAAGGAAAAAGCATTTCCAAAGTAGAAAACAACAGGAGGATGGCATGGAAAATTTATCTTGCAAGCAATTATCTGACTTTTGAAAAGATTCTGACTGCCCATCTTGACTTATTACTTAAATTGCTTCTTCCTTATCTAGGAATCTGTTTGTTTGTGTCAAAAACGTTTTTCGACATAAACGTTGTAAATTTAGGATAAACTTCAGAAGTAAAACAAATGCAAAAACAAAGACTGCTGCTGGCATTACAAACATGCAATGTGTTAAGCCAATATGTTTATATTTATATATTACAATTAGTTAAACTACTAACTGACTCTGCTATATGTTATATTTTGTAGTTGCAAAAAATAGTATTAATTCTAGCTCTTGCTCTGCATAAAATGCATGTATAGTCTAGGCCTTTACAAAGTTCTTTACTGGTTTTGAGACTGGCACACTTGGATTTACTAAAAGATCTGTCTGTGCGTGAGCTCAAGCAAAAGTGCATCTTTAAAAACACAATAATATTTTTTAGAAAGCAACAAACAGCCATTGTGTGGAAAGCCCTTATATAAAGATGATCTGGGCGCGTGTTATACTAATTACTAACTGTGGGCACATGCTCCTCATTTAGAATAATTTGGATGAAAATAAATTGCGCGTTCACACCTGCTGTGAATTTGCGTGAATTTTGTGTGAGAGCTTTATTTGTGCAGATGAGTAAGAACAGTTAAATGAGAACAAGCTTGTTATAATAAACTTGTCCTGCAGGAATATAGTTAAAACAGGATCAAATTAGTCATTCTCAATTTCAGTTCTGTTCTTTGTGACACCAGGGTCACAAAAGTGTTGTTACCCACAAAGTGTTCTTGCAAGTCAGGCAGGCCCTTTTCAAACTACAATAGGCATTTGACAAACAGTTCCTTTTGAAACTTGTAATTAGGAGAAAACACCACTACACAGAAACAAAGCCAAGACTATAATTAACCCTAGAGTAAAAGTAGATTTGCTTTGTATTGTCTGGGTTGTTTCCAGTGTGAGTTGACAGATCTCTAAATCACAACAGCTTGTGTCATTCTGGTCTGTCTCATTGCCCACAGCTGCCCTCACGACTGTTAAATTTGGTAACCGTGTGTATAGGGTTTGTCAGACTTATGGGCAACAAACTCTGAAGAAAGGGCTGTTGGTGAGGAGAATCTGGAACAAAAATTATAATAATTCTCTCACTCTGATACTAAATAGATGTTTTGTGATATGCAGAAGTGGGTACAAAAGGGTTGTTTGGTAAATTCCAGTAAAACAGATAAACCACAAATTTTTTTCTACCATCCAACAATATAGTGAGCAACTTTTGCTTAAATCTTCTGCTTCTTAGATTTTTATCCTGAGAAATCTGTCTCATCTGTCTCATTCAGATCTCTGAATCTCATAAATGTTACAAACAGTGCTAAGAGTCTGCTGTCAAAAGTCAGAGATTTAAACATTTCTCATTAAATTCCTACAAAGACAAGAATTCTTCTATGTATTTATACTCTTACTTTATGACATTTGTCTCATTTGTGTCTCATTTTAGTTTTACACAATTTAAGGAGAAACCTCTAAGAAAAGGTTACACATACTTAATGCATGTTCCTGGTCTTGTTGCGACTAATTCATCAGTGCCTGTAAATCCAAATAATTTTTTTATCAAAATGTAAACGCCAGTTGCTTTGTTGAGTTAATATACTATTGATGATAACACCTTATTTCAAAGTAAGTCTTTATAAAAGTTTCATTTTTATTAAAACAACAGAAAGCAAGAGAAGCACCATTAGATTTTAGATGTTTCACTGATGTTTTTCTCAGCCAGGCTACCCTTGACCTCTGACCCCATAATACAGGGGAACCAGCACAGTGTTGAGTTCCCAATACGACTGCTTGGTGACTGGGTGATCTCAGGGGTCGTGTTCCCTGTGGGAACATGGCTTCACGGTTCCTCCATAGGCCAGAGAAGACTTGTAAAACATGGAGACAGGAGAAAGATGGGCCACTTTGACCTGACATTAAACTGTAGGTTCTCAGACCAACATGATGCCTTAACACTAATAACCAAGTGCTTCCAAACTCTGTAGTTCTAAACTGTCTGAATCTGTTCCTAATGTGATTCTGCAGTGCTGCAAGCTTTGTGCATTAAGAAAATCTAATCATATCTAGATCTTAGTACATTTTCTTCCTTCTAATGAAATGGAACCTCATTATTGGCTAATTTAAAACATAATTCTCACTAAAAAGCATAAACATACGTTGATAATTAGACCAGTTTTATAGTCGTTTGTGATAACATGCTCTTACATGCTCTGTACAGAATGTAGCTGCTATGTCAGCCATGTAATGTGTGTTTGCATGTATTTAAACCCTGGAAACAACTAGCCGAGAGGCCTAGCAGACCTTCAGTGCAGCTGTCAAAATTCACAACTCCCATAATCCAGACATCACAATCTAAATTGCTCAAATTTGCTGAATATTATTCCCCTGAGCTGCTGTTTTGAAATGCATTAAAAGTAAAAAAATGTAACTCCAGGAGCCTGGCTGTAATTGTTAATTGATGATTTTATTATAACATAATTCAAACTTTCCTTTTTAAGGTTACTGTTAATTATTAATTAAGACATATAAGCTATATAGCTGTTTTACACTTTTTAATTTTTTTTTGAAAGTTTAGAAGTGGCAAAAATGTTAAACCTGTGTCTATATGTACTATCTGCTCCTTGTGGCTTTTGCATTATCTGCCCCAGCTCTGATCAGCTATACTGGAGCTAATGGTCTCATCCACAGACTTAAATTGTGAGCTCAGTTTTGCAGTTTAGTTTAGAGAAAACTGAGACTAGACTGTGTGTGTGAGTTTGCTGATACCAGTGAGCTGAGTGCAGTTTGCACACAGAAATTCTCCTGCACAACATGCAGGATTTTGCATTGAACTTCAACACACTAGAAGTTGTGCTGTTTAGAGGACACGCATTCACAGCTGGTCACTTTCAGGACACTTTCTAGAGGAAACTGCCCGGAGTTACAGGGGTTGGTTGATCGATTCTGTTGATACAGCTGCGGTGTGCTATTAGCTTTGACTCCGGAGTCCGTTTGTAGAGGGTCTTCTGTACCATGTGATTTCTACTGAACTGGACTAAGGAAAGGTTTATGCATACAAACACGGATTCACACACATACATGCACACTTGCAGGATCCTGAACTTCAATACACGGTTTAGCCGGAATGCCAAAGCGAAGGCGTTCTGTTGTTTTAGAAGATGTTCCAGGCATTTCAAGCTTATTTTGGACCTGGAAATGAAATGTGCGGGGCTGCGCACCCATCACGTCGATTAGTGCAGAATAACAGCGGAGAGAAGACAGAAATGTGCACAGGGACCGAAGGACAGGCAAAGAAACATTTTTGTGCTAATAAGCCTTTTAATTCAAAACATAACCATGCACAATCTGCTGTCTGACATTTGGATCCAGCTCAGATCCATCTTAATCAAATCATCAAATGACATAGTATCCAGTGTTAACTTTATTGTATATAGTTTTAGCAAAATGACTAGCGGCATTTATGTCTGGTATACACAATGACTTTTGTTGTATAACTGTTGTTAAAATTAACCTGTTGTTTATTTCATGTTTCTTTTTGTGTTTTTTAAATCATTAAACAGGTTATCATTTTTTGATGAAGACATTAATGATTAGTCAGACATCCGCTACATGTTAGCAGCTTAACCAACTGTTGGCTGTACAGTTTGTCTAGTATTGGTGCAAGCTCAGCTTAAAAAATCATACAATGTCGTTCTCTTTTTAAACAAATGATGATAGGATAGGTGCTAGGATGTTGTGATTGGTTGCAAGGGCAGTTGCTTAGGTGTTTTGGGCAGTTGTTAGCATGTTGCTATGCTCTTGCTGGGTTCTGGGTATTTGTAAGGTGGGTACTAATGTCTTCTGGATGGTTGCCCAACTCTCTGGTCGCTGTCTGGCTTGGGTCTCATGTTTTATCAACTGCCAAGTCCTGTTGCTCAGAAAAGCAATGGTTCGCATCTCTTGAATGATTGATCATGTATGACATCCCTAACCGTAAATGAAAAATATTACAAGAAAATTGAGGATAAGGGTGTCTGACGAAAGTTATTACACATGAAAGTGAGGATTAAAAGGCAGGGTGGGCTTTTTTTTTTAATTTTTTATGCTGGTTGAAAGTCTTTTCCAGTCCTGATAGCAATCACTAAAGTAAAGCGATAAATATAAATATATTCATATTAATATATATCTTCTGTGGAAGGCACAGGACCATTAAATGTTTGTCCAACAATTGCATTCAGACTGAATGCGATGAAGATGTCCTATTTGCCTGCTAAACTATGTATGCATTTATGTGTATGAGGAGGCGTGGCTTTGGAGAGCACTCCGAAGGGAGGGTGGGGTCTCAGTTTTTAAGCCTAGCTTGCTATCAATTGCCTCTTCGAAATTGCGTACCCAACCTTTAAGAACAGCCATCTGTGCACCTAATACCATGTAAAAACATGGTACTTTAAAACATTCCTTCAAACACACAGGAAACAGGTTACAAACACTCATTATCCAGGGACAAGCTGTGGAGAACGTTTCAGACAGGTCTGTAGATGACATTTGATAAAGCAAAGTCTAGTAATGGAACAACCAAGTCATTGTACAGTGTGTCCATTACATGCATATATACACACACACATAACCTACTGTACACCTGTGTGCTTTTTAAAACTACATGTGTAGTTTTAGCAGTAACTACTTTACACAAGTAAATGCACACTTGAGGGAAGATCTGTCATTCAGTCTATGACATTAAGCATGTAGCATAACAGTTTTTCAAAACAAATCTTTTTCATGGTTGATTTTCTGTCTGTCACATTAAGATTAAGATTTCTAAACATAACATTTTTGTATTCTGGTCAACACACAGCACATCGTGTTCACTCTTCATTCTCATCACTGGCATCATACAATTTTATTGTGCAAAGCTCGGTTAGCTTTTCCCATGAAAAAAGGAGGATTCTTCCTTCAGGTTCAATGCAGAATCATCAACAGCTGATTTACAGACGTGTCAGCAAATTTACAGAGGACTGTGTTTGTGAACACATAATGGTCTTCCTCTTTTTGATGCTGTAAAATGAAAGTACAGGACCAGCCTTTCATATTTGGCTCGGTTATCATTGTTCATGGTGTTTATGTTCAAACATTTATCCATTTGCTGACACCTCATATCTTTGTAGATTCTGAATTTTATGGGCCTGCGAAAACCTGATAAAGGTTTTGCCAGTGTAATTAAGCTAAATGTTTGCTAATCGTAATATGTGTAAAGAGTTGTGAGTTAAACATTGTTATCTCTCCTGTGTCTGTGTGTGTTTAACAGATTTATGTTTGTTTGAATGAAACTGTGTCCTGAGAACCAGTTTCTTGTAAACTGTGCTGGTTAACATTTCAGTCAAAGGTAGTGGCAAATTGCATGTTTTTTCAAGAATGGTTAATGCAAATATTAAAAACTTCATAAACATTCAGGAATGTTTGTAAATAGTATGTTTGTACATTTACATTTATTAATTTAGCAGATGCTTTTATCCAAAGCAACAAAGAAATAGAGCTTTTAACACTTTGCTCTAAGAACCAACAATCCAAGACTACAAAGCTACATTTACAAGTGGGAATCGTGTTCTGAACAGTTTGCGTATCAAGAGTTTGCGTATCACAGCATTTTGTGAAATTTTCCTGATTATTTTGAGGTTGCCAATAGGGATGTTTGCGAAAAATGGAAGTGGATTGGGACTAGGCATACACAGCCATGGTCACCATTCACTTTTGTTGTATGGAAAACAAAGAGTGGTTCCTCTTTGTTCCTACAGATAACTTTAGTGTTCCATCATTGTCATTTATGGGTGAACTTTTCCTTTATAGACGCACAGCAAAAACTAACATCAAATTAGGAGAAATTTTAGGAGAAGCAGAGTAAATAATTACAAACATACTTTCTCTCAGAGCACACCCCAATGATGGATGATGTTGGATGAATGATAGATGAACAGAGGACCTGGTATCGAGTGAGTTTGTTTCAATACAGCTTGACACAATTCCGATCTAACATCTGTGTAATCACACATACACACCATTCCAGTACAAAACTAGTAACACACACAGCACATACATGGATAAACTAGGAGAACTAATCAATCAAAGAGTGTTTGGATGTGTGGGTAGAGCTGCTGGAGTTGTGAGAGATTCTGAGTGAGGTTGATTAGCTAACACTGTCTCTTTAAGATTAATGGCTTGGGTAAAACTTTTCATGGGTTAACAAGTCATAAAAATAGATACATTTGTATGTGTTGAACAGTTTGACTGCCATGACTGGGTCATGACAAGGCAGAACCCGAAGGCACCCATTTCAATCATTGCACACTACAAGCACATGATTTTGCATTGTTCTCTAGGAGAGAATCTGACCAATCCTATCACTGTTGTTATTTACCATGCAGATGACAACAATATACCTCCAAAAAAAAAAAAAAACTTAAACCAGCCTAAGCTCCTAGATCCTCCAGGTCCTAGATGATTTAAACTGGTCTAGCATGTTTGCAAAGCTGGTCTCAAAACATGACCAGCTTTCAAATGCTCAAAACCCTTCCAAAATCACCAAACCAGACCAGCCTGGCCAGACTGGGAATCTAGCAAACCGGCTTTGGCTGGTTCAAGCTGTGTTTTTATAGCAATACCTTCAAGCTCTTTGTCTGGAACAGCAGTGTTCCCAATCATATCTGCTCTGTTTCTTCTTATCCTTATCATATCTTTCATCAGCTGTGTACTTATGCGTGTATACTTACATATAGTGATTTGAGCAAGTGATAGGGACAGGAAATCAAAAGATTTATAGTGTGTGCAAAAGCGAGTGTGAGTGTTTGAGCACAATGCCAGTTGCTGAAAATCTAAACCAGTGAGAACACAGTACTGATGGATCCCTGGGCAGCGTCAATAAAGTTCCCGCACCTCTTCTCGCCAGCTCCATCTGTACTTTAAGGTTCTCACGTCCCACAGATCTTCTCCAGTACACCACTGATGGCTCCAACAGTAAGAGACTCTGACCTGCTCCTCAACTCCTCCTGGTGTACTAGCATCAATAATCTTTTATTTCGAAGACTTGGTTTTCTGTCCCATAGCCCATTTTCTGGTGTTTGTTTATTGTGGTTTGGAATTGGGACCTTGAAATGATAATAGGGGTCCAGAAATTCATTCCGCTCCAAAAATTTCATGGACCAACACCATAAAACCACAAAAACTATGATGTTGAGTACAGAAGTCTAGCTGGTGCTGAACCAGCATGCATGTCAACTAGCATTGTGTTTCTGAAGAAGCTGGTTGGTCAAGGAAGCATTGCTGGTTAAGCTGCTTTATAAACCTGTTAGAGTCACTAACACATCAGCATTCCAGGTCAGGGAACCATCCAAAACGAGTTACTCGTCCCACTCAGTTGGACCGTGGGAAGATTCCCCCTACCCCCATCCCCCCACCCTAAAACAGAAGAAAACAAACAGAGAACGTCTCTGGATGAAAGCCTCACGATGGAGCTATATTTAACTGCAAACAGTCAAGGGAGACATCACCCCTACTTCCTCTCTCTCCCAGTCTCATCAAGGCCTCCATCACACTATTTACTACAGTTACAGTATGGGAAAAACTAGAATTAAAGGAACAGTATGCCCAAAATGAAATTCCACAGTTGACTGCACTGTGCCTCTGGCAAACAAATAGTTTTCTGTTGTGTGCGGTGTGAATCCAGCAAGAACAAAGTTTGACTGAATAACAAAATAACAGTAAATAAAAGTTAGCAACAAAATCTTACTGTTGTTAAAAAGAAACATTTACATTCTGTGTAGGTAATATGTAAATTATATGGAGATTATATTGAGAATTCACTGCCAATATTAGTGAGAATAATATATATATATATAAAGAAATCAAAAAAAGTGGGCAGAAAACTGGAGGTGAACTTGAGATCTGTTTCCAATTATATGCAAGCAGCAAAGAGAGAATGTGAGGAAATGTGGTTGAACAGATTCTTCTCTATGTTCTTCTGTTCTCAGCTTATTGTGGAAGAAGAACAGGAAGTACAGAGGACAGATAATGTGAGATGAAGAAAAAAGAAAGACAAACTAGTGTGAGGAATGAAGGCAGCTAGATATTCAAAAGTCCCTCTTGCCTTATGGAACAGGAATGATCCCTTATGAGGGAAAGAGAGAAAATATGAGACAGATGGGGTGGAGTGGACCATGGAAAGTACCTGGCAGGGCTGCGTGGAGGTTGTAAGAAGATTCATGTGGATTTAAATCCTACTGTGAAGGTTTATGTTGTGCAGTGTGATTATATGTGAGATTGCCGGAAGAATCCTGGAGTGTGTGGAGGAGTAAGGGCTAGATAGGGGGAAAGTGTATGTGTGGTTGTGATGGAAGAAAGAGAAATTTAGAAGGGCTTACAAGGCCCAAAGTGCCTATATTACACCACAGAACGCCATATACCTTCATTCTGTAACCATCCATACAGCCCACTCACTGCATACACACTCATGAAGTATGCAGAGTCTAAAAACCTTTAAGTCTAAACAGCCCGCCCACTCATCAAAAGTGGTCACATACACAAATCCTACTAGAACGAAAAGCAGATTGGGACAATTGCTTTAGAGCTTAAAAAGACAAAGACAAAGACAGAGCAGTATTATAAATCTTCTGAAACCATATAACAGCTTTAAAATATTAAATTACGACCAAATGTACATTCATTTACATTAAAGAGTTTCATCTCATGAACACTTGACAATCTACACATAATATACCTGTACATACAATTTAATTCAGTTTGTATATTGTTCTTTTGGCAATTTGTATATTGTTATTCTGTATATTGTTCATTTGTCAATTGTTATTTTGTTCTATTTTTATTCTTTTATCTGTGTTATTGCCATTCTGTTGCACTGTGGACGCTTCTGTCACAAGAACAAAATCCTTGTATTTGTAAACATACTTGCCAATACTTTCTCCCAGATTAATATGCAAAGACCATTATGAGTAAGTCAAGGTTTATTCCTCCCCATTTAAACTCCAAATGGAATTTCCAAAACTTTGCTTTGTTTGTTTTGTGTGGGCATCTCTGTTTGTCCAGTCAATAGCAGATGGAGCAAGTGGTTTGGAAACCAGTGATGATAATGGGCAGAAATTATGCACTTCACCTCAGAAGTCAATATCCACACACACACAGACACTGACATTCTCTCTGGTAGGCCACAAAGGTCCATTGCTCATCTGTGATAGTATTGACTCACTGTGTTCTGGATTTCTGAGTCCAGCTGGTTTTGTGTCTGGGGAATATGAGCTCAGGACAACATTTCACACTTACAGAACACACACATCACCGAGACCCATATGAACACAATGACTTACACACACATACACATTTTTGCATGTTTATTTTGTTTGCAATTTCATATGGTAGCTAACATGTGGTAGTAAAATCTATTTTTAGCTTTAGAAAACCTGATAATATTCCAGATATCTGTGTGCAGTTGTGATTTGTCATGATATTAGTGTATGTACACTGTGTACGTTCTCATGGCTCGTCACGTCTCTGCTCGGCACCCTAAACTTTCCCAGATCTGTTTGTGTACATGGAGAGCTGTAAAGTCTAAATTATTAATATACTGTGAGAAAACCGCCCATTGGTTCTCCTCTCTGTCATTTTGGAGCGTTCGTGTGTGGGTGCGCATATGTTCAAAAGCAGGAAAAGGCTGTGGAGAACTTTTTCGTTCACAACCCGTTGGTGATCGTGAAATCTGGCACAGGGTAGTGACTTATGACTGCACGTTTGGAAGTTTTGAAACATTACGATAAAAATTTGCACCCCACACAAACTCTTCAGGGAACAGCAGGGCTTGAAGAAATCTCTCTCTCAAATGGCTGGAAAATATAAAACAGCAAACAAGTGAAATAAAGAGAGTAAATTTTCCTTTCTCTGCATTCAGCATTTTTGCCTGATTTTCTCATTTGTAGTTATTTTTTAAGCTTGTTGAGGCACAGTGAAAGTGGCAGCTTTGAATGCAGAATGAAGTTCACGCGGGAAGCCAGCTTTTCAACACAAAGCAGCTAACACTGTCTGAGTTTCACAATCTGTCAGGGGTTTGGCTTGCCCGATACTTCCCTCAGCATAAGCACCTTGGCATATAGTATCTGAAGAAAAACACCAGCGATGATTGTGAAATATCAAGAAAATTCTTTGTTATGGGCTCTGCGAGGATGCAAAGCTTTTTACATTGAAATAGTTCACCAAAGAGAACAAAGATCCTTTCAAAGATGAGTTTTCTCACAACCATATTTTCTAGAATGTCCAATCTCTTTTTCATACATCGGAAATTAAAGATGAGATTCAAAAAGGACCATAAGAGTAGTTTCTAGGTTTCCAAAACCATACCATAGCTTTGTGTCACAGCTCATAGATTTTATAAGGGTAAGTCAATGATGAAAGTATTGTCTTTTCAGGATGGGCATTCCTTTAAAATAACCCTTAAAAAGTACTGTTTGTATCTATAAAATATTCTTATACTAATAATACCACAAGCCATATTATTTACATGTGTACTCCAGGGTTCTTCAGAGAACCAGGAAGTCATCATGGTACATGGTTCTATTTAGCCAATGTAAAAAAGAAAGACGTATTAGATCTGGTACATGAACACTCTGTAGGGATGATTTCATTGTTTATGAAGCGAAGGAGGAAAGTTTGTTTTCAATACCATGATTCAGTTCAAATGAATGGATGCTCTCTGACACAAACACAGGCTCCAGATCCTTGCTCTTCATGTGGAAACACTGAAAGCCTCTGTGTATTAATACAGCAGTGGTGCTGTTTTTTTGTGGTGTTAAATGTGAAGTGAAGCAGATTGTTGTCAGATATTCCGCTGATGAGATGGTTTTGGAGTCTTTGGCGTACACTGAAATCCAAGCTTGACCTTTATGAATTTTGTAGAAAAATATTTAAAAGTAGGAAAAGTTAGGACTTTTCCTAACTCCTAAACAGGGAGGAACGGGTCATCCTTAACGAAATGTTAATCTTACAAACTTATCTTCAAAGATTGTAGGGCGTTACTGTACATCTTCATAAATCTCGTTATTAATATTTCATCTCCTGCTTTGCAAAACCACAACTGAGAAGCTGGAGTGGTTGAGTGACTGACTATCCTTTACCCTTGTGGTCTCTACAAACCTGGAGACCATAAAACTGTGTTAGCAACCAAAACCTAACCATCGCAGACATGGATGTCTAAGGCTGCAATCATCTTTATGATTACAGTTCAGGATTTTAAAATTATAGTAAGCTTAATGGCTCTTCCTGTGAATTTGCATTTATATGTTACCATAAATATGACAAATGACTGTTCAGATGTTATGACAAATTTCAAGTATCTTTATCAGTCTTATCTATATCTAGCCCGGATTCAGCTTTGTATATCACCGTTTACGGTTAATGGCCGGAACCTTCTTATCAGATGGACAAGCTAAACCTTTCCAGCTCTGTCTTATGTTGACACAAGTTTGTTTTTCGAGATAAAATTAAACCAGTATTGTTGATTCTTCTATATTAGCTTCTTGGTTTGACTAAATATTTATTCCGCTGCATTCTGCTTTTAATCGCATGTGGGTTTTTACGCCACCCAGCAGGTTTGAATGTTTAAGAGATTTTGTTGTTCTTTCCAGTGTTGCCATGTCAGCTTATTATAAATGACCTTGGTTTTATAATAAAGTGGTTTAGAAATATGGAAGGTCTTATTTGAATAAAAAAATTTCTGCTTTTCCAGTTGTCACAAATGTATGCATTGTTCTTTTAATTCACAGATTCACAGTGTTTAATATGTTTTAGCCTAAACATTTTCTAAGATAAATCAAATAAGCTAAATAATGCTTGTTTCCTCAAAATCCCCCAAACAAAGAAACAGGGAGGCGCTTATTTATGCTTTTGTTGGTGAGTCACTTTCTTTGGGATTTATTGCAAGATCTGGCAACACTGGTTTCCTTCTTTAGATCTTCTTGAGCTCCTCTGAGTTCATTTACCTCATGGCCCAACAGCAGATCAACAGCGTTGCTTTATGCTTTATGCTTCCAGGATGGTTCCTGGTGAATTAGTTCTAACAGAATTTACAATTCATACGCAGTTTAAACAAACAATATTCCTCTTCAAGTGCTGATTACCATCATATGGTGGAGCGTGACTTTTTCCATGAGCTAGACTCAAATTCAAAACAGATTGCAAAAGTATCATTTCATCAGAAAAAGGGCAAGCAAAGAACATTTATATTTGTGTTTTCTGGTCCCAACATGTGGGAAGGTGATATTATTGTGTTATCACTGTGTGTATCAGTGTATTAACAAATGTTTCTTCTTTTCTTTTTGACAGCTGTTTGGGAAGATATATAGTTTTGTTCTGCTCTTTTGTTAACTGACATTCAAGAAAAGCTGTTAAAAGACATACAATAAGACTGTGTTTATGTGTGTGTGTGTGTGTGTTTTGGAGCCATTCTATTACACGCTTTGCCAGAACATTCTCCAGTGTTGATGACGCATGTCTCCAGTCCCAAAAGCCGTTTTGAATTTCATCATCCCAATTATTCACCGTCCATCACCAGACGGAGAAGGTAAAAGCCACACTTTCAATTTCTTTCTCTCTTGGGCTCCAGAGTATATGCATGAGTGCCTGTTTATGGGTATAATGCATAGGTGGGCTGCAGGCATCAATGCCTGTGGAAGCCCCTGCAGAGAAGTTCCTCAGGACGCTTGTTTGGTTTGAGGTGAAAGGCCACGCTGCCTATATACCTCGACCTTTGCCAGTACGTATATCATTCAGGTGTAATTGACCATCATTTCATGAAACCCACTTTTAAAGCGCGACCGTCTGGTGTTCCTCACTAACAGATTCTGGCACTGCGTATGACACCCGTTCCCTCACTCGTTTATCACCCATCCGTCTGACTGAGTATACTGTAGTTTTCTGTGACAGACAGATGGGAAGCTCTGAAGGCTGGAGAAATGATTGTTTTACTTTTACTTTGTTTGGGGGAGAAAGAGAAACAAAGTGCAGTTCTAGGTCAAAGTCAACCACAAAAAGTTTGAAGATATACAACCACAACTCATCACAATCAAAATGAGTGAATTCAATGAAACTTTTAAAAACACATCTGAGTCGTATTTTAGCCCAAAATCAAATGGAAGAAAGTATATAAATAAAACAACTTATAAAAATACCAAATAAAACAAATTTCTCTTTACTACAAAGTGAATAAACAATGATTTGGTGCATAGCTGTTGATTATATGTATGTAATGGTTGTATTGGTTGTAATGGCTTTAATTTATAGTGATTTACAAAAATACATTTACCATAATAATAAAAGTAATATCATAAGAACATGGCCACAATGCAAACATTTGATAGTACTGGTTTTATTTCCTTTATGTAAAGAATAATTATTACTTTTGTATAATATAAATGCTCTTATAATTGCTCTTATAATATGGGATAAAATGTGGGCTGGAGATTCACCCAGAAACATCCTTTACTTTGAGGTACCACTGAACCATGACTGTTTCAGCCCTGTATTTAGTTAGTCTCCAATAAAACTTCATCTGAGGAGAGACTGTGACAGAATTTATAGATCACACAGGAGGAGAGAGAGAGAGAGAGAGAGAGAGAGAGAGAGAGAGAGAAAGCTGAGTGAATATGAGCCTTGGCTAACCGCCTCATTTACTCACAGCCGCCCACTCTGCAAAGACTGTCCTAATTCACTTCCTTGCCTTCAACATTTCCATCCATTCTTCACTGTCACAGTGTCCACACAAACATCAGCACACAGTGAGCATCAAATCACTGGAGTTCATTTTGCTCTTCTGTTGTATTTGCTCGTATGCTGTGCTAGGAAACAAAATGTGTGAAGTCGTTACACCCAAAATGTCTCATTTTATCACTTCACAGACAAACCCCAAACAAAATGCTACTGCTCAAAGCTTGACCTTTCACAGCTCAGAAAGTGTAATAATGGTCAGCTATTATGTTTCATATACAGCATCAGTTTTCTCAGTACGGTTTCTTAGGAGGAAATAAAATAGACCCAACTGAGACTGTAGGAGAATCTGTAGGATATTTTGTAGGAAATCTGAAGAGCAAGAGACCTGAGCACAATTCTCCATCTGCTTTCTATTTTATCTTACTACTATTTAGAGGAAACAATTAAGATACCATTTACGATTGTTCTTTCGTACAGGGAAATTGTGCAAATGTGAACACAGACACCACAGGATAAGATCTTTAATCACTTACCCTGAACTTGGAGGCAATGTTCTCAGAATGTTGGCTAACGTTCTCTAAAAGTTCTCTTAAAAGTTATCAAAAACGTTCTTGCAGTAACATTGGTGATGTTTCTTTAATGTTATATATCATAAATCAAAAACGTATTCTTAAGTATTTAGTAGAGCGTTTTAAAAACCTTACAGAACTTTTAAGACATTTTGAACGTTCCTCAACCCATTCAGGTTTTGTTAGTGGCAGCTGTGAAAGTCAGACAAATGGTTTTCATTGTGATCTGTGTGATGTGAAGAGATTGCAGGTTTGGCAGCTTCCTCCTCGTGTACTTGAAATGAGAAGAAGGTATTGAGAACTGATGGACAGGCCAAGCATCTTACTTTCTCCTTCTTCCAAAGATCTGCTTCTCTCCGAGATCTCCACAAGGAGTTTCAACATGTTCAGTCTGTTCCATCCATCCAGGGTTTTATTGTTTGACCAGACCTCTCCAGATTGGTATTTCATGGTGTATTTAATTCATAGTTTTTGGCTTACAGTTGTCATTGTGTTTATGAGATGTTGTGAGAGATTTTGGTGCTGGGGAATCCCTGACCGCTAATCAAGTCGCTTGGATGAGTGTTGAAATATTTGGGATTCATAAAAAATAAAGACCAGATGAGTCAAAGCTTGCATTTCAGCTGTAAATTAACAGCACACATCAACTGAAGCTTTGAGATCTTCAAATCTGAGGAGCAATGCATTGCACGCTAGTCAGCTTTGGCAAATTTAGCATGTTTTAGGCATCTTAGGAGTGTAGAAAATTTGTGTAATATGCATTGGTGTGCAGAGGTGGTCTGGGAGTACTTAGTTTTTGTCCTTCCATGTCCTGTTTTAACAATATGGACATTCCTTAATGTTCCTTCATATCTCAATTTAGCAAACCCAGCGATAAAGATGTCAACTGTTCAAGAAGATGTGTGTACTTTATATGATGAACTAAACATTGTTATTCTAAAAGGACACCTGTAATAACCAGAGGGGAACCGCCTTCATACATCCACTAAAAATCACTTTGAGATCAGCTGACTGAAAGTAATTACAAAAATGCAAATTACATTTGCTAAAGTCACTTTGTTTTCTGCTTTGTTATCTAATGCAGTAAAATTAATGGATTTTAAGTGTGCCTGAATTGTCTTGGGGGGCACTGTGCTGTGGGATAGGTTTATTCTGAGTACAGCTTCTGGAAAATCCCTTTTTCTGGGGGTGTCAGGGCATAGAAGTGCCTTGGTGCTTAACTGAGTAATGTAAGTTTGAATCCAGCTTTCTTGTGCCCTTTGTGCTGTTCCAATAAATCAAGGTGCCAAAAGCCAAAAATGAGAAAAAAAAACTTTAATGTGTATGAGGAATTAATATCTCACTGCCAAAATCTATTATATATCTTCTGTCCTAATAACAACCTAGCAGCTCTTCTCAATCTGTTTCCTATTAAGTGCTTGTTTACATCATGTGGCACGCATCTGCTCGTCACAGAATGTGTGTCATTGACATACCACCACAGTAATGATGCTCCACGCCCTCCCCACACACACAGCCCCCGGCAGGTCTGAACCTGCTCTATTTTGCCCATGACTTGAGCCCATAAAAAGGGGTTTATTTTGTGGGTGGCTGTTTTGTTACTAAATTGAACCTCGTATAAAACAGCCTAGAGGCTAAGCGGAGCTTAGGAGATGGTCTTGTGCATCTTCAGTAGGTCGCTAATATTACATCTGTATTATTGTATTTGGCAGATGCTTTTATGTGACCCGCATCAAACCTGTGACCTTTGTGTTGCTAGCACTATTATATACCAGTTGATGTACATAAACATGAGTGTTGTTACTGTGATATTGTCGCCATGGTATACTGTATGTCTTTAATGGTTAATCAACCAACGAAATCCCATGCCAATTCATAACTGTTTTACATTTTAGCAAATTGGTGGCTAATTTGTATGACGTAGTGTATGATCACTCATTTGTAAGTTTTTGTATAATCTGCCTTCACCCTGGTGATGGTTAGGTTTAGGGGTGG
Source organism: Chromobotia macracanthus (assembly GCA_036877525.1). NCBI lineage: Eukaryota > Metazoa > Chordata > Actinopteri > Cypriniformes > Botiidae > Chromobotia > Chromobotia macracanthus. The sequence continues at coordinate 4,965,536 of JAZGTH010000033.1, read as the reverse complement.
GGTTAGGGCTGGACCTTCATGTTTGCTTTTTTCAAAAAATTGGATGTTTTGTACGATTCAGATTGTATAAATTTGTATGTAATCACCACCTTGTAAAATAGTTACATTTTCCAGCCCGAACCAACAATCTAGCAGATAAAACAGATATGGCTTCAAATTCAAAGGCAGGACAACTTGTTTGCAATTGAAGAAATTTAGGGTGTTACATTTACCCCCCGTTGTGCCCCTATAATCCACCTTCCCCTACATGTGTGCGCACATGCACGAGAATGTTCTGTGACATGCCACAGCAGTGCACCTTATTCCAGAAGGTCAAAGGTCAGACCTGGGTGGGGGTTCGAAGCCCTGAGGCAGCAGTGTTAGGGAGTCTTTGTCCATCCAGGAGAAAAAGAAATGAGGTAGTGGGAGCTGTTTATTGAGTCTGATTACTACCAACTACCCACTCATCAACCACATAGGTGAATTAAACCAGGGGGGCCACTAGCCAACTGGTGTTCTTCATCAGGGGCCTGTTGAACAGCTACAAGAAGTACAAATGCTTATTTTCACAGTCACACAGTTATTGATGTATATTGTGCCAGCAGTTTAAGATCACAGATTTATACTTAGCCTCAAGATCAGTGAGATGGAATGTAAATCTACATGTAAATGCACAGAGCTCCTGATTTGTCCTGTGTGTTGTAATCCTGGTCTGTTTGGAGCTGTCATGTCCTATAAAATACCGCTGAAAGAAACTCTCTTAGCCTTTGTTATCTTAATCCAAAACCATAACAGCCGCATACAGCCCTGCTTGTTAAAACAGTTCACATCTACTCATCCTTTTGAGGTTTACTGCTTTTCTTGGGGCAGGAACTTCTGGTTATGGAGGTTTACTTCTGGATGGAGTTTGCAGAAACAGATGGTTATGTCATGCCCCTTTCTGGTATCCTTGCCTAGATTCTAAGTAACCAGGCTGACTTATATTACGTTCTTACTTACCTGCATTTAGTTTCAAAACTCTCTTTACAGTTTATGGTTCCTCATAATTTGATTCTTTTATGGTTTTGGTCATTCTTTCTCTCTTTCAGTTTAAATTTTGATCTCTTTTGAGCAAGGATTTTGAGGCTTGGCTACATACATGTTTACCCAGCTAACAGCAAACATTCTCAAAACGTTGGTAAATTTTTTTTGAAAGTTCTCTCAAAGTTATCATAAAAGTCCCTGCAGTAACTTTAGTAGAACTTTTAACGTTATATATCATATAACAAAAACATTATTCTTAAGTTGTTAGTGGAATGTATAAGAAATGTTACAGAATTAAAAAAATGTTTGAATAATGTTAATATAACATCTAAAAAACTAGACGTTTTGAATGTTTTGAAATGTTCAAAATTACATTTTACCATTTTTGTTACTTAATGGAAGTGTTAGGAAAACGTTCTTACAACCTAAAATTGTTAGCTGGTATGCAAGCACAGGAGGGGGGCCACTGATCAAGGGGCCCGTTTGAGCTTTTATCAGACACAGCCATCAGTCTCAGCTCAAGTTACAACAGTCTCTCGATCCCCTGCACCTCCTTCCACATTCTCCTTCCAGCACCTCTCTCTCTCCTCTACCTTCTTTTACTCTTTGACCCCTCACAACTCTGACCTTATATTATCAGCCCCAGCTTTTTCAAACAAATAAAATTCCTCTTTTTTTGGTTTTCCCGACTGATCGCTCCATAATGGGAACCACATTAAAAGTGTTGCAGCACTTGGAGATTAAGTGTCCACTGATTCAGTTTCACAGTGTGCTATGCACACAATCATGCACACGCCTTCTACAAATGAACAGCATGTTCTGCCCAAGAAACATTGTCTTTTTTGTATCTCACAATTGCCTTGGATTCATGCTGAAATGTACTGTAGCACCTAAGTCAATAATTGACCAATCAGAAGCAAGTATTCAAAGCATATATTTCACTACAGTATACATGCTTAAAAGCATTAGGGCTTTATAATAAAGCCAAATATGAACAAACAACAGAACATCCACTGGATAGGTTGGATAGGGAAGGGTGTGGAGATGGGCTTAAAGATTTTAGATTATTATGGGATAGGATGTTACCAGCCCCTTTTTTTGTTGGAATATTAGTTTGATTACGCGTTGTGTGTCTACGTAATTACTGAAAAATATTCATTTGTATTAGTCGAAATTAAAGTAATGGTGTTAAACCTTTAACTTCTGAACGGTCCAGTAACCAGCATGTTTCAATCTGCAATTGTTACACAACACAAGCAAAAGAGCTCAGCCACAGAAACCATGATTTTTATCCACTTTATTTTTTTAACAGGCGTCACGTTTTTCTTGCAAAGATTAAACACATTTTTACATCCACATAAAAAAAAACATGGCTTTGGGCACAACTAAATACAAAAACAACAGTCATCCCAAAGTAAGCATGGAACTTGAAAGAGGTTTGAAAATCTCTCGAATATCTGAAGCCCCTCATGCTGTGTAAAGCTGTTCCTCTTTCCAGTTTAAATGTTTGGATGTGCTGAGCGCTGGCATGTTTAGTGCACATACTTCATAACAAAACAACAGGCTGTCAACACTGAGGAGAGTTTTAAACCTTGACCTTTCCTCACTTTGGATTTGAGTACTGGCTCCGTTTTCCTTTACATAATTACACTGATAATGAACATAACCATGACAATCCATAACACATATGGATTGGACACAATTGAGTTTTCATAGAGCAAAGCAGTCAATCACCTTTTACATTAAAATGCTTCTTATTTTGGGAAATTAAAAGTAAAATATTTAGGGCAAATCTGTAGGGATTTGTAGTGAAGGCACTTTCTGACACAAACTAATTGCAGTTTTTAGTTTTACATAAGAACTACCATGAATACCATATTTCATTCCATACAATATCCTTTCAAGTCTGCATGCATGTCTATGAACATGGTAATCATTTACTAGGCTGAGATTGGGAACACATACTATATCTTAGAAGCCTTCTGCCTTGTTTCTTTCATGGTTTTGTTTGAAATATGGCTACGGGACATTTTTAGAATGTTGGCATGTCAAAAAAACAGCTTTGTTAAAAGCGTTTGTTATCCATCTCCTTATATAGTACTAGTCTGTTTGTTAGTGCGTGGAATTTGTTTGAGGTCAAAATGGCAGTGGGTGTTTATAGTCTCGCAAAGTGTTTCTTTGCCAGACGTTAGCTAGACAGTGACATGCGGAGACTCAGCACATGTATAGTGAGTTTGTTTTCATTCAGGAGAAGAAAAGCATTTTAACTTGTTGCGCTCAAGTCAGCAAAAAAGAACATTTGCCACAGTCTCATGCAGGGTCCAAAGTTAACTTTTGGCCAACGGTGAGAAAACGGAGAAAATGTACCTTTCATAAATATTAATTACTTATTGAAGTATAAAATATGTCTTTAGTATTTAGCATGTTTTTTAAAAATATTTATTTTTGTCATTATGGCAATGTAATTATTTGGCTATTTGTGTTATTTGCAGTATTAAATGTATATGAGATGAGACAGTGTCCATCTCCCAGTAAAACTACACCTGTCTCAAAACCAAATTCTGTTTTATTTACTCACAGAAAGCCCATTTTTACTCCTATTTGGCACGTGAGTGTTAATTTTGGACCCTGGTCTCAACAGAAACATATAACAAAACAGACATCATACACAGAAATGACTTTTAGAAGACACAAAAACAGAATAATAAAACATCAGGTTTAATATAAACTGTATAAACTAGAAGTAAGAAAACTGCTTCATTATGTTCATTCATTATGTTTTTCACAGCAAATAATCTCTTGTGCAGGACGGATGGTGTGGGAAAGGGAAAGAAGGATGTTTTGATGCGCATAAAACCAGTTTGAAGTGTCTTTGAATAGGTTCAGATAATAAGCACCTCTTGGGCACAGCCCCAGTGTTTCTGATCAGTGCAATTTTTCTAGACAGAGAAGTCCAGGCGTCCAGGTAAGAACTTTTGACTCATTTCTACCATGTCCAGAGCCAGCTACACAATTAATGAGGTACCTCTAAAGCAACCTGTTTTCCTTCCCAGGAACATTAATGTCTGGCCACTTCTGTCCTTTGAGAGAAATTCTCCAATGGTCATGATTATAAAAGGAACTTTTCTGGGGAGAAACAATGATGCAAATGCGCGTAGTTTAAAAACTGAAAGTGATTTGGCAGGGAGGCATTAAAATGTACACCAACCCACCAGAGTCTATCTAGTGTCTGCATTGCACCTGCCTGCAGGAGTCATGGAGCACACTGCCCTCTGTGGTCTGGAGGTATGACTAGCACATTATGGCTTTCACACAAATGAGGGCTTCATGCAGCCTAAATTGTTGTTGGCTGGACATTGTCCTTGTATTAATGGTGCTTCAGATTCCAAGCTGTTGTAAGATAAAGATGGGCAGGGGGTGATATCAAGTTGTTTTGGATGTGTCAACCCATTCACTGGGCTGGCTTTTACTCCATCCAACTCAAGAGGGGATGTATTATGTAAATCCAGATCTACTGCAGCCTTGGACCTTCTTCTGTGGTGGATGACAACCACAGTGGCTACAATTGCTGCAATCATCACAACCGCCACAGCTACTATGATGGGGATTAGGAAGGACGATGGCTCGGTCTTGTCAACGCTAGGCTCACTGAAGGAAGGCAAGAGTCCTGCTGTATGAGCCTCCATGCAATCACTAATGGAGGCATGGGCAGGTTCTCCCAGTGGGCTAGCACATACAGAATAAGTGCTATTAGGCTGAAGCCCTCTAAGCGTGTACTCAGGGTACGATGAAGGAACATTAAGCTGCAGTGGTCTCCGGTCAGGGCCTGACAAGTTCCTAAAAGTCAGACGAATTCCACGGATGTTTGGTCTTGTCTCAATGTAGCGATGAAGGTCTAATGTAATGGAGGTGCTTGTTATTTGATGGAAACTGATAGTCTTGGGCTGGACTGTGGCAGTGGTCTCCATTGAAATTCTTGGGGAAGGTGGGGGAGGCCGAGCCTCTATTTGAATCTCACAGTAGAGTCCTGATGTGTGAAATGGACACAGGCAACGAATCTGCCCATATGAATCAAACATGCATGTTCCCCCATTTAGACAGATATTGGAAGGGCACATAAGCTCTTCTTCTTCTGGCTCCTCTATGATGCCGCTAGGTGAGGCAGTGGTCTGGGAAGGAGGAAAGCTGTCTGTGTCTACAAAGGGCACTTCACTTTGTGGTGGAGGCAGGATGGCATGTGTTGTACCTGATGATGTGTTGGTTTCTGTTGGCATATTTGTGGTAATAATTGTCCTTGCACTTGTTAATTCAATGGTAGTTGTGGGACAGCCAAAATCTTTATGCTCCAAGTTTGCTAAAACCTTGCCTGAATTTATTGGAGGAAAGTGACAACGAGTCTCCTCCTTCCTTAACAAATCAACTTTCACATCCTTTAGCCATGCTGGGAACCAGGCTAGTGGACAGAGGCAGTTGAAGGGGTTTTCAGCCACAGTGAGTTTCTCAAGTTTGGAGAAAAGGTTAAAGAAGCCTTCAGGTAAACTTTGCAGATTAAGGTTGCTCAAGTCAAGTTCTAACAGATTGACCAGATTTTTAAAGTCGTCTCGCTTTAGGGAACCCAAAGGATTTCCAGACAAATTGAGGTTTCGCAAGCCTGCCATTGTCTTCAGGGTTGGTTGTATCCCCAGAATTTTGTTCTGAGAAACATCCAGAACATGTAGGTTCACCAGACTCCTTAGCAGTCCATCATCCAGACTGGTTAGACCCAGTCCAGCTATTTTTAGAGACTCAAGGTATGGGGTCTGTAAATCTTCAGGTCCAGGTGGTGGGATACTGTTATAACTAAGGTCCAAGTGAAGCAGTCTTCGTAGTCGCAAATCTGGCAACACACTGATCTGATTTCCCTGAAGCTTCAGCTCCAGTAGGTTCTCCAGTCCTTCAAAAGCAGCTGGATGAATGCTTTGGATGCGGTTGCTGTAAAGATACAGCCTTTCCAGGTTGACCAGCCCAGTGAAACTGTCTTTAGAAATATGGGCGATGCGGTTTGAGGAGAGATCTAGGTTGTGTAAGGAGGACAGTGGGCTGAAAACCCCATCAGGGATTTCACTGAGGGCATTCTGACTCATGTCCAACATTTCAAGCTCCCCAAGGTCTACAAAGTCCTGCTGTCGCAAGGTGTTGACGTTATTCTGAAACACATAGAGGTACTTTGTGGATGAGGGGAGGCCACGAGGCATGTAGACCAAATTCAGTTGGACGCAGAAGATGTTGTTATTGGTGTGGCACATACAGTTCTGTGGGCATGCACTGCTTAGAGACACACACAGCAACTGAAGCAAAATAAGATGAGACATTTGATAGGAGCTGCATTGTTGATCTGCGTCTGGCCTGGAATGAAACCTACAATACAAGAAACAGAAACCCAATATTAAAACCACAGATGATGGTAGTGCATTTAGTCTGTACTGTAAACCTTCTGAATACTTTACATTTTCCTACAGAGAGTTTTTTGTTTTGAAGCCTTTTGCTAAAGATTTTACAAAGACACACTAACAGTTTGGTTTATGCTGGTTTGGTACTGGTGGACCAGCTTAACCATGCTGTTTACCAGTAAAACTTAAAGATGGCACACAAACAGCTGACTGGTTGCTGGTTAAAGTAAAGTAGGTTAAAATGCTTGGAGACAACTGTACACCAGCATCTCATATTGGGAACTAGCATCCAAAAACAATATATGTTGGTGACCAGGACACAGTAATGTTGACCGACAGTTGTGATTACATCTGTGTGTTGTTACTGAGACAAGCATTATGGTGTGACTGAGTAATTGTTGGTTTTTACCATTATGTTCCTTTATCATGTTATGAGATTACCCAACAGTGACAGCAGTTTATAGGTTGGTTGACCAAAAGTCTGTTGACCTGCCATACTATGAGTAGGAGTCAATCTCAGTCTTTCCCCTATTTGCCTAATGAGTTTTTCCAGAGCATTTAGACCTCAGCCCAGAATGTGTACAGCCCACCCAGTATCTTGACAGCTTGGGCACCCAGCACACACACGCAAACATGCACAAGCCTAACTTATTCCAGTGTTTACAACAATGAAACCCTGCCTTGCTTCATCAAATGAATGCACCCTTACATACATAAACCATATTTAAATATATGGAGGACAGTGTTATTCTTGTGTGCGTGCCTTTGTGTGCAGTGATTCCACAACAGGGGCTTGTAAACATCACAGACATTTTTGAGACAGTTTCTAGAGGTTACTTCTAAGGCAAAATGTAATTTTGCTTTGGTTAATTAACAGGAATGACAATGGAAAACCATTAGGGCTGCCAAAGATGAAAATAATTACAAAATTTGTCTCAACTTTTTGTCAATTAAAGACTTAACATTAGTTACTTTTTTCACCCATGGATTGTTCAAAGTTTAAAGTGTCATTGTAATAATGACCATTTTAATCCTACTAAATGACATCCAGTTTAACATGAGTTCAAAGAAACACATTCTGGTTTGGTGTCAATAAATGAGTACTGGGGGCACAAAAGGTTGGGAAATACAAACCAGTCAGAAAGTTCTTTATAAAGTCAACTAAGCTGATCTGAACTCAGACAGTCATTTAAAACAGAAACAATAGACCATTACTGGCCAACAGCAGGCCAGCAGCTCTTTCCTTAAGTTTAAACCCCATTATTTTCAGTTGCAGTCCATGGACTGTGTAGTTGGAGTGTGTTGTGTGTCTCACCGTTGGCTAATTGTTCAACAATTTCAATTGTTCAACCAAGCCTCTGCCATCTTGTCCATCTCTGACGTAACAATGTGTATGTCTGTGTGTACAAAAAACAGTTTACTGTTCTACTTGAGACCTGGCTGCTGAGAGCACAGTCTTTTGAAGCAGACAAACAGCCATTGGTTTGGCAGGTATACCCGCTCTATTCATCTTTTTGTCTATTTAAGCAAATTTCAATTGTGATCTTTTTTATCCCACATTAACCATTTATCTTTATTTATTTGCCCTTTCTTTCCATCCTCCTCTTGAAGGGCAATGGTTTTCTGCTGGGAAAGCTGCTAATAGTGCTTATGTGTTCTGACTGTTTTGTTTTAATTGTGATCTGATAATGTTTCTGCAGAAGAGATCATAGATTCCATAGAAGTCATTTTTGCTCTTAATTTAATTGCAAAACATACATTGGGAGGGTAGACAGTGTGTCTGTGTTTGTAAGTGCTCTGCTTTGTGTTTAGCTAATTTGAGGCTTAATTAGTTGAATCATAATTATTCGACTGTTTCATCTTAGTAAAATGACCAATTACCCTTTTAATTACCCACAAAATGTTTTCAGCTTTCTGGGATATGCTGTTCAGACTCTCCACAGTTTGTCTGACTTCCAAACAGAAACTAGCTATTTCATTAAAGCAGGGTGATACCCTCCCTTTTTCTTCATTTCTGTCCTGTCCTCTCCTGCCCTCCTTCCTTTCTCTCTTTATTTCTCCTGTACATGCACAATCCCACCGGCACGGTAGGAATTTTGCAATAACCCAAAAAAATCCATCTTCATGTACGGGATGGGGCCTGCAAAGGGTTTCAGAGAGAAGAATCCAGAGGGGAACTGAGACATTTGTCTCCCTCATCTTATCGTATTTTTCTTCAGAAAAGTGAAAGAACATTTTTTCATTAAATTCTGCCAGGACCAAAGTATCTGAGCTATGCAGTTATTTTATAGCTCTGTACTCTTACTGTATGGCAACAATTGTCTGTTTTGTCTGTTTTTGTTTTCCCCAAGAAATTAGCTAAAACATCTAAGTCAAATTAAACATAACTGAGGACATTGTTTTCTTATAGACCAATAAAATGTTTGCTACACAACTTCAAAATACAGTATTATCTGGTGTAATTGTTTTTCACCAAGTGTATATATATACAACTGCGATATATATTTTCATTTAGATCTACTACCCAGCTAACAATTTTAGGTTGTAAGTATGTTTCCTTAACGTTTCTATTAGTAAAAAAGATTTAAGCATTTTATTTTGAGGTTAGGAACATTCAAAGTGTTCAGTTTTTAGAGATTGTATTAACTTTATTGCTTGGTTATAAGAACACTGTTTTAACTTTTTCCACTAACAATTTAGTAATGAATAATGTTTTTAATATAACATTAAAAAAAATTCTACTAACATTACTGCAAGAACATTTTTTGAAAACTCCGAGAGAACGTTTACATAATGTTAGTCAACGTTCTGTTAGCTGGGTGTACGCTGATGAGAAATAAAGTTCAATCTTTCTACAGGGTTTTTTTTTACCTTCTCTGTTCCTTATACACACAAAAACGCACAAAAGAATGCTGGTATGCTAACACACACCCACAAACCAACACACAGGTATCTCTCTAACACACATAACCACATTCCCTCAGGGTCTGGCTCAGCTTATTTTTATTTATATACTATGAATGGTGAATCAATGCCCAGTCGAATGAGTAACCCACATAATATCCGTTTGCATTCCTGTTGGCTTTCTCATTACTAGCGTGTTATTGAGTATTGCTCGGCGACGAGAGAGATGATTTGTAGAGTAAAATAAAACAATGTTTGTCTAGCTTTTATATTTGAGCCCTCTAATACTTTCTTTAAATAACTGCTATAGTAGCTCAGTTTTTAAAACACTATCATTTTAGAAAGATACTTTATATTAACAAGTTGTAGCGTAGTGTGACAAAACAAACTTGGTGTTTTTTGTTACATTATAATATGCATGCAGCTTTACAGTCAAGCCAACTGAGGTAATAATTAGACAAGTACTTTTCTAAACTGATATTTATCACGCATATGTAAAGTTTGGAAGTCTGATTCATTTGAGTGAATCAATTCCATTCAGTTTAATTAAATTAACTGGTTTAAAATGTCACTGAATCCTTCATCATTTTAGGGCTTTTTTGTAGTAAAATATTTAGTTAAATGTTAGCGTTAATCACAGTGTTCAAGGGTGTTGCAAACTGTAATCAACATACTCCTATTAATTAACGTAATTGTCGTAATTTGGTTGCTGCTATTCTGAGAATACGCACACCCACACACACATACATTCATTTACACACATATATAATAATACACACCGTTCCTACACCAGCTCTTGAGCACAGCTGGATTGTGTTACCCAGAATGCATTGGGGCGGTCTCTCTGGGTGACAGCGCGCTCCCATAAAGTAACTGTTTCACGATTAGGGTAGGGGGAGGACTTAAAAGAGAAACAGACATCTGCACTTTAAATGTGGATTCTGAGTGTGTGGGTGCATGCCCATGAGCCTGTTTGTGTTTATGTATGTGTGGCTCATGCGCATGTGGATGATTCAAAATATGAAACAGATTCATCGGGACAGCATGCTCAAGTTCAACCACAACAGAAGCTGCTTATTTGAAGCCACAGCCAATCCAAACCTTTGTTATCGTCCACTGTTGATCCGGCTGTTGAGGTTAATAAAACTGATTCTATCCATGTAAGTGTGCGCACGGAACACTGATAAAAGTCCACAGTTTTCCGTGTTTCCAATTAGAACCGAGAAGAATTTTATAGAAGAACCTTATTAAGTTCTTCAAACGAGGTCTTATTCTCTAGATTTTTGCAAACAATCAAGTACAATTGAATTTAGTCAACCTAAAATTCACAACCCATTTAACTTCATACTGATGTATTTCTGAATGGAAACGGATATTCAAAGAGATTCATAAAGCTAGGTCTTGATTCTGTTGACTTTTTACATCTTTTTTTTAGTTTGTTTAAGCAATGTCAAAAGAGCTTATCCAATAGCTCGTTTAGCCAAGAGGATGTCAGCGGAAAAATAAAGGCATTTCAGAGGCGTAGATTACAAAGGCCAACTTTTTTCTTTGGAATGACGTGTGCTCATTATTGTTTTAGGAACGGGTGCTTAGGAACTAAGAAAGTTAATCAATATGCTGATCAAGACAACTAGAACTTTTTTATTTCACAAAGAACTAACCTTAAGAACCCAACATGGTGAAAATGGTTCTTCATAAGAAGATCTAATGTGCCTTCAAGAACCACTAAAGAACACGGAGGAGGAAACCACTTCCCTCACATTGGGAACTAACAAGGCAAGGGTAGACACTATCCAATCTTCACTCCATGTAATTTTGTTAATGTTACAATGACAAGAACTTTCTGGTTCAAATTTCATTGGATATTATTATTATATAACCTAATAAGGGCCCCCTAACAAGTAGTTTCAGTCATAGCAGTAATATAAACACACTCACACACACAAAATGACACTTAAAAGGTAAGAGGAGAGAAGCTTAACCCGGGCTGGGTGCAACAAAGGTAAAATATCGTCCCCCAGTCTTTCCCAGGGGCAGAATGCAGTTCAAGTTACACGCTGTGTGTGCGTGTTTGTGTGTCTGCGTGTGCACACCTGGATCAGGTTCCTTCCCATCCATCCTGCAGTCAGCCATGCAACGCAGTAGACGCTGCATTTCTGTGTGAAATGTGAGAAACATAACAAGGCCGAAGAGCAAAACAGACCAACCTAAACATGCCACTGACACACGCCAGCCTGTCATATATTGTTACAAAGCCACTCTCGTACAAAACCAACCAACAAGACGGAATCTCAGTATCTCACAGAACCTACATAGTTGTCATGTTTACACACAAATGTACATCTATCTAGACTCTTGATCTGTCTAGCTAACTAGCTATCTAGCTACCACAGTACGTCTGGAATGAGAAGCATTTTAAGGTGTGTGTTTGGGGTAAATGCTTCTTGTTGTCCTTTTGTTCTGTACGTGTGTTGACGAAGGGCTTCATTATAAAGAAGACAGAGCATTAGACAGCAGAATGCCCATAATGCCATATAATCTACTGCATAATCTACATCCATGTGTCACCTCTCAGTTCCACTCCAGCACCTTCATCTGAGCAGATCTGATGATCTCTCTCAACCTTTTGCAAAACTGCACAAGCTATTAAGGCTTTAACCACAACCCTCACAAAATATAGCTAGATTTATGCACGTTAAAAAAAAAAACATTCTCTGCAGCCACGTCTCAATTTCGAATGTCATATTGATTTATCATGCTTTAAAAATGCATTTTTACTGGAAAACAACTTCTGTAATGCATATGTCAGTAACATGATTTATGTAACTTTAGAAAACTATTTTTTTGAATGTTGTGCCAATAAAGGTATAATTAATCATTTGTCATTGACTATAAAACATCGTTTGTGACAAATGAAGAGAGAAAAAGTAATAACTGTTTGGTCTTGTCTATACTTGTCTCTTACTAACCTCTCTTGCTCTGTCTTTCTGCAGGTATGGTAGGTTCATGACAGGTTGTTATTATTTTGTTAAGCTCTACCTGTTTTTCTGGCTTATCTTCACATCAAATCAGTGTGTAATGGAGTGAAACACAGCAGCTTTCACCTTGACATCACACATACGCGCCAAACAACAGATTCATCTCACCCAGGTGTACACTCAGGTGTTGCTTCACTGTGGTTAGCAGGTGTATTACTTGTTATACTAGTTTACCTCATAATACACACTAAATGCGTGTCGATAAAGTAAACGCCTTTCTTGGCCTAATGCCACAAATGTAAATAACATTACTCATAAGTGTACATTGATTTCAGGCGCTAGTGTCTGTCAGCAATCAAAAAATGAGTGTTTAACGATGTTTAAAAATGGTTTGCGGTGAAAGTTTCAGCAGATCTGATCTCACAAGTTCTGCTCACACTGCACAGGTGTGGGAAGAATCAGTGTTGAACTAAATCAAATCAGAGTACTAAATGACAAAGTACACTGAATTAATCTAATTTTGGATCTGAATTGAATGCAAATTAAATGTGAACCTGAAACGTGACCTGAACAGAAATTAATTCAATATAACAGAGAAAGAGACAGAACTCTTGTTTGTGACTAAGACGTGCTGGAACAAACTGCCCCAATGCCCCCCTCTTGCCACCCCCAGGGGGGTCTTATCTTCAGACCAGCTGTGTCAGCCTGAGTGTTTTCTGTCAGGGGCTCTGAAGTTTCAGTCTGTGAAAGCAGTGCAAGTCTCACAGCACACACATACACAAACACAATTCTCCTTTCCCAAAGTCTGATACACTTTCCTAGAGTCTCTGATTCATGGGTCAAAACATGAGGCATGACATTAACAAAACTACTAACCAAACAGGCACCATGACACTACCCTAATTTTAGGACAGTGTACTATAAATATGAATGCATGAATATAGTAATTCTTCACTACCAATGGTATATGAAGTGTAAGACCACATTACAGATACGGCATTCAAAATCTTGAAATGTTCAAATATGACTAAGAAATGTTTAAGATTCTGTACTATTTCTAGATCACTAGCCAAATCATCAAGATGCCTGGATCATCAGGTTTGGCCCTCAACATTATTAAAGCACTTATTAGGAAGATATTTATATAGGTTTAAAGATCATTTTTCACTTAAATTGTGTAAATAGATTGTAATAAAAAGAGCAAATTAAATTAGAAAAACTGAAAGCATATATCATAAAACATATATCAAAGCAGCATGGTATTACCACCTAGTACTATTATTATGCCATAGTCAAACTAAAGTATTTTCTGTTAGGAAAAATATAAATAAATACTACAAAAAGTGTAAATGTGTGAGTTTAATCAATCAGCAATGTCCACTGTGCAGAGCTTAACGCCTCAGTCCTGACTGCTGACTCCCGGGTTTGTTTTGTAACAGATCTGTTTACACCTGAGAGCCTATTACAACAAATAAACGGATGTGACACCAGAATCTGTTCTCCTCCAGTGATGTCGTGGAATTCTGGAGCAGGACCAAATCAGTTCTCTGCCTGTCTGTCCCGACCTGTTTGTTTAACGGGTACCGCAGTGACCTTGGGCTGTCTGATGGGAACGTTTACCTCTCCCAAATAATGTGCTCACAAGCGTAAAAATACATCGCCAGACAGATTCTGTTGTGCGTGTATGACAAATGTGACAAATGGAGCAGAATGACTTGTAGACAGTGTATGTGTTGGCACGACAAATCTGTTTTGTTACTGCATTTCTACATTTCGGACAAGTTGCGTGACATGACAAGACATCACTCCAGTGAAGTTATGTTCACACTGACATACTGTACAGTATAAGTAATTTAATCTGGTGATTTGTGACACCACAAGCAACTGTTAGTGACACCACATTGAACGGAGATTATCTTTATGCAAATGGGCGGTGAAGAGACGTGATCCCGTCTTTAAAAAAGTTGGATAACAGTCGCGCATGCACACCTACTACCTACTAACTCTGTGATTTAATCGCACAATTAGCAACAAATCAGTTTGCACTGCAGGCACAGTGACAAAAACAGTTTCTAAAAGCGAACTTTTCTCAAATGCAGTTCCGCACATCTTGCCTCCGCAGCATGCATTATCTTCAGCACCCATATTACCAGGTTGCAGGATTTACCCTGCACGTGCATGCGACACAGCACAGAGCAACTTGCTCAAGCAACACTGCAGGTAGAGTTTCACCACTGAACCTATTTTTATTGCATGTTGCATTCTAAACAGACATGAAATACTAACATTACAAGTGGACTTACCATTAATGGCAGGTTTAAAACAGTAGACTGCTCTTGGAACACAGTTTCACAATTTCTACATAGTCATACATCTTGACATAAAAATTCCTGTAACTAACCTAAACTGGTAGAGCATTATATGCCCAGACGAAGCATAAAACAAGCATAAAACACATAGCTAGAATGCACTGTAAGATGCTTAAAGTGCCAAATGCGTAAATTACTAAGAATGCACCTACAATTCTTAACATATTTCTCACCAGTAAGTGACTTAGCATTAGTCTTAGTAAAACTCCCATAATGCATCAGCAAAAGTAATCCGAGAAGCAGATCCCTTTGATCAAGCAGCGCTCTCTTGGACTTCTGTGTTTGAAGGACTGCAGACGGATGTTTGCTTTTCTTGACTTGTGAAAACCTGAACCACCACCCAACACATGCCGCCCAATGATAAAACTCTCCCTCCCTGAGATTCTCTTTCTAGGAGTGAATTACAAAACATTTCAGCTCACTGTCGGCGAACAAATCATTTTACAGAGAGCTACATGGTTTGGTGCACCTGGGAATTTTCTTGTGAGCTTGTTTTCACAGATGAAGTGTATAAATTAATGATTGTTTCCAAAAAGGTTTCTTAAATGGCTTACTTATAGTTGTTTCTACATATTAGGATGGGACAGGGTATTCTTATATTGAAAAATGACTTCTGTTTCTGTGTCGGTGTGTTTGTACTACGTTGTTTCTCTTGGCATTTGTCCTTGCCTTCACTTTGGTTATGTTCATACACACAGCAGGGTGAACATTTAAACTGTGTTATTACAACTGGACCCCACTAAAGAACACACACATCAAATAAATCCTGCAAGTTGAGCAGCCACAACATAAGAAAATACAGTATCTAGTATTTAGAGTTTTTCCTTTTTTCCTTAGTTTCTTATCACTTGTCAGTTTTTGTTTATTTGTGATATCCATCTGTGTCTGTGTGTGTGTGGTTGGCTCAGCTCAAGTTATTGTTCAGGTCCAGACAGAATCTGCTGACTAATTCACATTTTCTGTGCAGATTTTGGGGAAAATCTGCTAAATGTTTAATCTAAAAATCTTAAATCAGACTTTTTAAGTCTTCAGACATGATAATATGGCAAGATACGTAACTGCGAGTACTGCACTCTTATTGGTAAGTGAATACATGATCAAATATTTAATAGTAAAGAAACCTGCAGGAGACAGGGAACAAACATAACCTTGTGAATGACAGGTGCTTGAATTCTGCAAAGCTTTCTGCCAGCGCAGATCTAGTGTAGCCTCAGAATCTAATAAGGTTGAATTTTGTTCTATTGTTTCATACTTAATGCTTCTGTATTGCAACTCTGTTTATGCAATCTCACAATAGTGACTTATAGTTGCCAAAGAATGACCCCAACTCTTAAAGAAATGCTTTTCTTTCTGTTTCATAAGATGTTGCATTCACTGCTGAAGCAGATTTCAGGTTTTTGAGTGATTGGTACAAGTGAAGTGTTTTTCCTGAGTCTCCCTCAGTCTTTGTATGTTTTGACCTTTAATGAGAGCCAGAGTTGCACTCAAGACACAAAAGCATCTAACTTTACAATCAAAGGGTTTCTATCTTAACATTCTTTATGTTAGACACTTGACTCTACCGCCAACTAATTAAGGTTATTCTTTACTCAACATCTGCACACACTTATTCCTCTTCACTCTGTCTTAACGTCCATCATGCAGTTATTAAGTCTGTGGCAGTGAAGCTCCTCAGATACTCCCCTATTTAGTTGCCATGGTGGCATGACCAAAGCACTTATTAGCTGACCCTTGGGATTAGTCCAAGTCTTGCCAGGAGGGGTTAAGTCCTCACCTCTGAGTGCCTACTCCAACATCCCACAAACCCCTTAATTAAATTGCTGAGACACCATGTCAGGAATGTTTGTCAATGCTTTTTTGCTTGCTCTCTTTCTGTATCTCTCCGTTTCTATCTTTGCTTTTCTCATACTCTCATCCCTACTTCGTAGCCTAAACCCCACCCCTGTCCCCCCAGCAAAAGATGATTGGCAGCTTGCCAGCTGATTCGTAACTCCAAACAAAAACAAGGCGAAAGTGTTAACACACACAGAGCAGCTATTACCACAAATTACGAAAGAATGCAGTTGAACTTAGCCTAAATTGCTAATGACAGGTCAAATTTAACTCGTAGTCTGGCCCTTGGTCTGGTCTTGACATCATACATAAACAACTCACAAAGTTATTTTTTTGCGTTCAGGGTCGGTGGAATGCGATAATGTTTAGTTATGCAATAAACTTTTCTGTAGAGCCTTAAGATGCGCAGTCTCAAAAATAGGTTCTTAGGTTCTAAAAACTAGAACATTGAAAAGGTTCTTTGTATAATAGTCTTCTAGTCGTAAACCTTCTTGGTTCTGACTGGATTGATTATTTTTCAGCTATTTTAAATGCATGCTAAACGCCCTAAACTACACAGGTGCCACACGTTATGTCTTATATTCTAATCTTGTGGGGTAGTAAAAGTTATGAACATTTCAGCATCTCCACCAAACTGCTTACTAACTATTGTGACGCGCTGAGGTGGGGGTTCTACAGCTATTTAGATCCACTAACATTAGTGATCAAATGTTCACAGCACGGCATTTTAACGGAGTCCTCCAGGAAGAAAAACCCTTCTTCCTTAACGTGAGATGCCTTCATGGGTATAAAGGGTTTAAAAACCGGAATAACTGAGCATAATCTCTTGAACTCACCCTGTAACTAAACTGATTTACCCATTGCTCACCCGTTGAGCCGTCTGAGGGAGGAAAAGGAAGAGGATTGAGGTTTAATGAGTCTATATAAGAATAATTTTAACAGAAGTGTCGTTAGTTATAGGATGTCATTTCGTCTGATTGTGTACTGGTTTCACTTCGATATTTGTTCATTTAGAAGATGCTTTGAGGAGCCTGATGAATGTAAGGATTGCTGTAATAATAATATAATATAATACAATATAATATACTGTACTATAATATAATAATATTCGTTTTCCTGGTATTGCATCAACTTAAGTCCACAAATACCATCAGTCACTGACTGACTGCACTTGTATAATGTAATGTAATATAATATAATATAATATAATATAATATAATATAATATAATATAATATAATATAATATAATATAATATACTGGTTTAGGTTACCTGGTACAAAGCCCATATTTTCCAAAGGGACGTGCTTTAGTGAGTTTGACAGGGCAAGAGTTCACACAAGCAAACTGAGGACAGACATTTGCATTATCACAAAATGCAAACAGCACGTACGCTCACTGTAAGTAATACAGCAGTTTAATTCCCGGTATTACATGCAAAAAAGCCGTAACCTGATTTGCAACCTGCCGTTTTCTTGACATCATGCTGAATCGGAGATCCCATACGTTTTGACAAATGGATTTGCCTGACTTCAGATGTTGCTATTGTATTTTACACTGCGCTCTGAAAGCCAATGCAACATTACATTGCCTAGCCAATAAAATGGAAAAGAGAAGATGAAAAGATGACATCTTTTCATTTCACAAAATGAAACCTGGAAGCCCTGTTTTAAAATGCCATAATGGCTTTAAAATGGCTTAATATGGGAATGTGTTAAGATCATTTCATGCAACCCTTGAAGTTTTGCGGGTATACTGAAGATACTGAAAGTGGATATAGATTATTAATAAACAAATAAATAAATATCCACCGAGCTCTGGAGAAAACGCACTGCTTACCTGTAAAGATACGAAAGATCGTGCTGTTTTATCCTCTTGTAAACTTTTTTTACTTCTCCGACAGACAAATAACCTGCAATGCATTTATGAAGTTTCTCCCATCCGTACAGGTTGCGTCCGGCCAGACGTCTGAACTTCAGGACCTCGATGGTGTTTTACTGAATGGCAAAAGCGCAACACCTCCAGAGTTTGAAGGAGGAGGAGCGAAGCTCTTCAGGCCTCACATTACACCTCCAGCTCTCCGTCGCCGGGCTGTGGAGACACGGGGTAAGTTTAATAAGGATCCGCACTACTCTTATGCAGTATACATCAGTGCATAATGGTGCAATAATGCGCATTATGGAGAATAATGTGCATAATGGATGCAATAATGCGCAGTATGGAGAATAATGTGCATAATGGATGCAATAATGTGCATTATAGAGAATAATGTGCATAATGGATGCAATAATGTGCATTATAGAGAATAATGTGCATAATGGATGCAATAATGCGAATTATGTAGAATAATGTGCATAATGGATGCAATAATGCGCATTATAGAGAATAATGTGCATAATGGATGCAATAATGTGCATTATAGAGAATAATGTGCATAATGGATGCAATAATGCGCAGTATGGAGAATAATGTGCATAATGGATGCAATAATGTGCATTATAGAGAATAATGTGCATAATGGATGCAATAATGCGTATTATGTAGAATAATGTGCATAATGGATGCAATAATGCGCATTATAGAGAATAATGTGCATAATGGATGCAATAATGCGCAGTATGGAGAATAATGTGCATAATGGATGCAATAATGCGCAGTATGGAGAATAATGTGCATAATGGATGCAATAATGCGAATTATGTAGAATAATGTGCATAATGGATGCAATAATGCGCATTATAGAGAATAATGTGCATAATGGATGCAATAATGCGCATTATAGAGAATAATGTGCATAATGGATGCAATAATGCGCAGTATGTAGAATAATGTGCATAATGGATGCAATAATGCGCAGTATGGAGAATAATGTGCATAATGGATGCAATAATGCGCAGTATGGAGAATAATGTGCATAATGGATGCAATAATGCGCAGTATGGAGAATAATGTGCATAATGGATGCAATAATGCGCAGTATGGAGAATAATGTGCATAATGAATGCAATAATGTGCATTATGGAGAATAATGTGCATAATGGATGCAATAATGCGCATTATGGAGAATAATGTGTCTCCACATGCACATATACATGAAAGATATATAGATTTTAATACTAATAAAAAAGATTTAGGTTGTGTTATGTTTTCATTTGCTTGTTACACATATTATATCCCTGATATCTTGATGCTTAACGATGCGTTTAATCTTTCTAAATACCAGCAAATACTAACAAATCCCACAGTGCCATCTACAGACTATTATTAATACAAATACTTGAAAGGCCCAATTGCATCTAATATTCACATACAGAATGTGAAGGGAGATATCTATCTCTTTCATTGTTTATAATATATTGTAATAATTGTTCATAATTATTGGTTATTTATACGGAAAAAGGCCGATTTAATTTTGTTCGCCTTCTAGGCGGGAGAGAGAGACGCAGCGTCATTTCAATATCGATTCTGATTGGTCATTTTTACTAATGAGATGCGGTTTAATGTTGGCCTTTAATTGCATTTGTACTGCAATTAAAGTCTTTTACATAAAATCTTAATAAAATGTTTTAAAAAAAGTTTTTTACATAAATAATAAATACTTTTACATATTTCAAATAAAGTTTAAGGAGGTTCTACACACACAAATCTAACGGCTAAACAATTCAGATCAGAAAATACTTTTTTAAAAATTAAAAAATAAGTTTTGATGTTGTTTGATATTATGATTTTTACAGCATTAGCAATAATTGCGGTAACTACTATTACATTTTTTTGTCAGAAACAATGGTTACAGCTGAAAATTGTAATAGCAGTTTGCTTTTAACTTTGTGAACTTTTTTTAAGTTGGCTTGTGATGGCAAGCTCGAAATTCAATGGCTTGTGTGTATTAGTGTGAAAACAGTTATTTATAGCAGCGTCTTGGGAAGTTGTCAATGGTGTCGAAGTACACTTCCGATGTTCGCCCGAAGTAGCACTGACACATTATTCAGGTCTGCCAATCCCAAGTGTGCGCAGAGGAACACGATCCACCTCCACCTTCTCAAATGTTTTTCTTATGCAGCATCATGAAAATGATATTTGTTGATAAAGAGATGCTAGTTTGGTAAGACATGCTTGACCGTGGTCACATAGTAGAACGTTTAAAAGTTTGCATACTACTTAATGTAGTGAAGTTCACAGCCCCTCTCTACACATTCCCAACTAAACCGCACACTAAAACATGGTAATTGATGTGTGCTCTTTGGGTTTGTAAGCTTTAGCATCAACATGACTTTGTACATGAGCTTAGAATGTCAGTGGGGATTTTGTCTTTAGTCGGATGAATCAACAGTTTTGCTCAATGCCGCTCTGTCTGTTTACATTCTGAGATATTTATAAAGTGACTGACAAACTCGTCTCTTTTTATGTGTAAAGAAGAATTAGCTTAAGAGTGTGTGCTCCTCTGTAAATCAGGGTATTATATTAAAGCAGATCTGATTAAGTAAGCATGAACTTTTCAACTAGCCTTTGGCTAAACCTTACGGTTATTATAAATTTCCCCCACAGTTTAGGCATGCTTGTCATAAACCTGATCACACACACACACTATACTATACCATACTCCTAAACATACTCCTCCCACAAACCTGTTGCCATTATTAGAAATGAAGCAAAAACTGATCTGGTTGATTTGAAGTCTTTTCAAACAGCCTATTTCGGATGCCCTAACTTAAGAAGTCAGTTTTTAACAGATTTTACTATATCTATACAGACATTTTGTCTAATATCTATTGTCAAACCTGCACATACACACAGTTTTGAGTTTAGTTAAATTTAGTGTGACTGGGAATGGATGGCTTTTCCAAGGCACATTTTTGTCCCATGCGCTGTGACAGCTGATTATGTGACTGTATACCTCAGTAAAGTACAAGATTAACCTACAGTAAGATAACCTACACAAACACCAGGGCTGCATATTTCAAAAGCATTGTACACCTAAGTACACCGTAGCACCAATTGGCCCCAGTGGTTTGTACGATTAACTTACTCTCACAATGCTTTTGAGAAATGCAGCCCAGGTTAGAAGTTGAGACTACTAACTAGTAGTACCTAGTAGTACTAATAGTACTAGTAGTAGTCTCAACCTCAGACTTAACAAAGGGTTCACTATTTCTTATTGCCTTATATCTAAGGTTTAAATGTAAAGAATCTGATTCTGATTTGATTCAGAATCTGACAAAATGTGATTATACTGAATCATGAAATCTACAAAGAGAATCAAAGCCTGTAGTGTCTTATAATACTTAAATAAGACAGTCACCTGATTTGCCGTTCGTTTTTGATTGCAAAATATAAATAAAATAACGGTAATTAAAACCTTAAAAGAATGTTCCTAGAATGTTGATATTTGGTTCTGGAATCTGGGTTTCTCTTTCTGTAGTGTGATTGTTGATGAAAAAGTTCACCAACACTGTTGAAAGTCTTTGACCTCTGCTGGACTTCCCAGCACAGCGGAAACCCCCCATTCCCCCCCACACACACACCAAATCACAGTTAACAGTCATTCCCAGTATGCATACTAGCAAGTCACTTCTTGCATACTAGCAAGTCACTTTAAACTCAGCTCTATGACATGTTGACATTCATAATGATAAAAAACATGATTGTACAGATATTAGCATTTGTTGATTATCAGTAGAGGGCCTTTAAGAAAAAGTAGCACATGCCAACATTTTTGAAACATTTATAATCTGTTGCCTTAAATTGGTTAGCTGGAATGGGTATATAGTATGTTTGTATGAAAGTTTTATCTCTTTGTAACTAACTTGGTCTCAAAGTTTTTTTGCCCCAACTAGCTTTTGTTTAGTGCTAAATTGTTCTCAGGAAGAAAGGTAAAATTAGTGAATGGAATCTGGCCTAAGGCACGTAACTGTGTGTGTGTGAGTGTGTACATGTTCCTCAAGGGAGCCAGTTAAACAGCGTCTGGCCGTTAGTCAAATATCGTCTGCTAAAAACCAGCAAGCATGCTCACACAGCTCTTCTCTCAAATTCATTTCATCTATTTACTCTCTGCCCTGTCATTCCTATCATTATCTTTCCATATCTGTCCATCCCTCCAAACAACTGTGTTTTTTTATTGTGCCTCACACTTTCCCCCATTTATTGTGTTTACTTCAGTCAGCAGATTGAGAAGGCCAGACACAGCTAGATCCTTCTTCTGTTCTCTTCTCTGTCGCACTCTTCTTCAGTAGTATAATAAATTATTAGAGAAGACATCATAAGATAATTTAATAAATAAATATTTTCATACAGCAGCAAGGTTTTTCATACCCTTGCACTGTTTTATAAACCCCATAACCACAACGTCTGTAATGTATTTTAAATTCTTTGTCTATTTTCTTCCTGTCTTTCTCACTGTCAAGGCCTCTGTGCTTATTAATAGAACAGCCTGTGATGATATAAGCACCTGGCTAAAACATGGCAAACGAAACTAACACCTTCACATGCTCTCTCTCTCTTAATAAAAACCTACAGTTCGCCCCCTTATCTGCACTCACAAATATGGACATGCAGTTTCCCATGAATCTCAACACAGCTTGTTACATCCAGGAATGTTTGTTTTCCTGTCTGCAGTTCTAACACTTGATCCACCTGAATATCTTGTACCAGAAACACAGTGTTGATCTGCACATAGATATTCATGTTCCGGTCGGAATATCAGATTCGGCTCATTCGATTTATAGAGCTTTTTGAAAGTAATGCATTATAGCTGCAGCAGCTTCTGTGTAATTCTGTTCTGCAAAACCTGACAAAACTGAGCAAAACCTTATAAAAATATTGTTTTTTTTTGTTTCAAGTTGTAGAAATGCAGAAACTGTTCAGTTAGGGTTAGGTTATATTGTTTATAACTAGCTGTGTATAAACCAATAGAAGTGTATGGAATGTAGACGATAAGTAAACGTGTCTGTGTGTGTGTGAGACAGCAGCGGCGCTCTTCTGAAGCATCAGAAAACAGCTGTGTTTGTTCTCACTCCTTAAAAGCATGCGAGACTGGCAGAGCTGATTATCAATACACCATTCTGTGTGTGTGTGACCCTTCTATTGACTGTACACACTGTCTGTACCAGCCATACAGCCCCTCCCACTGCAGCCCGTGCGTTTGTGACCTTAGGGTTACCTTCGTTCCCACATTCCCAGTGTACATGTCCACACTGCTTGCCATGGGAACCCACGGGCTTTATGGATATCTGAAGCCCCTCCTGCTGACTGTCATTACTGAAGAGTGGAAAGGCCCCTTGAGTCAATATTTTATCTCCAGAAGTAAATTAGGTCTCACAACAGTGTGGTTTACTTTAATTGTGCTGCTGGTATATATACATATATATATATATATATATATATATGTATATATACACACACACATATATATATATATACCTTGTTCTTTTGTGTGAGAGATTCTATGCCTGTGGTTTGGATAAGACACACAAACACACAAGTAACATTCATAGTTCTGGTACAAAAAGTGCTGAATAGCAAAAACACAACTCTGCACAAGTCTTGGCAGGCTAATACACGTACACGCAGATATAAAATGTAAAACAGGTGTTGTTTTAGTAAGAGAATGTTCCCGTCTCATTACTTGATCTGCGCTTCACACCTTTCTGAACTCTGTTTGTTGACACACTGGTAGTAAAATTAATTAGGAAACCGCATCTGTTGTGCGTTGGGGTAGAATGTGTTTTGTAGTCAATACTTTTGAAGGTTTGGATGAAGTTCAAAAACAACATTAGCTTCTTTAATGTTGAAGCTAGCTTAAGGTTCACAACATGGTCAAATATGGACAGATTAAAACAACATGCAGAAAAATGTAACAATACAATTTGGAAAGGCTGGTAGAATAGTGTATAATAATTGAATTAAGACTTCCAAATGATGACGTTTTAATAAAGTGTACCCAAAAGAAATAAATAACAGCAAAATATCAAAATAACCATGTCCACATATCATTTACAATCAAGAAAACAGAGCATGTGCCCCACCCTTTTAAAACAGAGGAATAGGATCACAAAACTGTAACGTCCAATATTTTTTTTTTAGGTTTAGCATAAAAACAGAACCATGGTGACACATTGGACCAGTACACACAGGTCCCAGTTCCCTGGTTCTAGTTTTGTTGAGTTGATCATAGAAAATAATATGGTTATGTTCCCACTTCTTTATCCATCATTATCCAAGCCCAGCTCAGTGCATATTCCTGGTTTTGCCGTGAGCAAAATCTTCTGCCCAGCGGAGGATCTCTGTAACATCTGTGACTTTGGCTGCACTGCTTACACCATTAGCGACTACATCAGAGACGCCTGCATTTCCTCCGAAACGTTCACACACAGCGAGAGCCCATTCACTTGCAGAAACATGAGGATGGCCCTACAAAGGAAAGCAAGTACAAAAACATGTAATTATCTTGCAATTTTCTGGCTTTGAGTGCACAATTTGCATGTTTTGCGAGTGTGCTGTACCTTGGGTACTTGGCAGGCACACAGCACCTTCTCAGATGTCTGCAGGTAAGACAGCAACATGACTAAAGAATCTGGAGTGTTTTTGCTCAGCTGGTTCACGGTTTCCATTAACACCTAAACAAACGTGTTTATCATCACTGACAGCACTGACATCATTCAAATCAACACCGACTGATAGAAATACAACTGATTAAAAAAATCATCACTATCACAATGATACAACAAAAAAGATTGACTAATTTCTGCAAATCCCTTTCAATGAATCACTTAATAATAATAATATTACTTTGGATTGTTAAATTAGTGTATATTGCTACCATTCTGTTCATTTTAACAGTAACAGTGTTGGAGAGGCCATTGGTACATAGTGTAAATAATATGGTGGATGTATTTTTGAGCAGCACCACTAGAGGGCAATACATGTATGGAAATCTAACAGGTACTTTAAAAGGGTGTTCAGACATGGTGAAAAAATTCTGACCACACACACTAACAGACGCTTAACCAAACAACAAGGAAATATAATATACATATATATTGTTTACATTTGTTACTCCAATAAATAAACACACAGACAACCTCATTACCGACATGGAGTCTGTCTGTACTAAATCTACCAGCACAGTTTTATTGTTGTGTTTCTTCAGCAGTTCTTTGGCTTTGAAGGCGGCCTGAAACATGTAGAAACAATTCACCATAAGATAAAACACCAGACATCAACAAGAACTTCACAGAGTGAATGAACTGAGATCTCATATTCATGTGTCAACCTCTCTGATCTCCAGCTTCCTGATGGTGGTGTTGGTGCTTCTTTGAAGAGCTTTCAGGCAAGACTGCAGCTCTCTTTTCTGCCACTGTGGAATAGATGTGCTCTCAACCGCCTGAAACACACACACATGCAGTTATGATACAGAGAGCTTGAATTAACTCACTAATGAGAACGAGGTGTCTGCAGAGATACATACATCTGTCAGCAGGCCAACCTCTTTGGAGAGTCTTTGTGCGGCTGGTAGAGAAGGGGCATTGGTAACATCAACACGGATCACCAAATACTCTACCTCCTCCTGCATGGCTTGGCCTGCCTCTCGAGCCTGGATCATATGGAAAGAGTGTATTTTTTGAACAAATGTAAAATAATTAATAAAAAATTTAAAGAGACAGTTCACCCAAAACTTTAAATTCCCTTTTTTTCCCCATACAATCAACAATGACTGCAGCTGCCAGTCACTGAAATTCTAACATCTCCTTTAGTGTTCGATTGATGAAAAAAACCCACAGGTTTGAAACAATTTGAGGATGAGTAAATTATGGGAAAAGTGTTATTTTTGGGTGTACTGTTTCGTTAACAAATAAGTTATCAAAGAAATTTATTAGAAATTATAGAAATATATTTTATAGTAGTTTTGGGTTTTCTAACCGCTTTGGCTTCGTCTCCAGTAATGCCCTACAGCGTAGACACAGAAGGTATTTTCCAAGTAGTGATTAAAAATAAAAATATTGATTATATTGATATTGGGAGGTAAAATGTAGCTAGATTATCACATATCATCATGCTATTTGTTGATTTGACATTCTCAGTTTTGGAGGAATTTAGCACAGCTCCACGAGGTGTGTTTTTTGAGGTGAGAAGATTAGAAAAAGGCACGGCCACGGGAACCCACACGCACCGGGTCTGGATACACCTGACACCACACCACAGGCGACTGTTAAAGAAATGCTCTGGGTCCAGTATAAGTCAAAAATACACCACACAAAAACTCTGAAAAAAAATGGTATACTCCATACTCCAGAATGTCTTTCCCTACAGACTTCAATTAAATAACAATATAAACTCTGTGTCCCCATATCTTATACCTAAAACAGATCAGATCACACAGTGGTGTGAAATAGGCTTGTTACCTCATCTACAGTTCTCAGTCCTGCGATCTGATTGGCTCTGGACAGAGGAACTTCCTTTATGTGCACCTCTGCATTCTGCCGAATGATGCTCTGCACCAACGCCTCCGCCTGTTGCAGCTGAGACGTGCTCAGAGAACCCTGCATGCAAGCACATGCACGTACTGTTACTGGTCTTTTCTGCATTATGAACTCTCGAAGGCAGCTGTTCACGTTTTTCACCTTCACTCTGAAGTCAAAGCGGAGACGGCTGGGAGCAACGTGAGACCCTCGCTGGCTGACGGCCGGACCCAGCAGCTCCCGCAGGGCGAAGTTCAGCACGTGTGTGGCGGTGTGCTTCACCATGCAGCTCTAGCGCTGAGCCTGCACATAAAAACACACACGCTTTGGAACCATGGTACCAAGGTGTACCAGATAAAATGTGTATTGTTCTACCTCATCCAGATGTAGCAGCACTTGATCACCGATTCTCAGAGTCTCGGCTGCAGTGATCTGATGTACCACATAACCTCCAGCCAGACGGACGCACTCCACGGGGAACAGCACATCCTGAAAAACACAACCCCAAATGCCCATTTCATCAACCTACTTATCAAATACACAATTAAAACAAGACAAAATCTCATGT
Source organism: Chromobotia macracanthus (assembly GCA_036877525.1). Lineage (NCBI taxonomy): Eukaryota > Metazoa > Chordata > Actinopteri > Cypriniformes > Botiidae > Chromobotia > Chromobotia macracanthus. Next base: position 4,938,000 of record JAZGTH010000033.1, on the reverse strand, counting down.
AGGAGGTGATAACCTGCAGGTTTTTTTGGTAAAGTAACCCTGGTCGTGCGCCTGTCCACCCTGTTCTGCATAGAAATTGGTACGGTCAAATCACACCACAGCGTTGACCCTCACCCACCTCTGAAACCAGAGACCCCCAAGAGTACAGCGCCAGGACTGAAGCTCTGCAAGACTGAGAGGGGAACAGAGTCAAAGCCCTGTTTGGTCTTGAACAGTGTCTGAACGTGTGTGATGCAAAGACATTGACCACCACTAGGATGTTGCAAAGGTGTTATGGGTGGTTGTTAGGGTGGTTGTTAGGGTGTTACCCAATGTCCTAGGTTAAAGAAATGCCCACCAACAATATTCTGGTCTTTAGATAGACTTAGTTCCGTCCTACAATGTAGGTCTATGGTTTAAAATCCACCAGGCTAACATGGTTAATTGCTTAGAATAGTTATAGTAAATCTTCTCAGCAAGCGAGATGATCTGAAATGTCATTTATGTACATGTATTGAAGTCGAATATTTAGGGTTAGGAGTTCTTCATATACTCTTGCACACATTTCCATCACATTCTCTAGTACCGTATCGTCCATCTGGTCCCAGACTGTAGCAGTATTTAAGGGAATCGTCCGTGTGTAACTCCTCGGCACTGCAGCTCCACTAGGCTGTGAAGATCCAGCTGGTCGACCCTCTCTCCATCATCCTCATCTGACTGACACCTCAACTGACAAAAACAAATTTATCCACCAATCAAATTCTGGATTAAGGAATAGCACTTTGTTTACGAGTATGAAATGAAGGCATGTGCCAGTATCGTTACCTTCTCATATTCGTCTTCCAGCATCTTCATTTCATTCTTATCCACCCTCTTGCCTCTCTCCTCCAGCATCAGGTCAATGAGGTCAAGTGGGAAGCCCAGGTTTCGAAACAGTGACCACGCAACTGAAGCTGATGAACAGAAACATCAATGCACATACAGAGAAGAACACATGAATACCACATACAGAGTATAAGCATACAAAAGCATAGAGAACACACAAACCCGTAAAATTATACCTTTGTAAGTTGCTTTGAATAAAAGTGTGTGCCAAATGCGTAAATGCAAATGTATAGTTCAGTAAGAATAGCCACCTAAATTCCACCAAACCTTGAAATAATCTCCAAACGCCCAGTTCCCCAGCATCTCAAAGAAGGCATGGTGGTACACGTCTCTCCCCTCATCCTCCAGATCGTTGTGTTTGCCCCCTGCACAAACACACTTCTGGCTGTTTACTACCCTCTGCTACGATGCCATCTCACTGCGGGGGTCTGCACAGCCCAGGTGAATGGGCTTAAACTATGAGACAACACCATGCCATGCTATAAGCATGTATTACAGTAAAATATCACATATGCATTATATAACAGATAAGAATAACTGATGTACATGTCATCGGGGTATATAAATAGGCCACAGTGTTGTATGCATGAAAGTTATTAGGCAGATCTTGTACCTGGTTCATGCCTGCATTGACGAACAGGAGGCTCGGGTCTCCTCTCGGACGCACGGCAGAGGACGGCACCGCTCTGTGTTCATAACCCTCCTTAAAAAAGGCGATAAACTTCCGACGTACTCGTTCAGATGTGAATTGTTTGGGAGATCGTGAACAGGACAGGGCCGAGCATCTTCTTACGCTGGTTGATAATGCGCTTAATTTCGTATTTAAAAGCGCACAGCGGAGATGTTTCACAAGCCGTATGCGCGCAGCCATCTTGCCCGCTGCTTGCGTCAGAGAGCAGCGTCCAATCAGGGACGAGAATGAAACTGAAACTAAAAATCCCATACAGTATATATATATATATATATATATATATATATATATATATATATATATATATATATATATATTAACTAACATTTACATAACTTTAACTTTTTAATGGGACTTTTGCACCGTTATGGATACAGTTTTATAGACGCTTCTTCTATTTCTATACATGATGAATAAAGTATTCATGTAAGTGAACTTCTACAACCTATGGCTGGTGTAAGGTTCTAGTAGTATTATAATGTAATATGCATAACGTCATATTAGCTACACGTAAATTTATTTTCCCTTTTAAAATATTAATAGATTTATTAAATTCAGTTGTTTCTGCATCTCAGTTTCATTTTAATATTAAGTCTTAAGCATTAAAATATTAACTATGGACTTCTCACAGACTAAAAGTATTATTTTAAATATTAGTTTACATTAAGCCATATAAATCAGCCATATAAATCAGAAAAATAAAAATATAAAATACATATACAAGCCTACATGGTTTTACAACCAAATAACATCAAGTCATCAGGTAAACAGTTTATTTTTTTATCACATTTGTCAGCAGGCAGCAACAAAGTTTAAAGCTTGTACTGCATTAATGCACATTGCTGAAATGTTTCTTTTCATGAAAACATGCAAACAAAAGATAAAAGAGTGATTGCACATGTCATGTGTCTTTCACACAAACACTTCTCCATTTTAACACTGAAAACAGCTTTACGGGGTCACCTGATAATGGCTTCAAAATAAAAAAATGCCCCCCTACCTTTAAAATCCTCATTCTCTAACAGTCCCCAAATTTCATAACAGTCATCAAATTTGCTACAGTAGCAGTGAAAACAATGTAAATAATGCATATGAACAATGAAGGCACTTGGGCTGTTTGGTTTCACTTGGTTTACTCTGTCAGACAGATGTCCCTTCTTTTGACTCCTCCGTTTCCTGTAGACAATAAAAAAATAAGTTTCTGTTATTTCCCATTATTAGGATTTAATCTTTTTTGAATTTGAGACCACTCTTTATTTGTTACACTTTATTCACAGTGCTGCATTAAGAATATAGGTGTTGGTATTCTAAGTGTTGTAGGAACCTTTAGCTCTTCGGCTGCTCCTTCTCCAGCAGCTTTTAGCTCTTCTAACTGGGTCTCAAGATCCCTCACACACTTCTGTGCCTAAAAGGAAATAAGAATGATTTTAAAATGGCAAATAACGTTCTCAACTACCTTAAAATTCTTCTTTTAACTGAATTAAAACTTTGAGCAAAATAACGAAAGAATTAAATTGAATCACAATGACAATTAAATCAAGTGTAATCGAATCAAAGTACAGAAAATGATACTATTTAATAATTGCAAAAGAATGCTAAAAGACTAATTTAGATGCTTTAATACTCATTGAATTAAATTCCATGGTGTCAGTTAGTATCCAGACACACTGAACTACCCTGTGACGTGTTACCTGTTCACAGTTGTTTGCTAGCTGCTGTCTAAAGTCCTCTTCTGTCTGTAGTTTATTTGTTGCTTCTTCTAGCTGCATCTGTACCTGTAACAGTACACACAAGGACAGTGAGTTTCAAGTTTTACAGTACATCATATTACCCAGGCACAACAGCAAATACTGTACTTCAACCACAATGGTTGAAGGGTTAAAGATTCAGTTTCTAACTGAAAAGATAAAGATAGAGACGAACAAAGACCAAATACTCTGGAAAACTGTTTTCAGGTCAGGTAACAGCAATAAAGAACAGCATTAACATGATACACCCTCAGCCATTAGCCAAGCCTTCACCACGGGCCTCTTGTGATTGACACAGAACACGTGCCGAATGTTCGACTGACAATGAAAGGTTAAAAGTTATAATAGCTGAAAAGAGAAACTGTTGCACTTGACACCAAGGTTAAACCCAACTACAGTGATCCAGACCTTAGGGGAACCACCAGAATGGAGAGAATGGCTCCAATTGTCAAGTTCTGCTTAAAGTGTAAGACTTTCCAAACCCAGGAACAGAAATCTACAAATACTTGAAAGCCTGTTGCCTTCCAGCTCTTAGTCAGACAGATTTATTAATTTGACATGATACAGCAGAGCATTACCATAGATAAACCATAACAGTGTATTATTGTAGATACACTACTGGTATAGTGTATAACAGTAGGCGACTACAAACAAAGTTGTAAATATTAGTGCACTGTGGGATTAATATAAAGAGTTTTGGGATTTCCAAATCTGTAGAGACAGTCTCGGGTCGTCGATAACCTTTTTATTTAACATCTGACACTTCTGTAGTAGTCTCTTTCTAATCATGATCATAGATTATGCAGTCTCAAAGGTTTTGATAATAACAGGTCTATGTGTTTGGTGGTTCCCATAAAGCTTAGCAGCGGCCATCCACCAGCCTGACCTGAGTAGACTGTGTGGTTTCCTCATTGTGCCGGGTCACCTCCTGTAGCATCTGCCTGACCTGCAATGCAAAGCTGTCACTCAAAACTGAAAGCCACTTGTGCAAGCCACTTAGGCCCTCCCTCATTCTGTAGGACAAATAGGAGAGGGTTTTGTCCTCAATAACTCTGATGTTCAACCTACCGATGAAAGCTCTGTTCTCAGCTCCTGAGCTTCTGTTTTGGCTGATATCAGCTGGCTCTGAGTGTCTGATAACAATGCCTTCAGCTGAAAGAGACACAAAGAACGATATGACGAAATATTCAAACGCATTAGCCTAACCCTGAACTGCGCCTTTCTGAGAAGTTTTACCTGAGACATCTCCTCAGCATGTGTCTGACTGAGGGTGATGGACTCCAGCTGTTTCTCTAGCTGGGCTTCCAACAGCATCACCTGACCCTTCAGCTGAAGAACAGAGGAATCATAAGCCTCTACTACACTTCTGGGGTCCATTAAACAGATAACACTGGCAAACAGGGTTATGAGAAAATTTCCTGAACGCATAAAAACCTGTTCTGTGTCCTGTCTGTCGGCTCTCATGGTCTCTATCATCTCCTCCAGGACCTTTACCTGATCCAGGGCCTGTATGAGATACCCACAAAATCAGTACAACAGCAGGACCGCAGAACCTATCAGACAAACCCATCATCGCTGTGAGAGTTTCTTACCGACTGTCTCTGCTCCTCTGCATCTGAGATCTTTGACTTCCATGCAAGCTCTCCTTCCTCCACACTCTTCTGCAGAACTTTTAGCATGTTCTCCTGTACAAATACAAAACACACTATTAGGCCTATCTATTATTTGTCAGTGTTTTAAGACACTGGTGATCTCAACATGGCAGCCACCAATAGGAGGTGACCCGACTTATTTTAAACCTTTGTCATACATTTTTAGGTGTAAAACTAGGCAAATATAACCTTAAAGAATAAAGCTTTGTCTATTTTTGCATGATAAATTTGTGTCACATACTGTTTCACAGAGAGTTGATCTGTACTGTTCACACTCAGCCTGTAGCAACTTCTGACTGTCCTCTGATTGGACAAACTTCTGCTGTAGTTCCTGCATGACACAGATACATGGGTTAACAGGGGACAGCACTGACTCTGGAAAGTTATCCTTACTGATACATGTGTGATAGTGTGTGTGTGTGTGTGTGTGTGTTTGTGTGTGTGTGTGTGTGTGTGTGTGTGTGTGTGTGTGTGTGTGTGTGTGTGTGTAGACGATCTCTAACCATTAGCTCTGAACTTGACTTTTCATGCTGTGTTTCTGCTGGAATCAGCTGTCTGTGAGAGAGGGACGCCTGGGCTTCACATGTAAACGCTTCCAGCCAGTTACTCTACAACACACACATGCACATTCAGCCCAAATAATAATAAATACAAAAATCTAAAATAAAATGTAAAACTAATGAATAGAATTTCTTACATTTATTAATGTAAGTGAATAAAGTAAAATACATGTTGATTATTAAATGTAATAAAAAAATAAAAAGATCCAATTAAATAGTACTACACTAAGGGCATTTTTTAAATTATTCAGCAAAATACAGGAACAGCTAAAACACAAATTATTCACTATTACTATTACAATAGTACTACTATAATTATTAAAGATGACTAAAACCTAAATGTGTGTATTTTCTAACTAATCCACTGTGGTTAATCTAACCTGCTGTGCATCTACAGTAATGTCAGGGAAGAGAGTCTGAAGGGTGTTTCTAGCATCCTTCTGGAAAGATCTCATTTGCTGCTCAGCCTCGCTCTGCGCACACAAACAAAACACACATATATAATACACACACACATATATATATATATATATATACACACATGTGCATATACACATACACATCTTCAGTTACCTTCAAATACTAAATTGTTTATCCAACTAGGCCCTTCTTAACTTCAGACATACATGTGAGCATGTATTTATAGTGTTTATATCAGGTTCACCTGTGCAGCCCTGGCTTGGCTCAGTCGTTCTTCACCCAACCTCTCAGCAGCAGCCAGGGTCTCCACTGCAGCGTAGTTCTTCTCCTGCAGCTCCTGAACACACACCACAGTGTGGATGGATAGTTAGATATAGTATGGATGGATAAACGGGTGGATGGATGGATGTTTGAGATGAATGGATGTGTAGTTAGATATGGATGGACTCACATTGCTCTTGGTCTTTACTCGTTCCATCTCCTCTTTAAGCTGTTGAAGTTCCTCTTCCAGAGAGATCATACAAGCGTCCTCCTCCAGACTAAAAAACAAAACCCAGTGAAATCCAGGGAACTGAAGGACACACATCTAAAGAAACTGATGAAAAATCTCACTCGCTTACTTTTCAAATGGTGGCTCTGCTTCCGCGCTGTTGGCCTACAGATATATAATGATCAGTCTAGTAAGTATGTGTTACACACCCATATCAGTAAATGATCAAACGCTACACTCACACTTTCCATCTTCTCCAGCTGACCCTGCAGTGATGCCACCAAATCCTCTTTTTCTCTCAGACTGATGGAAAAAGAAACATACATTTAATACAAAGCGTTCACACAACCTATTGAATTAAAGACAAGCAAGATAAATTATTTACCTGGTTTTAAGTTGTTCAATCTCAGCTGTGTATTCTCTGCGTTCTTTATCAGTCTCATTTAACCTGAGAAGCAAGCCAATGTTTAGACCAGACATCAAAAAGCGGCACATTCACAGATAACTAAAGTCAGTAACAAGTACTGCAGGGCAATATATAAATATTTACATTATATTAAGATATGTATGACCTACAATTTGGTTGAAAGTATAAAATTAGGCAACACCGTGCAAGTTGTCATGATGTTAATGCAAGCTTTATTTGGACAGTTCAATATTCACATTATTATGTGTTTTACTTAATATAAAATAATTTACAAGTATAAATAATCATTTATCTGGGGCAGCACCTATTCTGAGCAGCCTCAGTCTGAGCTTTCTTCACTGTGTTAAGCTCCTCCCTCTGTTGATTAAGCTCCGCCTCCAGTGATGTCAGCTGATCCTCCCTCTCTCTCAGACTGCACACAATACATTAACGTAATCATATCAACATAATCATTCAACTTTGAATATGGTATTTAAATTGTAAATGTCCACATTACCTGGTCTTCAACTGTTCAACCTCCTCCGAGTTGTTATTCTGTACAGATTCAAAATAGTTTGGTTTCATTTCAGACACGGGTTTGGTGCATTGCAATAGCAATAGGTTAAGACTGACAAATCTTTGTACCTGGTTCTCAGTTTGTATTGGAGCTTTTAACTCCACAGTATTCTGTGGCATCTGAGACAGCTGTACTTTCAAACTCTCCAGCTCTTCACACCTGTCCTTTAGCTTCGCCTCTGTAACATGCACACGGTCCTGGAGCTCTATAAACAAGGCAAGTGATGAGACATTACGTGTTACACATCATATAAAATACAATTTTTCCTGCTCTTTTAATAAAAGAATTTGATCTGCTGTATACTTGTACACTAACTTTCAAATAATTTATCACCAGTTACAGAAACTAAGCTGTTGTCACTCTCATTAGCATACGATTGTTCACATTTACACGTGCATTCAATATTCGTCCGCTTGGTACCCCCTAACAAACAACGGTCTCTGTAAGTGAAATAAGAAGCACTTTTGTCTGCTGACCATCGAAGGTCTTGGCCTGCTCTTTTGCTGTGTCTAGTTGAGCCTGTAGGCTCTTGCTGCTGTTCTGAGCCTGATGAAGTTCTTCACTGACTCGATCCAACTTCTGCTGCAGAGCCTGTTCTTCCTCCACACAGAACGCCTGAACAGACAAACAATGTAGTTAAAAGAAAGAAAAGAGCCTTTCCGTGGAACACAAAATTTGTGGAATCTCTCAGCTTCTAACCCCCTAACTTCATTGGCAAAACACAGCGAGCACATTATGCTAAACTTGCTAAGACATAAGATATTGAAACAACACAGGGTGACTAAATAATGACAGAACAATGCCTCTAATATCAAATTCAATAAGTTTATCATTCATAAATGGCCAATGTTGGAGTTTAATCAACAGGAGTTTGTTTTGCTTGCGTAGTTGAGCTGAAAGGCAAAACATTTCCCACCCACACAGTGACACACAAACACAATGTGCTGAAAAAATAGTTAGTGTTCCCAAAGACAGGTAGCTATTGATCACAAAGATTACATATATAGTAACATTTCTTAACAAATTTGTCATGGTACAAAGACCACAACCACTTCAGAGAAATGAGATAACAGGAAAGAGGTCAGTGGTAAGAGGTCAGGGTTTACTTTTGTTTGTGTTAGCTGTTCTTCGGCAGTAGCCATCTTGGCTTCCAGAGCCTTCCTGCGCTCTTCCTCTGCATGCTGAGCAACTGTGCGCTCGTTCAGCTCTCGGTTGAGACGTAAACAATCTTGACGCAACTTTGCCAGCTCTGCATTCTGTCTGTGGATGTGAAGAACAAGCCACAAATAGGTTTCATAAAAGGCAGGTTAAAGGTGAACGTGCTATATAGATAAAAATCTTCTTAACATGTCATTTTTGGGCTTTTGAACAAAAAACAATTTAGGAGAAATAAGATTATTCTGATAAAGGGTGGGGGGAATGTGAATGGGACCGAATTTGTGTCTGGAGCACTTCTACTAATGACAATTTTTTCATCACCATCAATACCAAAGAAAATTGAAATGTAAGGGTAGCGTGGGTGCAATACCTGCTCTCCGCCTGGCTGGTGGCTTGGTTGAGGGCATCTCTGAGAATGGAGTTCTCCTGTTGCAGACGGGCCAGCTGAGCATTTGGTCCATTCTCTAACTGCTCTTGAAGGCTCTGGATCTAAGGCCACATGCAAAACACAGATTTACTAACACAACAGTTTAGTGACAGAGAAAATGTGAGAGGCTGGTGACTTCTGACCTTGCTGTTGAGCTGCTGAGTCTCAAGAACATGTTCCTGGAGGGACGCCTGCATGCGTGCCTGCAGAGTTGCGATCTCCTGCCCTCGGGTGCTTAACTCAGAACTCATGCGGGTCTCTATGAACGTCATTTTACTCTTCGCAGAATTCAGCTCCTTTGGAGAATTTAGAAGTGGGAATAGGGTTAGGACAATGTTTTGTGCCCAGAAATGTTGTTCCAGAACTAACAATTACTTGGGAAAAATCACAGTGACCTTTTACACAACACTGATGAAGGTCGAAACATGATTAGAAGCTTGTTTGAACCTCATTGGTTTATTTGGAATGTATGTTGGCATGTGTCACCTTGGTAAGCTCACGGACACGGGTCTTGGCTGCAACTATGTTTTCTTGCTCAGCGTTCAACTGCTTTTCCTTTTCTTCTAGTTGCTTCTTCAAAGCAGCCAATGGGTCACCCTTCTGAGATGCCTGTTGTTTAGAAAGAAAGAAAGAAGGAGACATGAGTGTTAAAAGGGGAGGACAGGTATTAGCTTGGAATGTAAGAGGCTTAGACTTTGTACCATTTGCCAGGAGTCCTTTCCAGCCTTCTTGCTAATGATCTCTAGGAGTTTTTGCATCTCAGGTTCACTAAACGAAGCTTTGTTCAGACCGGAAACCAGAGTTTTGAATGGCGACAGCTGGGGGGCATCCACCATCTCCATAGTAACCACTTAAATCAGAACAGGATGGTTTAGACTTTAAATGTTTACACTACTACTATAAAAATGAAACTGTGACTATCCATGCGAGAATCATCCTAGCCGCTGTTTGGATATGACCAAAGAACACTCACCTGGCTCAGACTTTTTTTTGGATCTCTTCTTGGCTGGAGTTTCAGCTTTGGGTTCCTCAGCTGTAGGAGTAGCAGCAACCTCAATTGCAACTTTTGCTTTCACTGTCACCTCAGCCACCACTGGCTCCTCCTTTACTATGACCTCTGGAACCTCCACAGGCTTGACAGGGGCTGGTTCCACCTTGGCAACCTTCTTCTTCTTTTTCTCCTTTGGGGATGGAGCAAGTGGTGCCACCCCCGCACTTACAATGGGAGGGGCAGCACACTTAACAACCTCTGCAACTGGTTCAGGTACAGATGGCTTGGGCACAACTTTAGGCTCAGGCTCAGTAACAGGCACAGGTTCAGGTTGGGGTTCTGGCTCCACCTTGGGTGCCGGTTCAGGCTCCCCACTCTCAACGACAGGTTCAGGGATGGACTCAGCCTCAGATTCGAGATGCTTTTCATTTGGTTTCTCCTCCTTCTTCTTGGCCTTGCCTTTCTTTTCAGATGCCTTTTTCTTCTTGTCAGAGCGTTGGGGTTGAGTATTGCCTGATTCTTGTCGTTGTTTGGCCAGGGCTTCCTCATAAGATGTCTCCTTCATGGAAAAGGTTGACACAAGTGTGATCCCAATGGCAGAAAATACCATGAAGCCACCAAACACCACAATTCCAAGAGTTTGAGGGTCGTACACGTCCATCTTTGCCTAGTACTGTCTGCCCAAATCCTGATCCTACAAAAGAGAAAAGTAATCATCATCATTGTAAGTAAAAGTCTGTGCTCTACTGACAAGGATTATGCGTGACTGGTAATGCGTGACAACACACACACACACACACACACACACAAAGTTCAAAGTTTGTTTGCAGCACAATAACCTTCCCCCAACCTCCCATGTGAACTAGTCCCAGCAATTCTTGGCTGGAATTTTTATAGAGGGGGTATTTAAAGGTCTGCCCCAGGTAAGCTGACTGGGTTTAAAAGAAACACCCCCCGACACACACTACCCCAGACACAGAAACACATGTACGTTTCAATATACAGTAATATACAGTAACAGTAGTATACAGTAACATGGTGATACCATGGTAATTTGATATATTCCCTGGTACCAAAGTTTGTACCATCATGTCAAAAACATCACCGTGGTAATTTTATGATATTGGTTTGGAAGTACAATCATATTTACATATACGAAAACAAATAAGAACAAACAGTCCTACACAAAACAAAGTGTTGCCATGTTAAACGATGTCTTTTATTTGCAATAAAAATGCATACATAAGCAAAAACTGTTTTCAATCACCACAATTTTAGTATCCATATGTGAAAATCAAACAAGGCAACACTGGCTGGATCCAGGACACACATCCTCTCAATAGACGTGGGCTGCTTTTCTATGTGGGACATGCATTAACCCTTTCAGTAACAACACAGATGTTACATAACAGCTCATCAGCTCTGTCATTGAGTCTCATTTCTGAAACACTTTACTTCTGGCTTTCCAACCATGTATCCAATAACAAACTTACCCTTGTTATTTAATGTTATAATTTGAGACAATATATAACTCCTTTGATAGTAATTTTTCTTTTTTTAAAAAAACTTCAATATCTACATAAGCCTAACCAATCATATAGATAATACATAACCCATGATTTCATTTATGATGACTTAAAATACTGCTAAATGTTGACTGTGAAAAAACAGTGATCATTATTGATCATTATTACACAGTGATCACTACACAGAAATTCAATAAGAGATTTTCACTCTTTAAACAAACATGTCCTTAAGACTGATCTCCACTTTTATTAAGATCTCTGGTTTTAAGTACTTTAATAGTTCAAACAAACTCAATTTCGTGTTTAAAGTGCACAAAGCAGACAGTCCCGTTACTCCGAAACAGTGACGAAGTCAATGCAAACTCAATGAAACGTCGGTCAAGGCCACGTCCTCCCTTACGAGCAACAAACCGCTTTGAATGCAATCCGTTCACACTTGTTTTAAATGACACGAAACGTTTTAAATGAAATGCAATGACGGAAAAAGCAGCTCTGTGACAAGATCGACTGTCATACTGTCAAAAGACTTTAGCAAAAATATTATAACAATTGCACAGTGCATTAAAAGCAGCATAAGACGTGATGTGAAAGGTTGCTCTTACCTGCAGCTCAAACTTGCAACCAGACTTTTGGAGTCGTGGCACTTTCTGCGAGCGGACGCAGAGCCCGCCTGTGAAGCTGAGATTGTGACATCTGATTGGATGAACGTCTGTCAATCAACGCCCTTTAAACCACACGTCACGCGTAGTATCCGCAATTCGTGATGCTCACGGAGGTCGTCGGTCAGTTTATTATTTTCATTTATTAGACATTTGACATTTATTATTAGACAAGACATTTATTATTTTCTACCAAACATTTGGTTTAATTGTTAGTGTATAATTAACCAGTGCTAGACCAATATATGTGTAATATATATATATATATATATATTACATATTATAAATATATATATATATATATATATATATATATATTTATATATATATTATATTATATATTTATGTATATTATAATTTATGTGCCAGGAACATTAATTGTGCTGTTCTTTGGTTATTTTAGATTAACTTGATCAATTAACTAATGTCTGTTCCTTCCTTGCAAACTCTACCCATAGCCAGCTCCATGAGTCGAGAGTTTTTGCACAAGAAAACAGGGAATATCAGTTTCAAAAAGTGGGGCGAAAATGACCTTGCAATTGCAAAACACATTATCTTTCCCCTCTCAACTTCAACAACATATGATGACAACATATTCCACTCAAATGTGACTAAGTGATGTCATTATTAGCCATGGAAAAAGTATCCCACTAATCGGAGATAACCATTGGCAAGTTAGATTCTCACTAAGGGCAAAGAAATTTTGTTCAAAGTAACCGATTTGTTACTTATGTGCAGAAATCAATAGTACACATATGTAGAGAGAGATTTATTGATTTATTGTGCTGTATATACACTGTGTGTTGTTGAAAGGATTTAACGAGAAGATGGAAAATAATGACTGAAAATCCTCCCAAAAAGTATTTTCTTTGATTTTATGCCAGTTAGTCATTAAGCAAGAAAAGCACAGATCCTTTAGTCTTCAATGGATCGAATGACTGTGCTGTCTGTATCTAAAGATTAAAGCTTCTGGTAACAAATACAAAGTATATTTGTAGTGTTTGTCATTATTAGTTGTGCGAGGTTTTTCTAAATGATAAGATTGATCTGGTAGACAAAAAACATGTGAAAACATTCCCATTGGTTTACGCTGAAGGAGGGTTCCAAGCCGTATCTTATAGCCAACAGCATAACAATGTGTTAACAACCACTCAGAACACCTTAGCAACCACATAGCAACGCTCTAACAATCGCCCAAAAGTTCCTAGCATAGTGTAGACAAGTTTCCCATGTGATTCACTGTGTAGAAACCAGGGTGTGGATTCCAAAAATTATCAAAATAAGGTACAAATAGGAAAGCACATCTAGAGGACATTATTTTTACATTTACATTGACATTTACTTCTCATGTACTACATCTAGATGTACTGTACTACTGCTTGATGTATTCCCAAGATTCTCTTCCAATGAAAAGATTGAAAACTGCTGTTTAATCCCAATATCATTCCATGTTCACCCAACGCTTTGCTCAGAAGGTCACTGAACTTTTGAAGAGCCATCTAAAGCACTTTTAACATGGTACACATCCACCCACATGCTCACACCCACCAACACAAACAGAGACTGTTTCTTCTTCCCAGAAATCCTTTAGAACTGTGCAAACTAAATCACTGTAGTTCATCTGGAGGAGAGAGTCCACACATTTCCAGATGTGATGAGGAAAAGGATAGTCCACAAATCAACAAACAGCCAGGGAAGCTGTTTACTTAGTACCAGGAGATCCATTCCCATGCCGATTTCAAACAGGACACTGCCAAGCGGGGCCCGGCTGCTAACTCATCTTTCTAGGTGTCTTGATGGGATGGCACATTGACACCAGACAAACATCAAGAAATATCAATCAGAAGTCAGAAGAGTCAGAAGCAGTGTATTGTTTTTGCAAGGACTTAAACTGTTACAAACAACTTGAATATTTGAAAAATCCAAACACAGAATGAGAGGTTGAATTCAGGTTAAAAATGTTTTATGTAACACCATTAAATACTTGCCCCTGTTTATACAAAAGAGAATTTTAGTAGCATTTCCAGTTCCAAAACTCCACAGACTGAAACTGTGCTGAGAGCTCAGTAAACTCAGTAAATGTACAAAACAATGTGCTGTATAGCTATAAATTATACAGTCTTTTAACTTCATGGCAGCTTAAAATGTATAAACTTGTATAAATGCACATTGCCAACGCAGCATTGGCCTGATATGACAAAATGATAATTCTGTCACTTGGTCTGAACTGGCCATTCTTAATAGTGAGCCCTGCTTTTTAGATAACTGCTTTAAGCCCTAGTAACGTAAGGCTTTTGGGAACAGCTATCTCTAGCAGCAGCGGTAAGCACGATTACAGAGTAGTGGAAATGAGGGGGTGGGGAATGCTGGGAAATCTGGATGTTTGCTTTAGCTGTCACTGATGAGGGGTGTACCATCAAACAAACCTTCATGGCAACCCCCGCAGGACATGCGACTTGAGGAACGTGCATGCTCTTTTTCTAATATCTGCAGGGTATGACCACTGCATATAACCATTACATTGACTATTTGGCCTGTGCTGTTGCACTGTGGGTAATTTTGTTTGTTCCTTTTTTTTATCAGTGACAAAATTAGTAGTGAAAAGAAAGGTGAGTGATTTCTTTACACTAGACGTGGGACTTTGATGCTGATGAACCTGTGACGATGGTTGGAATATAGGTTGCAACATACTACACATTACATGGTGTTTTTTGAAAGGTTACAATAGGTTTACATCCTATTGTAAATACTACAGAAGAAAATCTCAAAGTAAGGCCGTTTAATAATGTCTACGAACTCTCAGATTGTTCTGGGATTGTCCATAATCCTCACAATTAACACGGTTGCAGGCGTTCATATCAAGAGCTGGGACAGACAGCTGGGTAAATACTGTCCTGCAGTCAAAAGCGTAAGAAATAACTTTACCCAGCGGATGAGGTTATATATACTGATCTGGTATCTGTAGTGTCGAGCAGTTAGTTGTTTATTGTTGTTTTTATTGCATGAATGCAAGCTGTCTGTTCTGTCCACACTAAAGATATACAGAGATGATCATTTTACATCAGGGCTCTCGCCTTAGAAAAATGTAAGAAAGCATCGTTTTACTATAATAAAATAATAAACTGTGGCAGAAATGTGGAAGATGTGTTAGAAAAGGAATATATAAAGAGGATAATGACATATTTATTCCAGCTGTCCAGAATTTTATTTTTGTTACGCTCAGCTCTACATAGTTCACTGACGTCATCGGTCTTCTGGCTGTTATCGTCATTTATTTATTTTTATTTATTAACTCTGGTCACTATGATCTTCTTTCGGAAAGAGCTTAAACAAGGGTTAATGTGGATGAAATAAAATAAAATATCATTTTATATAGGGAACGAGGGCTCCCCCTGTTGGACATATATCAGGCCATGAGTGCCCCTTAGTTTGGTGCACAGGGGCAACTGACCAGCCACAGGACGGGCGGAGAGAAATACAGAACAACCAGCCAAGATCTTCGCATTCTTGATCGCTTTCAGGTAATGGACAGAAACGATCATTAACTGAACTAAGCGTTGCATGCTTTGTTGATGGGCAGTCTTCAGTGTCCATAAGGAAAGTCTTTCTGGTTCAGATGCCTGCATGGATCAGAGCATCAAGAGCCCCTTCACATCCAGAGTGCTCAAGCCATACATCAGGTACACACGTTTTTAATATATACACTACCAGTCAAAAGTTTGGAAACACATACTTTTTCTTTTTTCATATTTTTTGTATTAATTTATGAGTAATAATGAACTTATCGGAACTATGAAATAACACAAATGTAACTTTAGGAATTATGTTGTGACTAAAGAAAATTAGAAATAAGGTAAAATAGGATATATTCTAGCATATTTAATATAGTCACCCTTCATCTAGAATTTAAACAAATTTTCTAGACATTTTCCATCACTCAGTTTCTTGAGGAACCATCCTGAGAAGATTTTAAGAGTTTTGAAGGAGTTCCCCTCTATCCTGCGCTCTTATTGGCTGCTTTTTGTTCATTATTTGGTCCAAATCATCTATTTCAAAAACATTTTTTTAAATTGTAGTTTTATAATAACAAAAATTTAATTGAAACTAATGTTGGCATAATTATATTTTTATTTTTACATTTTTAACATTTAATGTCTTCAGATTAAAAGATTTGTAAGATAAGAAACATTTCAGTCAAGTGTTTCCAAACTTTTGACTGGTAGTGTACTTCACATTCATTTCTTAATATTAGTTCAGTTTTATTTCTGTAGGTTTTTTTTACAATGCATATTGAAGCGATCCAGCTTTACAAAAATCAAAATTAGTGACAATTTTAACTTGATTTGTATATGTGTGTGTCTGTAAGAGGGACTATGAGAGTCGGGCGCTAAAGCTCTGTTTGCTCTCAGAGATCCGAGCGTATCATCACAGGAAGGACCCATCATGGGTACCTAAACCTGATGCACATATTGACTACTGCTATGTGCGGCCTACATCTCCTTCTTGTTGGTACATCCGGAGTGGAGGTGAGCTGGAATCGGCACCTTCATGATCTATCATTTCATTCAGGTGAGACATAACCAGACTAATAGATTAAGTTTGATGCAGGATATAGTTGAGGAATTGTTTTCTGTATCCTCTCTGCAGACATGTACGGGAAAGGATGTGACTCTGCATGTGTCCGCGAGCAGTCCTACCATGCTGCCATACCAGAACTTTGGCTTTAAGACAGAGGAACACATCCTGGACTTCTATGACAAATCTTACCCAGTGGACATTAAAGACTGCAGACATGCTTTCTTCCTGCGCTTGCGTCGCTGAGGATTCTGGGTGTCGGACCTTGACTTGTTGTGCTGGTTGTTCTAAATCAGATCTGTTTTCATGTAACTGTGAAGTCAAACTGGAGACAATGTGACAGATGTGATTTCACATATTTTTCAAATTTGGTTTGATGTTTAATTGAAAGGAAAGATGTTTTTTTCATAAACCAGCATGATAACAAATTTTTGTATGTGTTTTGTACCGATACAGTGCTGACACATAACTGTTAATTAAATATCCAAGTGTTTAACATTGTCTGCATGTTGCTGCTTTATTGATTTTTCATTATTAACTTATTTACTTAAGTAAATACAAACCAAAATTATTTTTCACTAATAATGGCAATATGGCTGTTATAAGAAACAATCATTACCAGGTTTTAAGGATGAGAGACAAATTCCTGAAATCCCAGTATTACTATGATTAGTAAATTAGTAAATCTCACTGATGACATTTAATCCAGTTGAGATGGTGATCTGTGTCATGAGAATGTATCCAGTCCAGACGGGCTCCTGGCCTTCGTGTGGCGCTGCAGGAGATCCTGACCCATGTGAGCTGCCATCATTGAGACCAAGGAGTTATTGCCTGTGGTCACAGCGATATCATATGCAGTCTGGCCTCTGTCATTTTGCTTTCTGATACTTGCATTACACCTGCACAACACACAATATTATTTCCTATTTTTATTTCCTATTATATTTCCATTAAAATGGCTGTGCAGTACAATGCAGAACAATTCTTCTTCAATATGTTCTGGATGAGATGATTTTTGGTGGCTCTTCAGGAATATTAGGCAGAATGTTACTGCTCTACTATGAATTATATGATAATTGATAAATGACTAATGGTTATTGATTTGACCATATATTCCAATTTAGATTGTGTAGAAACATAATTTCATAGTTTTGGTTAACCTCACCCCAGCAATATCTCGACACTCTTCAGACCTTCAGATCCCAGAGCTGCAGCCTCATGAAGGGCAGTATTATTCAACCTGTGTCCATCACAGAACAAAACTACATGTTTAGCCACACCCCCTGATTATTACCCCAGTTGTCAAAAGATTCTTGATTTGTGGTTTCAACTCACAGCCCGGATGCCTGGTTGACATTAGCTCCTCTCTGCACCAGCACTGGAATGACATCATGATGCCCATTTAGCGCCGCAGCGACAAGAGCAGGACGCCCATCGCTGCCCAAACATGCTGGGTCAGCGCCCTGCAGAGACACACCCTTTTACTTTTTACCCATTTACTTACAGAGCAAAGCCACGTGGCAGATTTGGTGTCATTTTGACTTTAAAATGCTGTGATTGGTTCTCATTCCTCACCTCGTCCAATAGCTGCTGCACCACACAGATTTGGCCCCGCCCCTCAGGCCCCAGTTCCTTAAGAAGAAAAGTGTCCTTGGACTCCTGAGAAAGACATCAACAATCACGATGTTACATTCCTGTTTTGTACAAACATGTCTGTGTCGTGTGTGTGAGGTTGAATATGTGGTTTACGAGGACACAAATGTATATGTATAATGACGTGTATAACAATGTAAACATGGTTTATGGGGACACTTCCTGTGTCCTCATAAACCAAATCGCTTAAAACATACTAAATGGTGATTTTTTGTTAATTAAAAATGCAAAAGTTTTCTGTGAGGGTTGGGATTAGGGGATAGAATATACAGTTTGTACAGTATAAAAACCATTACGTCTATGGAAAGTGCATAAACCACATAAGCCAACGTGTGTGTGTGAGATACTGACCGGCTGTTTCTCTGTAGTGTCTGCGCTCCAGATCTTCTTCTGCTTCTTTCTGTTGGATGATGATCCTGCTGTATTACTCTGATTCACTGTACACACGGAACATGCATGGGTGAAATGTATACCCCATATGCACTGAAAGTCGCTTTGAATAACAGCATCTGCCAAATGTGTGAGTGTTAATGTGTGTGTGTGTACCGGGGCTAGCTGAATTTCTGCCCTCTGTCACAGCACTGAGGTTCTGACTCTCAGACACCACAGATCTATTCTGTCCTGCAGAAGATGACTGGAAAACAGAAAAGCACACATATATTTGATCCCAGATGCACTGCAAAACAACATGAGGCTCAAGAGACTGTCTTGATATATAAGCTCTCAGGAGTGTTTTGTACCCTGGACGCGTCAGGTGAGGCAGAGACGAAATTGATACGCAGACTGACTTCATAGTTGTCCTCCTGAAGGACAGCAGAGATCATCTGAAGAACAAATTAACAAACCGATAATCTCAATTGTCCACATAAACTTCAGAATATGCAATTATTCCCTATGCAAAAATACCAATAACAACAATATACACATCAATAATAACATCAATAATATGAAACATATTTTGATATACAATTAACTTAATATTATACTATTATATACTAATAATAATAGTAACATATGTGGTTCTTTAACTATGTAACAGCATTGTATATCTGGGAAACTCTTACTCTGCCCAGACGAGGTTCTCCAATCAGAGCTCTGAATTCTGTGTTATTTTGAGTGTAACTGCGCAGATGGGCACAAATGTGGTCTAGCTGCTTCCTCCAGAACCCTGTAAGTATCCAAACACTTTCTTCAAAATTATGCATATTTTCTGGAAAATAAATTGTATGGTACATTAATCTACCTCGGCCTGGGCTGATGGCAGTGAGGAGGGGCTTCCTGTCACTCATTTTCTCCTGTCTGCTAAGCTCCGCCTCCATCTTTTGGCTCTGCCTTTTCAGCTCAGTAGTGGATGGAAAAAACAGACCGACTGTTTGCGTCTGTGCATCTGCACATGTGCACAAACCTGCAGCTGGAGGCACAGTTGTTGATTCACAAGCAGACAAAGTCTGCCAGGTGGCTGAGGTCTGTATGAGAAGCAGAAGAACTCAATGAATGAATTTCTCTGTACTGATACCTACTGATGAGTGCTAAGCAGACTGTGTACTGTACCTGATCAGATTCCTGTGTGTTTTGTCCCTGGGTGGCTTGGGAGGGTGTCCTGGGTGGGCCATCCAGAAAGACACCACAGCCCCCACAGTAATTAGCATATGGGTGACTGCTTGCCCCACACTGAGAGCATGTCACACTGCTGGTTCTGTGGCTGGGCTAAAACAAGCATAAGCACATAGCATTTAAAAGTACTTAACACATAAAATCATGCCAAATGTATATACGATACACATTGTGGGTGAAAACTGGCTAACGTTGTCAACTCACTGGCCAATCAGGTAGGTTATTATTCATAGATTTTCCTATAGCTATGCAGGCTGTTGTCTGACAGTATATATTAAATATCTGGTATAGTTTATGTAAAAAGTCTGTAGTCATATTTAGTTTAATTACTTGACTTACAAAGACACTGAAACAGTCAAAACGTTAATCACAAAGGAGTGTCCACATACTGTTTGCCATGTGGTGTATTTAGACATAAAACTGAAGATAACTGTCCATACCAAATAAATAACAATACACAGTGGAAACAGAGAGTCATTTGAAAGGTTATAAAGGACTTAAAGGAATGTCTTGTCACCTTTGCCCCACACCAGTCACAGAATCGAGCATCTGAGTGGTTGACTCTGTTGCACTTGGGACATGAGACCATTTTGCCCTCTGTAGAAGGTTGAGGTGCAGCTCTCTGTCCACTTAAAACAGGCTGTGGAATAACAGAGTACCATTACAACCAAAAACAATAATGCAGCCTCCTGATTGGCTATTTAGACATCATGCAAATATCTGGTGGGCGTGGCTCTAACCGTGCTTGTCTGAACCAGTCTGGATTCGCAAGTGACACAATGTGTGATGTGTGAAGGGTTTCCTGTCCCACATGAGTGACAGATGATTTTATTCTAAAGTAGAACACAAGAGATACATTATTAAGGTGCATTGCTGGTTATTGTTCTTGAAAACGTGATCCACAATGCATAAAGCTTGTACCTGTAGTCTTAGACTAGCCTGTGGTTGCAGCTGTTGAGCCAATGGAGACTCACACACTACACATGTGGGTGTGTTAAAAGGCACCATGGTTTTACAATGCACACACAGACCCATCTGCGGATCCAAATGTTAAGAGTTTTAATTTTGGACCCTGAGCTGTTTTATCTGAAATGATAATATGCATTGTGCAGTAACAGGGCATGTAGTACCTGTCCTCCCTCAGTAGGGGGCAGTCTCTGTCCTGGAATTGGGGGCACTGCTGCTCCACAGTGCAGGCAGAATCGGGCAAAGGGATCTGCAGGGCGATGACTAAGGCACTTTGGACATCTGCATAAAAATGCCATTATATGAATTGAACTAATTACTATATTTCATCTCAAAAATAGCTGTCACTTCTGTTTTATCTCACCTGAGAAAATCGGTTTCTCTTTGGATGCGAGATATCTGAGTACTGGTCAGGTTTTTGAGGGGACTTTTCACAACATCTGCACTTTGGCTCTGTTAGGATCAAGTACATCTTACCAATATGTTCTATGAAACTCAAAAGGGAAGCATTAAACAGGACATGCTCTGTTTATAGTTTAAAACAACAGAGATCGCTCTTATAGCAAGTATCTTTTACAGTACGTGTGTTTTGCTCTTGTGTCTTACTTGTGTGCTGTGAATCGGCAGGCGTGCAGAGGAACCAGGGCTCAGGCGTTGTGTAAGGAATCGAGGGCCCTTCAGAGCTCCGTTAGGTTCACTGCTGGGAATATCTGTCCCGCGTAAACAAGAACAATAAGAAATTATATTTTGCATAAAAAAATAAAGCATATTGCTATTTATTTATTTGTTACATCGTGACCCAGATATTTCTACCACATAAGCTAGAAGTTTTCCAAATGCGTGAAACATGCATTCAACCGAAACCATAAGATATACCTAAAAATTTAACAGATGAATCTGCAGCTCCATTTTCTGTCCCCTTCAAATTTATAAACGAATCCTGTTAAACGTGAAGTCATAGTTATAATACACATACTCAAACGTGTGTCTATATAGCAATATTATCAAGAACATAAGCCGGAGTGGGTTGAAAACTGACATCTGTGCCATTGATCTTTTCGCCATCCTTCGAAGAGTCATCTTCAGTGTTTTTACTCGTATCTTCCTCATCTAAAGGAGAAGATTCCACGAGAAACACCTTGGTGACAACGGCACTCTGTCTTCCATCACTGCGTTATAATAAAATAAGAAATCTGTGATCATTAGTACAAATCAATCCCTGGAAACATTTTGTTATATTGTAAACAACATACCACGAGATGAACCTACCCGGTGACAGCCATGGCCCTAACAGATACCTTTCCCACAGGTAAGTGAATGGGTTCAATATATTTCATAGTGCTGTCAACAAAGCCTGGTCTCTTCATCATCTCAGGCTTACTGCCATCCAGTGTGTAGAGGATACTCACATCTGGGGACTCTGGGGATGCATCACATCATTCACAACACATATTGATCCAGCTTATGATTCGGTTTGCAGGAACAAGCAGGTCTCACCTGATTTGATCTCGACGGGGGTGCGGGAGTCTATTTCACGCTTGGCTTTACCCGGAGGTGTAACCCGAATCGGAATGATCTGCGGGGCTGCTAGTGAACCGGCAGTCATGTCTGCAGTCATAATAACATCAGTGGATCCCGGAAATAAATCAAAACCACTTACACAAACGATTCATTCATTTAGTGCATGCATAAAGTGTCTGATGCATCTAATTGAGAGGTGATCGGATGTATGCAGAAGAAACGAGAGCTTAGCAATATCCTAAATGCAATTCGGATATACGAATGTAAACGATACCACATGCATGTGAACGGAAAGATAAAAAAGCATCCATAAATAATATTGATATTAAGAAATGAACATGTCTACAGTACCTACAGAACAGCGCCGCATCCAACGACGCCGCCGCTATAAACTCAACAAAAACGTAACCCATAGCAACCGTTTGGTCCAATGGTAATAGAGCTGAATTGTTTCATCTATTATTGCGTTGAATATATTTAATATGAGAATATTTAAAATAAAAAAGAATCAAGTAGAAAAGTACAGTAATACAGCGTATAGTAATATAGTAATAATGCGTAGCATGTCTTTGTACAAATTTATGGTGAAGAGAAAATGGCACGCACTTCAACAAGCGGCCCGAACCTAAAACTAATTATAATTGCCAGAACGACAACGTGAAAACACAGAATAAAATGTTTACGTATTTATTTAATCTATAGTTCATTCAATTGATGCACAAACCCAACCGTTTCCACACAGGCATAATCTGGGACTTCTAAACATGTAAAGCGGAAGTTTCTTGCGGTCGCAGGACCCCCGGGTGCATGCTGAAATGTTGACAGCGCGTTGCACGTAACTTGAATCGTTGAGCGTAAATGGATCTTTAAATGTATTTTCGGTACGTTCCTAATTTCGTTATCAAGAAATTCATTTTATATGAACAATGACGGAAGTTAAAGTCAAAAAAGAGTCAACGGATCCGGTAGATATCGAGAATAGGTGAGCACAGACACTGTTTCTGGTGCGGTGCAGCACACCATCACGACAACGACACATTATTGCGATCGTGCTATTTTACTTAGTTCAGCTTGACGATGTTTATATGTGTCACTTTGACATAATTGCATATTTTATTTGCACTGTTGATCAGCACTGGTACACGGACATTCAATACGACGACACTCTTGCTCCTGTGATTATTGCCTATGCCTCTTGTATTGCTCTGTTAAAGGATAAAAGAGCTTTGTCTGCAGTTTCCGCAAGGGATCACGGACCAGGTCATTCAGAATGACATGCCCCACGTAGAGGCGCAGCAGCGGGCATCGGCCATCAACAGACTGCTGTCAGTGGTGAGATATTGAGCTGCTGATGACAGCAGATCAAACTATCCGTGTATAATGTTTCCTGCTGAATCTGTTTCTTAGATTCTGCTGTTATGTTCTCAGGGTCAGTTAGACTTGCTCAGAAACAGCAGTGGCCTGTTATACAGACTCAAAGATGTGCAATCTGCCAGGTAAATGCATTTTCTATGAAGGAGATTCAATTCATCTTAATAGAACAGTTAACTGATTTTTTTCTTAAATGCATTGAATGCATACATCTGTTACACTGTTTGTTTTATTGTCAGTAAAGTAAAGGGCTCTGATAATCAAGAAAAACTAGTTTACCAGATCATAGAAGATGCTGGGAATAAAGGTAAAGTGAATTCCTTCTTGGTTGCTGTATTGATTTCATACGGCTTTGTTATTGACTGCTCTTTCTGCCTTCTGAAGGAATCTGGAGCCGAGACATAAGATATAAGAGTAATCTTCCCCTGACAGAAATCAACAAAATCCTCAAGAACCTAGAGAGTAAGAAACTCATCAAAGCCGTGAAGTCTGTTGCGGTGAGTTGATGTTCGGAAGAGAAATAAAAGGTGAAAATATGTAACATTAACTTTACATGTAACATCAAAAGCACTGTAGTGTTGGTGAAACAAAGCTTTAAGAAGCACAGGTTCTTTTCTTTTTATGATATCAGTAACATTGTATGTTGGGGCCATCTGGTGGTCAAAAAGAGAACTACTTTATACAATGGAGCTAGCTGGCTGGCTTTGACAGACATTTTATTCATTTCAGAGTCAGAAATCTACCAAAGCAAATAAAATCAATGAGATGTATTGTCACAAAAAAATAAAACTGCGATTTGTCCATTTTAACCAAGCCCCAGCACTTTACCTGTTGTTTCCTAAGCAAGGTTTGAAATGTTACACAAATGTTACCGCTTTAGGTGTAAATAGCTTCTTTTCCTCATACAGGCCTCTAAGAAGAAGGTGTATATGCTGTATAACCTGCAGCCTGACCGCTCTGTGACAGGAGGGGCTTGGTACAGCGATCAGGATTTCGAGTCTGAGTTTGTGGAGGTGCTGAACCAGCAGTGCTTTAAGTTCCTGCAGAGTAAGGTGAGATGTTGCTTAGAACCTTTTGTTGTTTCATCTCACACTGCGTCTGCATCCTGTCACATCAAAACTACATCACTTTTTATAGCCAGTAAAGCCACACTGGAAACATACACTGCTTTTATTTGACGTTTCTATTTCTGACATACTGCAGAGCTACTTCAATCGTTTTATCTGACATGCACAAAAAAGCCTGCTGGTGATAATTTGGGTCCCGAGGGTCTAATGTAAATCATCTTTGGTTTTTAACTGTATGTAAGTGCCCTTGTAGCAATAGTGAAAGTAGTTTCACTTATTCATGAAACACAAGATTTCTGAAAGATTTGCACTGAATTTCTGTGTAAAAATGATTTAGCTGTTCTAAAAACAGATAAATGGCAAGTTTTTTTATTACTTTTTTATTTAACTGTTAATATACTTGACCTCAAGTATAGACTCAAGTCTATACTTGAGCTCACAGCTGACTGGTCAGTAATCGTTCTGTGATGACAAGCAACTTTGATGTTTCCAGTATGGACTGTGGTCATGAAAGTGTTTATTTAGGGCCTTGATGTCTTTGAATTTTGAAGTTTAATCTTAACTATTTTGATTTCCAAAACGATTAAGATTTTTGTCAATGTTTGCATTTCTAGGCAGAAGCAGCGAGAGATAGTAAGCAGAGCCCCATGGTCCAGAGAAACAGCTCATTTGCTACATCTCATGAAGTCTGGAAGTACATCTGTGAACTTGGCATCAGCAAAGCAAGTATATGAGTATTATACCATAACTGCTCCATTATGTTATTGTTATGAGGAAGACTGAAATTCTGCACCTGTATGTAGGTGGATCTGTCTATGGAGGACATTGAGACCATCTTAAATACGCTGATCTTTGATGGGAAGGTGGAGATGACCATAATCGCGGCTAAAGAAGGGACGGTAGGAAGTGTTGATGGACAGATGAAGCTCTACAGGGGGGTGAATCCCATCATCCAACCCACTGGCCTGGTCAAAACACCATGTGGACTGTGTCCGGTAAACTTTCAAAATGCTAATAGCCATTAACTTGAGTTTTAACCAATGCCAACAGTATTAGGCCTAGAATCTAGTAGTAACCCTGGCACAATCATTACACAGGTCAGAATATAGTAAGAAGTGATATTAACAGGTGTATACCAGGTATATTAAGATGTACAGAGTGCTAACTTTGCTAACTTTTTGTCCCAGGTGTTTGATGACTGTCATGAAGGTGGTGAGATCTCTCCATCTAATTGTGTTTACATGGCTGAGTGGCTGGACTTCTGACCAGCCAATGGATGTCTTTGTTTATCTCTGTCGAAAAAGTGTAAATTTCATGATTTGATGCGACAATAACTCGCAAATAATAAAATATATTTTATTTATTATGAACAATTAAAGCTTTAATTACACAAGCAGAACTACATTAACTGTACAAGAAGCAAGATCATCTGGTTTTCAGTGGAGTTATCAGGCATAGACTGATTTTTTTTAAGCTGTTATTGTGTCTCACCCACAGAGTATCTTCTCTGTCCTTTACATCTGTCTATAAATAAATAAATAAATACTTTTTGTTGATAGTAGAGCTACATATTTTTTACTTTGTGTATGTTTGTATGACTAGAATATTCTTGTATGAGCAATTGCATTATTTCAGAACAATAATTTGTATGAGAATTAAACCTTTTTTTGTAAAATGTTATAAAATGTATCTGAAAAGCAGGAGCACGTTTTGCAAACCAAAAATAATTTTCTCTATGACCACAAAGGCATAATTACGTTGCCTAGGATAGAAAAGACTATGAAAGACTTCAAGGCAGAAAGACATGTTCTTTAATCAGTGAGATGCTACAAAATACCACAGCAAAGTTTACTTTTTATTATTAAAATTGAAACAAATGTGGTGCAGACAATGACAAAATGCAGTCAGGACGTTCAGAATTGTTGTAAATTACCTGTAAAATATTGTAGTAAATTTAAGACAAATTGAATTGTTTCTGAACAAACTTAATGGAACACCCTTATTATGCATGTTTTTTTTATTTTGGCTCTACTTGTTATTGTAACTGATTAGTACAAAGGGTTTGGTTTCTCGGTATAAATCCTCACACTATTACAAATTTGTGACTATTAGTGATATGGAAATGAGGCTTTTGACCCAGGCCTTAGATTCAGGGTCATTGATCAATCATCAGGTGTGTATAGATCTTTCAAAACAGAGTCTATAAAAATTCATTTCTTTACTGACAATGTGTATTCTTATATATCTTAATGCCATCTTCCAGCCATGTCGACGTGCCCATCTTCTGCCAAAGCATTCACAGATGAGAAGAGAACCAAAGGCGTTTACATCAACGTGACGCATCACGCTTTGGTACTCTCTCGCCGCCTGCCGCGCGCGCTGTTGCTATAGTAACTAGCTGGATGGGGCGCTTAGCAACAGAAAGGAGGAGGCGAGGCGCAGCATCATCTGCGAAACAAACACCCGATGCCATCGACACAGACCGAGCTTCAGTTCACCGAGACCGGCTTCGGGGGGTGAAAACTGACGTTTCGACAGCTTTCCTGACTTGTCTGATATCGATTAAACGACATTGCGTGCTTTGATTGGTTGCAAAGATCATTTATTGTACAACTATGAAGTTCGTCGTGGTTTTAGTCGCCGCTGGCCTTATGGCTTTTCTTGGCGCGGTCATCTGCATCATCGCCAGCGTGTATTCACGATCATCCGCCGCAGCGCCCCAGGCGTTATCGGACAACCGGACACTGGCGCTCCCAGAGCCGCTCCCTAAATCGGTAGCGCACGCCGGCCCGTTGGGCGCTCTCCACGGTTCTGAATCTTATGAAGGAGGCGGGCTGGATGTCGGTCTTGAGATACCTGCTCTCAACAAACTGAGCACTGGGGATGTAACGGGCCCAAGCCCGAAACAGTTCACTCTCAATCGACTTATTTGCACTCCCGTTCCGGTCGGTGAATGCAAATCAAGGGCTCTGAGGGAACAAGCCGACGACCCGTTCGCCGACGAGGAGTGGAGCCTCCGCACCACCGCCGAGGAGCTCCGACAGATCGTCATGCAACAAAACGATCAGATCCTCATGGACCAGAAGACCATCACCGAGCTCACCGGGAAACTCTCGGAGTGTGAGAACGGGCTGGAGGAACAGAGTCTTCACGAGAGGAGTATGGGGGTCTGGGCGGGGAACCGTCGCCACATGGCCGGGGATGATGTGAGCAGTTCAGTGGCGGTGCAGCTGCAGACAGCCCGGGCTGTGGAGGAACTGGAGAAGGCGATATTACAACTGAAAGACAGGATAGAGAAGTTGGAGGTTGGTATAAGAGTGTAAATGCTTTGATTTTCTTTAAGCAATTGGGGTCACCATTTTTAAAAACTACACTTAGTCAAGATTTGATGTAATCAAATGATACGTGTAGGTTTAATAATAGATCATTAAAGTCATTTTAATTGACAACTAATCGGAATATTGGGGATGTGTCCTGATCCACATCCAAGGAGTTAACAACCCTGCTTACAGGTTTTTTAATACCTAGGTGGTGTACTATCCTTTATAACCTAAATTGTAAATATTGTAATACAGACTCTTAAGAATGTTTCTCAGATGCAAAATATTCCCGTCTCCATTTTTTCTCTCTCACAGCTGGAGATAGGACCTGCTGCGATGAACCACACCGAGCACACTGTGAGCACGTTGGGAAGCGTGGTGGTGGGAGAACCTGGCAAACCTGTGGAGGATCTGGAAGGGGAGCTGGAAAAGAAGATTAGATTGCTGGAGAAGGAGAGGAAAAACCTTCGTCAAGAAACCCAGGGCCACCACCAGCAAATTGACCAGGGAATCAACACCCTGCAAGAGCGCATCGCAGAGTTGGAACAGAGTAAGAATGAAGGATGGACAAAGGGAATGAGATTTAGGAGATTGAAATCTAATAGTCTCAAAAGTTAAATCCAGTCTTGGATTAATGCGTAGAACCAAAGGTGGTTCTAAAGATAAACTCATTATAAATGCATGTAATTTGACATAAATGTAATCTGACATGACATGAAGAGGATGCTGGACACATTTAATACCTAGTAATACATGCTAGTAATTTAGTTAGAGTGCATCATTCTAAACCAGTCACTCAATTACAACTCTTTCCAGGTCTTACAGATTACAGTTACCCCCAAGGGTATAAACTTTCCTTCCCTGTGCGGACAAACTACATGTATGGGCTAGTCAGGCGGAAAATTCCTGAGATGTATGCCTTCACTGCATGTCTGTGGCTCAAACCTGCTGAGAATGGAATTGGAACCCCATTTTCCTACGCGGTGCCAGAGCAACCAAACCAACTTGTCCTGTTACAAGGAATTCATAACCCTGCAGAACTACTCATCAATGATAAGGTAAGACTCAGTACACTTCACATTATCATTTCCAAGGAGAAACTGCATACCGTTGACCGATGTTGCTTACAGACTGACAATTTTTTTTGCAAATTTCATTTGCAGGTGGCACAGTTGCCCTTGTCATTTTCCCAGGGTGTCTGGCAGCACATCTGCGTGAGCTGGACTCTACGGGATGGGGTTTGGAAAGCATTTCAGGGAGGCAAGTTGAGAGGACGGGGTGAAGGGCTGTCAGCGTGGCACCCGATCAAATCTGGGGGCGTTCTGGTGTTGGGACAGGAACAGGTGAGCGAGACAGTGAATGCTGGGAGAGTCTGAATGTTCCATATGGTGTTTGTCCATGTGTAATCCTCCTACTCCCCTTGGCTCTGCTGCAGGACACCCTTGGGGGGCGGTTTGATGCATCCCAGGCTCTGGTTGGGGAGCTGTCACTGTTTAACCTGTGGGACCGTGTGCTGTCGCCCACAGAAATTGCTGCTTTGGCAGCTTGTGCAGAATCACCACAACTCGGGAACGTGATGCCGTGGACTGACCGTGATGTGGATGTTTTTGGGGGGGCCGTGAAGGACCCCGTGGACCCCTGTGGTCAGAGCTCTCATCCCAGGCAGTGAGAAAGGTTATGGATTGATGCCAATCTTTTTAGACGGAGGAGGTAGTATGAAAAGAAATGTTTAAAAGTCAGATATGACAGTTGTAACATGGTCCCGGTGTAAGAGTGTATTTACAGTGGAACTACACTCACATGTGAGTTTGTGCTTCTGCAGAGACAGGATCTGCCTGTGCTTGTGTTAGTCTGGATCTGTAGAGCTGTTGCCACAAGCTTTAAGGTCTGTTTGTGTCTTGTGTTTTTCTTTCCAAACATTATTCCACTGTGGTTCATTCAGACACAGAGATTTGTTTTACCATAAGATAGATGTGGCTCATTTTCACAGCACTTGTCTATGCGCTCGTCTCACTATTTGTGTAAAGTGGAGCTACTGCGTCTTGCAGAACGGTCTTAAGGTCTCTTTGTTTATATTACCTGTTCCTTGAGGTCACGTCTACTGTAATGCACCTTCAAAACAACATGAATTTACAACATAAAATTGGAACTATTAACTAATTAATGCACATTCCTGATATTATCATAAATGATTTATCAGTGCTCAGTGTTATAACAAAAACAGTTTGTCTTCATAACCTTTCCTTAAAATGTAATAAATTACTTTGCCTCCGAAAAGACATTTCTTGTCTGATGACATCACCAAGCACTAATATTTTTCATAACTCTTTTCAATAACTTCAACCACCTGTTATATAAAGATTACTACATGCCTTCATCTCAATTGAATATTCTGCATTACAGAAGTAAAACAGGTAAAATTTGGTTGACTACATTTATTACATCACATTTTTTAAATTTTCTCCTATTATTTTCATATAGCACAGTTTTGAGATTTCTTTACACTAGGCTTAATTGTTTTAAAAGACCAACCACAATCCAAAGTCTTTGTTAAGCAAACATTCTAAACTTTGAAGACGAGCCCTTAAGATTATGAATGCAAAACAGTGTTTAGTATCTTTCAGCATCTTGTTATATTGCCATTGCATTGCACCAACTTGTTGTCCTTGGCTGTCATAGAGGAAGATTAGGTGAAGTGCCTGTCTATTAATTTGACTCTTGCTATTGGTTGATGATCAGCTGTGATGTCAGTGTCGTGCTTCTTCATATTTGTACCACCAAGGATCTGCAGTGATATTGTGAAAAATGTGGATGAAAATAATAAAATAGTGATGAATATGAATGTTGTGTTGTCTTTATAAATGTGTATATAGGTGGGGGAGAGGGGACTGATCTGGAGTCAGTAGACTGATTTAATTAAACTCCTGACAAGATGACTACTTAAGATATGACTAACTTTTTTGTTGACCAGCAGGCCCTTTAGCCCAGTAAATAGTGGATTACTTTGATTCATAAAAGGTTGATGTCACCATCCAAGTATAGTTTGACCTTCAATTTTACTAGACTATGAAGCATATTTAACCTACACTGCAGCTTCCCAAGCCTATCCAAAACAACATGCATAACAAATGAACAGAAATGAATGTGTTGTATGCACAATAACTAGATTAAGGTTTGCTTTCATGACTAGAATAATTTGCATTCATGCACTTCCTGGCTGAAGCTGTTCTTTTCTGTGGGCTCAGGGAAAACTGCGGCAGTCTGCCTCTCTCCTCAGGCTGCTACTGTTGAATTATAGATGTGTTATTCACCCCCCTGGATCATATTGACCCCTGCTGCGTCTCTCCCACCTCCTTCTCTTTCCGTGTATCTGTTTTTCTCCTTTGTACTTTCTGTCTTTGCCATTTTAATTCCACCTTTGTAATATTGTTTTATTCATGACCATGAACAGCTGGGTATTCTTACAAGAACACTAAATAAAGATTTTGAATCATAGATGGTGAACAATAAGTGCTGTTATTCCTAACAACATTTGTTACATTCATGAAGTGTTACTTGGAAGTACTTGAGTCTTTCTGGGTAGTAACGCCATGTAAGTGTCATTGTGTTATTTTCCTCCTCTAAAGCCATTTTTCACAGTTTCCCATCTGTTGTGAACCATCTCTCTTATCCTCCTGTATCCTCTCTGCTCCTCTTTTCTCCTTTTGATTTTTCTTGTCTCTTTTCCTTTCCTCTCATCTCGTCTAAGTTCCTCACATCTTTTCTCAATTATTTTCATCATTTACCCTCTCATCAACTCTCAATTTCTCTCATATTGTTTTGTCTTGACTCCTTTCATCTCTTTTTAATTCCTCTCCTCTTGTCTCCTCTTGACTCTTCTCATTTCCTCTCAGTTCTTCTCATCATTACCCATCTCATCACCTCTTGTCTCATCTCCCTCTCATTACCAATTCCTCTTGTCTCTTTTCATTGTTTCTTTCTGCTCTCTTCTCCTTTAAAGTTATGATTTTAACCCTCTCTTATATTCTTCCTCCAATCAGACGTTAGATTATCCTCTCCCCATGCTTTTATTTGTACTCTATCTAGAAACTGAAAATCCCCTATAATCCACAAAACTAAAATCAAAGCATTGTCTCACAGGGGTAGCCACAGAAAGCTTTCAGATAATCAAGTGAGATGCTGTGCCCAAATATCAGCACCGCCCAATGCAATAAAAACACCAGAGAGGTCACAGCAATGTGCAAACACTCACAGCATTTTTATATTATATTCTGGCAACTGGTAGAGCATTGCATTAGCAGTGCAAAAGGTTGTGGGTTCGATTCCCACCGAACACACATACTGATCAAATGCACAGCTTGAATGCACTGTAAGATAAAAATGCCTGCCAAATGCAGATTTAGTTGCGTTTTAAAATAATGCATGCATAAAGTTTAATTACACCCTTGCAAAGACTTTTGCACTGCTAACTGGTAAACCACTTAGCCCATCTATTTACGTATAATGTAAATGCTTGGAAACATGGTAAAATTGGGCTCAGTTTTGTTTTTTCAGTGACTTTATCAGCAAAAATGTTAGAATAGTATCAGGTCTGTTCTGCAGAGCAACAGCAGACAGATCTCAAATCAGTGTCGCTTATCTGGGCCACAAGCAAAATCACCCACTGGGCACAGATGTGGCCGCAGCTTAATACAGGTCAGTAAATACTAAGACAAAAAAACACACAGAGATGGATGTAATGGGTCGTATGCAACAGAAGGCCTCTGGAGCTGCTGTCATTTAGATTGCAGGATTCAACCTGCTTAGACGGTGACACACCATAGCCAGCATCCATGCTCAAAAAACACTGAAATTAAAGGGAGAGGTCACCCAAACTGACAATGCTATCCCGATTTATTTATCGTCTTATCATTTCAAACCTATACTGTACCATATAACATAAAAGGAGATTATAAAGAGATGCACTGGAGATGCACATATACTATAAAGAGTGAAGAATGGGCTGTATGTCCATTACACAAAGCCATCAAATCTTCCTATAAATTCAATAATTTCAGCTGCACATTTTTTAAAGTAATCTTTACCAGGCTGGACTGTACTAACAAATTTGACAAGTTGGAGAACAAATATATTCGTCTTTCACTACTCGTTTACATCCGGGTGAATGAGTGACACGTCCACGGACCAATCACATGGACGTGTCGCTCGACGATGGGCGGGGTTACGCACGCCGCCGTCACGTAGCAGTGGTTGCCATGGTGGACATGTCTCCCTAGCGACGTTGTTTTTAACTTTCTCTTTCTTTCATTACGGTACGTCAATGTTTCTTTCCATTTGCCGCTTTAAAAATGGGTGCCAAGTTAGACAACTAGTTCACGAAAACGATGTAATAGAAAACCGGCATAACAACCCAGCCAACCAGGTTAGCTAACAGTGCTAGCCAGCTAGCTCTTAGGTTCTTATATTAGTGACAGCCTTTCTGCTTATTTATATGATTTACGTATAAAGGAGCCAGTTTGAAATGATCTGGTATCATTGTGGTACAACTATTATTGTTTGGACATGAAGTCACAGTTGTACCATGTTTTTGGATGCTGATCTAGCATATTGTCTGAGGTTTAATGGTGCACTATGGCATGTGTTAAAGTACCATGATATATTGACATATGGTACTGTAATTTTACCATTGTAGTCATTTACTAGGCTGGTATACAAATATTTGTGTTTAGTGTAACTGAACAAGCGGTTTGTTCATGCCATCTGCATATAAATATCTTGGCTTGGATGCATTATATTTGACCTGTCTAATACCTTCAGATCTGTTCTTGCTTTCTCGTTCAGTGCAGAACACAATGGCAGAAACAGCCGATAACAAGAAGGACGAAGCAGACTACAAGAGACTTCACAGCTTCCCTCTTATACGGGTAAGACCTGCGGTGTGAATGGATTTGACTCTCCAGACTGCATGGCCGTCAGTCTCATTTAAGAACTGAAACCGTCTCATGTCTTTTGTCCACAGCACACAGATATGTCTGAGGAGATGAGAGTGGAGACCCTGGAACTCTGTGTTACAGCCTGTGAAAAGTTTGCAACTAATAATGAGGTATGTACGTGTTTCTGTAGCGTATGTTCCAGAAAATCATACTGCTTCATTTGATTTGTATACCGACTTTGTCTCAGATGTCTGTTGAAAAACAGAAATGTACACAAATTATGACAGTAAATGTATAGAGCTTAAAAATTGCATGTTTTGTCAAATCTGAGCATAATTTAAGATACTTTTGACAACTCTCCTGAAACTCTAGAGGAGATGCATGCAATATTTTGGGGTCATTATTCAAAAAAAACCCTGAGAAACGGGAGGCTTAAACAAATGTCTGAATTTGCTCTCCTTATAATCTCATTACCGTTGAGGAGAGCTAATTGAGATCTCATTTGAGAGTTGTCTTTCCTAACAGAGCGCTGCTAAAATGATCAAAGAGACAATGGATAAGAAGTTTGGAAGCTCTTGGCATGTGGTGATTGGTGAGGGCTTCGGGTTCGAAATTACACATGAAATGAAGAATTTGCTCTACATGTTCTTTGGCGGAAGCCTGGCAGTGTGTGTATGGAAGTGTTCCTAACCCACATCACCTCGCAAACACACTCTTTATAAAGCGAAACCATCTGGCAAAAACAAAAAAACTGTTTACTTGAAAATTCACTACTGAACAGGGTCATAAAATACTTTAAGGTTTTTTTGAAAGTGGCATTTCATGGTCTCCTTGTGTTTCTTAAAGCTGATACGCCA
Organism: Chromobotia macracanthus; assembly: GCA_036877525.1. Taxonomy (NCBI): domain Eukaryota; kingdom Metazoa; phylum Chordata; class Actinopteri; order Cypriniformes; family Botiidae; genus Chromobotia; species Chromobotia macracanthus. Next base: position 4,902,954 of record JAZGTH010000033.1, on the reverse strand, counting down.
TCTGTGAAATTTATTGTCCATCTTTTTCTTTTCTCCATCTGTTTCTCACATTCTGTTTTTTTCTCTCCATCCTTTGCTTTTTTACTCTATCACTGTTTATTGTTTCCTCCAGTCCATCATTTTTTCTGACAGGATAATGTATTTTTATAAGATAAAATGCTATTTTTAATTAATATGTGAATACATATAAATTGTTTTTTACATTTTCTAATATTTTATAGGCTGTTGTACGTTTTGTACAGCTGTAATGTCTATTTGTTTTAATTGTTTTAATTAATGACTATTATTATCTTGTGTAATTAAACAACATAAGAAGTAAAACTTCTCTTTTTGGTATATTATTTCATTCACCTGTTAAAAATAAATCTGCTGTTTTCATCAGTGGTTAGATTGTGGGGTAGCCAGCGGCTGAAGCTGCCTTAACCACATCCTGTGTCATGCTAAATAACAGACTTACTGTTATATGATGACAAGACTGTAGTAGGAGATATTTCAGTGGGTGGCAGTAAGCTGAAATGCTTTTCTGGTAGTGGGGGGTGTTTGGGAAACCTCACAGTCAGTATTTTAATAAGTATTGATGCACTTTAATAATACCAAGCAGTTGGTGCATGTGTTTAGGTATTGAGGTTAAAGTTTCTGTGGTGTGTTTTATTGACAGATTATCGCACAAGGCAGTGCACCAATCTGAATCAGAGCATCTGTTTACTCAGAGAGTCACACACTGACACGGTGACCAGCTCTCAGGTTACTGCGCCCTCGGTGTATACGCAAAGTGACCTTTCTTTGCTTTCAGACATTCTTTCCTTCTATATAAGATTTACCTGTACCTTTCTATCTACCTGATCTACCTGAGTAAATGATTGTCATCATTTACTCAACCTTGTCGTTGCAAAACTTGTATTTTCAAACTTTAATTTGTCATATAATAATAATTATCATTGTTTTTGATAATCTTACTTCACGACACATGGCAGATTTGCAAATTTTGATTTCACTGTATAAAAAAGAAACAGCTTAATTTTCAAAATACCTTTAGTGTTTTAAGAATTAAAACACTTGTTGAAGGTCATGGGGTAAGTAAAGGATGTCATAATTTAAATTTTTGGGTAACTACTCCTTTAAATGTATTATGATGCAATGCACCCTTTGCAGAGGTTTGGTTTCTCGTGTAATTTGTTAAGATATACCATCTTTATCAGCCACGGTCAATCTTTTGGCTCACCCCACTTAACAAACACTCTTTTAAAGGGATTTTTGTGCATGCTCACACTCTAAACAAATTGTCTTTAGAAGTTTGACCTTCGCATCTCTTTTGTACCTAGCAACTCACAAAAATATAACTTACCATGGTTCAGGACACAGGATAGAATTTTAACTAATTATCAAAGATGTGCCTTAGTGTGTTTATCATTTGATCTGTCATTTCTATCGGTATAAACATTCAGTTAAGTCACAGTCCTCCCCCCTGCTGCGTATCAGAGCTTCTGTGCTCATATCTGATTGCATGGCATGCAAGCTAAGCTGTCCTGCAGATCTGATCACATAAGCACCAGATGCTATGAGGTGTTTTCCAGTAAGATTATTTATCTAATGGGACACGATTAGATATGATGCGACTGTGGGTGCGTGTGTATGTGGGAGATGTTATCACATGCGTGCCAGTCTGTCTCAGGGTTGCCAAAGTGAGGTCTAAAACAGTGCCCAGCAAAGATCTAATGTTGAAAGAGGATTTAGGGGTATTATTAGGTGAAATTAAAAAATTTAATTTTGAATTTTATTACTATATATATATATATATATATATAAAATTGTTTAAATAACTCTGGCCTTGAGGGGAACTTGGATACACATTGTTCTGTTAGTAGTGAAATCTATTGCTGGATGGTGTGTGGGGGAGTGGGGAGTAAACACACTTCCATTCAGATCAGCCTAACCTGGCACCTTTCCTCTGTAATGTTTGTGGGAAAGAGGGAGAGAAAAAAGTGAACAAACAGGAGAATGAAAGGCTAAAGGACAAACTGAGCTTTCTTTTAGTCCAAACAGTCTGAGGAGAAACACTTAAAGACGGGTAGGTGTTGTTGTGTATATACTTTAACGTGAGTGTGTGGCCATATCTATAAGTTAAGGCTTAAAATTAAAGGGATACCTTAAATGAAAACTTTGTCAGCATTTTCATACCTCCATGTTGTTTTAAACCCATCTGACTGATGTTAGACAGAATGTTAAGGACTGACAGCTGTAGTCACCATTCACTTTCATTGTACAGAAGAGATGCAATGGAAGTGAATGGTGACTGAGGCTGGCAGTCACTAACAAATCATGAGTTTGGAACAATGTGGGTGAGTATATAAAGACAAAATGTTTACCTTCAACTCTCTACCATCTAATTTCAGCACAATGAGGTTGTGTACGCGCCGGCGTTCGCAGACATTGCATGCATGGTTGGTAATTTTGTTTTTGAGTCTGAACTTGTTCTTGGTTTTGCTGGTGCTGTCCATGCACCACACTCCCTGCGAGTCCAGTTCTTACCCCTACACCCAGGCCTCCATCAGCCTCTCCAAACCGAATGCATCCACTTCAGCAAACATGGCGGCCAGTGCAGGAAGTGATGTAATGGAAAAGGAAGTAGGAAGTGCTGCAGCAGACCTTGCCAAACTGGAGGCTCTGTTCTCCCACCCATTGTATAATTTGCCTGTTCCACCGGTGCCTGATGGTGACTGGCTGCTGAAAGTTAGAACGAAAACAAAGGAGGACGCACAGCATAGCACACAGCAGTGGTGAGAGCATTATGACATCACTTCTATGATGTCATTTTTATTTGCAAATGGATTTGATTAGTTGTCTAGTATGAAACATATAAAACATGAAGATTAAATAGTTTATTTTCCACCGTAAAAACTTCACAACTAACAAAATTAATTAAACTTCTAAAACTTTTTTTGACAATCATATGCATTTATATGGAATAGTTATATTAGTGGCCTACAGATTTGTCAAACCTAAATGAAATATTTATAAGCTATTAATATAAGGTATTAATAATAAGCTTTTTTTAATAATCACTAGGTTTTAGCATAAAGTTCAAGATCTTGTCATACCAGCCAGTGAATCCAGTAATTATGTGTACAAAAGTGCACATTTAACAATAACCTATCTGAAGTTATAGCACATAAGCAAATTTCATCCCATCTGTTAACACTGATACTTAGGCTGAGTGCCAATGAGGACGGTTACGATCCTGTCCAGTGGAACGCCAGCACTGCGACACATCCACCCTGGCTACGGTTTCACCTTGGTATATCTCGCTGGCAGATGTATAAGCACAAAGACCCCAACCTGTCAGCGCTGATTCAGCAACTGGCATCTCACCGCATCATGAGTGCAGGTGGGTGACCTTATATTTTGCAAGGTAAGCATTTCGTCTGCAGGAAAGGATGAGTGCTAAAGAAAGATACAAGGTGAAGTGCAGAAGTGATGTTTTGTGTAATATTTTTCTTAGCGCAGAAATCTGGTGGGACACAGCTAAAGTTGGTGATGTCATTTCCTAATTATGGCCAAGCACTCTTCAAACCCATGAAGTGAGACGTGAACACCACATACAATACAAAAGATGAAACCAAAATTTAGCTTTGTAACATGTTTGATCTTATTCCAAAGACCACAGATCATGGTCTTTCATCAAAATGGAATAACTCGAAAGTAATGCCCAATGACAAATAAATATTTTGCAAGCTGCAAAAAAATGTTTGCAAAAAGGTTGCGAAAAGATTTGATTTCATGAGATCTTTATTAACCTGAACTGTCTGCATTAATGTCTGCATAAAAATGTGTGAAATGTAAAAGATGGATGCTTTTACTTACAGTCTAATTAAAACAATTGGAAGTTTATGTTTTAGTTAAGGTAAAGACACAGTAGGTCAAATAGTGCTTATATGATTCAAGATCATTCTTGTTCAACTAAAGACAGGAACGATATGAGGAGACCAATGTGAATCTGTATTACTTTTCTGACTTTGAGAGGCACAATGCAGAGATTTCAGCCTTCCACCTGGACAGGTAAGACAGCAGACTACACATCACATTAGAACTCAACACTTTATACTTCTGCTTGACACTATACAGCAAAACTCCTGGGTGCATTGCATTGTGGGATTTTCAACGTGGTAAGCTATACCGCTCATTTTGGCAAATGTAGTAGAACATCTATAGTACTCTGCGGATAAAAAAGTGTGAATTGTGTACAGTGTACATGCTATGTATTGCCACAGTAGTGAGAGCAGTATGCCAGTATGCTGTTTTGAACACAACCAAACTCTTATGTACATACTCTCTGTGTCTTTCACAATAAGGATATTGGGTTTCAGAAGAATTCCCCCGGTGGCTGGAAGACTTGTTAATGTAATTAAAGAGATCAAAGACATCACCACAGACCATAAACTGGTCACAACCTTTTTCACTTCTCCAGGTTTGTATCACGTCCCTTATACCCTCTCACTTCCTCTAAAACATGATGTTCTTGGTGCATCTGTTGAGATGTGATTTTGTACATCACACGTCTTTTTCTGCAGTAGGGAATGCGTGCTTTTACGGCCAGTGTTCCTATTACTGTTCCACGGAGCATGCTATCTGTGGGCGTCCCCACACTGTAGAGGGGTCTATGGCTGCAATGCTGCCAGACTTGTCTTTGGCACCTCGGCGTTCCTGGAGGAGTCCATGGAAACGGTCCTACAGCCGAAGCAAGCTGGCGCTGTGGGTGAAGTGTGTTTGTGTTATCTAATGTCAGGGTTTGGCTATACATGTCGTAGTTTTGGATTTGGGATAAAAAAGGTGATATCTGAAGGCGATATCAACAAGGACATTTATTTGTTACCTTTGGGGACAGTATAAGTTTCATTATAAAACACATTCGCAAAGATTTCACATAGATTTAAAGGACGTGTAATTTTTTTACAATTAAAGTGTTACTAAACATAACATAAAATGTACAGACAGCTATACATAAACCATTTGTAGGGTTAACTTCCCCAAATCGGTAAATATTATGGCTTTAATCAAAATACTGTTTATTAGGTTGAACATTCCCAACACCTCAACCAATAGCAGGGGTTTAGGGTGGGACAAATTTAACCAATGGATGTCATGAAGGAAGTGTCAGGCAGGAAGTGACATCATTACTGATTCTGGCAAAACAGAAATTACATCACTTAATGTTTATGCTCTTTGTGTCAGCTGTACAGTAAACTCGTTTACAGTGTGTAACCATGTGTGTTCCTGTAGCTCAATTGGTAGAGCCTTGCGTTAGCAACGCAAAGGTTGGGGGTTCAATTCCCAGGGAAAATATGCACTGACAAAATGTATAACTTGAATGTACTGTAAATCGCTTTGGATAAAAGCATGTGCCAAATGCATAAATGTAAATGTAACCATGACAACATTCCAAAAAAGCGATGATTGTTTGTGTGATAGGTGGGAGACAGACTCAGACTACTGTGATTCAGTGAAAAAGTCTCCCCCTTATGATCGAGGCACGCGATTGGTGGATCTGATAGACATGAGCATTCTGGACTTTCTCATGAGTGAGTCAGTCACAGGTTCAGAAGACCCCAGGAATTAACATTTATCATAGCTTTTAAGAATACAAAATAGTACTGCAGTTCTTTTTTTTTTAATGAAGCAAATTACATGTGATAAAGTGGACCTTTTCTCTCTATCTCCCTTTTTTATCATTCTTTTTTACCTCTCTCATCAACCTCCCTCAGGTAACATGGACAGGCACCACTACGAAACATTTGAGAAGTTTGGCAACGACACATTTCTCGTACACTTAGACAACGGAAGAGCGTGAGTATTCTGAATTAAAACCTGAGATAAGATACGACCATGAATAAAGCACACTTTGTGTAGTCGACTGGTATCTGTCCTGAGTGAGTCTTGGTGGGGAGACTTAGATCTTTTAATGATCAGTAAAATCGCATTAAGTGACCAAAAATGTAAATGCTTTGAAAACAATTTGCATTCAAAATTCACTTGGCTTATAAAACTTGAATGTATATGTGTGTTTAGGTTTGGACGTCATTCTAAAGATGAACCTTCAATACTGGCTCCCCTTGTGCAGTGCTGCAGGTTAAACAAACATCATTAACACGTTAAGAGTGCCTATCTAACACGATTTTACCATGTATTCAAACCTATCCTCTCTTTCTCTCTCTCTCTCTCTCTCTCTCTCTCTCTCAGAGTTCGCCGTTCCACCTTGCTTCGTTTACGTCTCCTCTCTTTACCCCAGTATCGCCTGAGTGATGTCATGCGTGCCTCTTTGTCTCAGGACCCCCTCGCACCCGTGGCCCCTCTCCTCACCGAGAATCATCTCTCTGCGCTAGACCGTCGCCTAGCAACAGTCATTCAAACCATCCAGAACTGTTTGCAGAAGCATCAGTGGCACTCTGATGTCATATATGATGACATCACTGACTACACTGGCTAAATATGCAATGATGGGTTAGATTTACTGTATGTTGTGCTGGTATAATGAGTCTATACACAATCAATGTTTCATTTACAGCTGCCTAAATATTATCTGATTGAGAGCTGATAATCAGAATAGAAGATTTCTAAACTCTGTGACTAATTACTGTTAAAAAGCCAAGGTCAATTAAAGGGGTCAGGAACAAGTTTGTCTCATTTGAAAACCGTAGCATCGATTTGGGTACAGTAAAGAGTCCAATTTTGGCCAGTTAGCCTGTTAGTTACTAGTAAAGGCCCAGCTAACAATCTTAGGTTGTAATAATGTTTCCCTAAAGTTTCCATTAAGAATCAAAAATGTTAAATATGTTATTGAATGTTCTAGGAATGTTGAAAACGTTTTTTATACATTGTATTAATGTTATTGCTTGATTATAAGAACATTATTCAATGTAATGTTTTTAAATGTTCCACTAACAGTTTAAGAATATTGTTATTGATATATATGATATATAACATTAAAAACTGTTCTTGCAGTACTGCAAGGATGTTTTTTGATAACCTTTAGTCAAGCTTAATCAACTTGGCTATACAAGTCATTTCAGCAAAAAAAATTTTAATCCTGACTGGTATAACTTAAAAAATAGGTTAAGCAATATTTCAACCTTTAACCATCATTACAGCAAAAATTGATTAAATGTTTATGCTGGGTATACATTCCCTGGAATAGAATTGTGTAAATGTTACTGCCACAATGTAAAAAATACTTTGCTGCCTTAAATTGTTAAGTTTAATCAACTTGGCTTTACAAGTCATTTCAACTTAATAGTTTAAATCCTGACTGGTGTAACATAAAAATAAGTTAAGCAAAATTTCAACTTTGTAATAAGTTACAGCAACTCAAGACCAGTCAAGATTACAAAGAATAGGTTTAAATGACTTGTGCGGCCACATTGATTAAACTTAACAATTTAAAGCAGCAAAGTTTATTTTACAGTGCATGTGATGCTCAATAAATGTAGAGCTTTAAGTTAGATGTGAAATGTCTTAATTCTGAGTTTGTTGCTGTTGAACTTATTACATTTGTAAATGAAGTTTCAGTGATTATTTATCCTCTGGATCTATAAATCACATATATAGCATCTATATTGGGGTAATTAATGTAATGACTGAGCAACAAGGGAGAAATGTAGAATTATGATTTCGGAGTTTTATTTATAAATCTTCCCAGCAACAAGTGGATAAGAGAGGTTTTTCTTCAAATCGTATAAAGAGGAGAAGGATCTTATCAATTTCCTGCCACTGCTTTAAAAGTTGATGTCACTTTCACGACATATATTCATTTGCTACATCTTCAGCATTTAAGAACTCCATATAATGTAGGTAAACGTGATCTTTTAATTGAACATTTCAAATGAAAAGTCAAATGTTAATGTCAGTGTCTTACTGTAATCATGACTTTATAACAGAGAAGCCGGGTTAATTTGTTTACCTGGGTTCACAATGATTGTTTTGACCCTTTTTTTATGTCAAATTATATGAAGAAGAAGCATGGAGTTCAGCCCTCGACTCTTATCATTGATGCTACTGCTACACAATTCAGGTATAGAATCATTATTGTGTAATAAATATATTTTCTTACCATTTGAATTTCTATATAGACTGATTCATTTCAGCAGAGAATTGCCTTGCTGCTCACCAAATGATTTATTTGGTTTGTTCCACAAGGAGTCTTTAGTTTCTTTAATATGTTGTAATGTTTTAGTAACATTTTCTCTTGCTCAGCACCTCTGTCGCTCAATACCTGGATTGTGACGTGTGATGAACAGAATATTTGTGCTGTGTCGGGGGCTGATGTGACACTGAGCTGCTCCTACTCAAACATCAACTATAAAACTGTGTTCTGGTTCAGCCAGAAACAGAGAATGAACTGGAGAACCGAGGAAGAACCTGAAGATTTGACTTTAGACTTGGATTACTCAGGACGAGTGAGTCATAGAATCACTGATTCCCGATCACAGCTCACAATAAGAGATCTGAGAGAGGGAGACTCTGGAGAATATCAGCTCATGTTCATTATGAAGGATGGAGTGAAACATCTCAGCTCAGTCACTGTCAATCTAACAGTCACAGGTGAATCTGCAGCTGGATTCTGCTCAGTGGTTCAGTAACTTTCTCATGTTGTCATGTAATATAAGTTTCATTTGTTTATGTTATTCAGAACTGCGTGTGAGGATAAATCCTGAATCTACAGAGCAGGATGATCAGAAAGTGCAGCTGACCTGTGATACTTCTTGCAATCTGACGGAGAGTTTCAACTGGATGATGAATAGAAATAAAAATATATCACAAGCTGCAACCTTTAAAGTTTCTATGTCATCAAGCACAAGTACTGGCAGCTACACCTGCTCTCTCCCTAAAAGCTCAAAATATCCCTCCTCACCTGTGTGTGAGTGACCTGTCTGTAATGTTTTATAGAACATTAATGCAGTACTCTTCACCTGTTTTTAGGCCAAAAACAACTTAAATCTAAAATGTATTATTTTCTTAAATATATAATTGGTTATTAAAGTGGTTAAACTCTTTGTTTGTGACTAGGTATTTTTAACAGTAGCTGCTGGAACGTGATTTACAGCTCTAGAAGAGTCTGTGCTCTAGTGGGATCTACAGTAGATATTCACTCCACATACTCACTTCCCACTGGATATACAGTAGAGGAATCGTTCTGGCACTTGCCAAACTCTAAGCCTGAGGATTATCTGGATCTGCGTGAAGAACCACAGGTTATATGTCGTGTGGAGTATGTGGGGAACACGCTGAGAATCAAAGACGTCAAGATGAGCGACTCTGGAGAATATCAATTCAGAATCATCACTAACGCATCACACGGCAAATTTTCTGGTGTGCCTGGAGTCATTCTTATTGTTACAGGTAAAAGCTGGTAATGTTTATAGTTTATTTTACTGTACAGGTAATAATGATTGTCTGTTAGTTGATGTTGTGTTCTTACTGTGTTGTAATATCCATTATTCTCCTCCTCTTCAGTTATTGAATATGACTTCATGAGCTTTTGTGCACATGCTGCGGTCTTACACTTGTTCAGATAACACACAATGCTTAAGCCAGACAACATATCATGAACTGAATGACTAAAGAAGACACAGTAAAAAAATATCTTGTACACTTGTTACTTGTTAACAGGCTTTGCAAAGTTCTTTTGCTTAAGTGGTGTCCAGGTTTATTTTCCATGTGTATTATTGTGATGCAGTAAATAAATTATTCATTGAAATTTTGAGATTCTAGAGATTTTGTATTAGCAGATATTAACAAAACCGGTGTTTTATTAGATACGCAGGTGGAAATGAGCCCAACCAATGTGTCAGAGGGAGAGAAAGTGATATTAAGCTGTTCAACCAAATGCACTCTGGATAAGAATTATACTTACATCTGGTATAAGAATGGAACACAGATAACAGATGGATTCACATTATTAAACAAGCTGTACCTGAACTCAGTCAGCAGTGAGGAGATACAAGAGTATTCCTGTGCTGTAGGAGGTAACACATCTCATCATACATGTGGTTCATTCAAAATGTTTACTATGTTCAGATAATATGTCTGAAGACAGAAAATAGTGTTTGTGTTCTGAGGTTACTCAGAGGTTGCTGTGAGCTAATATATAAATGTTGTTACATTATTATTGTTTTTCTTTACAGTTATTCACACTCAACAAAATAAAATGTATTGCTTAGGTAAAATCCCGAAGAGGCCATGTGTAAATACCTTGTTCTGATGGATTTACATGCTGTATAAATTTAAGTTGTTTGTGTGTGTGGTTAAGGTTGTGTCTCATGTTTAATTTATTTATTATTTCATGTTTAATTGCTCTGAAGAGCCAATGAAAAGCTCAGCGTTGGAGCATTCACATATCTTTCTGATTGTGTTCGTGGTTCAAATACTTATTATGGGGAATATGTGGATGTGGTGAGGAAAATAATGTTTGTCATATCAAAACTGCATAACACAGAGTTATTATACAGCACTGAAATGAATATTAAATATTGAAATTTGGTCCCACAGGTTTTTCCTTAAAAAATACTTATTGTCTAAAAAACAAATGAATGATAGAAACAAACAGGTGAGAGTTTCTGAATATCTACTTTTATTGCACTGAAGGCCAATGTATATAAAACAAGGTTAATATTTGTTTGTCTCTCTCAGACTGTGATATCTCAAACGTCTGCCTGTGTATCTGCTGTCCCTTCATCAGAAATGGTGGCTCGCGCCCAGTGATATACAATAGTATCTCATGTTATGATATATAAATGATATATAAAAGTGGTATATAAATGATTGCTAATGTAATTTGCATAAATATGCATATGATATAAATATGTTCCTTCAATTGTGCTATAAAATTCTTTATTAGGGTTTCTATATTAAAATGGCCTTCTACACATTTTATTAGATAAACAGTAGCACAGCCACAGTCTTTCAGAAAACAGAAGACAACATATTAACTTTTGTTCCACAAGATGTACTTCTTAAATTTCCTAAAAAATTAAGCTTTGCATATGTATGTGTATTGAATTTATGTGAAAAATGACTGTACCCACACCGTATGCATGTAGTGCATGTCTGTCCTGTTTCCAGGAGGCGGCGTAGTTTACTTCTATATCCTGTTGTGGTCACAAATGACAACAAATGCAAGAGCAACAAAGCCTGAAAGCTTCATTTGAGACATCCGCTTTTACTCTGGATGTAACTACATGCGCAGAATTATAAAAAGAAAATAAAAGGTGACAAAACAATTTTACCGGGTACGTATCGAAGACTTGTTTGCTGAAGTCACGTGACTCAGTGGGTTTGCTTCTCCTAAAGAAAAGATCTATGAAATTTCAACGCTTTGGGAAGCAGTTTTTTAACAAACTTACTAAATACATTTATTTAGGATCGTGCAGGATGTAAGCAACACATTTATCCCGAATTCCATTTGGATCAACAAGTTATTTTAGTTTGTAATGCGAGTGCTTTTTCCTCAATTTGTATTTTTTAAACTATGGACTTAATATCAGAAGTATGGAGTTATTTTGACGTCACAATGATAAATATGCATATAATACAACATAAATATAAGCATGAAATGACTATTGTCCTGTCATGTTAGGGTTTAGTCATGAATTTGAATTCACCAGCAATCACCGCATCCTCACAAGATGGCGAGCAACTATTATGACAGACATGTACCTGATAAGACTGGAGCAGATGTTTGGAGGTTTTTACCACAGGTGGTCTGAATATATGTCCTTCACCAATTTTGATGTAAGACTGGATTTTTACTGTGATGTGATTAGTAATGGTATATCAGTGCATTTCTTCTTGTAGTGAGAAAAACAGCTTAAAACATTTTAAAATGGTTTAATGTTCTTTGCTGATCAGCACCAGTTTGGCCAGACTGGGAGAGCTGCAAACCAGCCCAGTCTGGTTTATAGTTATCAAATTCTGGTTTATCGTTATCATGCAACTAAATTACTGTGCAATAAAAGCCTTAAAGAGTTGGTGAATGAAAACGTGCAACTACAGTTCAAGCACTGCTGGTTACCCTGGTACAGATGAGCTGTCAAATGTTTACCGTTATTTTGTTACGGTGATCGGCTTGGTTTGCCACTTGGGTAACCAGACAAACCCCAACACTCAATATTTAATTTTACAGTTGTACATACCTTATATCATCGTTAATCAGTGTGGATGTTTGCCATGAATAACTAGTTCTCTAAATCTAGTATCTCTAAATTTTGAGTGTTATAAACCCATGAGGTTGTCTAGCAAGTAAACAAAGAAGAGGAACCTGTAAGATGGAAACTTAGAAAAAGCCAAGAAATGAGTGAAGGAGGGCATTTTTCTTGCACCAGCCTGAAAAAAAGGAAGGAAATAAGATCAACAGCTTTAGTGCCAGCACTGTTGAAACAGAATGCTACAATGTCTTACTTAGAGATCATAAAGATTTAATGTAAAGATTTTTATATATATGTAAAGCGTGATTTAGAAGAAGAGACCGTTGATATTAATATTATTTCTGTAGTTTTATTCTGAGCAAACAACCAAATAATTAATGTCAGATTATACACAATAGTAAAACCATGGAATTTAACTCTGGACTCGTATCACTGATCTTACTGTTAAACATTCCAGGTAAGAAAATGATTGTGTGAATGGATTATAGTTTTGTTTTCTTGTCTCATTAATAACAAATAGCAACATAGATTGTATTTGCTTTAAATGAAATGAAAGTATTAAGAATTACTGGTAAATAACTAAATGAAACCTGTTAAAGTAAACCATGTTAGGTTACATGTAAGAGTGGTGGGATTGCCTCACTGCTAGTAGCGTGTTGATTTTATACTGTATATAAGGACCGTTTGGTTTCTTATGAAACATCATAATGGGATCATTGGAATAGTAACTCTTCCTGTCTATGGAAACATGTTCCACCATGTCTTAATAAAATTACCTTTTTCTTTTCTAGGCTTCATAACACTAGTCCGGTTACCTGTAACCTGTAAACCCAAAAACGTTTGTGCATTGAGGGAGACCAGTGTGACACTGAAGTGCTTTCACAAAAACATTGACTTCAAAACGGTTTTCTGGTTCAGTGAGAAACAAAATAAAAACTGGAGGAAAAAGGAAGAACCTGAAGATTTGCGTTTAGATTCAAATTACTCAGGACGAGTGAGTGATCAGCTGATCACTGACTCCCAATCACAGCTCACAATAAGAGATCTGAGAGAGAGAGACGCTGGAGAATATCAGCTCATGTTCATTATGAAGGATGGAGTGAAACATCTCAGCTCAGTCACTGTCAATCTAACAGTCACAGGTGAATCTGCAGCTGGATTCTGCTCAGTGGTTTGATCCGTCTTCATTTGTCATGTGAATGTTCTCATTGTTTTATCTGTTTGTAGTCCTGCAGGTGAAGATACATCAGCTGAAAAATAAGGAAGTACAACTGACTTGTGATACTTCCTGCACTTTGACCATAAAGCCCCAGCATTTCTTCTGGAAAAAAGACGGACAATATATAAAAGATAGTGATTCTCGAACTTTGTCTGTGTCATCTAGAGAATATGCCGCCTACTCCTGTTTTCTTACTCCAGACTTTAAAAACTCCTCTGATCCAGTGTGTGAGTGTCACATTTATTTATACATGAACAAATACTGCTATTGCATCAGTGCTTTATAAATATGTGTGTATTTGTGACTCTTTCAGGCCTTGCTGACAGATGCTGGAATGTGACTTACAGCTCTAGAAGAGTTTGTGCTTTAGTGGGATCAACAGTAGACATTCACTCTACATACTCACATCCCACTGGATATACAGTAGAGAAAATATTCTGGCATTACATCAGTCTTAAGGGATTCGTAGATCTGCGTGAGGAGCAGCAGTTTGCAGGTCGTGTGGAGTATGTGGGGAACACACTGAGAATCAAAGACGTCAAAATGAGCGACTCTAGAGAATATCAATTCAGAATCATTACTAATGGAGGCCCGTACTCTGGTTTACCTGGAGTCATTCTTACCATTACAGGTAACCGCTCATAGTTTAACCTAAAGCTGCTTTTACTGAATGGGTTCATAATAAAGGTTTCTATAGCATTGATTCCTTTTTAAGATGAGTGTGTAATATTTGTATTGTGACTTTTTGTATCGAAATCGTTTTTTTATTTTATTGAATTTATTCAGATTCTTTTCAGATAAAATCTTTTCAGATTTTATTGAAAAGACTTGCATTTTGATTACAAGCCTGACTCACTAACCAGTAGGTCACAACGGCCCAGGGGGTTATAAGGGGGCTGGGGGAAAAGGAGGGTCATAATTCTTTAATATACAACATTTATTATATAGAATATAATGAACTGTGTAGTCTTAAAGCTTCTGCTAAGATAAAAATGTTGATTATTTTAAACTTCATATCAGAGAACACTGAATAATAGGTTTCTGTTTACCAGATATGCAGGTGACAAGAAGCCCAAACTCTGTATCTGAGGGAGAGAAAGTGATATTAAGCTGTTTAACCAAATGCACTCTGGATAAGAATTATACTTACATCTGGTATAAGAATGGAACACAGATAACAGATGGATTCACATTATTAAACAAGCTGTACCTGGACTCAGTCAGCAGTGAGGAGATACAAGAGTATTCCTGTGCTGTAGGAGGTAACGCAGATCTTAGGAAACATGCATTCAGATGATCTTCTAGATCAAAGGTCTCCAATGAGGTCCACAGACCTGCATAATTTAGCTCAACCCTAATTAAGGACACCTGAACCAGCTAGGAACTGTTGAAAACATCCAGGCAGGTGTGTTGCCGTAGGCTGGAGCTAAACTCTGCAGGTCCTGGACCTCCAGGAACATGGATTGGAGACCCCTGTACTGGATAGTTTTCATTATAACACAACATGGATTTTAAAACTCTTTGAAAACTAGAAGGTCTGATCTTCTGCTTTATGTTTTGAAATACCCAGAAAAGCGGAGTAGCGATGAAGCTCCAGGTCCAGAGAAGAGCATGACAACACGCAACACTATAGTGATACTGTCTGTGCTTCTGATTCTTGCACTCATAGGAGCCCTGTGGTATAGGTAACGTTCAAGTACTTCATAATATTTTATTCCACTTTGTTGGGCAATGTCTGTTTTTCTGCTGTGTCTTTAGGGCTTCTATGTAAATGGTTTCTCTGCATGAAAAATATGTATGTTTTTATAGCTGTGCTTATGCATGGGCTGCACAGGCTTGTTGTCTTTATCAGTTATAGTCAGTCTCTTGGCAATGTCTGATTTACATAGTGACAGTTTCACAAAATATTCCACTCTAAATGTGCTGCTATAACAGAGTCAATCTGAACGTAAACATATATTTTACACACATTCCTGTTCGTTCTTAGTGTTTTGGAATTAAAGTATCCTTTTTGCAAGTTTCTGAACATTTAAAAGGTTTTGTCTTCAGTTTATTTCTTTCATCAAGAAAGGTTTTGCCAAAACTGAGTGCACCTTCAAACAAAATCAATGGTAATCGTCTTTTTGGACCGTGAAGGGCGTTTTTTTTTATTCTGGACGTTACAATTAACATTATTTCAAAACTTCAAAATAATTTCTCCCAACGATGTCTTTAGGATGAGAAACTATAAATCATCTCGAAACCGAGAGAAAGCAAAGAAGGATGTACAGGTGAGAACATGTTCAGTATGACGTCCTGATATTTGTGATGTTTTCCGTCATTGTCATTGATATTTTGTATTCTGCGTTTCTCTGCTTCAAATCTCAGCCTGATTCATCTACAGTGGATAACGCTGCACCCCTGCCTGCAGTCTGTGACTTTAGACACCAGATTGACGTAAAGGAACAAGACATTCATTATTTAAGTGTAAATTTAAAGCAGTCTCCCAAGACCACGTCCTCATGCCACACTGTTATATATTCATCAGCTGAAAATGTTCATTATGCCACTTTGAAGTTAAAATGACCCATAACTAAGTCCTGCCCTAGCAACTGTTGCTGTCTGCCGAACTGTAGCAGACATGTCATGTCTCACATATCATGTCCCACCTTTCAGTCATGAGTTTATTTGTGAAGGCATTGCCTGGTATCTTAAATAGTTATTCTTACTATAAATAAAAAAGGAACAGAAAAATTAGTGCAAAAAAACACACTGACAATTTCCAGTTAAAGAACTGGGACTTTCCTACAGCTTGTGGCCTACGTATTGCCTAATCTTTCAATAAATTGTTTTATTTGTAATGTAAATGCAAAGGTTACTTTTCATGTATGGGGTACCATACACTGACAAATATATCACTTTCACTTTACTTTAAAAAGATGAAAGTGAAAGTGACATATATTTGTCAGATATGGTAACACATACCCAAAACGTGACCTCTGCATTTAACTCATCACTGGTGAGGAGTGAACACACACTGCAAGAGAGCAATTGGGGGTTAGATGCCTTGCTCAAGAACACTTCCCTTGCTAACTGCCAGTGCTGAAATCGAACCAGCAACCTTCTGATTACAAGCCCGACTCACTACCCAGTCGACCACAGCTTCCCCCATAATGTCCCGTTTTGATATTTTGTGAGTTAAAAAAAATTCATATTCTGATTTAGGGCCATCCTTAGTTTAGAGTCTGCTGCTTGTGTGGTTACGCTACTTGTGTGGTATTGCTTCACTGGAGCATCTTGTGTAAGCAGTTCTAGCAATGACACAAAAAAAGATAATGTCATTTAGTAATGATGTCATGGACTATTTCAATGCGGTTATTTGAGTGTCAAGGGTAGGTGAGAACAATTGTGAACAAATGTCACATACACATTTAATGCTGCAGTCACACTAGACTTTTCAACATGTGAAATTTCTACAGAGACTTTCAAATATAGGTAGTAATATGATATCACGCAAACATGGTATCGTGCCAACGCATTTTTTTATTCACGCATCGTGAATTCTCATGTGCTCACAATATTGTTGTTTCTTTTTGAAAACTGTATTGTACAAAATGATTTTGTGATACTGCTATTATCCACCTGAAAAGGTTATGCCACGACCTATTGATTTTGTACTGCACTGTAAAAAAATCTTTTTAAAAAGTTTAATAAATGTGGCTGCACAAGTCATTTCAACTTACTCTTTGTAATCTTGTCTTGAGTTGCGGTAACTTATTAAAAATAGTTGAAAGTTTGCTTACTTGTTATAAGTTACACCAGTCAGGATTTAAACTATTAAGTTGATTAAACAAAAAAAGTTTTTTTTTTTTTACAGTGTGGTCACACGTCTTCTTGTGCTATGATCTTCTTGTGGTAAGGTTTCGACATTCTTTAATTTTTCGTATGAGCTTGCATTTCTTTAACATTTGTGTGCATATGAAAATGGAAAAAAAAAAGTGACCATGCCTTAACAGTTTGTCAATATATTATTTATATAATGTAGTTTTCCTGGAGCAGAACAGTTGTACCTCTGCAGTAGGTACTGCATTTAATAAATTACCTATATTTATTAATTAAATCAATTATTATTATTAACCTTATTCATTAACTAAGTACAATTCTCTGCCAGCTCAGTACTTATTGAATTAGTAGTAGTATTTTCTTGATGTGAAGACAAAATCACTGTGAACACATCATTAGTTAAGGTAAAGGACTAGAAGAATAAAAATCTTTTATAAAGAAAGCTTTTATAATTCTGACAATACATTCAAATACCACTAAAAATAACTTCTTCGAATGACACCAGGAGCCACGTTATGTTTACAAATAGCCACACACCATCTTATGTTAAAATAAGGAAGATGTTCTTTTATCTTGTTTATTTTGAATCCCAGCAACATCACGTTAAAGATATTATATCACGTTAAAGTACAATAAGTGTTACCATATCTACCAAGGTCTTGTACAACAAATGAGGTTTAGCACAAAAGCACAGGTTTAAAAAGATAAACTGTAAAATAAACATTTTTTTATGCAGCATAAAGATGCAAATTTAAGGTAAACCATCATCTCTATAACCCTACATCGACTCTTTGTTACTAATGGGTCAACAACATGGAATTAATGAAACGTTTATCTAAGGGAGTGTTTTATAAATTGGAAACTATAAAATGCATCTCATGTATTGATGGAGCTACTGATGTTGCTCAAAAATCAAGAGGTCAAAAGGCCATTTTCATCACTGCTTTGGTCAAAGGAAGGAAATAAAATAATCAGATTTCCTGCTTAGTGAAGTGAACAGAGCATCATATAACAGGATCTGATCCTACTTTGTACAATTGTTTGACGTTACAAAAAGGAGCAACGTGATGAACTTCATCTCGCTCTCATTACCGGTCCTTCTGCTACACACTGCAGGTATGACCATTATTGTGTTCTTACATCTGAACATGAACTGAAGTCAGTTTAATTTGAGCTTGTAACCAATGTAAACACAAACTGCTAATCTGAAGTCTTACTACTTTCAAAGTGAATAATTAGTTTTCTAATCTAATCATTTAGGTCTAAACAGATGGTTGAATAAGTAAATCTGTCATCTTTTGTATATAGATTTGTTGGTCTTAATCATGATTTACTTTCAGGCTCTCTCATGTTTAATTCCTCATCTGAGACTTGTGATGAACAGAATATTTGTGCTGTGTCGGGGGCTGATGTGACACTGAGCTGCTCTTATTCAAACATCAACTATAAAACTGTGTTCTGGTTCAGCCAGAAACAGAGAACAAACTGGAGAACCGAGAAAGAACCTGAAGATTTGACTTTAGACTTGGATTACTCAGGACGAGTGAGTCATAGAATCACTGATTCCCGATCACAGCTCACAATAAGAGATCTGAGAGAGGGAGACTCTGGAGAATATCAGCTCATGTTCATTATGAAGGATGGAGTGAAACATCTCAGCTCAGTCACTGTCAATCTAACAGTCACAGGTGAATCTGCAGCTGGATTCTGCTCAGCCATTCTGCCCACAGCTCGCTTTCTTCATTGTTCACGTAGACGTTTTTTACTCTGTTCAGTCTTGCAGGTGAAGATACATCAGCGGAAAAATCAGGAAAAACTGTTGATCTGTGATACTCCCTGCACTTCCACCTCAAGCCCTCAGGACTTCTACTGGACAAAGAATGGACAATATATACAAAATAGTGATTTTAAATCTATTATTGTCTTATCTAGTGCTGCCTACTCCTGTTTTCTTCCTAAACACCGTACATCCTCTGATTCAGTGTGTGAGTGTCACATTTATTTATACATGAACAAATACTGCTATTGCATCAGTGCTTTATAAATATGTGTGTATTTGTGACTCTTTCAGGCCTTGCTGACAGATGCTGGAATGTGACTTATAGCTCTAGAAGAGTTTGTGCTTTAGTGGGATCAACAGTAGACATTCACTCTACATACTCACATCCCACTGGATATACAGTAGAGAAAATATTCTGGCATTTTGGTACTATTGTTGGTACTTGGGTAGTCCAGGACCTGCGTGAGGAGCAGCAGTTTGCAGGTCGTGTGGAGTATGTGAGGAACACACTGAGAATCAAAGACGTCAAAATGAGCGACTCTGGAGAATATCAATTCAAAATCATCACTAACACATCAGATGGCAAATTTTCTGGCTCACCTGGAGTCATTCTTACTGTTACAGGTAACTGCTTATCTTTTGCTTTTACCAAAGGTAATTTCTTTAATTAACAGATTTACCTTGTTTATTAGATACACAGGTGACAAGCAGCCCATTCGCTGATTCAGACAGTGAGAAAGTGATATTAAGCTGTTTAACCAAATGCACTCTGGATAAGAATTATACTTACATCTGGTATAAGAATGGAACACAGATAACAGATGGATTCACATTATTAAACAAGCTGTACCTGGACTCAGTCAGCAGTGAGGAGATACAAGAGTATTCCTGTGCTGTAGGAGGTAACACATCTCATCATACATTTGGTTTAGTGCAAATAGTAAAGTAGTTTCAGTTCTTGATGCTGATTGGTCAATGGCTGTGGTTTGTTCACATGACATCATCACCAAGCTACTTTCAGTCCCACTGTGCAGCACTCGTAACTGTTTGTTAATTTTATTGCAGAGCAACATTCTGTTATTGTTCATATGTCAGACACCACAGTATATCTTATAACAGAAGAAACATTTGTGTCCTTAATCTCGGAAGTGTTTTGCTCAAGCTCTCTTACCCGTGATCCTTCTCATAACTTGACACGTTTTGGTTCTGAAGCAAAAACAAATTTGTGCCAAAGATACATAAGCATGTCATATTCATAATTCATATTTTATCATGCTAACAAAGTTTGTGTCTTTTGTTCAGAAACAATGAACAGAAATGAAGTAACAGTGGACAACTCAACGTTTGGGCATCACACAGTCTGTCTGCTGGTGTTTCTACCTCAGTTTCTCATTATAGGAGCTCTGTGGATGTGGTAAGGAAAAATATCTAGTAAAATTCAAAACTGCATAACATACAGTCAATATTCTGATGTGAATTCAGATTGTGGGAGTGTGAATTATAGAGAGTGAATTCTGATCTCACAGGTTTCACATCAGCATGAATAAACTGAAGAAGAGAACTGATGACAAAAATGAAGAGGTGAGAAATTCTGAATCTAGAGAATCTTCTATAATACAATAAACTGATGGTCAGATTTGATAACATGTCTGTGTGTGTCTGTCACTCTCAGAATCCAGGACTTCACATGTCTGTGTGGAGATCATCTGTCTCTCCATCTGAACTGTGATGTCATTGTGTGCAGCAGTCACAACTCTCATTATGACATCATCACTTAGCAACAGTCTTTCAGGCTGTTTAAAACTGTCAGCAGCGACATCACTGATGCAGTGATGATGTCACATACAGTGACCTTTATAACTATTGCTCAGTGTAAATAATCTAATGCTCAATACATTAATAAACTGTTACAACAAAGCATTAAACTTGCAAAACACATTATAACATCTGGTCTACATAACAAAGACAATCTAGGTTTAACTTTCCGAAGGTTCGATTTCTTTATGCTACTGTAGATGTTCATGTACACAAATAAAGAAGTGCATGTTTAATAAAGCTGAATTTCTTCTTTAACATCCACCTTAATGAAAGATTTGTTTATTGTCACTTTATTGTGTGAATGCCTCTACGATACATTTTTTAAAGATTTTTAAAGGTAGGGAAGGCAACTTCGAGGAGGTTACCAATAGCAACCTAGCTTTGAAAGCATAAAGTCCCGCCCTCCCTTCAGAGTGCTCTCCAAAGCCACGCCTCCTCCAACACATCAACGCATACACACTTTGACAGGCAAGTAGGATATCATATCATTGGATTCAGACCGAATGCAATGATTGGATAAACATTTTATAGTCCTGCGTCTTCCAGAGAAGATTTGTATTTAAATAACTATATTTAGACCACTTTATTAAGTGATTGCTATCAGGATGTGAAAGAGATTTCAACCAGTATAACAAAAAATGTTTCTGGAAACAATTGCCTACCCTGCTTTTTACAAGCCACTTTAATTTCTTTTGATTTCCTGTTTGTGTGTAGCCTTTCCTGAGTGTTTCCAACGTCTCTCTGGTAAGTGAGTCGGACTTGTAATCAAAAGGTTGCTGGTTCGATTTTAGCGCTGGCAGGTAGCAACTGAAGTGCCCTTGAGCAACACACCTAACCCCCAATTGCTCCCCGGGCGCAGTAGTGTGCTGTCCACTGCTCTGGGTGTGTGTTCACGGCTTGCAGCGTGTGTTCACTCCTTACCAGTGATGCGCTAAATGCAGAGGTCATGTTTCGGGTAGGTTATCATATCGGATAAATATGTCATTTTCACTTCACTTTCACTAAGCAAAAAAGTGTAACCAGAGAGACCAGAGAATGTAAATGAAGTAGAGACTTCACAAGACTTCGTATCATTTAATGAATCAAAGCCTGTCCGCTAATCTTAAACGTTTTACATTAAACAATACCAAAAACAATGTTGGGAACTGTGTTGTAGGTTCTTTGATTAAAATACTATTTTATAAGAGAAGGCAGAGTAGGGAATGTTACGACAAGTAGGACTCATTACGGCATTCCCACAAGTAAATATGTAGGATGTAGGATTTTTATTATTTGATACTGTCATGTAGTCTAAATAAATAACAATATTGACATTATTGTATCCCATGAGGCCAGGGTAGCTGAGGAGCCACCAAGTTCAAAAAGTTAATAAATAAAAAAAACTGGAAAACTGCACTGGAAGGCTCTTTGCAATGTAAAATGAAGAAATGTTTTCCTCATAGTTAAAGTGTACTTGTTTAACAACACCTGAGCGAGTTATTTTTGTGGCTATTGTTAGTGGGTCATAGGTGAACAAACACAAGGGTCACACAAGCTACACATACTATATAGAACGTACTGTTTTAACAGTTGATAAGTAGGTACTTAATCCAACTCAGAATGTACTGTCACGGTATACGATTTCGGATGCAGCCGTATGATTATAGTAAATTTAGTATGGCCTTTATCTATTCTAATAGCTTTTATAAAACCCAGAACAGCTTTTTTTATACGGACCCCCCACCCAGTTATAACTTTATATATTCACATATTGTGAATCGTGTGTGCCTTATAAATGAAACAAATTCTCAACCCAGCTAAAGCCTTTACTGAGTGAAAGTTACATTTAGCCATAATCTACATCTCTGTTACTCGTAGCCCTGTTATCTGTTCTGTCATTAGTGGTGCTGGTGAAGCATCAGTATTACTCTCTTGTATCTTCATTTTCTGGACAAAACTTCGATACGTAACATCCTGCATGGTGTGTCGTAGACCCATGAATGAGGTGTCAAATCCACTGGCTTATTGAGGAGAGGTATGCTATGACTTTTATAAGCAATTGGGTGTCTGATGGTTTTAGGCTGTACGAGAAAGTGGGGGAATATTCCATAGACTTAACACTGGGCTGAATTTTGTGATGTCATAGCTCTGTATCAGAATGTCGTAGAGACTTGGGTTGGCTCATATCGCTCAGCTCAACAAATGGTGAAATTACATCTTTATAGACACACCCTGGCAACCAATTATAGTACCATAGCAACCACCCATAGACTTCCATTTAAAAAAATCCCTCAGACGTAACATTGGGCAGATCTTTGTGACGTCATAGACCCGCATCAGAATGTTATAAAGAAAGGGTGGGTTCATATCGCTCAGCTTAGCAAGCAGAACATTATAGAGACATGTGGGTGGGCTTATTTGACTCGGGCTGTCAGTGGGCTTTAGGTATTGCCCTGACAACTTCCTGACCACACCACAACCTGACCACCTGCCTACCTGACCTGACCACAACCATTTAGATCACCCTAGCAACCTCATACATCATAAATAAGCCATATTTTAGTATATCTATCATGTTAAATCAAGCTAACATCATGCTAAGCCATGCAAACATCATGCTAACATCATACTAAGTCATGCTAACATCATGCTAAGTAATGGTAGCTTCATGCTTATTCATGCGTGCATCAAGCTAAGTCATGCTAGCTTCATGCTAATTCATGCTTTCATCCTGCTAAGTCATGCTAGCATCATGATAGCATCATGTTAAAACATTAGCATCATGTTAAAGCGTTAGCATAATGTTGAAACATGTTAGCATTGTTTAAATATTCCCGAGTTCTGCCATGGCAAGCACCCCTCACATTTTCTTCTGAAAATGTACCTATCTAGTTTTTTATTAAAGTTTGATGTTTGTACGTCAGAGTTTTAAACACATGTATTTAGACGTCTGAAATATAGTTAAAAAGGTGGCAAAGAAACTAAACAGTTTGAATGTTGTTGATGATCAACATTTTCTGATGGTTAAGCTCCTCCTCTCACTGACTACTTACTGATAAAGAGATGACTTCTTCTTTTAAACAGTTTCAGACTCTATTTTAATACCTTATCCTGTGGTAGATGATAGATTTTTATTCTTCACACCATCTTTAGTGACAAAACGGAAATGAGATCAGTACATTACCTTCCACCTTCTGAAGCTGACAGAACATCACAAGCACTGATCCACATGCAGAGAACTGTGCAACAATATTTCATGTATGTATATTTCATCTGTTAACTGAAATATAACTTTAGTACAAAATGTTATTGTTAATTAGTCATAACGGCTGTGTGTCACTGTATTATGTTTTTACTGTGAAGCGGTGGGTCTGAACTGTAGTAACAGACTAATGACTCGAGTGTCTCAGTGAAACTAACTCTCTGTTTTTTTCAGGACTAAGAAAAGTTCTTGTTTTGTGTCTTGCCAGAGTTAATATAAAGCATGAACTCCAGACTCTCACCACTGATCCTGCTGTTACACATTCAAGGTATGATCACTATTGAGTGGAGGACAGTTTTGTTGTTGTAGGCCGAATCTTTTTCTTATTCCTACGGAAGAGATTTACATCCAGACCTCGTATGACTTTTTTCCCATGTATTGTGTGTTAGTGAAGAAATGTTTGGAAAAATAACAGTTTGACTTTTTCATTGCGCCACAGGCCTGTTAATTGAAAACTGACTTAATGTGGGTTTAAGCACCAAATGCATGGCATCTTCAACAAAGTTACATTTACATTTACAGTTACAGTACATTACTTTGTTCTTTTTCAGGGTTCCTAACATTGGAGAACTTCTCTGTAACCTGCCCTGAACAGAATATTTGTGCTGGATGGGGGGCATCTGCGACACTGAAATGCTTTTACTCAGACATCAACATCACAACTGTGTTCTGGTTCAGCCAGAAACAGAGTAAAAATTGGAGAATAAAAGAAGAACCTGAAAATTTGAGTTTAGATTCAGATTACTCAGGAAGAGTGATTCAGCGGATCACTAACCACTACTCACTACTCATAATAACAGACCTGAGAGAGGGAGACTCTGGAGAATATCAGCTCATGTACATTATGAAGGATGGAGTGAAACATCTCAGCTCAGTCGCTGTCAATCTAACAGTCACAGGTGAAATTGATTTCCGGCCATGAGATAAACTGTTTTCATTTGTCATTTGTCATCACAAATTAATTTTACTTCATTTAGTTCTACAGGTGAAGATGCATCATGAATCTACAGATGAGCAAGTAAAACTGATCTGTGATACTTCCTGCACTTTGAGAAGAGGATTTTACCACTGGTACAAGAATGGAGAATATTTAAGTAATAACATGTCAAGAGAAATATTCGTGTCATCCAGCAGTAACAATGACAGATATTCCTGCTCTGTTTTTCCAGACTTTCATTATCCCTCTTCTTCTGTGTGTAAGTGTGACATTTACATAATGTTTCCATTAATATGAATAGTGTTAATGGAAAAGCAAAAACTGAAGTTCTCTTCTTCATATATGACAATATTTGAACAGATGTTTTAAAGTGAGTGTGAATTTTACAGCAGTAATTTGTAACTCTTTCAGGCCTTGCTGACAGATGCTGGAATGTGACTTATAGCTCTAGAAGAGTTTGTGCTTTAGTGGGATCAACAGTAGACATTCACTCTACATACTCACATCCCACTGGATATACAGTAGAGAAAATATTCTGGCATTTGTTTATGGGTTCTGAGGAAATCCAGGATCTGTGTGAGGAGCAGCAGTTTGCTGGTCGTGTGGAGTATGTGGGGAACACACTGAGAATCAAAGACGTCAAAATGAGCGACTCTAGAGAATATCAATTCAGAATCATTACTAACACATCAGACGGCAAATTTTCTGGCTCACCTGGAGTCACTCTTACTGTTACAGGTAACTGCTCACAATGAACTCTCTGTAGAGCTGCGTTCACTATACAGTTTTACAATGAATATTATAATGAATATTTATAAAGAATATTATGCTGATGATTAAGGGTCTAGATAGCCCTGCTGATTTTAGTTTTCTTTAATGATGAGTTGATTTCATTTTAAAATGGCAAAGCCCAATTCTGACCACCATTTAAGCTATGCACTTAAAATGTCACGTTGCTCTTGTCTTGAGTTGATGTTGTAGATTTAACACTGGTTTTTGTGCTTGCTGAACAGCATATGATGTTTTTTCTTCACTCTAAATGCTGCTGTGAAGTGTATCCTAATGGCTAAATTGCTATTGCTTACTGGCTTAACAAGCTTTACCAGAAAGATGATGCATGTTAACCAGCTTTGTTGACCAGAGTTTGCAGATGAATATTATAGATATGCTGGTCTGTAGTTAAGACTATTGTACAGACTTTCTGTATATGTGGGCGGTTCTCACCCAGAATAAGTTTCATCCATACCACTTTATCCATATCATCTTGAAGTGTTTTCAAGGTATACATTTTATCAGTTTGTGCGGTTCCTGAGAATCGAACCCATGACCTTGATGCTAGGTTCTGCCAGTTTGAGATAATCCACACATCTGTTATGAGGCTCAAGTTGAGGTAATCATGTTGATTCTGTTTATCAGATACCCAGGTGACAATCAGCCCAGACCCTGTGTCAGAGGGAGAGAAAGTGATATTAATCTGTTTAACCAAATGCACTCTGGATAAGAATTATACTTACATCTGGTATAAGAATGGAACACAGATAACAGATGGATTCACATTATTAAACAAGCTGTACCTGGACTCAGTCAGCAGTGAGGAGATACAAGAGTATTCCTGTGCTGTAATAGGTAACAGATCTCATCATACATTTGGTTTAGTGCATATATTAAACAGGTAGTTGCAGTTCTCGATGCTGATTGGTCAATAGCTGTGGTTTATTCACAGCTATGACATCATTTCTGAGCTACTTTCAGTCTCACTGTGCAGCACTCATAGCCGATTGTTAATTTTGTTGCATAGCAACATTCTGTGTATATAACATCACTGTTTATAGGTCACAGATCACAGGTTAATAACAGAAGGCTCATTTGTGTCATTAATTTTTTATTTTAATTTCATTGCATTGGTAGATGCACCATATTGTAAATAGTCATGGGTTGAAACCCTTCAATTGATTCTAAGTCTTTGTATCAATTTTTTTGTGACAAATATACAAAAGAATGTCATGTTTTTAATTTTTCATCCTGCTTAAGTGAATCTTAAGTAAGCTTGTGTCTTTCATTCACTTTTGTGTTAAAAAGAAACAATGGACAGTTCAGCGTTTGGTCATCACACAGTCTGTCTGCTGGTGTTTCTACCTCAGTTTCTTATTATAGGAGCTCTGTGGATGTGGTAAGGAAAAATATCTAGTAAAATCAAAGCTGCTCAATATGCAGTCCATATTCTGATGTGAATTCAGATTGTGAATTATAGAGTGTGAATTCTGATCTCACAGGTTTCACATCAGCATGAATAAACTGAAGAAGAGAACTGACGACAAAAATGAAGAGGTGAGAAATTCTGAAATAGTTATAATTCTAAAATTTAGTTGAAATGTAACTGCAATATAAAATGTTATTTTGAACATGTCAGTTGCTGTAACAGTTGTGTGTTACTGTAATTATGATTTTACTGTAATCAGAAGGGTCTATACTGTAATAACAGACTGATGACAGTATCACAGTAAAACTAACTGGCTGTTTTATTTTGCAGGACTAGGAAAGGTTCTTATTTTGTGTTTTGCTTGTACAACTCCAAATCAGAAAATGTTGGGACAGTATGGAAAACACAAATAAAAAAAGAAAGTAGTGATTTCTAAATTTACTTTGACTTCATTGCTGTATTTCATTGCAGACAATACAACAGCACATTATTTAATGTGTTCCTCATGATATTTATTGTTTATTCTTCAAAAAAACAAAATTCCTATTTTGGTTCTTGCAACACATTTTAAAAAAAGTTGGAACAGGAGCAATTTAGGGCTAGTAATCAGGTAAATTGGTTAAATAATGATGTGATTTGAAACAGGTGATTGTAATTATGATTTGGTACAAAAGCAGCATCCAAGCAAGGTCTAATCCTTTAGGAGCAAAGATGGGCCGAGGATCACCAGTTTGCCAACAAATACGTGAGAAAATTATTGAAATGTTTAAAAACAATGTTCCTCAAAGAAAGATAGGAAGACATTTGCTTATTTCACCTTCAACAGTGCATAACATAATTCAAAGATTCAAGGAATGTGGAGGAATTTCAGTGCGTAAAGGACAAGGGCGCAAGCCTAAGCTGAACAACCGTGCTCTCCGATCCCTCAGGTGGCACTGCATCAAGAATCGTCATTTATCTATAAGCAATATCACCACATGGGCTCTGGACTACTTTGGCAAACCTTTGTCAAGTACCACAATACGTAGTTACATCCACAAATGCCAGTTAAAACTGTACTGTGCCAAAAGGAAACCCTATGTTAACAGTGTCCAGAAGTGCCGTTGACTTCTCTGGGCTCGGTGGCATCTGGGATGGACCATCACACAGTGGAAACTGGTACTGTGGTCAGATGAATTCAGGTATTTTTTGGGAGAAATGGATGCCGTGTGCTCCAGACCAAAGAAGAAAAGGATCATCCAGACTGTTACTAGCAACAAGTCCAAAAGCCAGGGTCTGTCATGGTATGGGGTTGTGTCAGTGCCCTTGGTAAAGGTAACTTGCACTTCTGTGATGGCACCCCGTACTGTTGCCCACCTTAAGACTTGTTTGCAACAAGAATGGGACAAAATTACACCTGAAACACTACTTCACTTGGTGTCTTCAGTCCCTAAACGTCTTTTAAGTGTTGTGAAAAGGAATGGCAACATTACAAAGGTAAATGCGTTACTGTTCCAACTGTTTTTGAAATGTGTTGCAAGAACCAAAATGGGAATTTTTTTTTTTTTGAAAAAATAAAAATCATGAGGAACACATTAAATAATGTGCTGTTGTATTGTCTGCAATGAAATGCAAGTCAAAGTAAATTTAGAAATCTTTTTTTTTTTTTTTTTTTTTTTTTGTGTTTTCCATACTGTCCCAACTTTTTCTGATTTGGGGTTGTATATCTGAGTTAATATAAAGCATGA
Organism: Chromobotia macracanthus; assembly: GCA_036877525.1. NCBI lineage: Eukaryota > Metazoa > Chordata > Actinopteri > Cypriniformes > Botiidae > Chromobotia > Chromobotia macracanthus. The sequence goes on along the minus strand of JAZGTH010000033.1, from coordinate 4,874,016 downwards.
ACTCCAGACTCTCACCACTGATCCTGCTGTTACACATTCAAGGTATAATCACTATTGAGTGGAGGACAGTTTTGTTGTTATAGATGTTTATCTTCCACTTATTCTTATGGAAAAGTGTATTGTGACATGATTTGTGCTGTTTACACTGCAGTGTAATTGAAATGATTTAACTTTAGTATGTCAGTGTGATGCAATATGGCTGAGTGGGTTACATTTCAACATGTTTCATTATGGTTTGAATTCTGCATTTCATGTCATTTTAGTCAATTCCTCATACATTGTCTTTTAGTAAAGGAACATTTAGAAACATAACATAACGTTCAGTAATACTGATCCTCTGTCAAACTTTTGACTGGTAGTGTGTATATATGCATTAAATAAGATTTTAACTGAGTGCCATTTTCAATGTGAATGCATTTTTGTTTTTTTATAAGTTTAAAAATATACAATCAATGGACAATTTTTTTTTTAGACTGTACTATAAATGGATGTATATGTGTTTACTCTTAACATAAATGCTGGTCAGATATCAAGTGTGCTAATGTGTATTATTTTGGAAAAGTAATTTCTTTAACTTTTATTTGATATGTGGCTTGTGGGTGTATGCCTAACATGTAAAGTCATTTTCAATTTCAATATATTTTCAATATATTTAGTTATTTAGTATGCATATATATATATATATATATGAATATGTATTAATATTGTAGTTAAATCATTACAACTCTCTCTCTAAATCTCTCTAAATGTGGATCAAGCACTAAAGTCCAGGTTACCCTGATCTCTCATACACGATTTTTTGTTAGACCAATGAGCTGCCCAGAGCAAGACCAATTGATTCTTCTAAACAACTTGTTAATCATACATTATAAGTATCAGTATTTGGACAGCAAAAGCTTAACTCTGGAACAAGCTACCCTGCTGTTTTTTGCCTGAATGCTGACCATGAAAGCTGTTATCATGACCCTGACTGTAGCCCTTGTGGGTGAGTAATCTAAAATTAAAATTTCATTTTGCATGGACAAAAATCTTATAGCATATCATAATGCGGCAAAATACCCATTGCAGGACTAATATTAACCTTTCCCTGATATTTTAGCAAGTCGTCGTGTGAATCTTGGTAAGCACAATGTAAATATACTAGTAAAAACAAATTTGACTATGTGTCTTATGCATTAAGATGTTATTTTGTGCTTTAGTCCCTATGTTGGCAGGCACTCAGACCTATGTGTACAAATATGAGGCTTTGCTCTTTAGTGGCCTTCATCAGGAGGGTCTAGCCAGAGCTGGTATTAAGATAAGCAGTAAGGTGTTCATCAGTGCTGTAGCTGAGAAGACATTCCTGTTTAAGGTAATGAAAACATTTACGTGTATGCAATTGCACTTGCAACTTGCAACAGTACACACAAGTTACACATTTTGTCAGTACATGTGCTACCTGAGAATCGAACCCACAATCGTTTGCGCTGCTAACGTAAAATGCTAATGCTAAAATGCGTGACTGCTGCTAACAATATTTTCCCAGCTCTCAGATCTTCAGCTGTTTGAGTACAGTGGAATCTGGCCTACAGATGCTTTCTTTGCGAGCAAGATCACTTCATCACTGGCCACTCAGCTGCAGATTCCTATAAAGTTTGAGTACGCTAATGGTGTGGTTGGAAAAATATTTGCGCCTTCCGAAGTTCCCACCACCATCATCAACTTGCACAGGGGAATTCTGAACATCTTTCAGCTCAACCTCAAGAACTTTGAGAACATCTATGAGGTTGAAGAGGTAAGATGTGTTAAAATTAAGTTATATCAACAATAGTATGGATCTAGGTTTTAATTGCGAGGCCTTAAATGTCTTGTTTCTGATAAGGCTGGGGTTCAAGGCACCTGTAGGACTCAATATGTGATCACTGAAGATGAAAAGGCAAACACCATTCTTGTCACCAAATCCAGGGATCTTACCCATTGCCATGAGAGGATAAGGAAGGATGTTGGCTTGGTATACATTGAAAACTGCATTGAGTGTCAGGAGGTCAGGCTAAAGTTATCCTGAAGTTATCAAAGCTTAAGTTAAGCTATCCTGATAATGTTGCTTTTCTAAAGATTTGATTTGACACCAAACAGAAGGTCAAGAGCCTCTCTGGAGCTGCAGCCTACAACTACATCATGAAACCGACTCCCATTGGTCTTCTGATCTCTGAAGCAACAGTCCAGGAGCTTCATCAGTTTACGCCTCAGTATGAGATTGGTGGTGCAACCCAGATGGAAGTTAGGTAAGATGTGTATATACTCTCATTTTAGGTTAGTTTAATTTGTATATAATTTGTAAAGGTACAGATTTGTATGTTGTAACATTGTTCATATTTTCATATTTCAGACAAACCGTGACTTTTTCAGGGACCAAAACAACTCCTATTCTTCCAATCAGTGCTGAATATTTAGCTTGTGGATTTGTACAATATGAATTTAGCACTGAGAATCTCTGGAGTGCCATTCAGCTAATGAGAGTCAGTAATCCACAGGCTCAGGTAAGAACATACATACAACATTTCATTCTATTTTCTGAAAAATGAAAACCAAAACAGTTTACAATTGTCTTCATTATTTAAAAGTTGATTATATTATTATTTTGTCCTTTTTCAATTTTGTTTGGTTTCATTAGGTAATAGATGCTCTAAATCATCTTGCTACCATTAAACATGGAGAAGTCCATGGTGATGTTCCTCTAAAATTCATTCAGCTTATCCAGCTTATGCGTTTTGCAAGTCTGGATGATATTGAGGGAATCTGGGCCCAGTTCAAAACGAAACCAAATTTCAGGTACATAAAACTCAGTTTAACAGTCTAAAACAGTTACTATTACTAACTATTACTCATCTCAGACTCTTCTAAGGAAATGGATTCTAGATGCCATTTCTGCTGTTGGCACCCCAGTTGCTTTAAAATTCATCAAGAAGACATTCTTGGCAGATGAACTTTCCATTCCTGAGTTCACTCAGGTCCTTCTGGCCATTGTGCACATGTTCACCGTTAATTTGAACACCATTAAGATGTATTCTGTGCGTATACCCACATCTGAAGATTGACTCAAAGCATATACTCCTTAGCATGCCAAATTATGTCTAACCTTCTATACACTTCTATGTATAACAAAGGATCTGGTTCTGAGTCAAAAGGTTCAACAAATACCAGCTTTATGTGAGGTTGCCATGCTTGGCTTCGGGACTATGATTGCCAGGTACTGTGCTGGTGCTCCTGCATGCCCAGTGGAGCTTTTAAAGGTAAAACAAGATTTAAATGTTTTCTTGACTTTATACACATGTATACATTGAAAAAATCTTCCTTTTTCTTCAAGCCCATTCATGACATTGCTGCTGAGGTAACTGCTAAGGCTGACATTGCAGCAGTCACTCTGATTTTGAAAGTCTTGGCCAATGCCGGTCACCCTGGTAGCGTTAAACCCATCATTAAGATTCTACCATTGTCCAAGGTCTCTGTGTCTGCCTTCCCCTTGAAAGTTCAAGTTGATGCCATTTTGGCTCTAAAGGTCATTGCCAAAAAGGAACCCAAACAGGTTAGTCTGATATCTGAGTCATGCTTTTTCCTTATATTGTCAAATGATGGTGTCAATAAGCATGTGGGTTGCAGAGCATTTGCATTTCAGGTTCAAGAGGTAGTTCTGCAGATCTTTATGAACCAAGATCTACACCCTGAGCTGCGCATGGTCTCATGGATTGCTCTTTTTGAGACAAAGCCAGGCATGGGTCTGGTGAACACTCTTGCACATGCTCTGCAGAAGGAAATGAATTTACAGGTGGCCAGCCTTGCGTACTCTCATATCAAAGCTTTGACAAAGAGCACTGCCCCTGACCTTGCTCGGATGTGAGTTTTCTCTTAAAACATGCCTGAAATACAGTCCAATTATAACAGCTGCTCAACTCAACAACTTTTCGAATAATTTTTTCAATATTAAATTAAAATGTTACATTTAAAATCTCTTTTTTTCCATCAATCTACAATCTATCTTTGTCCTCTTCAGTGCTGCAGCTTGCAATGTTGCCATCAAGATTTTAAGTCCAAAACTGGACAAACTCAGCTACCGCTACAGCAAAGTGTTACTCTTGGATGGTTATCAGAGTAAGTCCTGATGGTATCATGTGCATGGTGATGGTTTCCTCTGAAATCGTACCAATTAGTTTCCTGGTTTAGGTTCTTATATGATTGGAGCTGCTGGTAGTGCTTTCATCATTAATCATGCTGCCACCATCCTGCCCAGAGCTGTTGTAGCTAAATCACGTGCTTACCTGGCTGGAGCTGCAGCCGATGTGTTTGAGGCAAGTAGCTTTGATGATAACTGCTCTATTTCATTTCTTTCTCTGCTTTATACATGACCTCACAACAGTGCTTATATTCAGGTTGGCATCAGAACTGATGGAATTCAGGAGGTCCTTCTGAAATCTCCATTTCTAAATGAGAACAAACTACCCAGGATAAAACAAGTGCTTAATGCAGTAAGTGTATCCTGTATGCATTATAAGCTATATGTGTGTGTGTGTAGCTATAATTTGTTTATAACTTACATTTATCTATTTTTCTGATCTATTTTTCTTACTAATCGGTTTGATGTGATCAAATGCAGCTGAACGCTTTCAAGGCCCTGCCAAACAAGCAGCCCCTGGGCTCAATCTATGTAAAATTCTTTGGACAAGAGATCGCTTTTGCAAATATTGACAAAGCAGTTGTTGAACAGGCCACACAGGTATATATTTTGGTCATATAATTTCTTTTTCTTTTTCATTTTTTTTAGAAATTCTAATCTGCATTCTATTATATATTTAGGTAAATAAATCTATAGAATTGCTATGTTTAATTCATGGTATAGTTCATCTTCGTGATCAATCGCACTATTTAAAGACTCCTGTTTTTAAATCAGCCCTAGATTTTTAAGCTATCAGTTGAATTCTATCTACAGTTTGCTATTGGAGGTTACATACCTGAATTGGCCATTGAGGTTCTTAAAGCGTTGCAGAACGGCATTGCGTTCCAGTATGCCAAGCCACTGCTGATAGCAGAAGTGCGTCATATATTCCCATCAGGAGCTGGTGTACCCATGGAGCTTAGTTTGTACACTGCTGCTGTTGCCGCTGCTAATCTGAAGGGTAAATCATTTTCGAATGCACAGAATTCTCTTTAAGAATTTCAAACCTTTATTTTTTTAAACATTCATTCTCTGCTGTTCTGTGTCCAGTCCAGGCTATTATAACACCACCTGTAACTGAGACCATCAGTGTGGCCCATTTGATAAAGACAGATGTAAAGTTAACTGCTGAGGTTTCACCAAGCTTTGACTTACAGACGTTTGCGATAATGGGGGTGAACACTGGCTTTATTCAGGCTGCTTCCATGGCTAAGGGAAAAATCCACACATATTTGCCTCTGAAAGTGGAGGCAAAGTTTGACATCCCAAATGCTCATTTCAAGATACAGGCCTTTCCTGTTGTGTTTCCAGTGCGTGTTGCAACTGCACGGTACAGAATATTTTGGGTGGACTACTATCAAAAGTCCTTTCTGCTTGCTCCTAACTAAAGCTTCATTTCTTTTTGTCCAAAACTAGTTTTAATACGTTGATAGCAGTTGGAAACATTAGGGAAACTGATTCAGAAAGGATTAGACCAATGGTACCAGAGACAGTAGCTGTTGAACATTCCCAGGAAACACTTGGCTCCTTGGGTTCAGCTGGAGATTTGGTAAGACTGGTTGCTTCTGTAGCTCAACTGGTAAAGCATGCTAGAAATACGTAGGTCATGGGTTTTATTCCCAGGCAGCACAACCTAATCAAACTAATGTATTGTTAGTCACTTTGAATAAAAGTATCTGCCAAATCCTTAAATGTTAAAAAAGCTAATTTTCTGTATTTCTAATAGTTTTGTTAATCCTTGTTTACACAGTCGTCGGAAACGGTTAAAGCCGGAACACTACCTGCTATGGATTCTGAAATGAGGACTAATGTTCCACTTAACAAAACTCTGTGTTCTGTTTTACCTCACATTGGAATCAAGGCATGCATGGAGGTTACGTCCTGTAACGCTGCCTTTATCAAAAACACCACACTGTATAATATGATTGGACAGCATGGAGTACATATTATAATAGCTCGAGGCAAGTGTCCATACTCAAGTGTTCGGAAACTCCAGTGTTTCTAGGTTTCTTGATTAAAAATGAGGTGTTTTATACGTGTTTTTATTAGTTGTTTTTGTAATTTCTTTTTTGACAGCTGATGGTCCTGCTGTGGAGGCACTGGAGTTTGAGGTCCAAACTGGCCCAAGAGCAGCTAAGAAGCTCCTTAAGAAAATTCACAACGTCATTGCAGAGACTCCCAAGGTCAGGACCATCCTGCAAAAACTGAATAAAATGCTGGAGGGTGATCAAAGAAACAACAGCTCCAGCTCAGCCAGGTTCTTCAACCTCAACAGATTGCTTTACACTCAAAGCACCAACAGCCACAGCTTCAGTTCCAGTAGCTCTTCCAACTCTCATCTCTCTAAAGTGAGTTTTTCAATATCACAAATACTTAAAATACTTTATTTATTTTACATTATTTTACACTGTCTTGGACAAGTCATTCCACATACATCACCTTTATGTTTATTTGTTCTTCTTGTATATTTAAAATCTATATACTTAAAATCTCTTTATAATTATATTCCTGTGGTTATATATTGGCTCTATAACTACATATTTAACTTTAATGCAACAACCTTGTACTGTACAAAAATAATCTTGTTGTACCTGTGAAATGGAAATAAAGAGCATATCTGGTTTAAGGAGCTCTTCAACGGACAAAGCAGTGAAAGTTTTAAGGCCATTCAAAAAGTGGTAAGATAAATTCAACTGATCAGGATATAATTTGCTTAAACCATTTAATTCTAGTTTTTGTTTCATTAAAAATGTTGTATTCCTCCAAAGTGGTAAATGTTCAAAGTTTCATGTCTTTACATGGCTGTAGGCAAGTTTTCTTGGAGAATCTGTTCCTCCACTGATAGCTATCATTGCACGTGTAGTAAGAGTCGATCACAAGTTGCTGGGGTACCAGCTTGCTGCTTACTTGGACAAGCCCACCTCAAGAGTGCAGATCCTTGTGGCTTCCATTGGAGAGAAAGACAACTGGAAGATGTGTGTTGATGGTGTTCAACTCAGCAAGCACAAAGCTGCTGTAAGAAAAATTAGATCCGTTTGATGAAACAAACCTTAGATAGATTTGTTTCAGCCACCTTTTACTATCATGATAAAAGATTCACTGTAATATGAAGAAACAATGAAACATTGCTTCTATCTAGGCAAAGATTGTCTGGGGTGCAGAGTGCCAGCAATATACAACTACCATCTATATAGAGTCTGGTCATCTTGGTCCAAGTCCTGTGGCCCATCTTAAAGTGAAGTGTGAGAAGCTGCCCACTATTATTATTACCTACATTAAGAGGTTTGGTTTCTCTCATTCAAATTTCAAAGAAAATTTGAGATTTTTATCATTTAACTGGATAAAATGTATGTCTAATATTTTTAAGAACGAGACCACCAGTGTCATTAGGTCAAGCCACACTTTTCTTTTTCTTTCCAAGTTTGTCCATGTACATTCCTGCTGTGGCTCATATGATTGGATTGGATGTTAGCGATGCAAAAAACAACGCAAGACAGATTGAAGCCATCGCTTGCCCCAACTGAAAGGACACTAGACATCATCATCAAGACCCCAGCAGTAAGTCACGGTCTGTTGTAATGAGTGATTTGATATGTTGCTTTTGACAACAATTTTCAAGATTTGTGGATTTACAGATGACCCTGTCAAGGTCAGGCTTGGATCTACCCATCGCTTTGCCTTTTAAAAGTGAGGCTGTTTATTCCAATCCAGAACAAGATGTGATGAGCATCATTCTGAATCTTTATGCAGAGGCAAGTTCAGGTTAGTAAAATGTAATTAAATGATAAGATCCATCTTTTTTTGAGAAAAACAAAGTCTTCAATAACGGTTTTGTTCATCCTATGATTTAGCAAAATGCAGTATGGTCAGAAACACCTTGACTACATTCAACAACAGGAAGTTCAGCTATGAAATTCCACTATCCTGCTACCAGATCGTGGTTCAAGATTGTACTTCAGAGCATAAATTCATGGTCCTAATGAAACAGGATGAGGTCTCTAAGTACAAAGTCCTTAACGTTATGGTGGCTGACATGTAAGTATAGCTTACTGGGGTTCCTTCTTCCACAATACAGTCCAAATACAACCTCACTGCAATATGTAACCTCAACCTAATTGCAATATGTAGAAAAAAAATCTCAACTTTTCTCACAACAGTGATGTTCACCTATATCACCAGGACAGTGCAATAAAGGTTCAAATGAATGGAATTGAAGTACCAACCAACAATTTATACAAGCACTCAACAGGTTGAGGTTCTCTGAACATAAATTTGGTATAAAAGTCTGTTGCTTTTGTTTAATGTTGTTTTGGCTAACACTCGTGCAACTGCTATTTCAGACTTTTATGGGAAAGGAGTCATTTATCAGGCTTTTCTTTGATATAGGAAGCATACAACTGGCAATGAAAGGCCAAGGTGTCTCCCTCTATGCCCCGAACCATGGTCTTCAAGAGGTCTATTATGCCACTGGCCAGTGGAAGGTATGCCAGCACTGAACAATCAGTAATTTTTTTTTTTTTACGAAACAGGATATTGTCATCTAATGAGTAAGATAAGAGTATGATAAAGGAAGTCCCTGATTTTGCAGATTTATGTTGTGGATTGGATGAGGGGGCAAACTTGTGGTATTTGTGGAAAGGCTGATGGAGAGATAAAACAGGAGTACCGCACCCCCAGTGGATATCTGACTGAAAGCCCAACCATCTTTGCCCACTCATGGGTGCTTACTGCTGAGAGCTGTCTTGCTACTACCCGTAAGTGTTCTGATACCTATTTTTTAAGTTAAATGCTTTAGTATACACCAGTTCTCCTAGAGGGTCACATGAAGCTTGAACCTGTACATTTGGAAATGCAGGCAATGGATAAACAAAATTTCAAATGTCACTTTGTTGAGCCTGTGTTGCGCTGTCTGCCTGGCTGTATGCCAGTCAAGACCCGCAATATCACTGTTGGATACTAATGCCTGCTTTTTAATAAGTCCCCTGAAATTTCCCTCAATTTTTTATTGATTTGTTTATCATTAATTGCTTTTGTTTCAGACTCCAGACTGAACAACTCTGAAAATCTGAGCAGTGACTATGAGATGAAGATCTAAGGGAAACTGAAGCTCACTTGGACTGTTACTGTTTTGAAGGCTGTGTTTAAACTATATCTCCATTGCTGAAAGTATGGATGGTGTCATTTTGATATATGATATATTTGATATATGATTAGGTGATATAAAGTATGAGAATAAATAAGCGTATTGCATGACTCAGCAAGTGGTATTCTAGATTATATTTTAGTGGCTTTAATAAACATTTTTATTTTGATTTGTGCACTTTTAACAGCACAAAATAAGCAAAAACCATATGCCAATTACATTTATTTACAGTACCTCAAGAAACACATCTCAGTTTTGTCACAGTACTATGCTAGTATGATTGCTAATATGCTAAATTAATGTGACATAGCGCTTATGTGTCGTCTATGCTAATTATTAGCAGAAAATGACCTCATAACAGTATATTTATTTAAAGCACCTAAACTGGACCATGGGCGGGCCATAAAGTTGAATTAATATTAGCCTTTGCCGCATATGTCCCATATTTATTTCATATCTGTCAGAATCACAGAGAATATATCCTGTCATAAACAGTAAATACAGGTAAAGTACACTATAAGCATTATTATTATTTGTATATTCTTCCATCACTTGTTCAGAATTAATTCCATAGTATTCCACTCTGTGAAAGATTTACCACTTCATGGTGATATATAATGCACGGTGTCCCAGTTCACCCTAATTACTGTATCCATGCTATTGTATATAATATACTGCTGTTACCTTGATTACTATTAATATTACTTAATAATTTTTATTAAGTAATTCATCTGGTTAATAATCTTTATTACATTTCCAAAGTACCATTTTATGTACTGCTATATATATAATAGATGACAAGCCATCTATCTGATTTGGATGTTTATCATATTTTAACGTTGACCATGACTTTTTAATGTTTGCTAAATCAATGTCAAAACGACCAACACTGACACAACTATTTTCACTGCTGCTCCTGGTACCTATTTGTCTAAATGTCCCAAGGTTCATCTATGCTTCTAGCCACTTCCAACGACAACAAAACCTGATCTTATTCATTACTAGGGCGTGACAAAGTTGAGAAAAGTTTAATTTCATGCAAATATGACGTGACTTTAATCAGTGCCTACCAATGAAAGCAAAGACATTGGCACTCACATAAACCACCTACTATATACCTGGTCGAGTGTCTGGAAAACATGATCATTTGTTGCATGCAAGACATTTAAGTGTATGTGTATGGAAGAACATAGCTAGCCTGCCAAGGTAGTAAGAGAAAAAAACTGTGGGAAAAAAAACAGGCTTGTTGTCCGACTAGAAGTTGGTAAAAATTCATCCCTGTGAATTTAATCATACTAGACGTACTAGAGGTGATGCAGAGAGTGATTGTCAAAGCGCCCCTTAGCTGACAGCTGGTAGTCGACACTTAGCAGAGTTGAACATTGACTTTTATCTCTCAAAATTAGGAAGGCTCAAAGTCATGAAACATTCTTAATTGCTAAACTCAACTTAAACTACTGTATATATTAACATTATTCAGTATTACTAAAAGCTTATTAAAACAATAAAAATTATTCATTGCTTGTATACCTTTTAATAAATTAACTCAAACAGGTTCAATGGTGGCAACATTTCTGTGCAATTTATGGATCAAATTCTAAAACAGGTCTGCCCACTCAAACAATATTCTTAAAAAAACTGTTTGACCAGGTAACTTGCCTTAACAACTATAAAATTTCATCACATGGTTCACAGAACATTTCATCTGTAGTCGCAAAGTTCATCTACTGCTTTTCATCTTACTCAAATAGAGAAAAGAAATATGGACTTTAGGAGCATGATGACATGATTAGGCCAGGGTAACTTGACCATAAACTAAATATAAAATCAACCCGTTTATGTAAAAAGATTGTTACTTCCATAAAAATATAGTAAATGTTGTTGTATTTATGGTAATGTAGATACTCAGCACCCATCTTGACATACAAAATGTAATCAAAATTGAATTGTATATTTTTTTATTATTATAATTATTATTAATTATATGTTAATCTTATTTTCTGTGTCTTTTAATTAAAAATCTTTTAATCTGAAGACATTTGATTAAACATTATAAATATATTTGTACCAACATATTAATTTCAATTTAATTTTTGTTATTAGAAAACTACAATTAAAAAAAGAGTTTTTGAAATGTTCCAGATGATTTGGACCAAATAATGAAGAAAAAAGCAGACAATAAGAGCGCAGGATAGAGAGGAACTCCTTCAAAACTCTTAAAATCTTCTCAGGATGATTCCTCAAGAAACTGAGTGATGGAAAATGTCAAGAAAATTAGTTTAAATTCTAGATGAAGGGTGACTATATTAAATATGCTAGAATATATCCTATTTTACCTTATTTCGCATTTTCTTTAGTCACAACATATATATATATATATATATATATATATATATATATATATATATTATGTTGTGACTAAAGAAAATACTACATATATAATATATATATTATATAATATATATATATACACATATACAGTATATAAAATGGTACTTTGAAAATGTAATAAAGATTATTAACCAGATGAATTACTAAAAATAGGAATATTAATAGTGAAATATTATATAGTATATATACACATATAATACTATATTTTCTTATACTGTTTAGTATGACAATGAATTTATTAGTATGAGAAATGAAAAATTGTTCTCTTTAACCTTCTTGAAAATAATCAAATAATCGGAGTTTCACTGTGGACATCGGCTTGGAGGATGACATGATGAAAGGCCAGGGTAACCTAACTTTTAATTGATATCTATGTACAAATCAGTTGACCAACTGTTAATAATTCATTTAACAAATAACATTTGGTCAACAAGAAACTACTATAAAAAGTCTGAACTCCTGTGGAGTTCTTCACAAACCACCAGCCATGAGAGCTGTTGTGCTTGCTCTGACAGTAGCCCTTGTGGGTAAGTCAAAATTAAAAATGTATATTTTGCATTAAAATACTTTCCTTTTAAGAAACCTCGTTGCTTGAAAGTCACTGTCTTTTGAAAGTCATTGTTTCATTTGTTTCTTTCAGCATGTCAACAGATTAACCTTGGTAAGTATTATGATTTAGCAAGAAACTTTCTTTTTTAATTTTGTTTTAGGTTTTGTAATTGACTCTAAAAATGGTTTCACCATGAAATCCTCAACTCTTGCCAGTGCCTGAGTTCGCCCTTGGTAAGACCTATGTGTACAAGTATGAGGCTCTGCTCCTGGGCGGACTCCCTCAAGAGGGTCTGGCCAGAGCAGGAATCAAAGTCAGTAGCAAGGTTCTCCTCAGTGCTGTGACAGAGAATATCTTCCTGATGAAGGTAAACAATACTAAGAACAAAGTTGTAGGTGTTCTATAGTATCATACACTGGCTCTTAAAAGGGACATTACCATTATTTTAAAAAAATGTTTCCATACAGCTCATGGATCCTCTGCTCTTTGAGTATGGAGGCATCTGGCCCAAGGATCCATTTGTTCCTGCCACTAAGCTCACTGCAGCACTGGCTGCTCAGCTTCAGATTCCCATCAAGTTTGAGTATGCTAATGGTGTGGTTGGAAAGGTATTTGCCCCAGCAGGAGTCTCTCCTACTGTAATGAACCTACACAGAGGAATCCTCAACATCCTTCAACTCAACCTCAAGAAGACCCAGAACATCTATGAACTGCAAGAGGTAAAAAAGTGACCATTTTCTGAAAGAACATTTATCATCTACTGCGCAATTCGTAATCTAATTTTTTGGACTTCTACTTCAAGGCTGGAGCTCAGGGGGTGTGCAGGACACATTATGTCATCAATGAGGATCTAAAGGCCAACCACATTATTGTCACCAAGTCTAAGGATCTCAGTCACTGTCAGGAGAGAATTATGAAGGATGTTGGCCTGGCATACACTGAAAGATGTGCTGAATGCACAAAGGTACTTGCAGAAGACTGGAGAAAAAATACTTGATAAAATGTCAAACATGTCAAAAATGTGCAATATGCTCTATCAACAGAGAGTCAAGAGTCTGATTGAAACGGCAACTTACAACTACATCATGAAACCAGCTGCCACCGGTGTACTGATTGCTGAGGCAACAGTTGAAGAAGTGCATCAATTCTCACCCATCAATGAGATCCATGGTGCTGCCATAATGGAAGCAAAGTATGACTGGCTCAAGATTACTATCTAACTATCTAACTTATCTTAAGTTAAGGCTGAGAAATGTTTTTCCAGACAAACCTTGGCTTTTGTTGAGATTGAGAAGACTCCTGTTGTCCCCATCAAAGCTGATTACTTGGCCCGTGGATCTGTCCAGTATGAGTTTGCAACTGAGGTTCTGCAGACACCAATTCAATTAATGAAGATCAGCGATGCACCAGCCCAAGTAAACCTTATCACTTATCTTTAATGATCCAAAGTCCTTGACCTTAAAAACGTAAAATGTTTAAATGTGCATCTGTGTTAAACTGTTAAGACTTCAACTAAACATTGCCCTTTCTCTTTTTAGATTATAGAGGTCCTGAAGCACTTGGTTGCTAACAATATGGCCATGGTCCATGACGATGCCCCTCTGAAGTTTGTGCAGCTCATCCAGCTCCTCCGTGTTGCCACACTGGAGAATATTGAAGCTATCTGGGCTCAATTCAAGGACCAACCAGTTTACAGGTGAAATTTTTAGATAATATGTTAGTGGCAATAAAGTTAGAGAGCAAAGGAGAGCATATTTTCATTTATAAATTAATTTCTCTGTTAGGCGCTGGCTTCTGGATGCTCTCCCAGCTGTTGGAACACCAGTCATCGTAAAATTCATTAAGGAGAAGTTTGTGGCTGGTGAACTTACAATTCCTGAATTCATCCAGGCTCTTGTGATTGCTCTGCAAATGGTCACTGCTGATTTGGACACCATCCAGTTGACTGCTGTAGGTTCATCTTACTCTTCTTAATGAGTGAATTTTCAAAATGTAAAATACTGTCTAAACCTAAACTAGATTTGATTTATTAGAATAAAAATATTTTTTGAACAGAGTTTGGCTATGCATGAGAAAATTGCCACAATCCCAGCATTACGTGAAGTGGTCATGCTTGGATTTGGTTCTATGATTGCCAAGCACTGTGTTGCAGTTCCCACTTGCCCTCCTGAGCTCCTCAGGGTAAACAACTAAATCCATCACTACATTCCCTCATTTCTAATAAGGATTAGCTATTTATTATATTTTCTTATCTTATGTGCATCAAACTCCTTAGCCAATCCTTGACACTGCTGCAGAGGCCATTGCCAAGAATGACATTCCTGAAATCTCATTGGTTCTGAAAGTTCTGGGAAATGCTGGACACCCCGCTAGTCTGAAGACCATCATGAAGCTCCTGCCAGGATTAAGAACTGCAGCTACTGCTCTGCCCATTAGAGTCCAGGTTGATGCTCTATTGGCCCTGAGGAACATTGCCAAGAAAGAGCCCAAATTGGTAAATGTCAGATGTTGTAGAAAAATAGATTGTTCACATTTCTTCTGAAGAGTTAACAAACATTGTGTTTTGTCTCAGGTTCAGCCAGTGGCCCTGCAGCTCTTACTGGACAGGGCTCTACACCCTGAAGTGCGCATGGTTGCTTGTATTGTGTTATTTGAAACCAAGCCCTCTGTGGCTCTTGTCTCCAGTCTTGCTGGTGCTTTGAGACTCGAGACTAATATGCATGTGGCGAGCTTTGCCTATTCTCACATTAAGTCACTGACCAGAATCACTGCTCCTGATATGGCAACTGTGTAAGATAAACATTCCTAAATTCTAAATTTTGGATTATTCCTTTACTTGAGCACAAATCTGAGGTGATCATGGTTTTCCATTTTCAGTGCTGGTGCAGCAAATGTTGCTATCAAGCTCTTGAGCCCCAAGCTGGACAGGCTTAGCTTCCGTTTTAGCAGAGCCCTTCAGTTGGACATCTATCATAGTAAGTCATAGTACATCATGATAGTCAGTAAAAAGAAGGCACCATGAGCATTTGCTGAAAGCCTTATCGTGTGATATTAAGATTTTGCCCATTAATTTCATTGGTTTCTGTGTCAATGTGAAGCTCCTCTAATGATTGGAGCTGCTGGTAGTGCTTACATGATCAATGATGCCGCCACCATCCTGCCCAGAGCTGTTGTAGCTAAAGCACGTGCTTACTTAGCTGGAGCTGCTGCTGATGTTCTTGAGGTGGGCCTCCAAAAACATTTTCCTGCATACTAGAAATTGTTGTTTAAGAACGTTCTGAATAATAGATCCTGGGTGGTTTCTTTTAATCAGATTGGTGTAAGAACTGAAGGAATCCAGGAGGCTCTTCTGCAATCTCCTGCTGCAGATGAAAGTGTTGACCGTATCACAAAGATAAAGCGCACACTAAGAGCAGTAAATTGCCTATTTCATTGTTTGATTTTGTCATTGTAGATCATTTAAAAATAACCCTTTTTCCAAGTATTTTGCATACAATGTGATTTCTGCTGTAACTCCTCTAGCTCACTAACTGGAAGGCTCTGCCAACCAATCAGCCTTTGGCATCAGTCTATGTAAAATTACTTGGACAAGAAGTGGCTTTTGTCAACATTGACAAGACCGTGATTGAACAAGCAATACCGGTATTGTGATGCAGTTCATGTTTCCTCTCTCATTACTAGTATTATGAGCTGTTACAATCAGAATGTAAAATTCCTCATACATCAAATACTATCCTAAGCTTGCCACTGGACCAAGAGCACGGGAACTGTTAAAGGAGGCCCTTAGAGTTCTGCAGGAAGGAATTGCCTTGCAGTACGCCAAACCCCTGCTGGCAGCTGAGGTGCGTCGTATCTTGCCAACAGCAGTTGGTGTGCCCATGGAGCTCAGCTTGTACACTGCTGCTGTCGCTGCTGCAACAGTCAATTGTGAGTTTTGTTTTTACTTTCACATTTATTCACTATTTTAGTCTTCTTTTGATGTTGTTCTGTTAAGGCCCCCATTCTGTTCATCCCTAGTTAAGGCCACCATTACACCCCCTCTTCCTGAGCAGCCTGAGACCATTACTCTTGAGCAGTTGAAGAGGACTGATGTTCAACTGCAAGCTGAAGCTAAACCAAGGTCGACCATAAAAGCTACTTACACAGAGATAAAGATGTAAAAGACATAACCGTTTTACAAACATAATCTCCTTTCTTCTCCTTTCAGTGTTGCTCTGCAGACTTTTGCTGTGATGGGAGTAAACACTGCTTTGATTCAAGCTGCTGTAATGGCCAAAGGAAAGATTCGTACAATCATCCCTGGAAAAGTGGCCGCAAGAGCAGACATTCTCAAGGGCAACTACAAGGTGGAGGCCCTGCCCGTTGAGGTTCCTGAACATATTGCTGCTGTGAGGTAACGCAATATAAGTTGTATTAATGTAGCAAAAATGTTAAATGATTTCCTAAATGCAACTAATAACAGATTCCACAAAAATGTCCACAAGGGACTGCAGCAACTACAAATTATCCAATCTTTTTCATATTTGGACAGCTTTGAAACCCTTGCTGTGGTTAGAAATATTGAAGATCCCACTGCTGAGAGGATTGTACCCTTGGTACCTGAGATTTCTGTTCAAAACTACCAGACACCTGATTTGGTAAGATTTTAATGCACTCATGAACATAGATATGTAAGATACCTCCTGAGCTTTCATTTGCTTCAAGTTTACTCTCTTTATTGTCACAGTCAACTGAGATAGCTAGTGCTATGTCGGCTGACGTCCCTGTGAGAGCTACTGCTCCACTGCACAAGACCCTCTGTCTCGTTGTCCCATACATTGAAATCAAGGGATGCATTGAGGTGCACTCTCACAATGCTGCTTTTATCAAGAATGCTCCCCTGTTCTACATAATTGGACAGCACTCAGCCCGTGCTGCTGTTGCTAGAGGTATTCTAAGGAATATATTCATTCAACTTAATTCAACTTTTCAACCTTTTTTTAAAAAATAATAATAGTGAATAAATGAAACGTTTTGTGATTTTACCTTCAGGTGACGGCCCTGCAGTTGAAAGACTGGAGCTTGAGGTCCAAGTTGGCCCTAGAGCTGCTGAGAGGCTCCTTAAGCAAATCAACCTTGTTGATGAGGATACTCCAGAGGGAAAGACCATTCTGCTGAAACTGAGGGAGATCCTGGAGGCCGAAGCTAAAAATGCTCCTGTTTCTTCTGCAAGCAGTAGCAGCCGAAGCAGCCGCATCATCAGTTCAAGCAGTTCAAGCTCCTCCATGTCCAGCTCTCGCTTAACTGATGTAAGGACCTGAAATGTTTCTTGTTGTTTAGGTATCAAGCATCTGTGTCAAAAATACCTTTTTAAAGCATATGTATATTTGTTTTAAATTATTTTTTAGACTGCCACCATCACTGAGCCTTTCAGGAAATTCCACAAAGATCGGGTAACTACTTCAAAGTACTATTATCAAATATATTGTTATTCTTGATCGTTTCCATGATTCTGTAATTTTATTTGTTCAAAAAACTTTGTTGTGCTTACAGTACATGGCACCCCATGGAGCCTCTAAGGTAGTAAGCAGTGGAAGCGCTGCATCCAGCTTTGAAGCCATTCAGAAACAGGTGAATCAGTTTGTGTTATTTGTGGTGTTCATAATAACCCACAACCTAAAAATTTTACAACTAAAGTTTCCAGTTTATGTTTTTAGGCTAAGTTCCTTGGAAATGCTGTTCCACCTGTTTTTGCTGTGATCGCTCGTGCTGTGAGAGTTGACCACAAGCTGCTGGGATACCAACTTGCTGCTTACTTCGACAAGCCAACAGCAAGAGTACAGCTTGTTGTTTCCTCAATTGCTGAAAACGACAACATGAAGATCTGTGCTGATGGTGTCCTGCTAAGCAAGCACAAAGTCACGGTAAGACCTAAACTCATGGGGTTCTAAAAAACAATCCAAACTCCAATTGACAAGATTTGCATACTAAAGTGAAATGTACCTTTCAGTACAGTACCAATTCCCTTTTCAGGCCAAGGTTGCATGGGGTCCAGAGTGTCAACAATTTGCAGTCATCGCCAAAGCTGAGGCTGGTGTTCTTGGAGAATTCCCAGCTGCCCGTCTAGAGCTGGAATGGGAAAGACTTCCAATAATTGTCACCACCTATGCCAAAAAGTAGTTAATCAACTTATATCAACAAATTCTTGAGGTAATGCATGAGATTACACTGGTTAATTTACTATCTGTTCTCTTTGTATTGTCTCTCAATTAGGCTGTCCAAGCACATCCCTATGGCAGCTCTCAAGGCGGGATTCAAGCTTGAAAGGGTCATGAACAGCGAGAAAGAGATTGAACTGACTGCAGCCTTGCCAACTCAGAGGACTCTGAATGTCATTGCTAGAATTCCAGAGGTGAGGACCAATAGTTTTCCTTCTGTTATTTATGACACACAGAGACATGAAAATAACTGTTAATTTATTTTGTATCTGTTGCTGTAGATGACGCTGTCAAGAATGGCTATTCCCCTCCCTTATGCTGTTCCCATCAATCCAGACGGAACTTTGTCCATTCATATTGATGAGGACATTCTGACCTGGCTCAAGAAACATTGGGACAATGTCTTATTGGAACAATAAGAAATTAAGGAAACGGGAAAATCTAAAAAAAATGTGATGGTGTTTATGAGGATTGTTTAATTGAATGTTATCACTGTTGTAATGTAATGTAATCCTAATAAATCTTCAGCAAGTCTCAGTGATGTGTGAATTGCTGTCTCTTTATAACAACGTCCAGCAACACCCATTATGAATGCTATATAAAATGGGTCGGCACAGTCAGGTTAAAATTAACAGCATTCAATAAAAGCATATCCTATGCGCAGTTGATCTTAGGTTTTGAAACAATGGGTGAAAAAGGTATTGCAAGGAGAAAGCAAAGCAGCTTACAGCAACCTAATACTGTTATATTACAGCTATACAATTAAAGCTATATGAATGTAAAAAAAAACAAATATAAAGAATTTAAATGAAATATAAATACACAAAGGAAAACTATAGCAATGTGTCTGAAAATCTTATCCTGAGATGTAATCTAGACAAAATGATTATTAGCCCTACCTTAATGCTATAAAATGGATTTGCCTGCTTTTATTTAATCTACAGGTGTCAGTAACTCCTTTCATGGGCCTCAATGTCTACAATTATTGCACTAATTTGCTACAAATAAGCAAACATCCTACAGTTAATTTAAATGACTTTGTATAACAAGGCATGCCTATTTAATTGCATAGAGGAAAGTGAGAACAGATTATTGGCTTTATCTTGCATCTTAACAATATTCAAATGGCCTAGGAGGATTTCAATATTAATTTCATGGTAAACATTAAACCTTTGATAGATAGCTAGAGATTATTTTAATACATTTATAGATGGTTTTCAGTTACTGTTTCTTAAATCATGTCTCCATTCAAGTAATTCTCTACACAACTTCTCTCGGACCCAAAAGCCTTTGCAGAGCATGAATTCAAATTGTCAGATATGTACGTCTGTGCTCTAAACTATCTTGTTAGCAACTTCATTTTTTGATCTTTTGAAAATTGTCTTGAACATTTAAAAAATACAGTCCATAGATTGCTCCACTTCTAGTTCCAAAATTCATCTAATGTTATTTTATCCTGTCAGTAAAACAAATAAAATACAATGGGTGTTAACATTACAGGTCAGGGCAACCTAACATTAAAGCAAACATTCTATGCAATCAAGCTACGTTTACGCAAATAGTTTTTGTACTATAAAAAAAACGTTTAAAATGTAATCTATAGTGAAAATATATAATGACGTTCTTTTTTATTTATAACTATGAAAAATTGTTTTCTTAACCTTCTCGAAAAAGAGAAATCAGTTTCACATTGTGGACATTGGCCTGGAGGATGACATGAGGGGTCAGGGTAACCTGACTTCTAATTGTTATCTATGTACAAATCAGTTGACCAACTGTTAATAATTCATTTAACAAATAACATTTGGTCAACAAGAAACTACTATAAAAAGTCTGAACTTCTCCTTCACAAACCACCAGCCATGAGAGCTGTTGTGCTTGCCCTGACAGTAGCCCTTGTGGGTAAGTGAAATTCCTAATTTTTTACTATGTATTATTTATTTTATGAAAATGTGTCAATTTACAGAAAAAACACGGCATATTTTTAAAGTATATTGTTTCATTTGTTTTTTACAGCATGTCAACAGATTAACCTTGGTAAGGAATATGTTGTTGCCGTGACTGAACAAGCACTACCGGTATTGTGATGCAGTTCATGCTTCCTCTCTCATTACTAATATTATGAACTGTTACAAACAGAATGTAAAATTTCTCATACATCAAATACTATCCTTAGCTTGCCACTGGACCAAGAGCACGGGAACTGTTAAAGGAGGCCCTTAGAGCTCTGCAGGAAGGAATTGCCTTGCAGTACGCCAAACCCCTGCTGGCAGCTGAGGTGCGTCGTATCTCTTTGTATATTATTTTATTCCAAAATAATATTCATTCAAAATTTTCAGGCTTTTCAGAAAAAAAGATCATTAACAGCCACTTTCACACATTAATCGCAATGTTGTTCTGTCTTTTTCCCAGTAAGATAGCATTTACACATCAGTACCACAATACTTGTAAACTCTGTGATGTCATTAACCAGAAGCGATCTCTAAACCGCTGCACCGCCACTGGTGTTGTGTTTAAAACATGGCAGGGTATGTGTGACAGAGGTTAATTATCTGTTGTTTTACCTTCAGGTGACGGCCCTACAGTTGAAAGACTGGAGCTTGAGGTCCAAGTTGGCCCTAGAGCTGCCGAGAGGCTCCTTAAGCAAATCAACCTTGTTGATGAGGATACTCCAGAGGGAAAGACCATTCTGCTGAAACTGAGGGAGATCCTGGAGGCCGAAGCTAAAAATGCTTCTGTTTCTTCTGCAAGCAGTAGCAGCCAAAACAGCCGCATCATCAGTTCAAGCTCCTCCATGTCCAGCTCTCGCTTAACTGATGTAAGGACCTGAAATATTTCTTGCTGGTTAGGTATCAAGAATCTGTGTCAAAAATAGGTTTTCAAAATTAATTTTAAATTAATTTTTTAGACTGCCACCATCACTGAGCCTTTCAAGAAATTCCACAAAGATCGGGTAACTACTTCAAAGTACTATTATCAAATATATTGTTATTCTTGATCGTTTCCATGATTCTGTAATTTTATTTGTTCAAAAAACTTTGTTTTGCTTACAGTACATGGCACCCCATGGAGCCTCTAAGGCAGTAAGCAGTGGAAGCGCTGCATCCAGCTTTGAAGCCATTCAGAAACAGGTGAATCAGTTTGTGTTATTTGTGGTGTTCATAATAACCCACAACCTAAAAATTTTACAACTAAAGTTTCCAGTTTATGTTTTTAGGCTAAGTTCCTTGGAAATGCTGTTCCACCTGTTTTTGCTGTGATCACCCGTGCTGTGAGAGTTGACCACAAGCTGCTGGGATACCAACTTGCTGCTTACTTCGACAAGCCAACTGCAAGAGTACAGCTTGTTGTTTCCTCAATTGCTGAAAACGACAACATGAAGATCTGTGCTGATGGTGTCCTGCTAAGCAAGCACAAAGTCACGGTAAGACCTAAACTCATGGGGTTCTAAAAAACAATCCAAACTCCAATTGACAAGATTTGCATACTAAAGTGAAATGTACCTTTCAGTACAGTACCAATTCCCTTTTCAGGCCAAGGTTGCATGGGGTCCAGAGTGTCAACAATTTGCAGTCATCGCCAAAGCTGAGGCTGGTGTTCTTGGAGAATTCCCAGCTGCCCGTCTAGAGCTGGAATGGGAAAGACTTCCAATAATCGTTACCACCTATGCCAAAAAGTAGTTAATCAACTTATATCAACAAATTCTTGAGGTAATGCATGAGATTACACTGGTTAATTTACTATCTGTTCTCTTTGTATTGTCTCTCAATTAGGCTGTCCAAGCACATCCCTATGGCAGCTCTCAAGGCGGGATTCAAGCTTGAAATGGTCATGAACAGCGAGAAAGAGATTGAACTGACTGCAGCCTTGCCAACTCAGAGGACTCTGAATGTCATTGCTAGAATTCCAGAGGTGAGGACCAATAGTTTTCCTTCTGTTATTTATGACACACAGAGACATGAAAATAACTGTTAATTTATTTTGTATCTGTTGCTGTAGATGACGCTGTCAAGAATGGCTATTCCTCTCCCTTATGCTGTTCCCATCAATCCAGACGGAACTTTGTCCATTCATATTGATGAGGACATACTGACCTGGCTCAAGAAACATTGGGAAGAACAATACCAAATCAGGAATTACAAAAGGAATTGCAATTTTACATTTTCCGACGAAAATGTGAACCATGTTAATGTGGTATTGGTTCTTTTTGGTGGTTTAATTGAAGGTGACCATTGTCGTGATGTATGTAATGTAATGCTAAGAAATTAGCAGCAAGTGCTAGTGATGTGTGAATTGTTTTAATGTTACACTTTACAATACGGTTCACAAATATTCATAATAAGTTCTTCATTACAGATAAATATATTAATAATGGGACTGTAAATGCTGTCGGTTGAAGTTCAGATGATTCTGAATGTACAAAAACTGAACATTTTCTCATCATTTACTCATTTTTTTACTCACCTAGACGCCTGACTTCATTTCTTTAGTTGAACACGATTTTTATAAATACAACTTCTTAGGTCCAAACAGGTCCAAAAATGCTGATGCTCCAAAAGCACATACAGATGACTGCGGTGGTTAATAAATGCAGTTCAGAATTGAAACAATAGGCGTGAATAATATTTTTTTCAAAATAAGAACATCACATTTACCACTCAACTCAAATATGGCAGCAGGTCAATAACAAAATTTAAGTGGAAATTAACCATAAAGTGCAAGTGGTGCATATTTGAAGTTAATGAGAAAGTTAATGACAATTGAGTCCAGTATATGGGGAACAAGTGAACAAAAATAAGAGAGCAATTTCAGTCATTTGATGTTCATTTTCTTACAGTTTGTCACATTTGTCATGCTTATTGTATTTGTTGATAACACAGAGAAAATAATCAAATAAAATTAAAAACGGCTTGTCATGTTTACTTGCTACATTTAATATATATATATATATTATTATTATATTTATATTATAAAATAAAAGTAATGAGTGAGCGAGCAAGTGTACATCTGCTGTACACCCTAAATCAGAGTGCATTGTGGGTTTAAAGTAATAAATTAATTTTGGGTTATGAGTTGTTCACTCAGAATTTGGACAACACTACAAAATGGCCGACATCCTATATAATGAAGTTTATTTAACAAAGTTAAATAAAGCACGGTCATGTAATCCAACCAATCACCACGCAGGGGTGGGCTGTACGCTCTATAGTGCACTATATAGCGCAGTCATCTACACTTAAAAATCATATTAAATTATAAAATTTAGCCTTGGCGGAACAAAAATGTGTTACTTTTTTTTAAATTTGTTATTTGCAGTCACTAAAACTTTTCAATGCAAGCGAAACCCTGATACTTCATGCAATCTCAATTTATGGTTCTTAGTACGTACAGGAAACAATCATATAACATCAACATGTCATGCTGCCAAACGGAAAAAGTAAAATGTTTACCAAAGGCTAACATAAAACGCCATTAAACAGTATTTGAGAGATAAACAAACATGCAATGTTGTATTTTTATATTCTTAACAATTTGTCTGGACTTAAACGGTGTCACATAACGCCATTGCCTGCATTAGCCTGTCTTAATTTTTGAAAAATGTCGCCTTGAAGTTATGATGCTATTCTCACTTGTTTTACCTCAGAAGACCTTCTGAGAGGATTTTCTGAGAGGATCAATGGTTGCATGTCGTGCTAAACTGCCTTTGTTGACACAATTACTATCTCACATGGCAATAATGAGATATGCATACAGATATTTAATATTTAATACATTTCTCTATAGGAAAATGCATTTATTTTAACACAAAAGTAAAGCGAGTAAACTAACCGCTCGTTTTAGGTAAAACAATCACACTGACATCATAAGACAAGTTGCGCATATCCCAGTACATGCTGGAAAGAGTGTAAAAGATTTTACACTTGTTTGTAAGCTTTATTTGAACTTTACATCCAACTCACCTGCTTGTTGGTTCAACTATTGAGCGTTCAACTGTAATGAAATGCATATTGAGACTTGTGTTTGTTGTTTAACATGAACATAAGTAAACCAAAAAGGAAGATATTTACTTAACAATCATTTTCATTAGAGCAATATTCCCCAGATTCCTCAGTGTCACATAAAGCATGAATTTGTGAAGCTGGAGAAGCAGATGATTTTGGATGTACATCATGGAAACGCTCCTCTGTTAAACCACCACATCACTGTTGAACGCCACATTGGTAAATGAATTATTTGATTCATTTGTTTTGCTAATCTTGTTTATTTTAGACTCCAGTCTGATCTAATTTGAATAATCTGATCAATCTATGAAAAGACCCAAAACAAACAGAGATAACTTATAGCCATATGCATTTTTTGATGATTATAGCACAGAACTATTATTTTACAAAGTTACTTTCTATTTTATTTAACTTTAGTACTCTAAACAGTGTATTTTAGTTAACGTTGTTATTTTGCATGAATGATACACATTTATGTTTAAATATAATTACATTTCTGGGACAGTTCTTAACATATCTTATTATGATATATTAACCTTTATAATAAGCTATATCAACTGCTAAAATATAAAAACGTACAATTTTGGCTTAATGGCAAATGCACAGGAATAAAACAGATCAGCGCTTAATTTTGAAACTATTTTGTTATTTTCGAAATTATCTTGGTTACTTAAACGCATGATCTAAATGCAAGTCTAGACTGTACTTCATACCCAGAAACAAACAAATAATCCAAGTAAGTACAACACTGCTTAACAAGATGCAACAGGTTATCTCTAACCACCAAGTAAACCATTAAAAACTACAACTAATACAACCAGGAAACATCTATCAAACTGCAACTGCTCAAAATTAAATCCCAAAATCTGTTCTATTTGCAAAAAATGAACATTGCTTATTTGATTTAGAGCTGTTTATGTTTCAGCAGTCTTAAGCCTCTAACATCTTAAATCTTAAATACTTCACAAATACTTCTGACAAAAATCTAACAGAGATATTCATATTTTGAATGCTCCATCAAAAGATACTGGTGGACCTGGAAACTACTTATCCCTCTTCAGGTGTAACAAATGGATAAATGGCCGAGGTGTCCAGATGAACTAAAGATGAGATTTGCTCACTTTGGCGGAAATGGGGAAGTGTTTCTCTTCACGACGAGAGTCTGCAAAATCAGAAAACAATTTTCAACAAAGCTTATTTTTAAGACGTTTGTAAGCTAGTAAACTGAACTAATCACTCACGTCTTGATAGTTCATCAGTCAAACGACATTGTGGTTTTATCTGGTCTCCAAATGATGTGTTCAGAAACTGATGTTTGAGCCACATCGCACGATCATCCTCAAACGATTTTCTCTGTAAGTAAAAGCATTTAGCCGTGGGTAGAAAAAGCATCACATTACAAAGTCAATAATGAACAATGATGAGTCAGAACCTCGTGGCCCAGTCTGATGGCAGCCTCTGTGAAATTCCTTCTTTCCATTTCAAAGTTCTTCCTTTGCTCCTCAAAAACTCTCCACTCTTCTTTCAAGCGTTCCTTCTCTTCCAGCATGTAGCTGTCATTCAGAACAGCTGCAGTCTCCTCATCACAAGGTGTGTTGAGCTGTTGCTGTAATAAAAGGCAATGCTCATGTTCTCTTGCTGTTGAAGCGGATCTTGACCTGCCAGTGTCCCAGATTTTCCCTGATGACTGGGCGCTTGGAATGAGCGATTCTATTTTCATATTCACTAAGAGGTGTAGATTCCCTTTTAAAAAGAATTCTATCTTTAAAGCAACATTCAATATATTGGATTTTTAAAATTTGCTGTCAGTACTGAAATCTCCCAAATTGTTTTTGACATTGCTTTTGTCATTATAAACGTAATACTTTTGAACAACCTATGGATACATGTGGTTTAAGCATCCATAACTCTGTAAGACAGATACTGCAAGACTGAATGAAATTGTTGCCTCTGCTCACCTGCAGAAGTTGCTGTTGAGTCTGAATGAATTCTTTGCACTGCTGAATTTCTAGTCTGAGCTTCTCTACCTCCTCATCGTGGAGTTGTTTGGAGATCATCTCTTCACTGTCTCCAGCTTGCACAGTAGATGCTGCACAACGAAATTATATTCTTACAATAGACAGACTGGGTTTATCCATGCCTTCATCCAGACATGTGAAGGACATAGATTTCGGAGTGCGTTTTGAAAACAAGTTAAATGTTAAATACGGGTTTGGTCATATGCGACTCTATACCTTGGCTGTCCAGTTTCTCCACATGGTGTTTTAATTTCCTCCACTGCTGACGAATACTATTAGTAAGTTTTTCTCGGGCATGATCACATGACATCTCAGGTCCCTTCAGTGAGTTCTCCTCATCATCTGAATTTGTCTGCTAAACAGATATAAGAAAGAGAAGACTTTTTTGTTGGTAGATTCAGTAAATTCCACTATATACTCTATGACAACAGAAAATTATGGACTGTCTTTTTTTAACTTATAGTGTTTAATTAGTGTTATGGACATGAAGGTCTAACCTGATCTACATTATTGCTTTGTTTCTCTTCCTTTCTGCAGATGTTCTTTGACTTTAAAACCACCATCATCTCTCGTTTCATCTGTTGTAGCACTTTCTTCAGCTCAATGTTTTCTATCATCAGCTCCCTCTGACGATGATCAAATTCAGCGAGAAGAGTTTTGTACATTTCTACCTCATGTCTAAAAAATAAATGTCACATAAAGAATGTCACAAACCAAAAAGTATACAGAATGCATGTTACAAAAACTAAAATACAACCAGTCCAGAATCTATGCTAGTAAATTCTTTATTAGCTGTTATTGTATACAAATGAACAAACGAAACCACCTGGCTTCTGTTTTTCCAGTTTTCCAAAGGCATCTTCTCCCATCTGGCCTTCCAACGCAATTCAAAACTTCCATTCCTGACAGAGAGTACACAGACACAGTCTTCTCAAGACAGCTCTAAATCTGGCAGTAGGCAGCTCAATAGGTTTTGGAACAGAGCCTATATGTTGACATGTCATGTAAGCTATATAAGATATAAGAATATATAAGATATATTTAGGTGCCATATTACCTTGCTTATCTTTTCTGGCAATAAGTAGCTGGTTAAGACGTTCTTTTGCCTTGCTGTGCTCTCTTTCTCTTCTCTTAATATCGTGCTTGTATTGTGTGGCACGGCTTGCAATGACACCCTGCAGCCTTTGAACCTATTAAAGTACAAAGCATGGCAGCATTGTAGGCGGTACATAATGGCCTACATCAGTTTTACATACCTCTTCTTTTGCATCTTTTAGGCAGCCTTGCAAAGTCTTTATATTTGTTTCCAGTTGACGCTCTCTCTCATGCAAGCGCACGTTTTCCTTTTTCGAAAGTTCAAGCTGGTCCTACAAAACATTAAGAATTCATAATATTCAAGTCACACTTCAGCCACAGTGAGGATGGAAACAAGTGGTTATGTTTTGACGTGATTGTGTAACAGCATATATAGACAAGATCTGTATAACACAGTATTTTTAGTTACGTTAGTTAACACCTTTAGTCTAGTGTTGGTGAGATGTTGGTAGTGGAGGTCACTGCTGGACTTCAGCTGCTCCACCTCCAGCTCCTCCATCATTCCAACAGCTTGACGATGCAGCTGCAGCAGGTCATTTATGTTATTTAGGGTCACCACGGCATCTAGATCAAGGATGCCATCTGAGTTACGGAAAATTGGTGGAAATCCCAGTGAGGACAGCTCCTGTGAATGTAAAGAGTGGAAAAACATTCCAGAAGTCCGTTATTGCAAGATTCATGCTCCTTTTAATGCCAACATTTTTGCTAGGCATGGAGATAATATATTCTTATAAAAGATCATAAAAAACAAATTAGCTGCAAATAAATAAATAAGAGTAACTACTGTTTAGAGAAGCTAAACACGCAGTCAACAATTCTTCCTCTTTTTTGGATCACCTACCTGATTGATGTATAAAATGCACTCAGAGATATTGTCGCCTGTGCAGAAGTTGCCTGGAACATTATAAGAACTTCGAGGAGGCATCACAGATGGCGTGTACAGCCGTGAAGGAGACATTCTGGACAATTATGTTTTCTGGAAAAGGCCTGGAATCACACCCAAAATATCATTTAAATGATTGTTTGTATGCAATAATCAATGATGGCAAGAATTGCACTGTAAACTGAGTGCAAAGATTTTTCACAAGGTCACATTTGTTCATAAGGTTATAGTTTGTAGTAAATGCTAATGCTGATCTAAATGAGGTTAATAGAGGAACTTATCCCTAAAATAACTTTGTTATTTCAGGTGACCTAATCTTTTCCTTCTCCCGTGAGACTTTGATTATGTGGAGCAGCAGAATAAATTCTCTGTTATATTTACTGTATATCACCCGATGTCCTTATGACTTACACACTACACACACAAATGTACATCAGGAATAATAAACAGGATAATAAAAAATTATTTACTCAGAAATGGACATCCTGTCAGTCTTTTGTCTCACATAAGGTTGTGTGGTTTTAAGAGACTTGAATATATACTGTAATATAACACACAATTCATATTAACTATGTATATATCTATATCTATATATATCTATATCTATATATATACATATATCTATATATATATATATATATATATATATATATATATATATATATATATATATATATATATATATATATATAGATAGATAGATAGATAGATAGATAGATAGATAGATAGATAGATAGATAGATAGATAGATAGTTAATATGAATTGTGGAATACAGCATGGAATATGATTTTTATATGATCCTTCAATCTTTCAAGTTTTGAATTTCAAAATGCATCAATAAATGAATCAATTGTTGAATGCAAGATAGACTGAACATAAGAAAATACCAGAAAAACTGCAAAATGTGTGCGTGACACAACAATCAATGGGATTCATCTACGAGCATAATACTTGAAACGCACATCGGATCTAAAGTAGGTTAAGGTGAATGGAAGGATGCCCAGATGATAATGCGACATTAAAACGACACACATCTTTAATGCATGTGGATATCAGATACTCAGATTAAGGTTTGATTAACACACTTAAAAGCGATTTTACTCACTGCGTATCTTTTGGCTTTTAAGAGCACCTGTGAGATTTTCTGGTCTTATTTCCCGACATTCAGCACAGGTTAAAGCATTTCTCCATGGGGTTTGCGTAAAATAAAGCATATAATTGTTACATGCACTATAAATAAGCAAATAAATATTGTGGTACGCAGTTACATTGATGCTCCGCTCGGCTCAACCTTGAAGGGATACAGCTGCAAGCAAACACGTTACCAAGCAACCACGGGGGCGTGCCATTGGCTGTTCCCCTGCAAAATATCCACCAATAGGCTTCGTCGCAGTCATTGCTGGTGCGAAAATTAAAATATAGTAAAACCTAGTTGTGTAATAAACTTAATAAACCAATAAAACAGATGATTGACGTTGATGATATTACTACGTCACTAAATCAATTAGCACATTTATATCAAACAAAGAATAAGTATGCACTTTTTATTCCAGTATTTCTCAAATAATGATCAATTAATACTTTATCCACTATTTGTTTTATATTCAAGTGTTTTCTATGAAACCAAAAGTGCACCAAATTATTTTAAACAAAAGGTCTACAAAAACATGACCACGATCACAATACATTGTTCTTAAATCTTCCTGACAAACCATGAATATTACATATTATGACCTTACATATGACATTTCACTTGATCTTTATATACTTGATACATAAACCAAAGATAAAACAAAGCAATATTTCAGAAATCAGATGTAATGACTACCATATACACCAGCAGTAATATACATATTAATAAAATCAATCGCCATAGCTACTAAAAGAAAATATTAAAACATATCTAATTATTATTTGTTACGTTTCTTTTTAAATGACTGCAGCAGTTAATTGTTGAGTTAATTGTTGACAGGAATGGGAAGACCCAGTGCCTCCAAAAACAGATGCTCTGTGGAGCTCATTTTTGCCTCCAGCCACCGTCGTCATTTCACCTTTATCCTGATATAAAGAGTTATGATCAGTAAATCTCATCCAGTGTATCTCAACACAATGGGGGACAACAGCCGAAAGGGAATGAGGTGGGGGTGCGTCTTTGCTTGTGAATAATGAATAGACATCATTTCAAATCACAAATAACAAAAGCCAGCTGAGGCCAAGGCCTAATGGAGACATTGCACAGCTGAGCTAGGATCTTAAGTTCAGTCTCCTGGAGCCATCTGGTCTGTATTCCCTGGTGATATATGCCATCATCTCAGGAACAAGATCAATAACAGACTGAATTGGTTGAAGGGTTTAAAACACAGCGGATAGGGTTATGAATCCAGGAGTTTTATAAAATAATCAGAAAATATTTTTATATATTATTTATTGCTATAGAAATTACTCAGGTAGTCTGTTCTTGTTAATAAACTGTTTGATTTGCATTTTTGTTGTGGGTTGTGGGGCGTTGCCAGGGCTAGCTATGTGGTTTCTAGGGTGCTGCTATATATATTGGTCCTTAGATATGGCTTGGATCATTGCCTCAGTGTAAGTCTATGGGATTTGTTTTTTGTTTATTTATTTGTTTATGTTGTTGCTGCCTATTTTCCAGAACGTAGCAAATGTAACCAAATGTATCAGCACATTTATCATCGTGTCAAGACGACGCAGATGCAGAGCTTGTGAGAGCAGGTCAGTTATCCATGGCAACCGTGGTGAGTGAACAAATATTTTGTCTCGTTACATTTACAGCCGTCAAACGATGGCAAAAAATTAGTTCAGTGGGTGGCTACCTGCAATTCTTTTACAAACACAAGGACGGTATTCATTATAACAAAAGTATAGAAAATATGCAAGAAAATATAGTAGGTTTTAAAAGACTTTTATAACAATGCATCACAAAATAACTTCTTTTAGTTACAATATTAAGATAATTACAGGCTTTTGGACCTTGGCTGTTTGGTTTTAGGTTGCTTTTGCGCAACAGAAACTTATTTGAAGCTGGACCGTGAAAGAAAGAGAAATATGTAAATCCAGCCAAAACCAAGGGT
This sequence comes from Chromobotia macracanthus, assembly GCA_036877525.1. Taxonomy (NCBI): domain Eukaryota; kingdom Metazoa; phylum Chordata; class Actinopteri; order Cypriniformes; family Botiidae; genus Chromobotia; species Chromobotia macracanthus. Next base: position 4,842,458 of record JAZGTH010000033.1, on the reverse strand, counting down.
CTGTTTAATCCCTTTGTGGCCAATAAAAAAGACACATATCATTATAAGACTTCATTCCCAGGATGTATCAGGTAGAGTTGGTCAATAATTGACGTTGTGTAAACAGCTATGCTCAGATACCTTCACTGGTGGACTCATGTTTACAGTGTCACCAAATAAGCAGTATCGTGGCATTTTGGTGCTGACAACCCCAGCCACTATGGGACCTGTGTAAGAAAAGTCAGAAATAGAAAACCGTATGCCACCAAGTTTACAGTAGTTACAAAAATGTACAGTAACTGTTAAAAGATTATTTTACTTAAAATTAAGAACAAAGTTCTGTAGCTATTTACTCACACCGCCACTGTTCCAAACAATGACTGCCTTTATTTAATTTTTAATGTAATATAAAAGTATAATGTTTGGTCACAATAAATTGTTGTATAGAACTAGCTGTGTGAATATTTCATTGTGTCCTTTGGGAAAAATAACACCATGCTGGTTTGAAAAGACATTAGATCTGTAAATAACGGCATGTTAAAGTGAACTATTCTTTTGACCAGGATTCATAGTATTAATTATACTTCCTGGGCCTGTTCAGGGACAGATCATAGTTGCAGATCAGAGTTTGTTGAGGGAGGTGCTGGAGGCAGACAGCTGAGTGAAGCCCACTATATTACTGACCAACAGAGACAAACAAAAAATTACATTAACATTTAGGCATTTAACAGGCGTTTTAATCCAAAGCGACTTACAAGGTGAGAAAAACAATGAAGCGATGAATCATAAGGAGATTGTTGTCAATAAACAAATGGAAGCAGGTTTAAGATATGAATAGTTTAAAACAAAATCAAACTACTTTAATTGTATACTTAGCTTAAATAAACAGTGGCATTGGAGTAGCTCTGGTCTTCTGCTGTGCGTCCTTCATGAAGATCATCAGTCGCTGGTTTTGGTAACGTCTGAGACAAATGGATTATTGTGATAAACGGTTTTGTTTTTTATATGTATGTTTATTCACTTTCATTGTATGAAAAGTAAAGTGTTTCTCACTGAAACAGTCTCATTTATCAATTTTACCACATATGCTATAAACTAACAGTCACAGCACAAGAGCTTTGCAGGTCAGAAGCAAAACAGCTTGAAGTACCTTAAATGTCCAGAAGGTGGAACCATTAGGATAAACATTCATGGCTAAGCTAGAATGGCATACAGTACTGGCATGCTTTACTACTGTTTGTGTAGTGAACAATTTTATGCATTTATCTTTAGTCTTTATGCATTAAAGGAATTAATGACATTTTTCAAACTGTGTCAGATTTAACAGCACACTGCAAGCTATACTATATCCCACAATGCAATGGGCTTGACCGAATGTACCATATCAAATGTGATGAATAAAAATAGGTAATAACAGTCATTTTTTAACATAATTTTAATCACAAAAACTGTATTAAAATGAAAACATTTTACATTCTCATAGCACTTCCTCACTAGTCTTCAGTCAGTTTAATGTTTGTGTTCTTGTAATGTTCAACACTTCATACTCTAGAGCAAACAGTCTGTCTTCTGCTTCTCCTGAAGCAGATCTTGAGTTCTCTCAGCTACAATTGTTTACAAATGTTTACTGTACTTTTCCATCTAGAACAGAAACAATGCAAACCACTATTACCAAGAGGCTTACTTTGCTTGCTTGTGTGATACAAAAGATCTTAAAAAGGAAATATGAAAACTGTAAATTGAATAAAACTATAAAGGGCTAGAATTGTCTTGATTTTTCCTGATACGTGTGGGTTCATTTTATCTAGAATCTTCGAACGTGAGCCTCATTGTGATGTTGCGGGACCAGCATCTCTTATCAGCAGTGCAGAGTTGAATGGCTCAGTGCCTTTCATTCTCAGCAGTTACCACCATTAATCAAACACAATAAATATTTCGATAAAGGATCTTTTACCCACTACAGGAAGTACACTTGGCCAGTGGCTGCATTAAACCTTTTCTCAGAATTTCTCAGAATCCGTGACTGCTCACACTGGAGTTCCTCTTCACTGTCTGAGGACTTGTGGTGCTACAAAAACCTGTGCAGCTCACCTGTAAGGACCAATACGGGCAATAAATTTACTTTTAACTGACAAAAACAAAGGGTGCCAAGGCAGTAAAAAGCTTATTGATATTTTAATAATAGCACTTTCATTGCTCTGAAATAAACAAATTAAATAGATATAGAAATTGATCAAGTAATATTTTTATGATGTGCTTTAGTAATGTCCATTCAATGATAACATATTTCAAGAGTGGATAAAGCAGTGGATGTCTAAAATTTCTTACCCAACGTGATGTTATTGTAGCTGATGATCCAGATCTCATCCCAAAACAGTTTCTGCTTTTGGTGTTGCAGCCACTAGAAAATTTTAAAAAATTCTTAATGGTAAAATATTCTGAAACTATGAACCTTATTATATGCAACAAACTTTCTAATATATACAAAATCAATATTTTTCAATGTATAAACCGTCATATATACAGGTTAAACTTAACTAACTAGATTTTTACATTACGATTTCTTTTTGTAGTGTTGCAGCTGGTTGTCAGGGCATTGCTAAGCAGTTACTAAAATGTTCTATTGACTGGGTCTCTTTTATGAACAAATATCAAATGAGCAAACATATCGGTATTGTGCAGGCATCCTCACCACCAACGTTAAAATGAAACCAGTGCAGAACAAAGCAACAGGAAGTCCGATGGCCACTTTGATAGACCCTGCAGTACACGGGACAGGTTAGACAGTTCTCCTCCAGCTCACAGGTGTCATTTCCACACACTGTGAAACAAGATATATTGTGAAAAGCACTATACAAATAAAATTTACACCGAAACGCACACAATTGAAAGCGCAAGATTACCTAGATAAAAATTGCCTATGCGAAACAAAGCTTAATTTTGTTTACTTACGAGAAAACATGAGATATTTCCTGGATTAGAATTAGAATATGTCAACAATTTTATTTAATCCAACCCTTCCGTTTAAACATTTACTGTAGATGTGTTTTGCACATCCACATCCTTGTCTGGATGGTTAATAAATCTTTTCTGTAAACATCTAATGTGTTTAATATACAGTACGACACTAACGTTGAGTGGTAAATACTAGCACCTTGGACTCATCTGTCTCATCTGCATGCATCTGTCCTACTTTGATGTGAGAAATTACAGATGTTACGCCTAGATGAACCAGCACCACCTAGAACAAACTCCAATATTAAGTATGGACAACTGTGATACTTGCCTTACCAGGCAACATATTTTTCTTAGAAAGTGAAACACGAATGTTACTGTATTGTTTTGCTTATAACCTTGGAAGTCCCGAGCAGCTGGCTCATCTTGCCAGCTTTAGATACTGTGTGTGTGACAATTTCACCATCATCTGAAATTCATGGACCACAAATCCCTCCGTCTCTCTACAACAGAAAAATACAATCGACTGACTGTGTACAAAGCATTAGTTTGCGGAGCAATCAAGGCTAATATTGACTGTCGAACATCCACAGATTATAACAGGTTTCATAACAGGTTACACTGTACAATAAATGAGACCAGGTCAAGTAGAACCTTAAATAATGACTATCAAGGCTGGACCACTTCCGATTGATGAGCTTCCACACACGTTTATCTAGCTATCTAAAAACAACAGTCCCACAGACTTCTATTGTTTTATATATATACAGTTCATAAAACCTGTTATGTTTTTAAATATTAATAAATGTTTTATTACAAATCAATTCTCTAATTCAGGGCATGCTCCCAAATAGGAGGTTTTGTCAAAATTTGCTCACTGTACTTTAGCATATAAACCCAGGCCAACACACACATTTAACTAAAATGTGGTATTAAACAATGGCAATTATAATATACATAATATACAAAAATAACATTGACCATGCGTGCCAATGGACAGGAGTGAATATTAGCATGGTACACACAACAGTTGTGCTCAATGGCATTTTTCCAGTTTGCGGGACACTCACGCTCAAGACAAAACCTTTTGGCCTCTGAGGCATTGCTGCAATGAGAGACAGGAAAGTGTACAACATAACTACCGTTGTGTGAAAGCAACACATTACAATAAATGTGTAATGTGTTTCACAAAAAATGTGAAAGCAATACATTTGAAACTCTAGAATGTGGTAGGTCGGGAATTGAAGAATTTTCAGAAAGTAAACTGAATTTTCCAAGTGTCTTTTGGAAACTAGCACCGGGTGCTACATTTGAGAAAGCTGCACTCACCTGGATTGGAGAATTTTTAACAGCATATTCATAAAAGAGTCTGGCGCAGCAACAAAGTAGGTGACGCTGAACTCCTCTCCATCAGTGACCTTCTCTGGTGGACGCTGGATCCAAGCCCTTTCCAAACCTGTGGATAGAGCATATGTGTGCGCGTAATACCTTCCAGAAGAGAAATAACATCCAGGTGATCCACCAACCAAAGCCAACCAAAATGTTTATCTGCTGTTTAAAGTTTCAACATGGGAGTACACATTCAGTTATGCCAATATTAAAATGAAGGCAACTTATTTGTTAGCTTAAGCGATTAAAAGACGTCCTCTTTGTTGTTTTTTGAATTAAAGTACTGTTCAAATATTGACTCTTTCTTCTTCCCTTCCTCCATTTGTTTATTTTATTTGTTATTTTATTCTTCAAGGAATTTAGGTCATCAAAATGAAATCTATGGACCGTAGCTAATTAGCCTTATTAACTGAGAGATGCCCTTACCCCCAAAGATAATCATATTGTAATCATTGGGATCTTCTATGGACCAGCAGTCATACTCAGTGTTGACCAGATCATGCCATCCTTCAACAGACAGGATCTGGAATCATTTTATATTCTTGATTATTTATAACTGATATAAATAAGGAGATGATTAGCAATTAATGAGAACTATAAGAGATAAACTAGATAATCCAAACAAGCAATTTTCATGAAGGTGACATATTTGTCAGATATTGTAACCCATACCCTAAATGTGACCTCTGCATTTAACACATCACTGATGAGGGGGGAACACACACACACACATTCATTAATGTTAGACTAATCTGTTAAGCATTATATAGTTAAATGCTTGTTATTATAATATATAAGTTACATCTGTAAGTTAAACCAGTTTTGATTTTTTATGCATCATAGTTTTTAACATTTATGCATTTAAATTTAAATAAAAAACAGATTGTAGAGATTATAATTTGGTTATAATGTAGTCGTCTACCGTCCTTGCACGAAAGCCACTAGCATTGGGGGAAATGCACATTTCCTGTTTATGATACTGAAGTGACCTGAACCCACTGTTTGTCTGGATATTTTTCTCCCCTCTTTAGTGAGTAGGTATCTTTGTGTAATCAACGCCTACACTGAAAGTATAAATCATCCTGCTTATTCCCAGATATGTAGCATTCTCAAACGTTTGATAGGAAGACCTGCAATTAGCCATTTAAATGCAAACCAGAGACAAGTTTTCATTACATGGTGTAAAGAAGAAAAGCTGGTTTCACAATCACAACCTAGATGGTAGTTGGTTCTTTGTGTTCCTGAATGCACAGAACGCAAGAATTAACCTGTCGCAACTGCAGAAGCATGGCTGTGGACCTTAGGTGAACCGTTCTGCCACAGCTCATTGCATCAGTATTGCGTAAGGCAGACATCTGGCCATGCCTGCCATGTAAAGAAATCGGTTTACAGTTGACATACTATTTGTATATCAGTATGAAGTCAATTTATATAGGGAGGGGTTTTAAGATGTAATGATAAACTAAACACTGTTTAGCATGGAAAGAAGGAAATTTACCATTTTTTCTCCTCATTAAAACATTTTACATAAGAATAAAGTCATACAAAGACTTGTTTTGTATTTTAGTCAAAGAATACAGTAACATGAGATATACACAAGAATATAGAACAAACATAGTCAATTTAAATCACAAATTCATTTGGATTTATTTCTAAACAGTTTTCAGTGGTTGTAGTCAACACTAATTTGTGTGTAGGTGTCAGCTGGTTACTCTGTTACCGATACAATGAAATGCAGCAATTTATTATTATATTTCAAGTGTCCAAAATGGAGCCAACATATAATATTTTATATTATACTGAGTTTTGTTTCAAAGGTTACAGTGTTACAAACACTTACAGTGTTTCCAACATCTCTTAAAAGTTGAGTTTTGAAGTTAATTCTGACTGATCTTTTTCAAAAGCTATTAACCGTCAATTCTACAGCATACGTATGATCTACATACTACATACATGATTTTAAGACTTTAAATACAGTGCAGTATAGTCAAAAAGTAATCAACAGATTCATTCAGATTGTTTGCCAGCACAAACTAATAAAATCAGTTCAGCACTCTGATTTTGATGTACAATGCACAAATGTATAATCTCATAGCCATTAGAAAAATAGTCAAAAGCTGAATAACTGAGGTAAAACTCAACCGCAGAAGTGCGTCGCTGGCAAAAAAACCTGGCGGGCAGAAAACATGCTTCAGCATGTTGCATGCCAGTTTTTATGTGGGTGACCCGAATTTGAATTCATCTTTCCCATCGCACATTCAACTAATCATGCTTCATTGTCTATCAATGAGAGTTGGAAAAATACCTCTGACAAACACTTTATCACTGAAAACACCCTGCAAGAGAACTCCTGAGCGACATCAACGAATGTTGATGAAACAGAGTCAAACTGATGTCTGAAGACTCAACAGTCAAGTGCAGGAGCCTTCAAGACTTCAGCATCTCCTGTGTGGACACTGCTGTCATCTGTCGTGTTCTCTTTAAGGCTGGTGCTGGTCTCCCGTCCTGAGCCACGTTGAATGTTGGCCCTGGATGACCTCTGACGCCTCGTCCCGCTGCAAATGCAACACATCAGGTTTTTGATGGTGGTCCACATCTCCTCATCTTTGTAAGAGTAGATGACTGGGTTCATGACCGAGTTGAGGACGGCGAGGAGGAGCAGCCAGCGCTTGAACTTGAGGACCTCGCATCGCTCACAGTTTAGTCCGTCCAGCAGCAGAATCACAAGCCCTGGGGTCCAGCAGATCACGAACGCTCCTACAAAGACAAAATCACAGAGCTTCATCACAATATCTAAGCTTCAATGATTATCACTGCTGGTGCCTGGTTCCCAAAAGACCCGTTTTTAGTCTGTAGAACCATTTTCCTCTATAAAGTTTCTTCATGAAAACATACAGCCTGACAGAACCTTTAAGGAACCTTTATTTTTAAGAGTGCACGTTGTAAACTTCAGTGTTTAACTTGCCCCACACCATCTGTACTCCCACCTTGCCAAGCATAATGTGTAAACTACAGCTATGGTTACTCTGTGAGGACAACTGGGTCAACTTGATGGAAGTTAGTTCTGATAAAATATCTAGCATCACTTGTTTGCGTACTGATATTCTGTATCTAATGCAATAATCTTCATAGATT